>CM039673.1:91627151-92253175 GCA_022496015.1 Hordeum marinum | reverse complement strand
TGAGTTGGCATGGATCGAGACTGGGATTTGTTACTCCGTGTGACGGAGAGGTATCTCAGGGTCCACTCGGTAATACAACATCACAATGAGCCTTGCAAGCAATGTGACTAATTGTTAGTTGCGGGATCTTGTATTACGGAACGAGTAAAGAGACTTTCCGGTAACGAGATTGAACTAGGTATGGAGATACCGACGATCGAATCTCGGGCAAGTAACATACCGAAGAACAAAGGGAACATCATACGGGATTAACTGAATCCTTGACATAGAGGTTCAACCGATAAAGATCTTCGTAGAATATGTAGGAACCAATGTGGACATCCAGGTCCCGCCATTGGTTATTGACCGTAGAGGTGTCTTGGTCATGTCTACATAGTTCTCGAACCCGCAGGGTCTGCACACTTAAGGTTTGGTGACGTTACGGTAATGTAGAGTTATGTATGGTGGTGACCGAAGGTTGTTCGGAGTCCCGGATGAGATCCCGGACGTCACGAGGAGCTCCGGAATGGTCCGGAGGTAAATATTCATATATAGGATGTCCCAGTTTGGTCGCAGGAAAAGTTTCGGGCTCATCGGTAGTGTACCGGGAGTACCGGTAGTGTACCGGGAGACCTCTGGGAAGGGTATTTCGACCCTAGAGGGTCCATGTGCTGTGGGAGAATAATAACCAGCCCTTAGTGGGCTGGTGGAACAGCCACAAAAGGCCCATGGCGCCAGGAGGAAAAAGGCCTAAAGAAAAAGGTGAAAAAAGGGCCAATAGGGAGCAATCCTAGTCCAACTAGGATTGGAGGAGGAGTAGGATTCCTCCTCCTTTGCTTCGGCCAAAGCCTCCTTGGCTTGGAGGCAAGGCTTCCTCTCCTCCTCCATCCCTCCTATATATACTAGTGGATTGCTAGGGTTTTGCACAGATTTTACGGCCTCGTGCTACCCGTTCTACCGGTGCTTCTCAAGATCGGTTTTCCGCAGTGCTTAGGCGAAGCCCTACCGGAATCACACCACCACCATCGCCGGAGCGCCGTCATGCTGCCAGTGAACTCTTCCTCCTCTCCACCTCCTCTTGCTGGATCAAGATGGTGGAGATCGTCATCAAGCTGCACGTGTGCTGAACGCGGAGGTGCCGTCCGTTCGGTACTAGATCGGAAGGATCGTGATCAAGGTCACAGGATGTTCATGATTGGATCGCGGGACGGATCGTGACGAGATCGCGTGATTGTTCGTGATTAGATCGCGGGACTCTCGGCGATTTGGATCGCGAAGACGTTCGACTACACCAACCGCGTTTCTTAACGCTTCCCGCTTAGCGATCTACAAGGGTACGTAGATCCACTCTCCCTCTCGTAGATGCTCATCACCATGGATAGGTTTGCGTGTGCGTAGGAAAACTTTTGTTTCCCATGCAACGTTGCCCAACAAGGTGATCCCACTACATATGAAGAAGTCATTAAAAACCCTAACTCATCAAAATGGCTACAAGCAATGGAAGATGAGATGAATTCTATGAGTTCCAAAGATGTTTGGGACTTAGTAGAAATTCCTAAAGGAGCCAAAACAATAGGCTGCAAATGGGTCTACAAAACTAAGTATGACCCTAATGGGAATGTGGAAAAGTACAAAGCCCGACTTGTGGCTAAATGATTTTCACAAAGAGAAGGGATAGATTACAATGAGACTTATTCCCCAGTCTCGTGTAAGGATTCCTTCGGAATCATAATGGCATTAGTTGCTTATTCTGATTTATAATTACATCAAATGGATGTCAAGACGACATTTCTGAACGGTGATTTAAAATAAAAGGTCTACATGAAACAACCCAAGGATTTTATCATGGAAGGAAAGGGAAATATGGGATGTCGCCTAAAGAAATTCATTTATGGATTAAGGCAAGCCTCTAGATAGTGGTATATAAAGTTTAATCAAATGATTAAAAAATTTGGGTTCACAGAAAATATTGAGGATAATTGCATTTATGCAAGGTTTAAAAATGAGAAATATATTTTCCTAATCTTGTATGTGGATGATATCCTGCTTGCTAGCAGTGATGTTAGTCTACTACTAGAAACAAAGAAGTTCTTATCCTCAAATTTTGATATCACAGATCTTGGTGAAGCATCCTATGTTTTGGGCATAGAAATTCACCGAGATAGGAACAATGGAGTCTTAGGACTATCGCAGACGGCATATTTGGAGAAGGTTCTTCAAAAGTATAATATGCATGCGAGTAAAGCCACACCTGCTCCTATAGTCAAGGGCGATAGTTTTGGGAAATTCCAATGTCCCAAGAACCAGTACGAGATCGATCTCATGAAACCAGTACCACATGCTTCGGCTGTTGGAAGCTTACAGTATGCCCAAGTGTGCACTCGCCCTGACTTAGCTTTTGTTACCGGGGTAGTCGGTAGATATCAAGAGAATCCAGGCATGGAGCACTGGAAGATGGCAAAAGAAGGCATTGCGTTATGCGCAAGGCACGAAGCACTACATGCTAACACACCGGAGATCTGATTCCCTAGAGATAAAAGGGTATTCAGACGCAGATCTTGCAGGGGACAGAGATGATAGAAAATCCACGCCAGGATACGTCTTCACTCTCGTTGGAGGGGCTATTTCGTAGAAAAGCTCCAAACAATCAATAGTTGCATCATTCACGATGTATGCAGAATTCATAGCATGTTTCGAGGCCACGGGGTAGGCGATATGGCTAAAGAAATTTATACCCGACTTGAAAGTGGTAGATTGTATTCACAAACCATTAAAGATGTACTATGACAACCAGCCCACAGTATTTTATGCTCACACCAACAAGCCGAGTAATGCTGCCAAAACAATAGAGATAAAGTACTATGTTGTGAGAGATAAAATCCAGGGTCACACTATAAGTCTCGAGCATATAAAGACAAAGGATATGCTTGTGAATCCGCTTACGAAAGGCTTACCACCCAATGTGTTCAAGGAACACTTAGCCGGCATGGATTTAAGGGAAAGCCTTATGATTCCTGAATCATGAGAGGCCCAAAAGGAACAGAGTTTGTTTCTGAACAAAACGTATGTTGTAGCTGTATGATTCTATCAGCAATTAAGCTGTGACGATGAGACATGCTCTATGTACCAATATGTGATGAAACAAATAAACTATAAAGTTAAAAGTTAAAAGTAAAAGTTGAGATCAAGGGGAAGAATGTTAGGATGATCTCCACCGAGTGGGCCCAACGGCCCACCGGACCCTTGATCTGCGCCCTGCTCGGGGGCGCTCAACCCATCTATGGTTGACGGGCCCCTATCACGCTGGGCAATATAAAAAGGTGGGGATCCGAGGCACAGACCACGAGGTTCGTCTGGCGCCGCCACCCCACCGACAAAACCCTACCGATCTAGGTCGCCCAGAAGTGACGGGAAGCTCCTCAGCCGCCACCACTCGCACACACACACCAGCACCGCCGTCACCATCCAGCCATGGCCAACGGCGGGAGTTCATCCCACCAGGGAGAAGGTAATCATCCCCATCTCCCATCCCTACTACCGGAACCTTCTAGCCTAGTCGATCTATGGGTTCTATCACCTTCGTCTATCTCCACTAGCATTACCACCTGACCCTTCCTGAGAGAATAATCAGGATGCTCGTCGAGACATATCTTGTATGCACCAACCCATGAGGAGACATTCTTGGGTATCATCCATATGACCATCTCTCCCACACTGGCATTCACGGCCATGAGCGAGAGCGTTCCCTTCAGCTCGACAAGAAACGCGTGGCGACGACGGTCATTCTTCAAGCTTTCTTCACACGGAAGGATATTGAATTCACGGGTGCAGATGTCCAAGACAACGATGACGCGCTCGTGTCCGGGCTCGCTCATCCAGTAGAGTGTCCCATCGACATGCGCTGGTGGCATATCGCTCACCATCCTCGGCGGCTTGCAAATGCAGCTCCACTACTTCTCGCTGCTCGTTTTGATCATGCAGGCCAAAGTTTTGTTGATGTAGCCTATCTCGACGGCCACATGCTCTCCAGCCGACTGGTCGAAACCGAAACCGATGTTCCTACCAACCGAAAATGCGTGGCGGCGATGATGCCCATCCGATATAAAGTCTGATTTGCCATATCTTCCCAGACACTTGATGGCGCCAGTGCATGGGTTGCACACTAAGTCATCAGTGTTGGTGCTTATCAAGTTGAGCCCGCCGCATGGTTTGGAGGAGATGATCTGGTGCTTAACAAGAGTACTAGCAAGGAAGGGACCTGCATCTTGAAGCCAATTCACGACCAAGGCAAAGTCAAAGAAAGCATGTCGAGAACAACCATTATTGGCCATAAAAATCCTCATGGGCTTCTGCATCGACATCAACATGTGTGATGTAATAAAACTCTCACTCTCGATGAGTGAGCACTACTCTCGTAGAGACCAAGCCAAAGCACGGCAACTGCCTCCTTTTGGACGATCCGGATATTAGTCTCACGAGCAGAGAAGACAAGTTGGATGTAGTAATTAACCTAGTTGTAACGTGCATGTGTGTCCTAGTTTGATTAGTAGTACTACACCGAGTAGGATTAGAAGTAGGCTACGTTCCGCATATATATATATATGTGTGTGTGTGTGTATACCCCGTCTTTGTAACACAACGAAAAAGCAAAGCAATACAAAGTACCAGGCTCGATACGAGCCTTTGGCGATCCATTGATCAGTTTTTCCGTTCGCAAGTCGCCGCAAGAGTGCCGCATAGAAGAGTCGATATTGTCGATCGGGTAGAGCAGCTAGCTAGGTTCATACGCGGAGGCTAGACACACGAACAAGAGCTGCTACTGTAGATTAATCAAGCTGCTAGCTTGCTTGCTTCTTCAGCTAGTTTTGCACGTACGTGTTTAGTTTTCGGTGGATTTTGTTCTAGCGCTGCAAAGCCAACAATTGGTATCAGAGCCTCGACGATCTACGATCTACGATGACGGACAGCGACGCTGAGTCGGTCAAGTCCGGCAAAGGCGGTTCCAAGGCGAACAAGAACGGCGACAAGGTGAAGAAGAGTGGCAAGTCAACGACCAGTGGTGGAGGAACGGGCGGCGCCAACGTCCAGGCGCATCGCAACATCCCCATCCAGTACCCGATGCTCACCGACGCCAACTATGGCGTGTGGGCGGTGAAGATGAAGATTATTCTCCGAACTCTTCGAGTGTGGCAGGCAATCACGGACGACGACGTCGACGAGGAGTGCGACGAAGGTGCCATGGCCGCCATAGCCCAGTCCGTGCCGGATTCCGTGCTGATGACATTGGCGGAGTTTGAGACGGCAAGAGAGGCGTGGAACGCACTCAAGGAGATGAGGATCGGAGAAGATCGCGTCACCAAGGCTCGGGCACAAGTGCTGAAGCGCCAATTTCACAAGTTGCAGATGGAGGAAACTGAATCGGTGAACGACTATGCCATGCGTCTTACTACTCTGGTGGGAGAGATCCGCGCGCTTGGTGCAAAGCTCGAGGAGACCGAGATTGTGGAGAAATTTTTCAGTTCAGTGACTGACAAATTCACGTACATCATCGGCACACTCGAGCAGCTTTACGACATCGACGACATGACCATAACGGAGGCAATCGGACGCCTGCGAACGTGGGAAGAGAATGCTCGTGGCTGTCAGAAAGGCAAAGGAGGAGGTAGTGACCAACTCATGTACTCGCGCACAGATTGGGAGGCCCCAAGTAGCAAAGGAAGGCATGACGGTAGTGAAAGCTCAAGCAACGCGAAGCGCGACGGACAAACCGGAAAAGGCAAAGGAAAAGGCAAGCCACAAGGTCGTGGTAAGGCGGACCAATCTAAAGGGCGGAAGCCACGAAACTTGGATTTATCCAAGGTCAAGTGCTATAACTGCAACGAGATGGGTCACTTTGCAAAGGATTGTCCGAAGCCTAACAAGCGGGAGATCAAGGAAAATTTGGCGAAGCAAGAAGACGAAGGTCCTGGTCTTCTGATGGCCGAAGTTTGTGATCTCGCTGAAACGGTGGTTGTGAAACCAAGCCGGAAGGTGCTACTTCATGAGAAGAAAGTGACACCAAAGCTATCCGGGGATCAGAACGTGTCGTGGTATCTCGACATGGGTGCCAGTAACCACATGACGGGGTGCAAGGAGAAATTCCTCGAGCTGGAATACGATGTTGAAGGCTCGGTCAAGTTCGGTGATGGTTCAGCTGTGGAGATTTGCGGGCAAGGATCTGTCCTCTTCGAGGGTCTCACAGGTGAACATCGCATACTCACCGGAGTGTACTACATCCCACGGCTTCGCAACAACATCATCTCTATCGGGAAGCTTGACGAGAATGGATGCAAGGTGAATATCGAGAACGGAGTGATGACGATCTTCGACAACCTCCGAAACGTGCTGGCCCGTGTTAATCGCACACGGAACAGACTCTATATCCTCAACCTTGATCAATCTCAACCGGAGTGTTGGCTCGCTAAGAGTGATGATGATTCGTGGTTATGGCATGCTAGATTTGGACACGTTAACTTCTACGCCTTGAAGAAGATGTCAAAGATGGAGATGGTATCCGGGATGCCATTTATCGACCATGTTGATCGAGTATGTGACGGGTGCTTGGTTGGAAAACAGCACCGCAGGCCGTTCCCTGCTCAGTCTACCTATCGTGCAAGTGATGCACTCGAGCTGCTCCATGGTGATCTATGTGGCCCTATCACCCCGGCAACTCACGCAGGAAAGAAGTACTTCTTCCTTGTGGTAGATGACTACTCGAGATATATGTGGGTCGTTCTCCTACGATCTAAAGATGAGGCATTTGAAGCATTCAAGAAGCTGAAAGCTGCAACAGAGATGGAACACAAGTTGAAGGTTTGCGCTCTACGAACAGATCGCGGCGGGGAGTTTACATCAAACGAGTTCAACGACTACTGCGAGAAGATTGGCATAAAAAGGTTCCTCACGGCACCTTATACGCCGCAGCAAAACGGGGTTGTTGAAAGGCGCAATCGAACCGTCGTTGACATGGCAAGGAGTTTACTCAAGAGCAAGAACCTGCCAGGGACTTTTTGGGGAGAAGCTGTCTCGACGGCGGTCTATCTTCTCAATCGGGCTCCAACGAAGGCGGTGATTGGCAAGACTCCGTATGAAGCAATTTACGGACGCAAGCCAAATGTGTCTCATCTACGGACGTTCGGGTGCGTGGCGCATGTGAAGACGGCGGAGCCGCATCTCTCAAAGCTTGCCGATCGTAGCACCAAGATGGTGTTCATCGGATACGAGAGTAGTTCCGGCACCAAGGCATACCGCTTCTATGATCCACAAATCAAGCGTCTACGGATTTCACCCGACGTCGTGTTTGAAGAAAACAAAGCGTGGAATTGGAGTGCAGCAGCCAACGATGCTCCAAACGGTAACATATTCACAGTTGAGTTTCCTGATGATGATGCAGGGGTATACGTCCAGGTGGTTGGCAAGACGCCCAACCAAGGTGACCACAATGGTAGTGATCATCATGGTGCCGACACCGACGACGGTGCACATGGGTCGCAAAGTGATAGCGACAACGACGTGCACGACACAAGAGGAGATCTTGGCGACGACATCGACAACGAGGCGCATAGTGACAACGACAATCAAGATGATGGTCACGGTCACAACGACTACGTCGACGACACGGATATCGATGACACGCCCGAGACTCAGCCGTCTTCCTCAAGTGCATCAACACCGACACAATTTGTGTCGCCTCCTTCACAAGCCACAACGGACTCCTCCGGGCCTCGCCGCTACAAGACCCTCAAGAAAGTCTACAAGTACACAAAGCCAGTTACGCTCGAGTACTCCGGACTATGTCTGCTTGGAGTTGAGGAGTCGTCGAACTTCGTAGAGGCAAGGAAAAGTCCTAGCTGGATGCACGCCATGGATGATGAGATGAAGGCGATTGAGAGCAATGGCACGTGGACTTTGGTAACCCGACCTCCGAACCAAAAGGCCATAGGTTTGAAGTGGGTTTACAAGTTAAAGAAGGACACACAGGGTGCTATTGTGAAGTACAAAGCAAGACTCGTTGCAAAGGGCTATGTACAACGTCAAGGAGTTGACTACGATGAGGTGTTTGCACCGGTTGCTCGACTCGAGACTGTGAGAGTGCTCCTAGCTTTGGCAGCACAAGAGGATTGGAAGGTTCATCATATGGATGTTAAATCCGCTTTTCTCAACGGTGATCTCACAGAAGAAGTGTACGTAGAACAACCCCTCGGCTACGAGAAGAAAGGTGAAGAAGGGAAAGTTTACAAGCTCAAGAAGGCACTTTACGGGTTGAAGCAAGCACCAAGAGCTTGGAACTCAAAGTTAGACCGAAGTTTGGTCTCGCTCGGATTCAAGAGATGTCCCCTCAAGCACGCTGTCTATACAAAGAACTCCAAAGGCTCAAACCTGCTAGTGGGGGTTTATGTCGACGATCTGATTATCACCGGGGATAGCGTACAAGAAATTGAACGTTTCAAGGCGCAAATGAAGAACAAGTTTAGCATGAGCGATCTGGGATTACTCAGCTATTACTTGGGCATCGAAGTGAAGCAAAGCTCCGAAGAGATTTCCTTTGTCAATCGGCTTATGCGGTCAAGTTATTGGAAAAGTGTGGCATGTCAGATTGCTACGAGACACAAGTTCCAATGGAGCAACGTCACAAGTTGAGCAAGCGTAGCTCAAATCCGCCGGTGGACACCACAATGTATCGAAGCGTTGTGGGCAGCCTAAGATACTTGGTGCATACCCGACCTGACTTGGCTTATTCAGTCGGGATCGTGAGTCGTTTCATGGAGAATCCGACAACCGAACACATGAGCGCGGTCAATCAAATCTTGCGCTATGTGAAAGGCACTATTAATCTTGGCTGCACGTACAGAAAGGGAAAGGAAGGATTGATCCTTCGTGGATATTCAGATAGTGACATGGCAGGTGATGTGGATGACCGAAAGAGCACAACGGGCATGGTATTCTACCTTGGTCCGAATCCGATTAGCTGGAATTCTCAGAAGCAAAAGGTGGTGGCACTGTCTTCATGCGAGGCAGAATACATAGCGGCAAGTACGGCGGCTTGTCAAGCAGTGTGGCTGAGAAGACTCCTAGCTATTCTTACGAAGCGGGAGGTGCAGAAGGTGTCATTGAAGATCGACAACCAAGCTGCAATCTCATTGTGCAAAAATCCAGTTCATCACGAAAGGAGCAAGCACATAGACACTCGGTTCCACCACATCCGGGAGTGCATTGAGGAAGGGATGATCGAAGTTCAGCGCGTGAACACGAAAGACCAGCTTGCCGATATTTTCACCAAGTCCCTCGGTCGACAGAAGTTCATCGAGATGAGGAAGAAAATCGAAGTGCAAGCAATAGAGACAAAGCAACAAGGTTAAGGAGGTGAATGTAGTAATTAACCTAGTTGTAACGTGCATGTGTGTCCTAGTTTGATTAGTAGTACTACACCGAGTAGGATTAGAAGTAGGCTACGTTCCACATATATATATATATATATATGTGTGTGTGTGTACCCCGTCTTTGTAACACAACGAAAAAGCAAAGCAATACAAAGTACCAGGCTCGATACGAGTCTTTGGCGATCCATTGATCAGTTTTTCCGTTCGCAAGTCGCCGCAAGAGTGCCGCATAGAAGAGTCGATACTGTCGATCGGGTAGAGCAGCTAGCTAGGTTCATACGCGGAGGCTAGACACACGAACAAGAGCTGCTACTGTAGATTAATCAAGCTGCTAGCTTGCTTGCTTCTTCAGCTAGTTAGTTTTGCACGTACGTGTTTAGTTTTCAGTGGATTTTGTTCTAGCACTGCAAAGCCAACATTGGATGCCTCCATTGTTTGGATCGTAAGCATGGACCTGATGTTGCGACGTACTAGCAATCACTATCTTCTTCTTCTCCTGCTCATTACCCCCATAACTGTCGCCGCCACTAGAGCAGCCGAGGACAGTGATGAACCGGGGGCTATGTAGATCCCGTGCAAGAATAGGTGTGACAACGATGCGATAGTTAAGTGACCACTCAGTGGCAACACGATCCCGGAGCATCCATAAATCCAGCCAGCTCCTTGCTTTACCTCGTCGGCGGAGATCATGGACGAGGCATAACGGGCCCTCCAACTCTGCTAGATGCATTGGGACCGCCGGCAAGCTCTTGTCCAATTCTCTATATTCTGTTGCCACATGCACGCTTGAAGGTGCATTGAGCCGTGTGAAAGTTTCCGTGTCGACGGAGAAGCAAAGAATAGCATCCTGATCATCTGGGATGTCCACGTTGTCCGGGTAGGCTAGCGAGTGCAAACTTCCATTTGCAAATACCGGAGCTACTTTGGTCACCAAGTCCTCGGTTCCTAAGATGAGTTTTAGTATGTTGAATCCCAAGAGTTGAACGTCCTGCTTGGCCGGCCTCCACCGCTGAGCTGGATTGCAGAGCGCGTAAATCTCGCACCCGAAATGCGTCCTATCCTTGAAGAGATGGACCACATTGCGCTCTTTGGTCCGATCATCGTAGACCAGGCCGGCGCTCGATTGCATCAAGCCGCGGCGCTGCTCCGGCAAGGGGACGCATTCCCCGGTGCTAGGGTTACACACCCAATAGACGCCGGAGCGGGTGTCCGAGAACATCATGGCGCCATGGCAGGCCTTGCTCGACAAGCACATGAAGTCGATGCGCACGCGGTCGACGGTGAAGAGAGGATCCGCGACGGAGGCGCCTCCGGCGCAGGAGTAGGCCGCCATGGACCCGTTGGCGTCGGGTGACGGTGCGAAGACGACGAACTCGTCAATGCACCGGGCGCGGGCACGGGCCTTGGCGGCGTAGACGTCCTTGAAGGCCGGGGAGGAGAGCAGGGCGGCCCATGAGCGGCAAACGGCGCGGAACCGGAGGACCTGGACGGGAGCAGCAGCAGGATCTCGGACACGATCTCTTCCGGCAGGCTGGCCACGGTGGATGGCGCTTGCTTGCTTCTCTTGGACAAGGTCCGCTAGAGGTTCTAGGCCAGGAGGGAGTCACTGCAGCAGTTCGTCACCAACAATCTCTCCTCGAGGTCGATTTCTTCTCCGGTTCTTAGCTCTTCTCACCGATTCAAGTCTGACGTTGCTGCATCCTCAAAATCTTCAAGTAACAAAGGTAGTAAATAGAAGAGATCAAAACTGCTGCTAATGTGGGGCATTGCTGAAGATTTCTGATCAAGGTGGTTCCACAAATATTTCCGCAAGTTCTTTTTCTTTTCTTACGGTAGCAGAGAAGCTCTTTATTTTGGTGAAACTGCAATCTAAAACTGTTCTGTGTTCATGTTCATAGGGTCAATCAAGCTGGTACAAGAAAATTAGTAAAATGGCGAGTAAATTCTAAAGAGATCTGATAGAACTCTCTGTGTGATGCATTACCTCCAAGGATTGTGGGAAGCAAATGTACGTCGGTGAGTTGTTTCTTCTTGCGTCAAAGCCTCGTCTGTGCTGGTCTATTGATTCCTTGATGCTCTGTGTCATGACTGACTCTGTTCTTGTTTTATCTTTTTTATATATAATTTTGCAGGGGGTTGTTCTACTCTCGGTTTTGTTAATTTTGACCATGGTACTGAAATTGGGTACAGACCTGTGTCAAGTGTAGCCAGGTACCATCTATATTTTGTGAAGATTGCCATCATCCAGATTGACAGCAAGATGCATATTAATGAGTTTTGTTTCAGAAGCATCACTGGAATTGTGACTCCTGCGACCCCGCCACCGGTGCTCACTCGGCTGGTGTATGTGACGGCAACCGGGACGTTGGCCGTCGGCACGAACTCTGACACCGAGTCTAGCTGAACGGCTCAATCCGGGGAGCTCCAGGAATGACCCAAAACAAAGATGAGATGGCGAGCTAGGTGCTCCACTCTTCCTCTCTCCTTCTTTTGCTTCCTTCCTACTCACATTTTACTTTGCTAATATGTGGATTTTTAAACTTGACGTGTGCAGATCTGATATAGAAGAGAGAAAGAATAAGTTTAGCTAAGAGTGGAAGAAGACCAAGGTCAAATTTCTGCAGTTGGATGCCACTGGAGGAGGTGCATACAGATGACATAATATTCAGGTCAACCCGACATCCCAACCTAAGGTCTGATTCTTATGCGGACTTCTCTTGCAATGTGCAGCTGCCTAGCCAATTCATTACTGCTAATTCACATAATATGCTGTATTATTAGCTGGAAATACTTGATTCGGTGATGATAAACAAATCGTTGTAACATATTTTCTCTTTACCCTTGCAGCTCATAGCATCCGCTTGCTTCAGTGACTTTGATTCGGCTATATCAGAACTGATAAATATAGGTCCAAACATTATTCACAGTAATTTGGTTACTTAAATGCCTAGAATTAGATGCATACTATTGCCTGAAAACGACAAGAATTTTTTGTAAAAAAATCAGATCGGACCTGAAGCCTATTTGTTATTTAAGCAGTGATTTTTTCTGACCTCGGAAACCAGGAGTCGTTTCCTGCTCTCCAATATGCTTTGTCTTCAAATTTGTGTATTTATATCTTGAACAACAGAACCATTCAAATGCATATAAATTTGAATTGTTCATATTTTGCAGGTGGCTGTCATGATTACTGCAATGGAGACATTTTTAAGAATGGTGGCATGATGCTGATCCCTGAGTGCCCTTGATGTTCACCAAGGTAAAGTACTGAAAACATTTTATTTATCCTGTTGGAACAAGCCAGTAGTTATCGGAATTTATCTTTATTTCTCGATATATGCATACAACGATGTTCACTTAGGTAGTTTTGGAATAATTATCTTTCGTGGTTACTGGAAGGTAGAAATATGGGAGATGTCACACACACATTGGCATAGTAAATACAAAAGAACACACAGTCGGTTCCATTAGATTGTGTGTGCAAAGAAAGTAATGCATAGAATATTCCAGCCATGTTATTGTAGCAGCTCTTTAGCAGCGGCGCCTACTGCCAATGTTTTTGGTAAGGATGCAGCAGCCTGCAATAGATTAGTTCAGTGTGTGGCAACATTTGTTTCCAGTTGTATTTGTGATTGGTCAATGCTTGGTTCACTGCCGTGGCATAGAATCATATGATAAAAGCATGAGTCTTATATGATATATTTTCGAAATATGTGTATGCCATTAACTGATGTCATTGTGTTTTCCACTGGTATATGGACCACAATGATGATAGACTTGGTAATTTGATCATCAAAAGGAAGAAGGCTCAGCAAGAAGGGGTGGGGAGGTGCGACATGGTGTGTCCTCAGTAGCCAATTAGGTGTCCTCCGGAACTCTGATTTTGTTTGGTTTATGACGGCACATTCACCTTAGAAGTACAATCATGATAAAGAACTAGAACTCCCATGCACATCAGTTTGCTTTCTTACATTGAATGTTATTTTCTACGCACTATATAATTCACCTTCTCACAATAGTTTTGATAATAAAAAAGTGAACTCACTCCTGAATTTGCACTAATCATATATTTATATCACAATTAATGCTTTTTATTTTCTTTATCTGATTATTAATTCTAACTATTGTTGTAGATGGCATTGAATGCACTGTCTATAGCGTTTCTGTGTGTATGTCTCGTGTCTTTGGCATCGCTGTGGTGGAACTGATAATGGGCCTATCAAGCACACAGAGATATGGTTACACTTGATGCTAAGGTACCTGGATTCCTCGGCCTGGTCTATCATTTTGGCCATTCCGTTGCTTTTTGGATACCTATGAGGCTGTTTGGATTGGAGCCATTGCATGCCCTGCCAATATATTGGCGTTGACTAAAGAGATGCGTCTCATTTGGTTGGAGACCAAAAATTTGGCATGGCACCACGCCCCAACCTTTCCTCCGTACATTCTGCGCCAACGCGCTGGCGGAACGGAGGCGGCCAAATTGGCCGCCAATATTTTGGTGCGCCCATGACGCCAACGATTTGGCAGGATAGTCCTGGGCAAGAACCAAACAGCCCCTATGTCTCCTTGTCTGACCCCTGTTTTTTTTTCTTGGCAGGGTAGCCGTGTGTATGCAGAAATACCTGAGGAATTGTTCACCAGTTTATGGATGTGTTCGAGGAGGCAGGGTCTGTGATATTCTCAATTTCTTGGTCTTCCCCAAGAAATATGTCTTGAAGCCAGTGGAGAGTCAGTGCATGATCAAGTTCACAAGGTACACGGCTGTTGTTTGGAGGGATAGTCTAGAAGCAAAGTCTCTTTTGTGTAGTTATGCCCTGAGTCTAATTAATTAGCTTCCAAGGCCTACAAATATGCTCGAGTGTTTCACGGGTCTTTGATCTATTGCCTTTCATGCAATTATTTTGATATCGCCCATAGTTCTGCTAACTTATGTTCTTTCTATGGATAGATGTGGTTGTTGTCCGTAAGGTGAAGGTGCAAATTTGTGCGGTATTCGGGCATTCAACGATCTCTAGGTAATACATAAATAAATCGTGATTGCATAACCAGTGTGAATTGTGTGCTTGTTATTTTGCTTGCGAAGTTCAGAGTCAACTTAAGAACATGGATAGTTTGTGCTTCCTTATAGGGGCGTGAGTACTTGGTTTGCTTTGAAATATTAGTTCTCCCTGAAGCTTAGACTGATAAAAGCTCTCGGAATATCATTAATGGAAGAAGACTCTGAAGGATACATAATCCATATTCTATAGGTGTGTGTTTTTCCGAGTTCATTTGTTGTTTTGCCTTTTGACCAGAGCAATCCAGTGGTCCCATATTGTTCATTTGTTGTTTCGATTTCATTCTAGATGTGGCGGTCTTATTAGTCAGATCAACATGTCTTTTGTCAGGCCTTATATTTTTTTTTAGAAAAGGAGGATTGCCCCTGGCCTCTGCATCAGCATGATGCATACGGTCATTTTTATTAAAGTTGCAAAAAGCAAATAGTGTATGAATCCAAGAGCGCTCCAAATGAGCGCGATTACAATAGATGAATATGAAAAGATGTCACAACCGGCAAAAATAGACCTAAATGTCTAGCCATCTATTCTATTAGTGGACCGCCATCCAAACCGGTTGAATATAGCTTGCGCTGCCATCTCTCATCGGACACACCCAGTAACCAAAGGCTCCTTGGTCTTCGCAGGAGTGAGTAACGACCACGTACGGATCGACGCCGACGCCTTGTGTAGTACCTGCAAGAAATGTACATTTGTTGCCTTGTTAAAAACCAGATCATTCATGCAATTCCAAATAGCCCATAGTAATGCACAAACACCAGTGCGTATATGTGCAGCAATATGAGATTCAACTCCGTTAATCCATGTATCAAATAACGTGTCCAAGCTATCCGGAGGGGCAATATTAAAGGTAACCCAGACCGTTTGCCATAATAATCTTGCTAGCGGGCACTGGAGAAAAAGGTGTTTGATTGTTTCGTGCTGTTGACAGAAGCAACACTTAGTGTTTCCTGGCCAATTGCGCTTGGCCAGATTGTCCTTAGTAAGAATCACCTTCTTGTGAACAAACCACATGAAGACTTTGATCCTCAAAGGAACCTTGACCTTCCAAACGTGTTTTGACTTAGATATTTCCGTCGTATTAATAAGGTCAAGGTACATGGATTTGATTGTGAATGAACCTAAAGCTGTCAGCTTCCAAGATATCCTATCGGGCGCCTCCGTTAGTTGGACCTCCATAAGTCGGTTAACTAAATGAAGCCACGCTGTCCACCGATGTCCTATCAATGTTCTGTGGAACTGGATATTGAGTGGAATGGACTGTAGTATTGTGGCTACATAAGCATCCTTACGTTGCACAATATTGTACAGGGTTGGATATTGTAGGGCCAGGGGCGTCTCCCCCAGCCAAGTATCCTCCCAAAACCTTGTGTCTCGTCCATTCTCAACAACAAATCTAGTTCTATGAAAGAATTGAGCCTTGACCTTCATCAAGCCCTTCCAGAATGGAGAATCAGTCGGACGAACCGTAACTTGGGCCAGTGTTTTAGAGTGTAGATACTTATTTCGTAATACCTGTGCCCACATTCCTTCAGTCTCCAAAGATAACCTGTATAGCCACTTACTAAGTAAACATCTATTCTTCACCTCTAGGTTTTCGATCTCCAAACCTCCCTGGTCTCTGGGTCTGCAGATAATATCCCACTTAGTAAGTCTATACTTTTTCTTCACCTCATCACTCTGCCAAAAGAACCTAGATCGATAGAAGTCTAGTCTTTGGCATACCCCAACCGGTATCTCAAAGAAAGATAGGAGGAACATGGGCATACTCGTCAACACCGAGTTGATCAATATGAGCCTTCCTCCATACGAAAGAACCTTCCCTTTCCAACAGCTTAGCTTCTTCTCAAAACGATCCTCAACACACTTCCACTCTTGATTCGACAACTTTCGATGATGAATTGGTATGCCTAAATAACTAAAAGGCAAGCTGCCCAACCCACATCCAAATAATTGTTTATAGTCCTCCTGTGCTTCTTTGGCTCTACCAAAGCATAACAGTTCACTCTTATGGAAGTTGATTTTTAACCCTGATAATTGTTCAAATAGGCAGAGTAATAGTTTCATGTTTCTTGCCTTCGCTATGTCGTGCTCCATGAAAAGGATGGTGTCATCAGCATATTATAGAATGGACACCCCATCGTCCACAAGATGGGGCATCAATCCACCAATGAGGCCTTCTTGTTCGCCCTTCCTATTAATATTGCTAGCATATTCGCTACAACATTAAATAGTACTGGGGACATTGGATCTCCCTGCCTGAGGCCCTTGTATGTTTGGAAGAAATGACCAATGTCATCGTTAACTTTAATTCTAACACTCCCTTTCTGCACGAAGGATTGGACCTGCTTCCTCCATAGCTCGTCAAAGCCCTTCATTCGCATAGCTTGTTGTAAAAAAGGCCATTTAACTTTATCATATGCCTTTTCGAAATCCAGTTTGAAGATAACCCCATCTAGTTTCTTCATATGAATTTCATGTAGGGTCTCATGGAGAACAACCACCCCTTCTAAAATATTTCTACCAGGCATAAAGGCCGATTGGCTAGGTTGTACCACTGCATGTGCAATCTGCGTCAATCTATTAGTCCCGACCTTGGTAAAAAATTTGAAAGACACATTGAGAAGGCATATAGGTCTGAATTGTTCAATACGCACTGCCCCTTCCTTTTTCGGTAACAACGTGATTGTCCCAAAGTTAAGGTGATGTAGCTGCAAATGCCCATCGAACAGATCATGAAACATCGGTAACATGTCCCCTTTAATAATGTGCCAACATCGCTTATAGAATTCAGCTGGGAACCCATCTGGCCCTGGTGCCTTGTTGTTTTTCATCTGCGATATTGCCTCAAACACTTCTTTCTCCGTGAATGGTGCAGTTAATATCTCATTCTCGTCCCTCCCAAGTTGAGATATATCACTACGCAAGTGCTCATCCATAGACACAGCATTGTCCTCAGGAGCACCAAAAAGTTTCTTATAGTATTCCGAAATGTATAGTTTGAGATTTTCGTGCCCAACGATAGTACCCTCATCCTGCTCGAGCTGATAAATTTTCTAGATGTATATCCGGTTAGAACAGAGTCAGTTCATGTATTCCCATGCTATGCGATTTTTATTCAGTTTTTATACAGTGTTTTGCCTATCTTTCGGGGCTAATTATTTTAAGCGAATACGCTCGATGTGAGGCAAATATCCCTTAACAAACATTGTACCTTTAATACTACATAGAACTGCCATGGTTGTCTATTAGCCTTGCCTTGCTCAATCACAGTGTATGAGCGTGAGAACCATTTTTCGCGTTAGTGATTTAGAGTTCAACACAAAGGCTAAAACATAATGTGCTGCAAACTAGGAATTGTTAGGACTTATTGACATTTCCTTCTCATATTTTGATAACTACTGTTTAACATTAAACCCCGCCGAGCTCGAGCGCTACGTCCACCTCCATGGCCGAGTCAGAGTCAGAAAAGGGTGCTAGGGCCTCTTGGCTTATCTCTCCATTTGTTGCCTTGCTGCTGAATTTTATGGCACCTCCAGCCAGCATCACTATGAGTTGCAAAGCAGCAATGGGCCTCCAGTTAGTATTGGACAGACAGGCGAGGACGTCGAGCCTGCTCTCTATAACATTTTCGGTGTTTTTCTCATGTTGATGTGCAGGCAAACTCCCACCAGACTTTGATCTACTTTCAGTCATAATGCATAGGAAAATGGCAATTACTAATTACTAAGTAAACAATCCATAAGATGTGCATCATGTAATGAAGGTAAAGCTTTGTATTTCACAGATTGGGGAACAGGGGAACTTAAGCTTAAGTTAGTTTTATGGCGTACCATAAATCTTCTGCATCTCATATTTTCATGCTTAAGAAGGAATCGTGAATTTTCCAGAGGTTCAAAAGTTAAAATAAAAATGATAGAGATCATGGTTAGAAGTAAATTATAGTAGCATGGTAATGAATGTGATCAAGCAATGTGCATCAACACATTGTTTGGACTAATTATAGTAGCCAGGTCGTCACATGGAGGTGGTGGCTCGTGGAGGGTCGTCTGACCGCTGTTTGCCGGGCATTGCCGAGCCGGGGATCACCTGGGCTGGCCAGGCCGGTAAGGCACTAGGGACCGTTGGGGCTTCCTGCCGACTTCAGCCAGAGGGGAAACGGTGGAGGCTGCTGTCGATCCTCTCATGGGGACTACAGGAACAGGGAGCACTTTACCTGTCTCGGCCAAGGATGTGCCTGGGTCGGTTATCCTGAGACAAGGGGTGCTCATGCCGACGGGCGTCTCTACTGGAGGATCAACACCGACACACAGCAAGGGGGCGCCGGTGACAGGAGGTCATCGGGAGGCTCATACCTCGTCTCGTCAGGCCGATGCATCGTCCATGCCTGATTCTTTGCCAGCTGCTACTGGGACGGCCGCCTTGAGCGGAGTGAGAGTAGGATACTCTTCTCTGCGGAGGCTGACCACCGAGGAGGTTGTCGCATTTGGTGGTATCCCAGACCCGGCAACTCAGGATACGCGGATGAGCCGTCGAATCCAGGAGCAACCGGATGCAGATGACTTGATGATGGGACGGGCTATGAGAGTGGCTAAACTTCGGGACATTCAGAATACAACAGGTATGTCAGTAAACACCAGTCTTTCTATTTTGCATTTACAGATGATGAAATTATTTTGAATGCAAACAAATTAGGAGTGTCCATGGGTAGTAATGCTAAGGAGATTTCTCGATCCATCAATAACCTTTTAGACATAGAGGCTGAGAGAACTATGAATATGTTGCGTGATATTGCTGCAGCTAAACCATTGAATGATGATGAAATTAATGAATTAGGGATGGGAGATATAGAACGCTTATGTGAAGATTTAGTGCCTTCATCTCTAATTGATGGGGAAGAGGATTCTATACGTCAGATGGATAGTGAGAATCCATTAATATTGACACAAGATTTGCATCTAGTATCCGGTTATGTGGACCGTGAGACTCAGGATAAACCAAAGCGAACATGGAAAAGGAAAGTGTATCCGGTGTCGGCAGTTCGTCGAAGTGCCCGGTTTAAGACTGTAAAAAAAATTATGATGAAAGATGAAAGGAATTTTCTGGAACAGCAGAGGTCTTGGTGACTTGGCTAAAAGGAGATTCCTAGCTGAAGCAACTATTGAGCACAGGCTAGACCTTATTGCATTAATGGAAACTGGCAGGGATAATTTCACCTCTCAGTTCTTAAGTACCATATCTGGGGGCATGGATTTCGACTGGCACTGTCTGCCTCCAAGAGGAAGATCTAGAGGGATCTTACTTGGGGTACGGTGTGACACTCTAGAGGTCAGAAATGTAGTGTTGGGAGATTTTCCCGTCAAATTCAGAGTGCGCTCCAAAGAAGATGGGTTTCAATGGGCGCTAGTGGCGGTGTACGGGGCGGCACAACCAGAACTCAAAATGGACTTTCTGGCAGACTTGGTTCGGGTGGCCGAACACGAGAGGCTACCCATCTTTGTGGGAGGGGACTTCAACATTATTAGGCAAAGAGATGAGAAGAATAATGATAAATTTGATGGCAGATGGTCATTTATGTTTAATACTATCATCGAGAGCCTGAATCTCCGTGAGATTGAGTTTTCAGGCAGAAAGTTTATGTGGGCTAACACATTACCAAACCCAACATATGAGAAATTGGATAGGGTTCTGACGAGTGTTGAATGGGAACAGAAGTTCCCATGCGTAACAGTACGAGCCATGCCCAGAATTATATCATATCATACCCCATTGTTTGTGGACTCGGGTGATGCAACACATGTGGGTAATAAGAATCTTTTCTCATTCGAATTGGCTTGGTTTGAAAGAGAGGAATTCATGGACATGGTGGCCAGAGAATGGAATTCGGCCACAGGGGGTACATCCAATGTTGATAAATGGCAACATAAAATCAGACACTTGAGACAGTTCCTTAGGGGCTAGGCTAAGCATGAGAGCGGCGTTTATAAGCTTAAGAAACAAAGTCTTATCGACTTCATTAATAATCTAGACATTAAAGCTGAAACCGTGTGGTTGGAGGCTCATGAGAGGGCATCCAAAGCGAAAGCCGAACAGAACCTGAAAAAACTTCTCAGAGAAGAGGAGCTCAAATGGGCTCTCAGAGCAAAAATACGCCAGGTAATCGAGGGTGATGATAACACGCAGTTTTTTCATTTGATTGCGAATGGAAAACACAGAAAGAAGAAAATTTATCAGCTCGAGCAGGATGAGGGTACTATCGTTGGACATGACAACCTCAAACTATACATTTCGGAATACTATAAAAAACTTTTCGGTGCTCCTGAGGACAATGTTGTCTCTTTGGATGAGCACTTGCGCAGTGACATACCTCAACTCGGGAGGGACGAGAATGAGGTACTAACTGCCCCATTCACGGAGAAAGAGGTGTTTGATGCAATTTCACAGATGAAAAACAATAGGGCACCGGGGCCAGATGGGTTCCCAGCTGAATTTTATAAGCGATGTTGGCATATCATTACAGGTGACTTACTAGCGATGTTCCACGACCTGTTTGATGGGCAGCTGCAGCTCTATCAGCTTAACTTTGGGACAATTACGTTGTTGCCAAAAAAGGAAGGGGTTGTTCGCATTGAACAATTCAGACCGATTTGTCTTCTAAACGTGTCATTCAAAAATTTTACCAAGGTGGGGACTAATAGATTGACACACATTGCACATATAGTGGTACAACCTAGTCAGTCGGCCTTCATGCCTGGTAGAAATATTCTAGAGGGTGTGGTTGTACTCCACAAGACCCTACATGAAATTCATTCGAAGAAACTAGATGGGGTTATATTCAAAGTGGATTTCGAAAAAGCATATGATAAAGTTAAATGGCCTTTTCTACAACAAGCACTACGAATGAAAGGTTTTGATTAGTTATGGAGGAAACAAGTTGAATCCTTTGTGCAGAAAGGGAGTGTTGGAATTAAAGTTAACGATGACATTGGTCATTTTTTCCAAACTCACAAGGGTCTCCGGGAGGGAGATCCAATGTCTCCAATACTATTTAATGTTGTGGCTGATATGCTAGCAATATTATTAGGAAGGGCGAAACAGGAAGGCCTCATAGATGGATTGGTGCCCCATCTAGTAGATGATGGGTTGTCCATTCTGCAATATGTTGATGACACTATCCTTTTTATGGAACATGACATATCGAAGGAAAGAAATATGAAACTTGTACTCTGCCTGTTTGAACAACTATCAGGGTTAAAAATCAACTTCCATAAGAGTGAACTGTTCTGCTTTGGAAGAGCCAAAGAAGCACAGGAGGATTATAAACAATTATTCGGGTGTGATTTGGGGAGTCTACCTTTTAGTTATTTAGGCATGCCAATTCACCATAGAAAGTTGTCGAACCAAGAATGGAAGTGTGTTGAGGATCGTTTTGAGAAGAAGCTTAGCTGTTGGAAAGGGAAGCTTCTATCTTATGGAGGAAGGCTTATTCTAATCAATTCGGTGTTGACGAGTATGCCCATGTTTCTCCTCTCTTTCTTTGAGATACCGGTTGGGGTACGTCAGAGATTAGACTTCTATCGATCAAGGTTCTTCTGGCAGAGTGATGAGGTGAAGAAAAAATATAGGCTTACTAAGTGGGATATTATTTGCAGACCCAGAGACCAGGGAGGTTTGGGGATCGAAAACTTAGAAGATAAGAATAGATGTTTACTTAGTAAGTGGCTATATAGGCTATGTTTGGAGACAGAAGGAACGTGGACACATGTATTACGCAATAAGTATCTACATTCTAAAACATTGGCCCAAGTTACAGTTCGTCCGACTGATTCTCCATTTTGGAAGGGATTGATGAAGGTCAAGTCTCAATTCTTCCATAGAACTCGGTTCATTGTTGGGAATGGTGATACTACCAGGTTTTGGGAGGATACATGGCTGAGGGAGACGCCCTTGGCGTTACAATATCCATCCCTTTACAATATCGTGCAACGTAAGGAGGCGTACGTTGTCACAATACTACAATCCATCCCACTAAATATTCAGTTTCGCCGAACACTCATCGGTCATCGGTGGACAGCATGGCTGCATTTAGTTAGTTGTCTCATGGAGGTACAACTATCGGAAGAGCCCGATAGGATTTCTTGGAAGCTCACGGCTTCAGGTCTATTCACGGTCAAATCCATGTACTTAGACCTTATTGATACAACGGAGTTATCTAACTCAAAATATGTTTGGAAGGTCAAGGTCCCTTTGAAGATCAAAGTCTTCATGTGGTTTGTTCACAAGAGGGTGATTCTCACTAAGGACAATCTGGCTAAGCGCAATTGGCCGGGAAACACTAAATGCTGCTTCTGTCAACAACAGGAAACAATCAAACACTTTTTTCTCCAATGCCCGTTAACAAAACTTTTATGGCAAACGATCTGGGTTACCTTTAACATTGCTCCCCCGGATAGCATTGATACGTTATTTGACACATGGCTTAACGGAGTTGAATCTCATATTATTGCACATATACGCATTGGTGCTTGTGCATTGCTATGGGCTATATGAAACTGTAGGAATGATTTGGTTTTTAACAAGGTAACACATGTACATTTCTTGCAGGTACTACACAGGGCGTCAGCGTTGATCCGTACGTGGTCGTTACTCACTCGTGCGGAGACTAGGCAGCCTTTGGTTACTGGGTGTGTCCGATGGGAGATGGTAGCACAGGCTATATTCAACTGGTTTGGATGGCGGTCCACTAATAGAATAGATGGGTAGACATCTAGGTCTATTTTTGCCGGCTGTGGCTTCTTTCGTTATTCAATTATTGTAACTTCGCTCATTTGAAGCATGCTGCGACTCGAGCACTATTTGTTTTTTGCTACTTTAATAAAGTGGTCATATGCATCCTGCTGATGTAGAGGCCGGAGGTAATCCTCCTTTTCTAACAAAAAAAAATCTATTTTACCACCTGCTTTCAGATTCTATTGCCCTTAATGATAAATATTGCCCTTAACATAATCACATACTGGCAGGAGCTCCCCTCCACTCCTCCTTCTCCTCCATCGCGTGGTCATAGATGAGAGAAGCAGTGGCTCTGCCTGGAGGCGTCGCCATCGGCTGGAGGAGCGTCGGGCCGACATCCTCGCGTTCAGGCACCTCCGGGAAGAAGATGACCTGAGGTGAGCAGCCTCTGATCCGCGGTTCAAAGTGCGCGGTGAGCGCCCTCTCCACTTCCCACACCCCCTCTCTTTCGCATGCAGGTTTACCAGTTCAACCGCTCGAGATTTGATATGTTGATATGTTCATTTGCAGAGGGGTCGGCTAACAAGGGGCAGAGATGCAGTCCTCCAGAGTTTTTGGGAAGAAGAAGATTGGTAAACTCCTATTGCTCTTCTATGTTGGTTTAGCAGAAGAAAAATAAATAGAAAGAGGATCAGGAAGAGTATCTGCATATCTATTTTGGTGCCCTCGGTCCCATTCATGATTTATCCTGTAGCCAAATCTCTTTCATATTCATATCCGATGTTAGTGAATCACCTGCTAGCTGTTGATTTACTCTTTGTTGTAAATTGGTTAGAAAAAAAATACTTTATTATCATGGTTCTTATTGTGCATCTTTTTGGCTTAGAAAAAAAGAATAATTTCTTGAGCATGATTAACTGATTTCCAAACTGCATGCAGGTACTGATTTTCGTCTTGACTCTGTGCAACGACACGACGATGGATTCGATCCAAATTTCTAACCTCATACCAAAATATTTCTTTACCAACTTGCGTTGAGTATATTGGGACTCGATTGTGATTTATATCATGTGAGTAAATCATGCTCAGTAATATAATTATGTTGTAAATTAGAGAAATATGATGATGTTTTAATTATCGAGGTTGTACACCTATATAGCTAATGATGGTGTATTCTTTTGTTAGCTAAAACTGCTTCTGTTGTTTAGTTCGTCTAACCAAATTTGTAGGGACATAAGAGCATAGATTGATATGTGGTATTGTACCGATTACAAACACAACATCAGCATGGCAGACTGTCATGCTGATTTAACTCCTCCCCTCATTTCTTTTGATTTAATCCCCGGAATCCATTGTTGTTTGTGCATATTATCTGCGCCCATTGCCCGTATTTTGTATTTTCACGTTCATTGATATGTGATATTGTACCGATTACAAAAACAGCATCAGCATGTCAGATTGTCATGTGAGAAATACTCCCTCCGTCCTAAAATAACTGTCGCAGATTTAGTACTAAGTTAGTATAGATTTTGTACTAGATCAACGACACTTATTTTGGAAGAGAGGGAGTATAAGATAACAGAGCAGTCTGTTACTTATCTTCGATTGCACATGGATAGTTTGATTTTGAGGTGCACGTGTAGTTTCAGTTATGGCATAATTTTGGTTGGCTGAAGAATTAGTTTTGATGAACTATCGGGTTCTCAGTTCAGTTAAAAAGAACATGCAGTGTTGCCGTTCTCTCGAAGCATTTGCTCAGTTCAGTGAATGGGCTTATTATGGGTTATTTCTGTGGGTGGCAGGATGTTTGTTGTGGTTCCTATATACATGTGTTGGATTTGGCTGCCTCCCGGTGTTCTTTGCCATGGGGTCGTGCTTGGAGGATTCGAACTCCAAATTGATGTGGCTGGAAGCGATTCCCTAAGCATGAGGAGGTTTATTGGGCTCAAGAGTAAAGACTGTAGATTAATTACGAGAAGGCTGCTTTCCAAGCTATTTGCTTTTACAGAGTTAACATGTATACGACATACACTTAAACTGAGAAGTTTCTTTTACTTAGAATTAAGAGATTACGTTACCTAGCCCAAAGGGAATTTTATGTGTCGATATTATTTGAGATATTATTTTATTTATATGTACATGAGATATACGTTCATCTCTCATATCTGATCCATATGAACACAGAAGCTTTCTTTCTTCTTAGACATGTTGATATCTATCTCCATTCATATGGCATCCATGCTTGGCCATATCAGTTGGACCGACACTTGACTTCCTACTACTAATGCATCATGTGGTTTGCCGCAACCCTACAGGTTGTTGTCATGTTACATGTGCTAAACTTGTCTCCTACTAATGCATCATGCAGTTTGATCTTTCATTGCTTGGCCATATTGGTAGGACCGGCACCCTCGCGCCAAGGCGCGTTACCGATCTAGTTCCTAACATCGAACGGCATCCCTTTGCTCACCCGCTCCACGCGTTTCCCTCGGCTCGCGCGCTGACGTTCGGCTCCAATTGATACTACCTCGACTCCTGGACGAGATAACCAATGACCACATTGATTAGTCGGCTCGTGCGCGCTCCTTTCCTTTCTTCCCCGTCACTGGCTCTGTTCGTTCGCCGTTGCCGCAATCGCCTCTGTCCGTCCCCTCGTCCACTTTCGTGGTCACCTCTTATCGCTGCCCTCATTCTCTACCGTAGTCACCTCTTATCGCTGCCCCCATTCTCTACCGCGGTCACCTCTTATCGCTGCCCCCATTCTCTACCGCGGTCACCTCTTATCGCTGCCCCCATTCTCTACTGCGGTCACCTCTTATCGCTGCCCCCATTCTCTACCGCGGTCACCTCTTCCGCCCCGCACCCTCGTCCTCCATACAGTAGAGCGACAGTGGCCGCCGGCAAAACGACACAACTTTGGCTTTTAGTTCCTTCTCCCTTCTGCCTGCCCGCTAATTCTTTTCTAGATTCATTCGGGTGCGATGCAGTTGATCTGTCAGTGGCTGGGGTTGGTTCACTAATTCGTGTTTCTATTCTATTTCTATTGTTCTTGCTGATGCACTGTTTTTGTTGTATAGTGTTGCGTCACGAGACAAGAACTGCCCCAGACGCGGTCGTAGGTAAACAAGGGCGGAGACAGGGGGGCGAGCAGGGGCTAGACCCTTGCCAATCGCTCGCCCCCCCCCCCCCGATTTCTAGCAGGTAGTACTAATAACTAAGGTATTATAGGTAGTATATACTGTAGATTTGCTAATTGGCTGGAGATAATCACATCATTAGCCCATATAAGTATTTATATAATAAGTAAGCTATAAAAAAGCCCAATAGCCCATGTACGTGGCTGTCCTGTGTCGTTGTTTGCTCTATATGGGATCGATCGATCTAATCCATCGATCCGTCGATCGTGTCCTGGTAATACTACGGTACTAGGGCATTGTTTGCCTTGCCGCCGCTGACGCCCAGCCGCCGGTTGCCGCTGGATCGCTTACGGGCTTGGGATCCCTGCCGCAGCCACTCCCGTTCAGCTGGTAAGGCTGTGTCGATCTGTAGTTTTTATCCATTGTTGTTCATTGTCTAAGGCTGCAGTCTGCAGGAGGAGGAGACTTCATTAGATCAAAGTTTTACCGAGAGAAGGAAAGATTAATACAAGAAGGTACTATTCCGTAATTGTAGCTATCAGTTCTTAATACTACAAGTTATAAACTTATAATCCTAGTCTGATGCATTAGTGATGTGTACAAAATACTAAATTAATACATTAATCATGTTTTTCTTCTATATAGTAGTCAATGAGGAAGCGAAAGACACCAACAACTAGGGGGATAAATTCCTTTTTCAAGCCAGTTGGAGCGACTTCAAGCTTCAACATTGTTGGTGCTGAAAATGTCATTCCAGCTGAGGAGCAACCTGTTGCAGATAACACAACAACTGATATTCCTATTGATATGCAAATTGATGACCATCAGATTGTGACACCGGAAGAAGTTGCAGGAGGAGAAGGTACAAATGGAAACACAAAATATATAAGAGACCCCGGTATGCGCCAGCAAATATGGGAACTCCCTCATGATAAGCAAGAAGAAGCACGCCGCTTCTATATTTTGGAGAAAGCTTTTCAGCCATACATGGAAAAATATCCATACAATGGAACATGAAAAAATCGTCGTCGATTTCAGTACTGTTATTTCAAATCTTTTCCTTGGCTAGAGTATTCGAAAGAAACACATCGTGCGTATAGCCTACCCTGTTTTATCTTTACAAAAAAGCCAAGTGAAAGGTGTGGCTCTGATGCATTCACAATTAGGGGATTTAATAATTGGAAGAAGGTGAATGATGGAGACCAATGTGCTTTCTTAACTCACATGGGCAAAGATTCCAACTCTGCTCATAACTTTTCTCAGCGGTGTTATGATAATCTGAAAAATAGTATGACTCACATCGACAAGGCGATTGTGAAAGCATCTGAAAAAACTGTCGCAGATGCAAGGCTAAGGCTTAAAGTTACAATTGATTGCATCAAGTAAGCAAAATTTTCTGTTTTGAGAATTCAGATATTCTATAATGTACTATAAAGCAAGTTATAACTTTTTTCTTGTTGATTTCATCAGGTGGTTAACATTCCAAGCTTGTGCTTATAGAGGTCATGATGAATCTCCGGGATCAAGTAATCAAGGTAATTTTCTTCAACTGGTGAGGTTCATCGCTTCTTATAGCAAAAAGGTGAATGCGGTCGTTTTAGAAAATGCTCCAAAGAATGCGAAGTACACCTCCCATACAGTGCAACTAGAAATCCTCACGTTGCTTTCTAGAAGAGTTCAGAAAAAAATTAGAGATGAAATTGGCACTAGCAATTTTTTGCATAATGGTAGACGAAGCACGAGATGAATCAAAAAAAGAGCAGATGGCATTGGTTCTTCGATTCCCGAGCACCGAGGGGGTCATACAAGAGCGTTTTCTTGATGTAATTCATGTCACCGACACCACTGCTTTGACTCTCAAGAAGGCAATTTGCAAAGTCCTTTCTAATAATAATTTGAGTGTCCAGGACATTAGAGGACAAGGCTATGATGGGGCAAGCAACATGAGAGGTGAATGGAATGGATTGAAGGCTCTAATTCTCAATGACTGCCCTTATGCATACTATGTGCATTGCATGGCTCATCAGTTACAGTTGGCACTTGTTGCGGCGTCAAGGGAGGTACATGATGTGCATAATTTTTTTCAAAATGCAAATTTCATTATAAATGTTGTTAGCGCATCGACTAAACGTAATGATGAGTTGTTAGCAAATAAAGCTGCGGAGATTGCGCGCGAAATTGAATTGGGAGAACTCGATACAGGAAAAGGACAAAATCAGATAGGAACTTTACAGAGACCTGGGGACACTAGATGGAGTTCCCACTTCAAATCAATTCAGAGTTTACAGAAGATGTTTGGCGCTACAATTGAGGTCCTAAGGAGTATAGCAAATGACCGTGCAGCCTCGAAATATTCTAGAGGAGATGCCGTAGGAGCCCTGAAAATAATTGTGTCATTTGATTTTGTGTTCATTTTACATCTAATGGAGAAAATCATGAAAATCACTGATGTTTTATGTCAAACACTCCAAAGGAAGTCACTGGACATTCTAAATGCATTAGATTTGGTCTCAAACACAAAGCTGCTACTTGGTAAGCTGAGAGAAGATGGTTGGGATCCTCTTCTAGAGGATGTTAATTCTTTTTGTTTGAAGCATGAGATTGACATCCCAGATCTGAATAGCAGGTATATATATTTTCTTGTACATACAATTTAGAATATTATTTATCATATTTACTAATATATGATGTGATTTGTAGGTACGTTGACGTAACAAAGTCTCGCAACAAACACGATAACACTACTACATTACATCACTACAAAGTAGATGTGTTCAATGTTGCCATAGATCAGCAATTGGTTGAGCTAAATGGCCGTTTTGGTGTTCAAAGCACAGAGCTTTTGACACTTTGTGCTTCTTTGGATCCACGACATGATTCATTTGACGTGTCTAAAATATGCACACTGGTGGAAAAATTTTATCCTGCTGACTTCTCTAGTCAAGAACGAGCTCAATTGGAGTCTCAACTTCCCCATTTCCAGCTTGATGTTTGCAACCATCCAGAGCTAAAGAGTTCACCCTCACTTGCTGATTTAGTTATTGGATTATTCAAAACGGGTAAAGTTGCTACATACTTAATGGTTGAATCTTGAATGATTGATAGATTATTGCAGCTGTCCATAACTCTTGCTTACTTGACTGTTTGATTATCGCATGCAGGTAAAGCTGATACATACTCAATGGTTGATAGATTACTACGATTGGTTATCACTCTTCCGGTGTCAACTGCGACAACCGAGCGAGCTTTTTCAGCTATGAAACTAGTCAAGACACGTCTTCGAAGCAGGATGGGAGACGACTTTCTTCGCCATTACATGGTCGTCTATATTGGGAAGGAAATAGCTGTAAAAATCACATCTGATGAGATAATTAATTTGTTCGACACTGGTAGTCGTAGAGCTCACTTTAAGCTAATAGATATGTAACTTTATTTTATAGTTCTACGAATATTTTTTATACTTTGTCCTCAACATTACTGTAAGACTTAATATGTCATGATATTTCATCCATTCTATAAGCATTGGTTTCTCGCCTCCCTCATCAAATCCTGGCTCCGTCCCTGCTCGTCACCGACGACCTGCACCTCGCCCGAGCCATAGGACCCCACCATCTTGTCTCGTCCGCCACCAAGTCCGTCTTCGTCCAGGAGCTCGAGTTCGAGCGCTTCTGCCTCCTGCTGCATCATCTCAGCGCCAAGCACTCTACTCGCACGCTGGTGCTTGTGTTGACCGCGCCCCAACCTCGCCTCCCCGTCCGATGACCGACGTCACCACCGTCAACCACAAGCACTAGGTCATGCCCGCCCCTTTTCCTTCCTTCTTCTCCTGCCTTTCTTCCCCGTTCTCTAACCTCTCACCTTCTCTGCTTCTCCACGGAGGCCCGCTCATGCCGCCATGGAAGCCCACGAGCAGAGGCTTGTCTCGTCGCCGCCGGCGGCCATGGGCTCGTCGCTAATCCCCGTCGCCTTCGACCAACAGCGGGTTGACCGGAGCCGTGCACTACCTTACCTTCCTCCCTCCTCACGTTTCTCTCTCTGATGGTCTCCCTCTCTTCTGTTCGCTTGCAGGAGCTGTCATGGTCATCGCCGCAATCATCCGCCACTGTTGCTGGACGCCTCCATCCCGTTCTGGTCAAAAACGGAACCCCGACGAGCTCCTCGTCCCAGATCCAGCCTTCCCCATGCTCTTTGCCGTCAGCCGCATCCATGCCGACGTCGTTGACCTGCTGCAATCTCCATGGATGGCCTCCTCTATTTTGTTGGCGAGCACCTTGACTGCTGCCTCAAGCTCCACCCGCGCCACCTCACTAGAGAACGTCGTCCCCAACCGGTTCCTCCCCCCCCCCCCCCCCCCCCCCCCAACGCCCAGGCTTGCCTCCGTGGAACGCCGCCGCGAGCACACGACTTCGTTGCGTTTTCAGTTTCATTCAGATTCGCGTAACGACTGGTTCATGTTGCTAAAGTCCATTATGTAAATACAATCCCTTCGTAGTCCAGTCGGTCAGTGTGTTTGGTCTGCAACTAGGAGATTCAGGGTTGAAGTCCCCACTATAATGCACAGTTGTTTTCATGCATTTTTGGCTCGTGAGAGGATCAACTTTAGCCTCTAGTTCATTTAACGTCAGTCCCAAATTCTGTCTCAAACACCTAGCTAACCCAGTTGGTAAACCCAATCGCTACGCGACCCAAAGGTCCTCTTAGTCTTTGGGCGTGCATATTTTTAGTCAATGTCATTATTTTGCATTGCTCGTAGAAAAAATCATGCATCCAAATAAAAGAGGACATGTATGAAAATGCTTATAATTTCGTGTAAAATCATAATATGCAGCTTTCACACATGTTTTTTAACTTGTTGTTTGCTTAAATTTGCATTAAAATGCCATGTTAAAACGATTTGCCTCATAACTAAATAACTGTAGCTTCGATAAAGTTGTTTCACATATGTAACTTGACTAGAAAAACGTGTAGAATCTCATGACACACTTTATTTTTTTTAATAAATATAAAATATGTTTATAACAGATCTGGACCAAATTCATAAATTGCATGCGGGGCCATTTTGTAAATGGTATAAGTTGTTTCCGGACTCATTTAAGATGCCTAGATATAGTAGTTTAACTATGCTTCACCTCTTGTCATGTTTAACAACATTTAATATTGTCGTGTACCTAATCGGAATGAACTAAGTAACTCAAGCATGGAGTTTCGTCAATATGCAACTCGTTGCATATTGAGGTTCACTTAATGTATAGGAGTTGATTGTTGTGCTTTGCCATGCCTTGCATAATTAAATGGACATGCAACATATTGGTTTGTGCATCATGTCATGCATATGTTGTGGTGTACCGTGTGCTCATTGTTGTTTCGGATTATTCCTTCTTGATAGAGTTTCGAAAGAGTTCGGAGTGTGAGGATTCGTTCATCTACTTCACGGATCGTCTTCTTCACGGACTCGTTCTTCTTTCAAGCGGGATCTCAGGCAAGATGACACATTTCCCTGGATACCACTACTATCATTGCTATGCTAGTTGTCTCGCTTCCATCGTTATGTCTCGTTACCTTCCACTTGTTTGCCAAGCCTCACAACATTGACATGATAAGCCTCTAACCCCTCCACATCCCAGCAAACCTTTGTTTGGCTATGTTACCGCTTGCTCAGCCCTTCTTATAGCGTTTCTAGCTACAGGTGCAATTGCTTCCATGTGTCAACATGGACATTCTTTTGTTATCGCAATATTATTGCTATTTAATTTAATGCACATATATACTTGTTAAAGGGTGGAAGGCTTGGCCTTTTGCTCGGTGTTTTGTTCCACCTTTGCCGCCATAGTTACTTATGTACCGGTGTTATGTTCCATAATTGAGCGCTCCTAACATGCTCGGGGTTGTTATGGGGACCCCCTTGATTTTCGTTTTAGGATAAAACTTGTCTGGCAAGGCCAAACATTGGTACTATATTTGCCCAACATAATAATACTGAACACAATTATTAAAGCATAGGGCGTCATGAACCCGAGGAGTAATTTAACATAATACAGGGGGGCTAGTGCTGCTGGTGCTGGTCCAAAACAGAGCACTGTGCAGGGCCACCCCGAGGTAACTCGGGGGATTTCTATCACGCCACCATACACTAGCGTATCCGCCGTGGCCTGAGAACAAGATACGCGGATCCTATCGGGATTGTCGGCACGTCGGGCGGCCTTGCTCGACTTGTTTTACCTTTCGTGAACGTCTTGTGCGTGGAATTTTGACGACACTTCGGGCTATCTCGAAGTTGAGATTTTCCATTGGGATTCCGCAAATACTACGGGTGATTCCGCGGTTGAGGAATTCCAACGCGGCGTTTGGTTAATTTGTAATGGATGAGTTGGAGCACCGCCTGCATGGTTATTTCTTTCAGAAAGCCGTGCCTGCGGTTATGTGGCAACTTGGAAACTTTGTTTAACACCCGGTCATAGCAGACTTGAAGTAAACTCAAATAAAATACACCAACTGTGTGCATAACCGTGACTTTCTCTCCTCGTGAGTCCTTATCCGAGAGAGAACATGGTGGGGTAATGTTTGACGTAAGTAGGTGTTTAGGATCAGTTAGTGATCATTACTAGTTCACATCTGTTATGCATAAACCACCATACTTTACTGTTTGTATTCGTAAGTTAGCCACTCATACAAATGCTTAGTGCTTGCTGCAGCCTCACCACTTAACCATACCTCGCCCATTAAGCTTTGCTAGTCTTGATACCCTTGGAAATGAGATTGCTGAGTCCTTGTGGCTCACAGATTACTACAACAACAGTTGCAGGTACATGAAATGCGATGATTTGACGTGATCGCGATGCTTGTTTTGATTTGGAGTTCTTCTTCATCATCATCAATCTAGGATGGGTTCCAGGCGGCCGCCTATGATAGCAAGGATGGATGTCATTTTACCGTTTGATTCAGTCCATAGTTGGACCCTGCTCTTATGTATGATGTTTGAATATGTTGTTGTATTGATGTGATCATGATGTAGCTTTTGGCGAGTGTAAGTCAATTCCATATACTCATCTCTTCTGTACATGTACTTGTAATGATATCCATTCTTGCGAAACGACGAGATGCGCTTCTATCCCTATCGAGGCCCTCGTGCCAAAATAAGGATAGGACCGCATCTTGGGCGTTACAATCTTTCTCTGTGTTTGGCGGATTCCATTTGCTCTAAAAATATGCTTTGAGTGTTAGCAATCATGGAAGACTATATGATAGTTCAGTATGTGAAATTTGCTAAATCAAAGCTCTTACATAGACCCTTCCTGAAAATAAGATGAATGCAATTGTTCGATGACTAGGAATATGGTTTGTTAGTTTTCAAGAAACTTTCTGGTCTATACTTTAACATGTGAATAGCTTGTTACTCGATCATGAGAAGTTTTATGAGATGAGCTACTGTTTACGATTTATATTGATGCTAGAAAAAGTGATTGGAATTATCATTGATCAAACTTGTGCACTTGCTAGCATTCACACTTCATAAATTATTTCTTTTATCATTTACCTACTCGAGGACGAGCAAGAATTAAACTTGGAGATGCTGATAAGTCTCAAACATATCTATAATTTATGAAGTATTCATGCCATGTTTACAATAATTCTATATGATTTTGGTATGATTTTATTAGAGCTAACCCGGACTGACGATGTTTTCAGCAGAACTACCATGGTGTCCTTTTTTGTGTAGAAATAAAAGTTCTCGAAATGGGATGAAAATTTACTAAGAATATTTTTGGAAAATATAAAAAATACTGGAGCAAAAATATACCGGAGAGGAGTCCCAAGGCAGCCACAACCCTAGGGGCGCCCCCCTAGGGCACGCCCCCTGGCTTGTGGGTCCCTCGGGAGTCCCCTGACTTGATTCCAATGCCAGGTACTCCTTAAATCCCATAACCCCGAAAAAGAAACCTAGATCAGGAGTTCCGACGCCGCAAGCCTCTGTAGCCACGAAAAACCGATCGAGAGCCCGTTCCGGCACCCTGTCGGAGGGGGCATCATCACCGGAGGCCATCTTCATCATCCTTGTGGTCTCCATGACGAGGAGGGAGTAGTTCACCCTCGGGGCTGAGGGTATGTACCAGTAGCTATGTGTTTGATCTCTCCCTCTTGTGTTCTTGAGATGACACGATCTTGATGTACCGCGAGCTTTATTAATATAGATGAATCGTATGGAGTTCTCGCCTCTCTATCTTCTTGTGATGAATAGAGTTTTCCCTTTGAAGTTTTCTTATCGGATTGAGTCTTTAAAGGATTTGAGAACATTTGATGTATGTCTTGCAATGGGATATCCGTGGTGACAATGGGATATTCTATTGATCCACTTGATGTATGTTTTGGTGATCAACTTGCGAGTTCCGTGACCTTGGGAATCTATGCATAGGGGTTGGCACATGTTTTCGTCTTGAATCTCCGGTAGAAACTTTGGGGCATTCTTTGAAGTTCTTTGTGTTGGATTGAACATGATGAATCCGAAATTGTGTGATGCATATCGTATAATCAATCCCATTGGTACTCGTGGTGACATTGGAGTATCTAGGTGACATTAGGGTTTTGGTTGATGTGTATCTTAAGGTGTTATTTTAGTACGAACTCTAGGGATGTTCGTGACACTTATAGGGATAGCTCATACGATTGATCGAAAAAGATAACTTTGAGGTAGTTTCATACCCTACAATAATTTATTCGTTTGTTCTCCGCTATTTGTGACTTTGGAGTGGATTCTTTGTCGCACGTGAGGGATTTACGTATGATTCAACTATGTCAGTATTGTTGAGAGAACTTGCACTAGTGAAAGTATGAACCCTAGGCCTTGTTTCTAAGCATTGTAATACTATTTGTGCTCGCGTTTATCATTAGTTACCTTGCTGTTTTTATATTTTCAGATTACAAAAACCTATATCTACCACCCTTATTACACTTGTATCACCAACTCTTCACCTAACTAGTGCACCTATACAATTTACCATTGTATTATGTGTGTTGGGGATACAAAAGACTCTTTGTTATTTGGTTGTAGGGTTGTTCGAGAGAGACCATCTTCATCCTACACCTCCCACGGATTTATAAACCTTAGGTCATCCACTAGAGGGAAAATTTCTCCTGTCCTATAAAACTCTGCGCTTGGAGGCCCAACAAAGTCTACAAGAATAAAGTTGCATAGTAGACATCAAAGAATTGACACATAGAAATAGTTGGTTTGAATTATTCATTCCCACGGACGACATTGAAACTAAACTAAAGAATATCCATATGTTTTGCATGGTAAATTGTAATGAGAATTCTTATATTGCCAACTATAGAAAGATGGGAAAACCAATAGAATATAAAATGAATACTAATCAAAGGGTAAAGATTTCCACTTTCCCTCCTATTGTCTCTCATGATGTAATAGGTGATGAGGAGGAGTTCTCTATTCAACCAATCTCATCAATAAGAAGCTCGAAAACATTAATTAAACCCACAAATTATGTGGTGAAGAAGAAGATAAGAATAAAGAGTAAAGTTAAAAGGGTATCTCTCCCAAATGATGTTGCTCCTGTTATTGCTGCGCCTCACGAGGATGAATCAAAATAATTGTGGAAGATGATGCACTTGATGATGATTTTGTTATGCCTATTGCTTGTTTTGATGACTATGATTGGGAAGATAATGATACTTCTTATAATCTTGAAAATCTTTTTGGCACCAACTTGGTAAATTATGATGATAATAATTGTTATACTATTGGTGCTATTCATACTATTAATGATGATAGTGATTATGCTCATGATATGTCAAGACACAAGCTTGGGGATGCTATGTTTGATGGGAATGACATGTTTGAGAATTTATTTGCTGTAATTAATGTTTTTCCCAAGCTTGGGGATGCTATGCTTAATTAAGATGATCTTTTTAGTTCACCTACTTTGAATGATCAAATTTGTTATGATGATTGCATGCCTCCTATTTATGATGATTTCCATATTTATGAAAATGGGTTTGGAAGAGTGTCAACTTTAGGTAATTATTATCCCACTATTTTGGAGAGTGTTGAATTTTATTATAATGATAAAAGTGGATTTGGAGAGGTCATAACTTTATTTAGTAATGATTCCACTATTTCGGAAGAGGTTTCACTTGACTGTGATGAGAACAAAGTTGCTACTTATGATGCTTATTGTGATGATGCCTATGTTATAAAAAGTAGTGATGATTATTGTCATAATTTTGAATATCGTTTTACTAAACATAATGTGGAAACAATTTATAGTATTCGAGTCTCATTTGATGCTCCCACTATTATGAATGAGAAGAAATTTGCTTATGTGGGTAGTAATAAAAATTATATGCTTGTGAATCATGAAAATAATGTTGTATGTGATAGTTATATTGTTGAATTCCTTCATCATGCTACTGAAAACTATTATGAGGGAGGAACTTATCCTTGTAGGAATTGCAATAATATCAAGTTTCCTCTCTATGTGTTCAAAGTTTTGAAGTTATGCTTGTTTTGCCTTCCTATGCTAGTTGATTTTTGTTTCCACAAATATTTTGATCACAAAATCCCTATGCATAGGAAGTGGTTTAGAATTAAATGTGCTTGTCATGTGATTCATGATGCTATCTTGCATGTTCAACTCCTATTTCCTATACGAGCATCATTGAAATCATCATGCCTGGCTAAAAGGCATTAAATAAAAGTGCTTGTTGGGAGACAACCCAACACTTTTACATTATGTTTTTGTGTGTTCAAATGGTTAATATATTGTATTAATCATGTTTTGTGTATTTTATTTCAATAAAGTGCCAAGTAAAGCCTTTGGGATAGTGTGGATACTTGCTTGTTTGATTCTGTGCAAAAATATGAAGTTTTGCGTCCAGTATATGAATTATAGGATTTTACTGGAGAGTCAAAAAAATCTTCGATTTTTACACAAATTCTATATGCAAATTATATGCACTCTCCTAAATTTTCAGAATTTTTAGAGTCAGGGAAGTATGGTGATCATTCAGATCTTCACATATTGTTCTGTTTTTGATAGATTCTGATCTGCGTGAATAGTTTGCTTGTTTCAGGTGTTTCCATAGATTATATTTGGTGATATAAATTGTGGGAAAGATGGAATAGAGTAGGTATTAGGTGAGAAAAAATATGAATCTTGTATTGATAGTACGTAAGTGAATGATCTATCTTTACTACACTAACCCATCTCACGAAGTTCCGTTAAGTTTTGTGTGATTGAAGTTTTCAAGATTTGGGTGAGATACCGATACGAGGTGAATAAGGAGCAGCAAGGACCTAAGCTTGGGGATGCCCAAGGCACCCCCAAGGCAATGTCCAAGTAATAATCAAGCGTCTAAGCTTGGGCATGCCCCGGAAGGCATTCCCTCTTTCATCTCCAACATTATCGGTACATCTTACTTGAAGCTATAATTTTATTCGTCACATGATATGTGTTTTTCTTGGAGCATCATTTTATTTATTTTTTATCTGTTAGATGTTATTTACAATCTTGTTTTTCAATAAAAACTTCCAAGAATTGCATTAGGATGCTTGCATTGCATGCTTTGATATGTGTTGTGTAAAAATACAAACTTTTGTTGTAGTGTTTGAATTTTCATATTTTACTGGAACATGGAAAGTTACTGAAAGTTTTACATAGTGTTGTCATATAAATTCTTTAGTACGACCTAGATTTTCATAATTTTTTGAGTTACAGAGGTACACTGGTTTAATAGATTGCTACAGACTGTTCTATTTGGAGAGATTGTTGTCATAGTTTTGTTATCTACTTATTATCCTATAGTTTCCATAGCCTATGTTGGTAGATATAAGTTTCAGAAATGATAGTAAATTGTAGATGATGTTTGAAATTATTGTGCAACTTATCTTGGCAGTACATAAAGAGTTGATTTATTATTATGTGCACTAACCTATCTCACGAATTCTTTTCAAGTTTTGCGTGGATCAAGTTTTTGGGAATAGGTGAAACCGTGATATGAGAGGATTGAACGAGATACAAAAGCTGAATCTTGGGGATGCCCAAGGCAACCCAAATAAATATTTTAAGAAGTCTAAATCATCTAAGCTTGGGGATGCTACGCATCCCACCTCTCTTCGTCAACTATAGGTTAGCCTATGTTGAGCCTAAATTTTTACTCGTTCACATGATATGTGCTATTCTTGGAGTGCTATTTTTGTTTAGTTTGTTGTTTGAATAAAATACTCGGCTCTTAAAATCTTTATTGAGAGAGAGAGAGTCCTCAAAAAGCTATTTGATTGTTTACCTACTCATTGATCTTCACTTATATCTTTTGAGAGTAGCTTGTCATTTACTCTTGTGCTTCACTTATATCCTAAGAGTAAACTATGAATGAATTAAATATCATAAATATGAAATTATAAATTTACTTTTTTCTTAGTAGTAGCTTCACATCTGGTTTAGAAAGTAAAATCTATTGAAGATTGACAATCACAATATTGGTCATACAAGCAATTCGTGAATGATTAGTATAAGGAAGAGAACTTTCACATGCAAATATACTATCTTGGACATCTTCTATGATTATGAATACCCATTAAATATTTTCAAACTTGAGAAAATTAGTTGAAGTTGGACAAGGGAGACAACGTAATGAGTTATGGTTGTGTATATTTGCATAGAAGTTATATTGTTATAGATCCTCCAACATGTGATGCTTTTTAGAACCTTTTGCTAGCCAAAAATTCGTACTAAGTAGATATACTACTTGTGCATCCAAATCCTTGAGCCGGGTTTCTTCCATGAGAGTCCATCATACCTACCTATATGTGGTATTTCACTACCATTCCAAGTAAATTTGCGTGTGCCACCTCTAAAATTTCAAATGAACTTATGTTTTGTGTGCCTGGACCGCTCATGGAGCGACAAGGGGCGGTTAGTATTTTCCATGTTAAGCGGTTTATTCTCATGTTGAGTGTTTATTTACTCGTCCTTGCACAAGAGGGGCCGTAATAGGGATTCCCAGTCCTGAAATAAAAAATGCAAATAGTTAAACAAAACTCCCCCAGGAATGTTGTTGGTATGGATGGTACCGGTGGATTCGGCTAGCCATGGAGTGTGTTTTTTGGTGGAGGGGGAGTAAACCTTTGGTTTTACCGCTTGGGAACCGCCACTAATGTGCTTAACATGGAAGATATTGATAACTCTGTGTCGTGAGGTTGACAGGAAGGGTGCACCTCCCAAAATTATATTTATCTCTGTTTTAAACAAGGAGCTCTGGCACGTATGCAAATCCTTGCTTCCCTCTGCGAAGGGACAATCTATTTACTTTCATGTTATTTACTTTTCACGTTGAGTCAACTTCTTATTCCAACCTACTTCTATTAGTTGGAAAGTATCGTGTGGTGGGGAAAGATCTGAGCACATATGGCCAATCAAATATATTTGATCATGACTTATTGTTGTTGACAATTATCTTTATGATAAGTATGTTGGGAGGCGAAACATTAAGCCCCTATCTTTCTATGTGTTTGATGGATGCCATTTGTTCTAAAAATATGCTTTGAGTACTAGCAATAAGACTATATTATAATTGAGTATGTGGAACTCTTACTTAGACTTTGTTGAGAATAAATTGAATTGCAATTTTTTGGTGACTAAGAACATAGCTTGTTAAGTTTCAAGAGAATTCATTGTTTGAACCATAACCTGTGAATTGGTTGCTACTTTATCATGATGAGTTTTATGAGAAAGAGTTGATGTTATGATGCTAGGAAAAGTGGTTGAAACTATCATTGATCAAACTTATGCACTATGCTAGCATTCACACTGCATAAATTATTTCTTTTATCATTTACCTACTCGAGGATGAGTAGGAACTAAGCATGGGGATGCTGATACGTCTCCAACATATCGATAATTTATGAAGGGGTGTTTGATAGAGACCATCTTCATCCTACACCTCCCACGGATTGATAAACCTTAGGTCATCCACTTGAGGGAAAATTGCTATTGTCCTACAAAACTCTGTGCTTGGAGGCCCAACACGAGTCTACATGAACAAGTTGTGAAGTAGACATCAAAGTGATCATGTGTTTGAACTTAAACAATTGCCTGACACTCTGAAATATGCTTATCTTGATGAGAAAAAGATATATCATGTTATTATTAGTGCTAACCTTTCAGAACATGAAGAAGAAAGATTATTGAAAATTCTGAGGAAGCACCGGGCTGCTATTGGATATACTCTCGATGATCTTAAAGGCATTAGTCCCACTCTATGTCAGCACAAGATTAATATGGAACTTGATGCTAAACCCGTTGTTGATCACCAACGATGATTGAATCCCAAGATGAAAGAAGTGGTAAGAACTAGAATATTAAAGCTTTTGGAAGCAAGTATAATCTATCCTATAGCAGATAGTAGACGGGTGAGTCCCGTTCATTGTGTCCCTAAGAAGGGAGGTATTACTGTTGTTCCTAATGATAAAAATGAGCTTATTCCACAAAGAATTGTTACTGGCTATAGGATGGTAATTGATTTAAGAAAATTAAATAAAGCTACTAGGAAAGATCATTACCCCTTGCCTTTTATTGATCAAATTCTTGAAAGACTATCTAAGCACACACACTTTTTTCTTGGATAAATATTATGGTTTATCTCAAATACCTGTGTCACAATTTGATCAAGAAAAAACTACCTTTACATGTCCTTTTGGAACCTTTGCTTATAGACGTATGCCTTTTGGTTTATGCAATGCACCTGCTACCTTTCAAAGATGTATGACTATTATATTCTTTGATTTTTTTTAAAACATTGTGGAGGTTTTCATGGATGATTTCTCTGTTTACGGAACTTCTTTCGATGACTGCCTAAGCAACCTTGAGCGAGTTTTGCAGAGATGTGAACAAACTAATCTTGTCTTGAATTGGGAGAAGTGTCAATTTATGGTTAATGAAGGTATTGTCTAGGGGCATAAAATCTCCGAACGAGGTATTGAGGTGGATCAAGCTAAAGTTGATGCAATTGAGAAAATGTCATGTCCTAAAGATATTAAAGGTATTTGAGGTTTCCTTGGTCACGTTGGTTTCTATAGGAGGTTTATTAAAGATTTCTCAAAAAAATCTAGGCCTCCTACTAATCTTTTACAAAAGGATATCCCCTTTGTTTTTGATGATGATTGTGTGGAAGCCTTTGAAACACTACAAAAAGCCTTAACCACTTCACCTATTGTTCAACCACGTGATTAGAACTTGCCTTTTGAAATTATGTGTGATGTTAGTGATTATGTTGTTGGTGTTGTTCTAGGACAAAGAATTGATAAGAAATTAAATGTTATCCATTATGCTAGCAAAACTCTAGACACTGCCCAGAGAAATTATGCTACTGCTGAAAAAGATTTTTTAGCAATCGTGTTTGCTTGTGATAAATTCAAATCTTACATTCTTGATTCCAAAGATATTGTTCACACTGATCATGCTGATATAAAATATCTTATGGAAAATAAAGATGCTAAACCTAGACTCATTAGGTGGGTTGTCTTGCTTCAGGAATTCGATTTACATATCGTTGATAGGAAGGGAGCTGAGAACCCAGTAGCTGATAACTTGTCTAGGTTGGAAAATATTCTTGATGACCCACTACCTATTGATGATAGTTTTCCTAATGAACAGCTAGCTACAATAAATGTCTCTAAAACACTCCATGGTATGCTAATTATGCTAATTACATTGTTGCTAAATATATTCCACCTAGTATCACATACCAACAAAAGAAAAGAAAATCTTGTATGATATAAGACATTACTTTTGGGATGACCCACATATTTATAAAGAAGGAGTAGATAGTATTATTATACGTTGTGTACCTCAGCATGAACAGGAACAAATCCTATGGAAATGTCATTCCGAAGCTTATGGAGGACATCATGCTAGAGATAAAACTGCTCATAAGGTATTATAATCTGGTTTTTATTGGCCTACTCTCTTCAAGGATGCCCGTAAGTCTGTCTCATCTTGTGATGAATGTCAAAGAATTGGTAATATCGATAAGCGTTAGGAAATGCCTATGAATTATTCACTTCTTGTTGAACCATTTGATGTTTGGGGTTTTGATTATATGGGACCTTTTCCTTCCTCTAATGGGTACACTCATATTTTGGTTGATGTTGATTATGTCACTAGGTGGGTAGAAGCTATTCCAACTAGTAGTGTTGATCATCACATTTCCATTAAAATGCTTAAAGAAGTTATTTTCCCAAGGTTTGGAGTCCCTATATATCTAATGACTGATGGTGGTTCACACTTTATTCATGGCGCTTTCCGTAAAGTGCTTGCTAAATATGATTTTAACCATATAATTGCATAACCCTATTATCCTCAATCTAGTGGTCAAGTTGAACTTAGCAATAGAGAAATAAAATTGATATTACAAAAGACTGTCAATAGGTCTCGAGAGAATTGGTCTAAGAAATTAGATGATGCACTTTGGGATTATAGAACAACTTATAAAAATCCTATGGGTATGTCTCCATATAATATGGTATATGGGAAAGCTTGTCATTTGCCTCTAGAGTTAGAACATAAAGCATTTTGGGCAAATAAAGAACTCAATTATGACTTGAAACTTGCTGGTGAAAAGAGGTTATTTGATATTAGCTCAATATACGAATGGAGAACCCAAGCTTATGAAAATGCCAAGTTATTCAAAGAAAAGGTTAAAAGATGGCATGATAAAAGAATCCAAAAGCGAGAATTCAAAGTTGGAGAATATGTTCTTTTGTACAACTCTCGTTTTGGATTTTTTGCAGGAAAACTTCTCTCCAAATGGGAAGGACCCTATGTTATCCAAGAGGTTTATCATTCTGGAGCTATTAAGATTAATAATGCTGAAGGTACCAACCCAAAGGTGGTCAATGGACAAAGAATTAAACACTATATCTCAGGTATGCCTATTAATATTGAAAGCAATGTTATCCAAACCATGACACCGGAGGAACACATAAAAGAAACCTTCCGGAACACTCCGGAATCGTGAAAATTAAGAGGTACGTGATACGGTAAGTAAACGGCTCCAAAAAATCCGCAAAAATATTCTTATTCAGTTTTGGAATATTTAAGAATTTTAAGAAACAAAAAATAAATCGGAAGGCAACTGAGGAGGGCACAGTCCACCAGGGCGCGGTTGCCATCCCTGGCGCGCCCTAGTGGAGGGTGTTGGAAATATGCCCTAGAGGCAATAAATAAAGTGTTTATTATTGTATTTCCTTGTTCATGATAATTGTTTATTATCCATGCTATAATTGTATTGATTGGAAACACATTGCATGTGTGGATAAATAGACAACACTTTGTCCCTAGTATGCCTCTAGTGAACTAGCTCGTTGATCAAAGATGGTCAAGGTTTCCTAGCCATTGACATGTGATGTCATTTGATAACGGGGTCACATCATTAGGAGAATGATGGGTTGGACAAGACCCAAACTATAAACATAGCATATGATCGTGTTAGTTTATTGCTACAGTTTTTTGCATGTCAAGTATATGTTCCTATGACCATGAGATCATGCAACTCACGGACACCGGAGGAGTGCCTTGTGTGTATCAAAGGTCACAATGTAACTGGGTGACTATAAAGGTGCTCTACAGGTATCTCCGAGGGTGTCTGTTGGGTTGGCATGGATCAAGACTGGGATTTATTACTCCGTGTGACAGAGAGGTATCTTAGGGCCCACTCGGTAATACAACATCACAATAAGCCTTGCAAGCAATGTGACTAAGTGTTAGCCACGGGATCTCATATTACAGAACGAATAAAGAGACTTGCCGGTAACGAGGTTGAACTATGTATGGAGATGTCAATGATCGAATCTTGGGCAAGTAACATACCGAAGAACAAAGGGAACATCATACGGGATTAACTGAATCCTTGACATAGAGGTTCGACCGATAAAGATCTTCTTAGAATATGTAGGAACCAATATGGGCATCCAGGTCCCGCTATTGGTTATTGGCCGTAGAGGTGTCTCGGTCATGTCTACATAGTTCTCGAACCCGCAGGGTCTGCACACTTAAGGTTTGGTGACGTTTCGGTAGTATAGAGTTATGCATGGTGGTGACCTAAGGTTGTTCAGAGTCTCGGATGAGATCCTGGACATCATGAGGAGCTCCGGAATGGTCCGGAGGTAAAGATTGATATATAGGAAGTCCTGTTTTGGTCGCCGGAAAAGTTTCGGGCTCATCGGTAGTGTACCAGGAGGGTACCAGGGGACCATTGAGAGGAGTATTTTGACCCAAGAGGCTACATGGTCTGTGGGAGGATGAATACCAGCCCTTAGTGGGCTGGCCGAAGTCCCACAAGAGGCCCATGCGGCTGGGAAGGAAGTCCAAAGTGGAAAAGGTGGAAAAAAGGCAAAAAAGGTGGAAATAAGGAAGGAGTCCTAATCCTACTAGGAGTGGAGGAGGAGGACTCCTCCTCTCCACTTCGGCTGAAGCCACCAAGGGCTGGCCCTTGCGCCAAGCCTCCTCCTATATATATTAGAGGTTTTAGGGGTTTTGCATATATATATTCAGCCACGTGCAACCCTCTCCTCTAGTCCGTAGTTTCTCCTCTAGATCGGTTTCAACAGTGCTTAGGCAAAGCCCTGTTGGAATTACTCCACCACCATCGCCGCAATGCCGTTGCGTGGCCGGAGAACTCGTCTACCTCTCTGCTCCCTCTTGCTGGATCAAGAAGACGGAGATCGTCATCAAGCCATACGTGTGCTAAACACGGAGGTGTCGTCCGTTGGGTGATAAATCGGGACGGATCGTGATTGGATTGCGGGACGCTCGGCGAGTTGGATTGCGAAGACGTTTGAGTACATCAACCGCGTTTCTTAACGCTTCCCACTTAGCGATCTACAAGGACACGTAGATCCACTGTCCCTCTCGTAGATGCTCATCACCATAGATAGATCTTGCGTGTGCATAGGAATTTTTTGTTTCCCATGCAACGTTCCCCAACATAGGGTACCCACCTCGGGAACCTTCATGACTCTATTTTCCTTCCGTTTGCTTGGTTTCCAAGAATAAAAATTCTCTATATTTACCCATGATTATTTTGACCACCGCATCGCGAGATTTTCCTCTTTTCTTGTTTCGTGTTGTTTTCCTAGCAGATCTGAAAATATGTCATCCCAAGATTCTGAGGGAGAGAGCTATGTGTCTAATTATGTTGTTGATCCAAAGATCTTTGGGGTAATTTGCCCCTACTTGTGGACTTCGGAAGAAGAAGAAGAAGAAGACATCGGTTTGGAGGAAATAGAAGACACTGGACCAGACGGTGGCTCAGATGAAGATGAACCTCCACTACCTCAACTTGGAGATATGCACCTGGAGTTCAAGAAGTCAAACCTTACTAATGGTAGGAGTACACCCAATACTCCTTTTATCCCTTCTCGTTTTCTGTAGGAGAGCAAGGCGGCTCTATGCAAGAGGATTTTGAAACTTGAGCAAGAGAATGATGATTTAAGGGGAAAAACTTCATTCTCAAGCGTAAATTGGCGAAGAAGAATACGGTCTCATCACCACCACCTTCATCATCACCACCACCAAGGAGACTTGAGTACACGGGTATGGGCACTCCCCTTGGCTTAAGCCAAGCTTGTGGGAGGTGCCCCGGTATCGTATCACCATCGCTTTTTACCTGTGCTTTTTATTTTCAATCCTTAGCCTTTTCATGATTTAGTTGAATAAAAGTTTAGTATGATCTATTTTCGAGTGCTAGTTTCGTGATCTATCTATCTATGTAATCGAGTGAAAGTTATATAATAAAGTTTAGTTTGAGCTTTTGTCCCTTTTACTTTCTTGTTGCAATCATGATAAAAGAAAATAAATGAAAAAGATAACATGCTAATCTTATGGTGAGTAATGACATCACAATAAATAAAAATATAAGTGGTAAAATTGATTGGAGATTGGCAGACATAACATTAGTCAATGATGCAATTCATTAAAGACTAAATTAGGAAGAGAAGATTCACATACAAATATACTATCATGGACATCTTTTATGATTGCGAGCCCCCATTAAATATTATATGCCAAAATTGTTGACGTTGGACAAGGAAGACAACGTAATGATTTATGCTTGTTCATATTCACATAGAAGTTATATTGTCATATATCCTTCAACATGTGGTGCTTGCCCAATATCTTTGCTAGCCAAAATCTCCGCACTAAGTAGAGATACTACTTGTGCATCCAAAAACCCCAAACCCAAACTCATGTTTGAGAGTCCACCATATCTGCCTATGGATTGAATAAGATCCTTCAAGTAAATTGTCATCAGTGCATGAAGGCAATAAAAATTGCTTCTAAAAGTGTTGGATCAATTAGTGTAAGAGAAAATTGAGCGTTGCACGAACTTGTGATGGCAAAGTAATAAAAGCGATGGACTGCATAATAAAGGTTGCTATCACAAGGGGCAATGCAACATGGCGTTCTTTTGCTAAGGGATTTGGCATACAGACTAAAAAGTGCATGACAACCTCTGCTTCCCTCTGCGAAGGGCCTATCTTTTAATTTTAAGTATTTATTTTTATGCAGGAGTCAAAGTATTCTTCCCTGTTCCTTTTTTTATTTTTCTCCTTTGGAAAGCATCATGTGGTGAGGAAATATCTAGGCACATATGTCCAGTTGGATATGAGTGAGCATGAGTTACTATTGTTGACATCACCCTTGAGGTGAGTCCGTTGGGAGGTAAACTATAAGCCCCTATCTTTCTATGTGTCCGGTTGAAACTTTTTGCTCATGGGTATGTTGTGAGTGTTAGAAATCATAGAAGACTAAATGATGGTTGAGTATGTGGACTTGACAAAAGGCTCCTACATGAGACCCTTCCTGGAAATATGATGAATTAAACTTGCAAAGTTGACTGAAAACATAGTTTGTTCGTTTTCAATAAGGTTTATGCTTTGTACTTCCATGTGGTGATGAATTGTTACTTGCTTATAAGAAGTTATATGACGTTTTTATAAATAAAAGTTTTATGAGAAAGTTATATGTTAGTTTTTGTTGTTGTTACAATAATAAGAATGATGCTACTATGTTCGTATTTTGTTTTTATCAACACCTCTCTCTCAAACCATGTGGACATGTTCTTCGATGTCGGCTTTCACTTGAGGACAAGCTAGGCCTAAGCTTGGGGGAGTTGATACGTCCATTTTGCATCATGTTTTACTACTGTTATTTCTAATGTTTTTATGCATAATAATGCTTTGGCGAGTAATTCTAATGCCTTTTCTCTCACAATTTGCAAGGTTTACCAAGAGGGAGAATGCCGGCAACTGGCATTCAGCACCTGGAAAAGGCACGTCAGAGATACCTATTCTACACATCCCCAATGAAGCTGAAAATTTATGGAGATTTTTTTATTCAATAAATAAAAATTACCAGAGCTGAAAACTATCGGAGGGGGCCACTAGGTGGCCACCCTCCACTAGGGCACGTTAGGCCCCCTAACCGCGCCCTGGTAGAGGGTACTCACCCAGACCCACCTCCGCAGCCCATCTTCTGGTATAAATGCCCAGAAAACCTACAAAAATAGGAGGGGGACCTTCGGGACGAATCGCCGCCACCTCGAGGCGGAACTTGGGCAGGAGCACTTTTTCCCTCCGGCAGAGTTATCTGCCGGGGAAACTTCCCTCCCGGAGGGGCAAATCGAAGCCATCGTCATCACCAACAACCCTCTCATCTTGGGGAGGCCATTCTTCATCAACATCTTCAACAACACCATCTCCTCTCAAACCATAGTTCATCTCTTGTGTTTAGTCTTTGTACCGGAACCTCAGATTGGTACCTGTGGGTGACTAGTAGTGTTGATTACCTTGTGTAGTTGATTGCTATATGGTTTATTTGATGGAAGATTATATGTTCAGATACATTATGCTATTCAATACACCTCTGATCTTGAGCATGCATATTATTTGTGAGTAGTTACTTTTGTTCCTGAGGTCATGAGAGAAGTCATGTTGCAAGTAATCATGTGAATTTGATATATGTTCGATATTTTGATGATATGTATGTTGGGATTCCCTTAGTGCTGTCATGTGAACGTCGACTACATGACACTTCACCATCCTTGGGCCTAAGGGAATGCATTGTGGATTAGTTATTAGATGATGGGTTGCTAGAGTGACAGAAGCTTAAACCCTAATTTATGCGCTACTTCGTAAGGGGCTGATTTGGGTCCATATGTTTAATGTTATGGTTAGACTTCATCTTAATACTTTTCTCGTAGTTGCGGATGCTTGCGAGGGGGTTAATCATAAGTAGTTTGTTAGTTCAAGTAAGAACAACACCTTAGCACCAGTCCACCCACATATCAAATTATCAAAGTAGCGAACACGAATAAACCAACATGATGAAAGTGACTAGATGAAATTCCCGTGTACCCTCAAGAACACTTTGCTCATCATAAGAGATAGTTTTGGCATGTCCTTTGCCACAAAAGGATTAGGCTACCTTGTTGTACCTTACCTATTGTTACCGTTACTTGCTCGTTACAAATTACCTTGCTATCAAAACACTTGCTACTTACAATTTCAGTGCTTGCAGAAATTACCTTGCTGAAAACCGCTTATCATTTCCTTCTGCTCCTCGCTGGGTTCAAAACTCTTGCTTATCGACAGGACTACAATTGATCCCCTATACTTGTAGTTCATCAAGGGGTAACGAATATGAACAAACTGTAATGAGCGGAACAAGACTGCTTGGGTTAGTCAGGAAGTCAGGTATCGTCTTTTGGTTTAGTTTTGCAGCAAGTTGTAAACCATTCTATGGACTGTAAATGATCAAGTGTGGTTGGTTTGATGTAGCTTACTGGAATCCCGATGACTGGGTTATGTTTCTTCATGTGGTTTCTTGGTGATATTTTATGTGTTTGTCTACCCAACAGATGTTGAATTAATTGAGTTGTTGGTATTCTCAAAAAACAGAGACAAGAAAAATAAGAAGGAATGTCAACTTATTTTGCTGAGAATATATTACTTGTTGAAACAACTTGTCTTTATGTCTTAATATACAACACTTTATTTTAAATCTTTGTGTATTGTATATCTCAACACGGGGAGCACGTGCTACTTACTTTATAATGGATAGTTTTATACAAAACTTTTATAGTTCTAACTTATTTTTATTAGGATACAATTGTAGCAAAGTACAATTTACAAAGTTAGCATAACTAATCATACTATTTTGTTGCTAAATATAATTTAAAGTGTTTATTTACAATTATAATATATATCATTTTCAAATACACTTATTTTGTGTTAAATTTTGTTTCTGTTTAAAAAATGGTCCTCCTTTACCTATTTTTTACAATTGCTTAATATATATAGTGTAAACCATCTCTCTCTCTCTCACACACACAAAGAGATAATATTTTCAAGTATAATGGCACAATGTGTAAAGTGTACGGTCAAAACAAAAATATTAATATTGTTTTCTAGTGTCTCATTTGGTATGCATATTTATAGAAACTTCCTGAGTATTAAACTACATCGATGTCATGGATTCTCTGTCAGTATTACTATGGTCAAACATGCCTTGAAAGTTATAATGGGCTTAGTAATAAGTCGAAAATGTGTGCAAGCTTAGACAAAAATAAGTAGGGATGTTAATTTTATGCCCCTAGTTGTGTCCCACTCGACAGTTTTACCATAATTTCCAAAAAAACGTCGGTTCTACCCAAGGCACTTCAATCCTCTTATGCTTTTTCCCTTTGACCATTTGACCATCACCTTGAGAACTTCATAGAAAAATATACTAACTCAAAAATGCAAATAAGATATCAAAATTTTCAGAAAAACATCACTCATATGTGTATGTCATTTGCATTCATGATAAAAGTATTGGCAAGGAGGAGGATGTTGACCTAGTAACAGTGGTCATGCAGTCGGTGGGGCTGCAACACGGTGGTCTGCGTGGATCTAGGCATGTCATCATGAAGTATGCATTTCTCCGTCCATATTTGTTGTTATGGTGGTCAGAGGCTCGACCAACGACTGGACTGAGAGCTGGATGTGTGGGGACTCCTGGAGGGATGATGGTCTGTTGTGGTGCTTCTTAGTAACAAGTTTGTTGTGTTTTTTCACTTGCTCTGTACATCATATTGTTTGTTCATACGCCTTAGATTTTAACCTTATGAGTTGAGAAGCTCATTTTTTCCTTCTACGAAGGGTGAATTTTATTGGCTTAAAATGAAGCATAAAAGAAGAGCTTACACTGTGACCTTTGTATAACTAAGATGTGCATATTCAACCCGAACACACACACACAAACATGCCAGGAAATTGCAAAGTCATATAAGACCAAAGCTGCGTGTAGGCAAGAAAGAAAACCAAAAGTGATCAAATATGTGATCGGCAAAGGCTCATATGTCACTTCAATGCCTTTGAAGTTGATGCATCTTTTGTAGATTTGGTCATACATGTTTCTCACTAGAAGCTTGTAGGACATCCGTGCACAAGGTGAAACTAGACATAATGATAAGTGTAAGATCCCAAATTTTGGAATGTTATAATAATTATTAGAATGTTTGTTTGTTTGTTTGAGTGATTGAAAGTGAGTGAAATTTGAAACTTTTGAAAACTTTTGAATGAGAGGGAATAAAATGACTTTCCCAAAACTCTTACTCTGCATTTTGATCCTCAGGAAATTCAAAATCCATTTCATCACAAAACCATAGAGTGAAGATGACATGACTTCTTCCATTTGAGAAAATGAAAAGGGATTTGAAAATGGTTTGAATTACATTTTGAAAATATTTCAAATTCAGAAACTTTATGCAACTCCATGATTTTCATGAGAGAGGATAATATGACTTCTTCAATTTATATGAAATATGAGTTGGGAGTTTAAAAGGATTTGAAAGTGCCTCTGAATTATTTTGGAATCCATTTCATATTTTGTTCCTATTCAAGTTTTCAAAGTATTCAAACCCCTTGTCAAAAATTTGAGAGGAGTAAATATGACACTCCAAACCAGGGGTATTTGTGTGAAGTTTTTGAACCATAAGATCTAGGGTGTCATTTGAAAAATATTTGCAAAAGGTTTTAAAACCAAATAGGCAATTTTTGAAAATAATATTTTCTCAAAGTATTCAAATAACAGAATAAAAATGTTCATTAAATAGAATTTATTATTCTGTTAATCTTGATATAAAATTTGACTACATTTGGAATTGAATCAATAGCATTAAACTAGTTTTACTGCACTGTTTTTGAAAAATAGGAAAGACATTTAAAACAATCGGGCCGGCCCACCGCAGTTATTAGCCGATTCGCTTAATTTCGGACCGACCGACAGCTCCGCGCGCTCCCACCCCCGCTGACATCGGGACCCACCGTCTGATCCCGCACGCGCCGCGGTCGCCTCCCTCCTCGCGCGCGCGCCGCCGTCGCCGAATCCCCTCGCCGCGGGATCCCCTCCTCCTTCCTTCCCCGACACCCTCTCCGGCCCTATAAATAGTGCCCCTCCTCCGCACTCCATTTCCACCCCGAGCCCCTCTCTCCCGTCGCCAGACCGCCCCACCAAGCCTCGCCGCAGTTGCTGCCCGACCGGAGCTTCCCCACGCCGTAGCCGTCGCTCCACTCCTCCCCTCGCCCCTCCGACCCCACTGTCCGACGCCGGACACCCGCCGCTGCCATCTGCACCCCTCCGACGCCTCCCTCGACCTCAGGAGCGCCTCGCTGACGACTTCGCCGCTTCGGTCTCGCCGGAGCACTCCAACGCCGACGACCTTTACACTGTGAGCCCTCCCATCCATCCGATCTAGATCCGACGGCCATGATTAGAAATTTATTTTTGCGAACCGTTTTTCTCTTCGGTTCGGCCGACCGCTCGTAACGCCCGCGCGCGCACTAGCCTAGCCAATCACCACCTGCCACGTAGCACTGACCGGTCGGTAGTGTTTTTTTTTATTTTCTGTTTCTGTTTTTAAAACAGATTTAGTTCTGTTTTTATTTTAATCATATATTTTATGTTTTTAGTTGTTTTAATTTGATTCTTTTTGCATTAGGTCACAAATTTCATCTAGTTTCTGCAGATATAAAGTTTGACCATGTTTGAATATTTAAATTTGAATTTAAACAGATTTGGTTTAAATTTTGTTTTCTGAATATCTAGAGTTCAAAAAAGTATTTTGAGTTGATTCTTTTTGCTACTTGTTACTAGTGATCCTAGCTATCATTAGGTAAAGTTTGAGAATTTTTAGAATAAATTTGATTAGGATTTTAACTAGAAACAGAATCTGTTTAGTTTGTTAATATAGTTTAATTAGTTTTATTTTGTTACTTTAAATCTGAGTTAGTTATATTTTGTTTTAGTAGGTTCTATTGTCTCAACTTTAGGAGTTTACTTGCTGTTAATACAATAAAATAATTTGCTTAGTTTATTACTATGTTGTTATAGGGAACTATATTCTTCATCATTAGGTAATGTTTATAAAACAACTTAGATTTAGTAGAAATCCTTTTCACAAAAAAAATTAGATGATTTAATTCTGTTTTATAATAAATATTTTATTAATTATTTTCTGTTAACTATTAGTTTGGTTACAAAAATATAGTTTTGTTTTAGTAATGGTTTAGCCACCTAAAATTTAGAGTCCATTGCTTTGCTTTGTTATGTTTTGATATGTTGCTCTAGTATTGCTAGTTGGAACACTTATGATGTTTAGGATGTTGTTTTCATAGTTTTACTTGTTCTTCAAAAGTAATTCTTTTTGCTAGTAAAATATTTACAAGAAATCCTTTTGTTGTATTTTACTTTGTTTTTGTTTTGTTACTATTGAAAATAATTGTTTGTAGGGGAAAACTACCTTAGTTGCTTTTATGAAAACTTTGTTGACTTTAACTTTTGCCTTAAGTATTTCCTTCATCACCACCTTAGTTGTGTTGATGTAGTTTTGTCATTTGAGTTTTGCCTTAAGTATTTCCTTTCATCACCACCATGTTGCTTTTGGTTTGGTGTTGCCTTGTGATTGTTAGAATTGATTGCTAGTATGATTGCTTATATGAATGCAATGTTTGTTATATAGATTTTTTCATCGGAGAGTGACTAATATACTATCAAGTTATTTTTGAGAGCGATCTTTCTCTCCATCAACAGTACAGGCAAGTTCACTTTGACCATCTTTTCATACCTATGTTTTATTGCATATAGTGACATCATTTCAACAAATCCCTCCCGTAGTGTTATTGAAATTCTTGTAGTTGAGTAGAATGCATGAGGTAGGAACCCACCACTTGTTACTAAAGCCCCGGGAATGCTAGTTAGTGCAATGCTATGCTAAAGTAGACGGGGTCTGGTATGAGTGTTCGTGAGTGGTGTGAAGAAGGACTCCACGTCAAAAACGACGACGTCGTGAAGGCTTCTTCAAGACCTGCATATTCAAGACCTCAAGACTTCGAGACTCGAGAAACAAGTTTTTCAATACACACTACTGGGTGAGGGATGGTTGAAATGGTACCCTGAAGAAACAAGTGGATTTGCCTAGGTGTTGCTGGAGATGGCCAGTATTCACGTGGAAAGCCTCACCCAGACTCAAAGGGAAGGATGAATACTTCATGCCCGGAAGCTTACCTGTGTAGCCACAAGTCATTATGGGCTCTGGCTTGGTCGATCTTTGTTGTGACTCTGGCTGGGCAGTGCTACGAGATGTAGTCGACGTTAGGAATGGATGGGCACTGACAGTAGTCAGGGAAACACTCTGAAAGACCATGTTGCTTTCGTCCTGTTCTCAAACACCAGGCAGTGCGAGGACTTACCAGGAGGGAAAGAATCTTGTTGGTAAAGTACACAACACTCTACAGAGTTAAACCTAATCGATTAGCCGTGTCCCCGGTTACGGACAAATTGAGCTTCTAGACTTGGATCTATCTCTGAATTCTCAACACTGGACTGATAACTAATTGTGGGCAACTTATGATACTTATGGGCATTGAGACACTGGTTGGCGGAACCATGTCATGATAGGTAACTCCATAGTGAAATTCCTGATATTCCTTTGTTGTAGGAAAATAAAATCAGCTTTTACGCAAAAACTCAGACATAGGGCCACAAAGCCTTTGCATATAGAATAGCCTTTATTCTTCTGTTCTACTATGGTGATCTTGCCGGCACATTCAATGTACTGACCTACACGGCTGCAACGTCTTATATTGCAGATACTCTTCTATGACGGGTAAGAGTACGATTCAGGACGGTCCGCACTCAACTTGCCGTTGGTGTTATTGGGACTCCACTCCCGTTGAGTGTATTCGCTGCTATTTTAAGGTATATATCAGTTTTATGTTAATTACATGTGATTGCACTTTGATATATACATTGATGTACTATGTGTGCCAGCATACTGATCCAGGGATGGCACAGAACACACAGAGGCTTGACTCGTTTTGAGTCGGGTCGCTACAATAAGAGAGGTACCGATGTAACTTTTGTTTTATCTAGGAATTTTATTGTTAGCTAGTTTTAGTTCCATCTATTCGAATATCTTTGCTTATATTCCACAAAATCATATTGTTTTTGGGACTGCTAGGCGTCCAACGGTGGATCCGTATTAATTATCCACCACCCGACTAGCCGTCCGATATACGCGTGCGTAGCCGTCCGATGTATGCGCATGGTTCGCCGACCAAATACATCCTGAAACAACGTTCCAGTTTCAGAAACAAGCTCGCGGTTCCGACCCCGACATCGAGTGGCCGAACTGCGTTCTTCACTTTTGCAACATGGGTAATGTTGCGAAAACATTTGCACCAGAGATCATGTCGCAAAAACTTTTGCAACAAAGGTCATGTTGTAGAAAACTTTTGCAACATAGGTCAAGTTGCAGGAAAAAAAATCTTTGTCTTTTTGCAACATAGGTACTATGACGAAAGAAACTTTTACAACAAAGGTCATGTTGCAGAAAACTATTGCAACAGATTTTTTTTCTTTGTCTTTCTAAAAAATAGGTATTGTCGTGGTTTTGTCACGGCAGATGTCCGAGGACTTAGATTCGAGCCCATTGCTAAGGTGATGGACTCAAAGGGGTTGATCGGGACGAAGGAGATAGGTTTACTCAGGTTCGGTCCCTCAAGTAGAGGTAAAAGCCTACGTCCTGCTTGTGCTTGTATTGCTCGGAATCTCGATTACAAGGGAGTGGAATCGCTTGACCTAGCTCTCGATTAGTTAGTTTCTGTCTAAGTCACCCTGAGTCTCGCCTTTGTATAGGAGGTCAAGACCACGGGCCATACAAGTCGTAACCGACTCTCACAACGTGTGTGAGTCTATCTTTGTATTGCCTTGCCTTCCTGAGCAAGTTGTCTCCGGGAGGCTCACCCACCCGGGTCTTCATACCTTCTCCGTTCTGGCCTCATCTTGGCCCATCTTGGCAAGCCGCCCAATATCCTAGGCTTGAGTCTTCAAGGCCCATCCTTGGGCTGGTCTATGAGCCGCCAGGTGTGACCCGGAGCCTCCGGGGCGGGTCTCACCACGGGGTTATATCCCCAACACTAGGCCCTAGGTTGATTTGAGCTTGCTCATTTCAGCCTCCTTAACAGGCGGCGAGTCTCACTTATGTCACCTGAAAGTAAGACAAAATGACCCGCCGTGACGTCACATCAAATATGTCAAAAAGATCCTCTAACGACCGCAACGGATATTTCCCTTATTAAATGGACGGCCCGAGAATCGAGGCATCTGCCTCAGTCAATCAATATCTGTCGCCTGGATTCTCGCACCCGTTTGCACCTTTTGCCTATTAAATAGGACCGCAAGGAGTGGATTTCATTTCCTTCTCCACTTCGCACTTCTTCTTCTTCTTCCTTCCTACACCGCCGCTCCAGCGTATCTTGCTTCGGTGAAACTTCCACACCGACGTCGTGTCGGGCCACTGCATCGACCTGATCATACCAGAGATTCTCCTGCGTCCGTCGCATCCCATTTGGTAAGTCCTTCTCCTCCCATATATTCGAAGTTTTCGGTAGGGTTTCATGGAGTCCTCCGCCCGCATAGAACACGAGCTTCTCCGCAATGGTAGATAATGCGTACACCAGCGAACAAGATATTGCCTTCTTTTCCATTGTGGCGCACCGTAGGAGAATGACAATAGCATCGCGCGGATCTATAGTTGCTCCGTTCACTGTCTTCACGGACGTCACTGGTTCGACTGTTCATCACAGAGTCTAGGTTAAACTTGATTTCCCTTTGTTTTGTAGATCTATAACTGCATAGGTAGTTTGTAAAACTTGTTTTCTACACTTAGTGAAATTTTACTTCGTCTTCTCATAGACTTGACCCGCCAACAAAATTCCGGCTTTCACCAAACAGCTCTTGGCGGCTTAACTTTATAGAACCTTGAAACTTTTAGCCGCCCTTAGTCGCCTGGCATCTCCTGACTCGCCGCACATTTGTTACTTTGCGCAGTATTGAGTCGCCGCCATGTCTTGTGCATCTAATTCATGCAATTGGGTCGGCTCTGCTATCACTGAGGAGTTCCTGATGGATTTTGTAAATGCGGGTACCTTACCCGCCAAAGATGTCATCCATTGGCGGGTCATGGCTAATGAGCTAAAGCCCGTTCCTCAGGAGGGTGAGGTAGTTGTATTTTCAGATCACCTCGAGCGTGGGCTTGTTCCCCCCGGCTCAAAATTCTTCCGGGACATTTTTCACTTCTTCAAACTGCACCCTCAAGACCTCGCTCCCAATTCCGTCTCCAACATATGCAACTTCCAAGTACTTAGTGAAGTTTACTTGCAAGCAGAGCCATCCGTTGGTCTATTTCGTGAGTTTTTTATGTGAACCGCCAGACAGAGGTCAAGGCCGGTCCAAGCTTAGAGCTTGGCGGGATTTCCATTCAGAGGCGACGGGACATAACCTTTTCGGCTGTTCAGATGCCAAGTCATCCTAAAGACTGGAACAAGACTTTTTTTTACTGCAAAGACACCTCCCCAGAAGGAGAGCATCCCCTGCCAGGTTATCGTCCATCCCGGATCAAGACAACCTCTGAGCTTCCTGGCCGGCTGTCAACCACTGAGCGGGCGAAGCACGCTCCGGCTCATGCAAAAATTAAAGCCCTTATGGCCAATGGATTGACGGGACTGGATTTGATCCGCTGTTGGATTTCCTAGAGGATCATGCCCTTAAGTCGGCGTAGTCGCCTCATGTGCGAATATACAGGCCAGTCTAATGACCCCCTTTGCTTTAACCAGACAACATTATCAGAGGATGATATTGTGGCTGCCATTAGGAGCCTTGTCCACGAATCTTCAGGAGCTTGCAGTGCCATCGGGCTGGCACCTTTCTGTGCCGAAAACTCGGCCCTAGATGTAAGGGCGACTCTCGATGTCCTTATCTCTGTATTAACTTATACTTTGTAACCTCTCAACCTTTTGCCGGCTTATACTTTCAGGCAAATTCCAGCTTCTGGAAAAAGAAGTACGTTCCTCCTCTAAACAAGTCAAAGAAGAAAACTGACGGACGGAAGAAGAAACCTGCACCCCAAGAACAGCCTGAGGAACAGCCGGAAACTGACGACTCGGAGGTAGAGCCTGATTCTTTTGGCCGTCTCTTTATGCACCTTATTGACAATAATTATTCACAGGACGAAACGGAAACGAGCCATGCCAACGTTCCTGAGGTAACTTACGTTTCATCCGACTCAGAACATCTTGTTCCATAGAAGATACGGCAGGTCATCCGGAAAGTCCCACTTTCTCATCCTCTTGCTTACTTAGACCCCCATTTTCTTTTGAAAAAGCAACAGCAAATCTCCCGATGCCAGACCCGGAGCACCGGCTCTAACGATCTCATGGTCAGATTATCTCCGACTCAATGGAAGCGACCGGCAGAGGTACTTGTTCAACCTGACCTTACTTATCCATCTTGTCTTTTGCAATTCGACATTGTCTTATATTGTCTTAACTGTTTTTCAAGAATCACCCCCTTCGTCCGGTGACTCTGCCGGAACTTCTCTACCACCTCAATATTAACCCAGAGTATGTGTCCTTTATGCTTATGTTCAAACTTGTATTATATATAAAGCTCTGACCACAACCTCCTGCATTTTCCAGGGCCCAAGAAAAACGAAGGAAGACCAGCGGGTCTACCCTTGGCCACAAAGCTCAAGAGCCAGAGCCTGCCAAGCCGGATTCTCCCATGTCGCATGTTAACCCCTCGGTGGCTTCCAAGGAGGCACCTGAAGAGGCTCATCATTCTGCCGAACCGGTGGCCGATGATATGATTCCTGAGAGCCCTCCAAGGGCCCATTCCAAGCCGCCGAGCCCTTCAAAGGCCGCTAATGAATCAACTACTCTGGACACCGGCTTCCAAACTCCTCCGGCTCGTGTTTTGACAAAACATACTGAGAGGACCGAGGCTTCAGAGAAGATGGACTTTGAATTCACCGTGCTGGAAAAGTTAACAGTTGACGAGTTGCACGCCGGCTATTTAAATCGCCTCTCCATCAGCCAGGACATGGGACTCAAGTTCGTTAACTTAATGAAGAAGAAATATGAGGTACTCATACTCTGCTACCTTCTATCCTTACTTAGCCCCCAAGGGTTGGCTTAGTATTGGGTAATGATAGGCCGGGTCTTCAAATCTTGTTTAGAAGTAGAAATATCTAACCTATAGGCCTATAAAGAGTCATCTATAGCCCCCAAGGGCCGGCTCAATTTTGATGACATTGAGTCGGAGCTTCAAATGTAGATAACCTTAAAAGCCAAAGTGTAGGCCCCAAGGGTCGGCTCAATTTTGATGATATTGAGTCGGAGCTTGAAATGTAGATAACCTTAAAAGCCAAAGTGTAGCCCCCAAGGGCCGGATCAATCTTTGATAAAGTTGAGCCAGAACTTCAATATAGACAGCTTGAAGAGCCTTGTGTAGCCCCCAAGTTCCGGATTAACTTTGACGAAGATGAGCCGGGATTGTATTGTAGTGTTTGGAGAACAAATAGACATTAGCCCCCAAGTGTCAAACATATTGCTTGCAATCTGCTTGGGACTTGTATGACATTGTCTTAATCTTCCTCGACTTATGATATATTATTGTGGCAACTTAATCCTCATTTTGCTTTCAATATGTCATAGGAAGCTTTAACTGAGGCCGGCTCTGAATTAACCGGCTTGAAAAGCTAGCTAGCCACTCAACAAGCCGCCCGAAGCGAAGCCGATGAGAAGTGTCGGCTCCTTGCCGAAGAACTGACAAAGATTACGGCTGAATTTGACACCTTCAAAAAATTGGCTGAGACGGAACAAGCCTCCCTGGCTCAACGAGCAGACGACGCTGACCAGCGGCTCGTGATCGTATCAAACGAGTTGCAGTCCTTGAAGCGCCATATCGGGAAGATGTCAGCCGCCATATTTGGTAAGCATTTAAATACTTAGAAAAAATCTTTGTATGAATACTTATACTAACGACTTATGCCCAAAAATCTGGCTTTATGCAGGCCCAAGGAGTCGTCAACTTGCTTCTGACAGTCTGCTGCCTCTGAAGGCTATCTATACTCTGACAGAGCAGCTATATTGTGGAGTTGTCTGCACGATCAAGGCGGTGCTTTACAAGGATAACATCCCGCCGACTATGAAGGGGGTTATAGAACTGCTGTCCACCCTACCGAAACAGATCCAAGAGCTGAAGAAATCAGCCGTCCGACAGGGAGCCATCGCAGCCCATAAGCCGGGCGTTAGCCTTTGCTCCAGAGTTGACTCCTGAAGACATGATGGATGGGTTTCCCTCCAAGAAAGATGACGGCTTAGAGTTTACGGAGGCTGACTATGCACGGTGTGTGAAGGCTTCCAAAGTCCTCGCTTCTGTGTTAGCAGAGGAAGTAAACTTGTCAACATATCAGGCGGCTTACAGTGCCGATCAGAAGAGAATCTGTGGCCCCCTCTTTGAAGCCAAGGACCTGATGTCTGCCCGCAGTAAGCACCTCTTTGCTTCTGAACTTGACCCGTCCCCCTTCTTTGAAGAGGGAAACTTTGCAGCTTTAACCCACTTCAACTGGGACATGGACAATCTTCACATCATGGAGGCCAAAGACTTAGAACAGGGTGAACCGCCAGCCAACTGATGAATTTGGCGACGCCGTGGATAAGTCGGCTTTGTGACCCGCCATGAGCGGTGTAAAAACTTTGAATCATTTTTGAACTCTACAAAGAGCATTTGTAATAGGCTTGTAGTAAACTGTGCCTTTGCCCGAACTATGCCATCGTGCACATGTTGAATTGTCCGGCTTAATATATATGTCATCTTCCTTGCACTTTCATACTGGATGTTTTGCCGGCTCTTGGTGGTTTAATCAACTTGCAAGAATAGATGTATCTTCACATTTGTTAGGAGGGCAGCTTAAAATAGCATAACCCAAAGATGATGTATCTTTCCTAACTTGTTTTTCAAAACAGCTCATGTGCCAATTCTACTGGGTTGACTTGCCACTTAAAACTCCTTAACAGTACAGGGTCTCTGTGGAGATTGGCCGTTAAGTTTTTGAACCGGCTCAGGGTCTCTAAGCGAGATTAACTGAAAGGAAGTGTGACATCCCAGAAGAGACACGGCAGGGCATGAGTACCCTGATAGCCCAAAAACTGCCTCTCACGTGACATAAATCCGTCGTTTTAACCTTAAACAGTACAGGGTCCTCAACGATTAACTGTCTAACAGTACGAACGGGCCACATAGCAGAGAGTCGGCAGTAGGTGGGAGAGTTTATCCTTGGTTTCCGTAAGCTGGCCCTCACGTGACAAGAGCCGCCGTTTTAACCTTAACCAGTATAGGGTCTCTATGGAGATTGGTCATCAATTGCTTTGAACCGGCTCAGGGTCTCTAGGCAAGATTAACTCGTAAGAGTTCGGCGGGTCACCTAGCGGAGTAGCATCAGCTTACAGGCAGGTTTAACCCTGTTTGGCTTAAGAGCCGACCAAGAGGGTGTGTAAGCTACACCCGGTGGGTGGGAAGCCCCCAAGTGACCTTTGTTGATGGAATCAACTGTTTGGCGTAAGAGCCGGCCGATAGGGTTTGATAAGCTACACCCGGTGGGTGGGAAGCCCCTGGAAGATCATGTTGACGGAGTCAACTCTTTGGCTTGAGAGCTGACCGATAGGGTTTGATAAGCTACACCCGATGGGTGGGAAGCCCCCTGCATGATCATGTGTTTGCACAGATTGAGATATGTGAAACGGCAGAGGCCCCGACTTGCAGGGATGCCAACTTTTATTCATATATAAATATCATATGTACAATGATAGTGTACGATGTCGAGTCTCAACAACTTATGTATGGTAAGGCCGTAGATGTGCTATGTTCCACGGCCGGTGGGTCTCCTGCCCCGAGGTATCTGAATCGTCTCGGATGTCAATGAGGTAATATGACCCGTTGTTGAGATTTCTGCTGACCACGAAAGGTCCTTCCCATGGAGGAGACAACTTATGCATATTTGTCTGGTCTTGGATCAGCCACAACACTAAGTCGCCTTCTTGAAACATCTGGGTCTTGACTCTATGGCTATGATAGCGGCACAGGTCTTGCTGATAAATTGCCGAATGAGCCGCCGCCAGATCATGTTCCTCCTCCAGGGCATCCAACGCACCTTGATGCGCCGTCTCATTGTCCGTCTCAACGTAAGCCACCACTCGTGGCGAGTCATGACGGATGTCACTTGGTAACACGGCCTTTGCACCGTAAACCATGAAGAAAGGCGTATAACCCGTTGATCTGTTGGGGGTAGTTCTGATGCTCCATAAGACAGACGGCAACTCCTCCACCCAACAACCCAGCGTTCGTTGTAAAGGAACCATAAGCCGGGGCTTGATACCTCTTAGGATTTCTTGGTTAGCACGCTCCGCCTGACCGTTGGACTGTGGATGAGCAACCGCAGAAACATCAAGCCGGATGTGCTCAATGTCGCAGAACGTTTTCATAGCCCCCTTGGACAGGTTTGTGCCATTGTCCGTGATGATACTGTGAGGGTAACCAAAATGGTAGATCGGCTTTTTAATAAACTGAACCGCCATAGACACGTCACACTTGTTGACCGGCTCAGCTTCTACCCATTGGTAAACTTGTCAACTGCCACCAAGAGGTGGGTCTTTTTGTCCTTGGATCTCTTGAAAGGCCCGACCATATCAAGCCCCCAGACTGCAAATGGCCAAGTGATTGGAATCATGCACAATTCTTGAGCCGGAACATGAGTACGCCGGCCAAACTTTTGACAACCGTCACACTTGTGGACCAGATCCTCCGCATCCTTGTGAGCCGTCAGCCAGAAGAAACCGTGCCTAAAAGCCTTGGCCACCAGAGATTTTGAGCCGGCGTGATGTCCACAATCACCCGCATGAATTTCATTCAAGATTTCCTTGCCCTCCTTTGGTGAGACACAACACTGAAACACGCCGGTGACGCTGCACTTATGTAACTCGCCATTGACTATCGTCATAGACTTAGACCGTCTGGTGATCTGTCTGGACAGATTTTCATCATCAGGTAACTTGCCACGAGTCAAGTACACCAAGTAAGGTACAGTCCAATCCGGAACAGCATGTAGAGCCACCACCAGCTGTCCCTCCGGGTCAGGAATGGCTAAGTCTTCCTCTGAAGGCAACTTAACTGACGGGTGATGTAAGACATCCAAAAAGACATTAGGCGGCACCGGCTTTCGTTGAGAGCCTAACCTTGACAAGGCGCCAGCCGCCTTGTTCCTGCGGCGATCAATATGATCCACCTGATAACCCTTGAAGTGACCAGCAATGACATCCACCGCCTGATGATAAGCCGCCATCCGCGGATCCTTGGAGTCCCAAGTGTCTGAAACTTACTGAGCCACAAGATCTGAGTCGCCGAAGCACCTAACCCGGCTTAAGTTCATCTCCTTAGCCACCCTGAGGCCATGAAGCAGGGTTTTGTACTCACCTGCATTGTTAGTACAAGGGAACATTAGTCGTAGCACATAATAGAACTTGTCACCCTTGGGGGAGGTTAAGACAACTCCTGCCCCTGATCCTTCCAGCTGCCTGGACGCATCAAAGTGTATTGTCCAGTATGTGTTATTCGGCTTTTCTTCGGGCGCTTGACACTCTGTCCAATCATTTATGAAATCCACAAGGGCTTGAGACTTGACAGCCATACAAGGTACGTATTTCAGATTGAGATGTCCCAGCTCCAATGCCCACTTACCAATCCTGCCAGTGGCTTCTCTATTTTGAATTATGTCTTCCAACAGGGCAGAGCTGACCATGGTGATCTGGTGCCCTAAGAAATAGTGCTTCAGCTTGTAGTTGGCCATGAACACCCCATATACTAGCTTCTGCCAATGTGGATATCTCTATTTGGACTCTGTCAGGACCTCACTGATATAATAAACCGGCCTCTGAACCAGATATTCCTTCCCTGCCTCCTTGCGCTCGACCATGATTGCAGCGTTGACAGCCATGTTGTTAGCCGCCGCGTACAAGAGCAAGGGTTCTTTCTCAACCGGAGCGGCTAAGACCGGCGGCTCAGTGAGCTGCTTCTTGAGCGCCTCAAACGCTTCACCCGCCGCCGTACTCCAGACAAAATTGTTTGTCTTTTTCATCATTTGATATAAATGGATGGCTTTATCACAAAGGCGGCTTATAAACCGGCTCAACACGGTGATCCATCCTGCCAGGCATTGAACATCATTGATGCACGCTGGCTCAGCCAAGGAGGTGATAGCCTTGATCTTATCCGGGTTAGCTTCAATGCCACGCTTAGAGACTAGAAATCCCAAGAGTTTGCCTATCGGAACACCAAAGACACACTTCGTTGGGTTAAGCATCATCTTATAGACCCGCAGATTGTCGAAGGTCTTCTTCAGGTCGTCAATCAGAGTCTCCTTCTTCCTTGACTTGATCACAATGTCATCCACATATGCATGAACGTTACGCCCAATTTGGCTGTGAAGACAATTCTGCACACAACACTGGTAAGTCGCCTGGGCACTCTTGAGCCCGAAAGGCATAGACATGTAGCAGAAGGCACCAAAAGGCGTGATGAAAGCCGTCTTCTCTTGGTCCTTGAATGCCATCTTGATCTGATGATATCCAAAATACGCATCCAAAAACATAAACTCTCACAACCTATCGTAGCATCGATGATCTGGTCAATGCGAGGAAGAGCAAAGGGATCAGCCGGACAAGCTTTGTTAAGATCTGTGTAATCCACGCACATACGCCATGTGTCGTTCTTCTTGAGCACGAGCACTTGGTTAGCAAGTCACTCCGGGTGAAAGACCTCGATGATGAAACCTGCCGCCAAGAGTCGGGCGACCTCTTCCCCGATGGCCTTGCGTCTCTCCTCGTTGAACTGCCGTAGAAATTGCTTGATAGGTTTAAACTTAGGATCCACATTAAGGTGGTGCTTAGCGAACTTTCTCGGTACACCCGGCATGTCAGAAGGTTTCCATGCGAAGATGTCCCAATTCTCAGGGATGAATTCAATGAGCGCGCTCTCCTATTTGGGATCCATATTGGCCCCAATAGTGAACTACTGAGACGAGCCGCCTGGAGTGAAATCCACCAATTTGGTATCATCCGCCAAAAATTTTAGGGGCGGCTCAACCTCTGTGGTAGGCTTTTTCAGCGGAGTCATGTCCTTCGGGTCAACATTTTCCTTGTAGAACTTGAGCTCTGCCTCAGCACAACTTGATTCCACGTAAGCCGCATCTCCTTCCTCGCACTCAATAGCTGTATTCCGATCACCATGAATAGTAATTGTCCCTTTTAATCCGGGCATCTTGAGCTGCAAATAGACATAGCAGGGCCTAGCCATGAACTTGGCATAAGCCGGTCGCCCAAACAAGTCATGATAGGGGCTCTTGATTTTGACTACTTCAAACCACAAGGACTCCACCCTGTAGTTGTACTCGTCACCAAAGGCAACTTCCAAGGAGATCCTACCCACGGGCTAAGCTGACTTGCCTGGCACCACACCATGAAAGATTGTCGAGGAGGGCTTAAGGTCTTTATCAAGCAGCTTCATCCGCCGAAAGGTGTCATAGTACAGGATATTGATGCTACTGCCACCATCCATAAGTACCTTATTCAACATATATCCTCCCACTTGGGGGGCGACTACAAGGGCCAGCCGCCTCGGGTCATCAACACGCGGCGGGTGATCCTCCCGGTTCCATGTGCTGTCATACTCAGACCACTTCAAGTATTGCGGTAGAGCCGGCGCGATTGCATTAACCGCCCATTTGCGCACTTTCTGATCCCGCTTGTTAAGGCTAGTTTTAAAAACATGATACTGGCCCGAACTGAGCTGCTTTGGATTACTTTGATACCCAGACTGATTATTCTGTTGCTGATGATGGCCAGCAGAGTAATGATGATGTCCTCCTTGATTGCCCTGGCCATGATGATCGGATCCTAAGCCGCCGAACCCAAACCCGGCTCTTGACCCACCTGGTCCTGATCCGCCGGGCGGGCCACCACCATCGTTGTTATGTTGTCGCATGATGTAGTCCTTGAACTTCTGCATGATGTGGCAATTGCCCCACGTGCGACCTACCGGTCTGTCGGGCCGGCTGTGCTCCGGAAAAGGTTTGTTGAGCATCTCCTCTAAGTTGAAAGGAGCTTTACCCTTGTTAAAAGGTGGTCTAAACTTCCCATTTCCCTTAGGTCGATTGTGGCCGGTGCTGACGTTGGCCACCAATTCTGACCTGCCACCCGAGTTCTTCCTCTTTCTTTGGTTACCATTGCCTGCCGCACCCTTACCATGGTTATTCTTTTTACCCTGACCAGTTTTCTCCTCATCAGAGTCCGGTGTTGGGAGACGTAGTAGTAAATCAAAATTTTCTACGCGTTCACCAAGATATATCTATGGAGAAACCAGCAACAAGAAGGAAGAGATTGCATCTTCATAACTTTGAAGATCGCTAAGCGGAAGCGTTACAAGAACGCGGTTGGTGGAGTCATACTCGTAGCGATTCAGATCGCGATGGACTCCGATCTTAGCGCCGAACAACGGTGCCTCCGCATTCAACACACGTGCAGCCTGGTGACGTCTCCTACGCCTTGATCCAGTAAGGAGGAAGGAGAGGTTGAGGGAGAGCTTCGGCAGCACGACGGCGTGGTGACGGTGGAGCTGCGTGGTACTCCGGTAGAGCTTCGCTAAGCACTACGGAGGACGAGGAGAGGGAGGAGTAGGGCTGCGTCGTGGGAGAGAGAGAGATGTGTGTCTCCGGCTTCCCCAAGGGCTCCACTATATATAGGAGGAGGAGGAGGGAGGGCTGCGCCCTAGGCTTGTGCGGCAGCCAGCAGATCCCATCTGGCCGGCGGCCAAGAGGGAGAGGGGTGCGGCTGCCCTAGGGTGGGCCTTAGGGCCCATCTGCCCTAGGGTTTGCCCCCCTCCCACTTCAGCTGCACCTTGGCACCAGCCCACCTAGGGGCTGGTTTCCTCCCACTTGCGGCCCATGCAGCCCTCTGGGGCTGGTGGCCCCCCGGAACCCTTCCGGTTGTCCCGGTACGTTACCGGTAATTCCTGAAACATTTCCGGTGACCAAAACCTCACTTCCTATATATGAATCTTTACCTCCGGACCATTCTGGACCTCCTCGTGACGTTCGAGATCTCATCCGGGACTCCGAACAACCTTCGGTAACCACGTACACTATTTCCCTATAACCCTAGCATCATCGAACCTTAAGTGTGTAGACCCTATGGGTTCGGGAGACACGTAGACATGATTGAGACACCTCTCCGGTCAATAACTAACAGCAGGATCTGGATACCCATGTTGGCTCCCGCATGCTCCACGATGATCTCATCGGATGAACCACGATGTCGGGGATTCAATCAATCCCGTATACAATTCCCTTTGTCTACAGGTATGATACTTGCCTGAGATTCGATCGTCGGTATCCCTATACCTTGTTCAATCTCGTTACCGGCAAGTCTCTTTACTCGTTCCGTAACACATCATCCCGTGGCTAACTCCTTAGTCACTTTGAGCTCATTATGAGGATGTCTTACCTAGTGGGCCCAGAGATACCTCTCCGTCACACGGAGTGACAAATCCCAGTCTCGATTCGTGCCAACCCAACAGACACTTTTGGAGATACCTATAGTGTACCTTTATAGCCACCCGGTTACGTTGTGACGTTTGGCACACCCAAAGTATTCCTACGGTATCCGGGAGTTGCACAATCTCATGGTCTAAGGAAATGATACTTGACATTGGAAAAGCTTTAACAGACGAACTACACGATCTTGTATGCTTAGTATTGGGTCTTGTCCATCACATCATTCTCCTAATGATGTGATCCCGTTATCAACAACATCCAATGTCCATGGTCATGAAACCGTGACCATCTATTGATCAACGAGCTAGCCAACTAGAGGCTCACTAGGGACATGTTGTGGTCTATGTATTCACACATGTATTATGGTTTCCGGTTAACACAATTATAGCATGAACAATAGACAATTATCATGAACAAGGAAATACAATAATAACCATTTTATTATTGCCTCTAGGGCATATTTCCAACAGTCTCCCACTTGCACTAGAGTCAATAATCTAGTTACATTGTGATGAATCAAACACCCATAGCATTCTGGTGTTGATCATGTTTTGCTCGTGAGAGAGGTTTAGTCAACGGATCTGTGACATTCAGATCTGTATGTACTTTACAAATATCTATATCTCCCTCCTGAATGTAATCACGGATGGAGTTGAAGCGGCGCTTGATGTGTCTTGTCTTCTTGTGAAACCTGGGCTCCTTGGCAAGGACAATAGCTCCAGTGTTATCACCGAATAAAGTCATCGGGCCCGACGCATTGGGAATCACTCCTAGGTCGGTGATGAACTCCTTCATCCAGACTCCTTCCTTTGCTGCTTCCGAAGCAGCTATGTACTCCGCCTCACATGTAGATGCCGCCACGACGCTTTGCTTGCTGCTGCACCAGCTGACTGCCCCTCCGTTCAAAATATACACGTATCCGGTTTGTGACTTGGAGTCGTCCGGATCTGTGTCGAAGATAGCATTGACGTAAACCTTTACGACGAGCCCTTCGGCACCTCCATATATGTGAAACATGTCCTTTGTCCTTTTCAGGTACTTCAGGATATTTTTGACCACTGCCTGGTGTTCCGCTTCGGGATCACTTTGGTACCTCCCTACCAAACTTATGGCAAGGTTCACATCAGGTCTGGTACACGGCATGGCATACATAATAGAGCCTATGGCTGAAGCATAGGGGATGACACTCATCTCTTCTCTATCTTTTGTTGTGGTTGGGCATTGAGTCGTACTCAATCTCACACCCTGTAACACAGGGAAGAACCCCTTCTTGGACTGATCCATATTGAACTTCTTCAATATCTTTTCAAGGTATGTGCTTTGTGAAAGACCTATGAGGCATTTCGATCTATCTCTATAGATCTTAATACCTAATATGTAAGCAGCTTCTCCAAGGCCCTTCATTGAAAAACATTTATTCAAGTAGGCCTTTACACTTTCCAAAAGTTCTATATCATTTCCCATTATCAGTATGTCATCCACATATAATATTAGAAATGCTACAGAGCCCCCACTCACTTTCTTGTAGATACAGGGTTCTCCATAAACATGTACAAACCCAAACGCTTTAATCACCTCATTAAAGCGAATGTTCCAACTCCGAGATGCTTGCACCAGCCCATAGATGGAGCGCTGGAGCTTGCATACTTTTTTAGCTTCTTTAGGATCGACAAAACCTTCCGGCTGCATCATATACAGTTCTTCCTTAAGGAATGCCATTTTGACGTCCATTTGCCAGATCTCATAATCATAAAATTCGGCAATTGCTAACATGGTTCGGACAGACTTCAGCATCGCTACGGGTGAGAAAGTCTCATTGTAGTCAACTCCTTGAACTTGTTGATAACCCTTAGCGACAAGCCAAGCCTTATAGACGGTCACATTACCATCCGCGTCAGTCTTCTTCTTAAAGATCCATTTATTTTCAATGGCTCGCTTATCATCAGGCAAGTCCACCAAAGTCCACACTTTGTTCTCATACATGGATCCTATTTCGGATTTCATGGCTTCAAGCCATTTGTTGGAATCCAGGCCTGCCATCGCTTCTTCATAGTTCGAAGGTTCACCGTTGTCCAACAACATGATCTCCAGGACAGGGTTGCCATACCACTCTGGTGTGGAACGTGTCCTAGTGGACCTTCGACGTTCAATGGTAACTTGATCTGAAGTTTCATGATCATCATCATTAACTTCCTCTCCAGCCGGTGTAGGCTCCACAGGAACAACTTCCTGTGCTGCGCTACTCTCCGGTTCGAGTGGAGGTACAATTACCTCATCAAGTTCTATTTTCCTCCCACTTACTTCTTCCAAGAGAAACTCTTTCTCGAGAAAGGATCCATTCTTGGCAACAAAGACTTTGCCTTCGGATCTGAGGTAGAAGGTATACCCAATAGTCTCTTTGGGATATCCTATGAAGACGCACTTTTCCACTTTGGGTTCGAGCTTCTCAGGTTGAAGCTTCTTCACATAAGCATCACATCCCCAAACTTTAGAAATGATAGCTTAGGTTTATTTCCAAACCATAATTCATACGATCTCGTCTCAATGGACTTTGACAGTGCCCTATTTAAAGTGAATGCGGCAGTCTCTAATGCATATCCCCAAAATGATAGCGGTAAGTCGGCAAGAGACATCATAGATCGCACCATATCCAATAGAGTGCGAGTACGACGTTCAGACACACCATTTCGCTGAGGTGTGCCAGGCGGCGTGAGTTGTGAAACAATTCCACATTTCCTTAGGTGTGTGCCAAACTCGTGACTTAAATATTCTCCGCCACGATCAGATCGTAGGCACTTTATTTTCCTGTCATGTTGATTCTCTACCTCACTCTGAAATTCCTTGAACCTTTCAAAGGTTTCAGCCTTGTGTTTCATTAAGTAGACATACCCATATTTGCTCAAGTCGTCAATGAGGGTGAGAACATAACGGTAGCCACCGTGAGCCTCGACGCTCATTGGACCGCATACATCGGTATGTATTATTTCCAACAAGTCGGTTGCTCGCTCCATTGTTCCGGAGAACGGAGTCTTGGTCATCTTGCCCATGAGGCATGGTTCGCACGTGTCAAATGATTCAAAATCAAGAGACTCCAAAAGTCCATCAGCATGGAGCTTCTTCATGCGTTTGACACCAATATGCCCAAGGCGGCAGTGCCACATGTAAGTGGGACTATCATTATCAACCTTACACTTTTTGGTACTCACACTATGAATATGTGTAACATCATGTTCGAGATTCATCAAAAATAAACCATTGACCAGTGGAGCATGACCATAAAACATTTCTCTCATATAAATAGAACAACCATTATTCTCAGATTTAAATGAGTAGCCATCTCGCATCAAGCGAGATCCAGATACAATGTTCATGCTCAAAGCTGGTACTAAATAACAATTATTGAGGTTTAAAACTAATCTTGAAGGTAGATGTAGAGGTAGTGTGTCGACGGCGATCACATTGACCTTGGAACCATTCCCGACGTGCATCGTCACCTCGTCCTTTGCCAGCCTCCGCTTATTCCGCAGCTCCTGCTTGGAGTTACAAATGTGAGCAACTGCACCGGTATCAAATACCCAGGAGCTACTACGAGTGTTGGTTAGGTACACATCAATAAAAAGTATATCACATATACCTTTAACGTTGCCGGCCTTCTTATCCGCTAAGTACTTGGGGCAGTTCCGCTTCTAGTGACCGGTACCCTTGCAATAAAAGCACTCAGTCTCAGGCTTGGGTCCATTCTTGTTCTTCTTCCCGGCAAGTTGCTTACCAGGCGCGGCAACAGCTTTGTCGTCCTTCTTGAAGTTCTTCTTACCCTTGCCTTTCTTGAAACTAGTGGTCTTATTTACCATCAACACTTGATGCTCCTTTTTGATCTCGACCTCCGCTGATTTCAGCATCGAGCACAACTCAGGAATGGACTTCTCCATACCCTGCATGTTGTAGTTCATCACAAAGCTCTTGTAGCTAGGTGGAAGCGACTGGAGGACTCTGTCAATGACCGAGTCATCTGGAAGATTAACTCCCAACTGAGTCAAGCGGTTGTGCAACCTAGACATTTTGAGTATGTGCTCACTGACAGAACTATTCTCCTCCATCTTACAGCTGAACAACTTGTCGGAGACTTCATATCTCTCGACCCAGGCATGATATTGGAAAACCAGTTTCAGCTCTTGGAACATCTCATATGCTCTGTGTTGCTTAAAACGCTTTTGGAGCCCCGGTTCTAAACTGTAAAGCATGCCGCACTGAACAAGGGAGCAATCATCGCAGCGTGACTGCCAAGCGTTCGTAACGTCTTGGTCCGCTAGGAAAATGGGTGGGTCACCTAGCGGTCCATCAAGGACATACAATCTTTTGGAAGCTATGAGGATGATCCTCAAGCCACGAACCCAGTCCGCATAGTTGCTTCCATCATCTTTCAGCTTTGTTTTCTCTAGGAATGCGTTGAAGTTGAGGGTGACATTAGCGTTGGCCATTGGATCTACAATATAGATTGTAAAGACAATTTTAGACTAAGTTCATGATAATTAAGTTCACATAATCAAATTATTTAATGAAATCCCACTTAGATAGACATCTCTCTAATCATCCAAGTGATACATGATCCATGTCAACTAGCCCGTGTCCGATCATCACGTGAGACGGACTAGTCATCCATGGTGAACATCTCCATGTTGATCATATCTTCTATACGACTCATGTTCGACCTTTCGGTCTTCCGTGTTCCAAGGCTATGTTTGTACATGCTAGGCTCGTCAAGTCAACCTAAGTGTTTCGCGTGTGTAAATCTGGCTTACACCCGTTGTAGGCGAACGTTAGAACCTATCACACCCGATCATCACGTGGTGCTTCAGAACAATGATCCTTAGCAATGGTGCATAGTTAGGGTGAACACATTTCTTGAAATTTATTGAGATATTATCTTATTTACTACCGTCGTTCTAAGCAAATAAGATGTAAACATGATAAACATCACATGCAATCAATATAGTGACATGATATGGCCAATATCATCTTGCTCCTTTGATCTCCATCTTCGGGGCACCATGATCATCACTGTCACCGGCACGACACCATGATCTCCATCATCGTGTCTTCATGAAGTTGTCTCGCCAACTATTACTTCTACTACTATGGCTAACGTTTAGCAATAAAGTAAAGTAATTACATGGCATTTATGATTGACACGTAGGTCATACAATAAAATAAGACAACTCCTATGGCTCCTGCCGGTTGTCATACTCATCGACATGCAAGTCGTGAATCCTATTACAAGAACATGATCAATCTCATACATCACAATGCATCACATCACATCCTTTGGCCATATCACATCACAAGGCATATGCTGCAAAAACAAGTTATACGTTCTCTAATTTGTAGTTGCCAGTTTCTACGTGGCTGCTATAGGTTTCTAGCAAGAATGTTTCTTACCTACGCCAAAACCACAACGTGATATGCCAATTGCTATTTACCCTTCATAAGGACCCTTTTCATTGAATCCAATCTGACTAAGGTGGGAGAGACGGACACCCGCTAGCCACCTTATGCAACAAGTACATGTCAGGCGGTGGAACCGGTCTCACGTAAGCGTACGTGTAAAGTTGGTCCGGGCCGCTTCATCCCACAATACCGCCGAATCAAGATAAGACTAGTAGTGGTAAGCAAATTAACAAGATCGACGCCCACAACTACTTTGTGTTCTACTCGTGCATAGATTCTACGCATAGACCTAGCTCATGATGCCACTGTTGGGAGACATAGTAGTAAATCAAAATTTTCTACGCGTTTATCAAGATCTATCTATGGAGAAACCAGCAACGAGAAGGAAGAGATTGCATCTTCATACCTTTGAAGATCGCTAAGCGGAAGCGCTACAAGAACACGGTTGGTGGAGTCGTACTCGTAGCGATTCAGATCGCGGTGGACTCCGATCTTAGCGCCGAACAACGAAGCCTCCGCGTTCAACACACGTGCAGCCCGGTGACGTCTCCTATGCCTTGATTCAGCAAGGAGGAAGGAGAGGTTGAGGGAGAGCTCTGGCAGCACGACGGCGTTGTGATGGTGAAGCTGCGTGGTACTCCGGCAGAGCTTCGCTAAGCACTACGGAGGACGAGGAGAGGGAGGAGTAGGGTTGCGTCGTGGGAGAGAGAGATGCGTGTCTCCGGCTGCCCCAAGGGCTCCACTATATACAGGAGGAGGAGGAGAGAGGGTTGCGCCCTAGGGTTTCCACCCTAGGGTGGTGCGGCAGCCACTAGATCCCATCTGGCCGGCGGCCAAGAGGGAGAGGGGTGCGGCTGCCCTAGGGTGGGCCCTAAGGCCCATCGGCCCTAGGGTTTGCCCCCTCCCACTTCAGCTGCGCCTTGGGCCCTTGCGGGGGGCGTACTAGCCCAATTAGGGGCTGGTTCCCTCCTACTTGCGGCCCATGCAGCCCTCTGGGGCTGGTGGCCCCACTTGGTGGACCCCCAGAACCCTTCCGGTGGTCCCGGTATGTTACCGGTAATTCCCGAAACATATCCGGTGACCAAAACCTCACTTCCTATATATGAATCTTTACCTCCAGACCATTCCAGAGCTCCTCGTGACATCCGGGATCTCATCCGGACTCCGAACAACCTTCGGTAACCACGTACACTATTTCCCTATAACCCTAGCGTCATCGAACCTTAAGTGTGTAGACCCTACGGGTTCGGAAGACACGTAGACATGACCGAGACACCTCTCCGGTCAATAACCAACAACGGGATATGGATACCCATGTTGGCTCCCGCATGATCCATGATGATCTCATCGGATGCACCATGATGTCGGGGATTCAATCAATCCCATATACAATTCCCTTTGTCTACCGGTATGATACTTCCCGAGATTCGATCGTCGGTATCCATATACCTTGTTCAATCTTGTTACCGGCAAGTCTCTTTACTCATTTTGTAACACATCATCCCGTGGCTAACTCCTTAGTCACTTTGAGCTCATTATGATGATGTCTTACCGAGTGGGCCCAGAGATACCTCTCCACCACACGGAGTGACAAATCCCAATCTCGATTCGTGCCAACCCAACAAACACTTTCGGAGATACCTGTAGTGTACCTTTATAGCCACATAGTTACATTGTGACGTTTGGCACACCCAAAGTATTCCTACGGTATCCGGGAGTTGCACAAGCTCATGGTCTAAGGAAATGATACTTGACATTGGAAAAAGCTTTAGCAGACGAACTACACGATCTTGTGCTATACTTAGGATTGGGTCTTGTCCATCACATCATTCTCCTAATGATGTGATCCCATTATCAACGACATCCAATGTCCATGGTCATGAAACCGTGACCATCTATTGATCAACGAGCTAGCCAACTAGAGGCTCACTAGGGACATGTTGTGGTCTATGTATTCACACATGTATTAGGTTTCCGGTTAGCACAATTATAGCATGAACAATAGACAATTATCATGAACAAGGAAATACAATAATAAACATTTTATTATTGCCTCTAGGGCATATTTCCAACACCAGTATCCTTCGTGTTATCCGAATCGGCATACTTTGTGAGAGCCACCATGAGTTCTCCCATGTCTTGACACGTGCGTTTGAGCCGGTCGAGCTTTTGCTTCAGAGGGACGAAGTGATAGTTCTTTTCCAGGATCAACATCGCTTGAGCCGCCGTGATCTGTTCAGACGAGTGGATGATAGTCGACACCCGCCGGACCCAATGATGAGCCGACTCATTCTCCTGTTGAACACAGTGATCCAGATCCACAATTGTCATAGGCTGCTTGCAAGTTCATTGAATTTTTTTAATGAACCTTGCTTTCAGCTCAGCCCATGATTTGATGGTATTGGGTGGCAAACCCTTCAACCATGTGCGAGCCGGCCCTTTCAACATCATGATAAAGTATTTGGCACAAACCGCGTCATTGACATCCAACATTTCCATAGCCAGCTCATAACTTTCAATCCAGGCCTTGGGGGCAGGTCTGCAGTGTAATTCGGGATCTTACGAGGGCCTTTGAAATCCTTTGGCAGATGCTCGTTCCGCAGAGCTGGCACCAAGCACGGGGATCCCACAGCCCTGGTGGTTACTCCCGCTCCAACTGAGACGGAATGTGCGGGCTCTTGATGAGCTGCCGCTGCCTCTCGCTGTACTCTCGCTCGGTCTGCGAGCGTCTGTGCATCTAGAGCCGTCTGATCATCTCGCAGTAGACCCTGGTGCCGACCACTGCTAGAACCCGCTGGCGACTCATAGCGCTGGCTGTAGCTGCGACTGGGGAGGGGGGTTGAATGCACGCGGCTCCGGCTGTAAGTGTATTTCTCTTGCTGGGCCATCGCCGTTTGAAGGTATCCAAGGGTGTTCCGCACCTCCTCTGCAAAGGGCGCCTCGTTGGGAATAGGGATTGTTTCAAGCCGGGTTGTTAACGCCACCATATTCTCTGTCGGGTTTGAGTAGTGACCCGCCAACGTCGGAAAAGCCGCTGGTGAGGCCTGGTTTCGTCGGGGCGGGTTAAGCTATTGTCGAGCCGCTGGCCGACTTCCAGGCGCGTCCGCTGTCCGTCTCGTTCCTGGCGAGTTAAAAAGATTCCTTGCCTCGTATTGTTCTGGTAAGCGGGACTGATGTCTCATTCGTTGCACCGCATCTGCTGACTGTTGCTCTAGCTCAAGGCGGAAAGCATCTGTTCTAAGGCGCTCTGCCTCCGCATCCATCTAAGCCTTTAACTCGCCAATCCCCTGTTGGACCTCCGCCATCTGGTCCTTAAGCCTTGTAATCTTCAAGTTTCGGGCCGCCTGATTATCCGGCGTGACTTCAGTCATCATCAGGGTTGCGAGCTCATTCATCAGATCCAAAAGAACCTGAGCCGGCAGCGGCGGGTCAGCCCCCGTGTTTGCGGCTCTGGCGGTTGTGCTGCTCGTGCCCGGTGCTGACCCTGCCATGAACACGGCTGCATGGATCGGCAGCCTGTGATCCTCTGGCTCAGAACACTCCGACTCGGGATAAAGCTCGCCGTGGCCCCCGAGCCCGCCGTTGTGAAGCTGGTAGATTGATTCCGCCTCTCCGCTCGAAGATCCGTCCTTTGAATAGACGAGAGTCTCCTGCGACATAGAAGCCTCAAGATCCATCCCTTGAGTGAAGCCCACGAAGACATGCTTCCGACCTGGGTTAGCACGGGCGGGTCGCACGTGTTGGGCGGGTTGCGCACGCCGAGCCGGCTCGACGATGTTGGTGCAGACGTCCGGCCCAGGCGTAGATCCGTCAACCTTGTCGATGAAGACGTGGATTCTGCCGAAGGGAACTCGGAATCCATATTCGATAGAGTCAGCCTTAGGGCCCCAGCTGGCGTCGTCGATGTAGAGCCGGCCGCGGCGACTTTTGCTCATCCTTTCGACCACGTATCCCTCGAACCCTGGGACAGAGCCCTTTGAGAACTCAACACCACCGAGCGCTAGCCCCACGGTGGGCGCCAACCATCGTGGTTTTGTCATGACAGATGTCCGAGGACTTAGATTCGAGGCCATCGCTAAGGTGATGGACTCAAAGGGGTTGATCGGGACGAAGGACACAGGTTTACCCAGGTTCGGCCCCTCAAGTAGAGGTAAAAGTCTACGTCCTGCTTGTGCTTGTATTGCTTGGAATCTCGATTACAAGGGAGCGGAATCTCTTGACCTAGCTCTCGATTAGTTAGTTTCTGTCTAAGTCGCCCCGGGTCTCGCCTTTATATAGGAGGTCAAGACCACGGGTCATACAAGTCGTAATCGACTCTCACAACGTGTCTGAGTCTATCTCTGTATTGCCTTGCCTTCCTGAGCAAGCTGTCTTCGGGCGGCTCACCCGTCCGGGTCTTCATACCTTCTCCGTCCGAGCCTCATCTTGGCCCATCTTGGCAAGCCGCCCAACATCCTGGGCTTGAGTCTTCAAGTTCCATCCTTGGGCTGGTCTATGAGCCGCCAGGTGTGACCCGGAGCCTCCGGAGCGGGTCTCACCACGGGGTTATATCCCCAACAGGTACTATTGTGGAAAAAACTTTTGTAACAAAGGTCATGTTGTAAAAAAAATTGCAACACAGGCCGGGTTGGAGAAAACTTTTGCAACAAGGTATTTGTTCCAATTTTTTGAAAAAGAGACCTTTGCTTCCGGCTGCTTTCCCGACGAGCTCGAGCCAGATCCCGAACCGTGCCGCCGACGTCGAGTCCTTCGCCTCCAGCTGCTTTCCCAACGAGCTCGAGCCAAATCCGACGCCTAGGGAAGGAGAGATGTGAGCGGCGGCAGCCGACGGCCTCGTGTTAGCGGCGGCAAGCGGCTGCCCCGTGTGAGAGGCGACAACGGCCAGCTTCCACCCCCGCCCAGTTTGTAGCATGCGAGAAGAGATGCGAGCGAGCGAGAGAGAGAGAGATTAGAGTCGAGGAAACAGTTGGACGTTGTTTTAGATTCAGAAAACGAAGGAATGTGGAGACGTGCGTGATGACCACATTGACACGTGTTGCACAATGAAGGGGTGGACACAAATTTTCTTTTCAGCCGGTTGACGATAAGCGTTTTTCTTTTTTGAGTGGGAAAAGAACGGGCCGTTCTACTCTTTTAGGGGGCCGATGGACTACAGTTGGCAAGCCCAAGCCCAAACTTCCACCCAAAACAAAAAAGGACAAGCCCAAACTGGCCTATAACCCAACTACTCGACGAGACCGGCGACTCCCAAGTGGTTCTCTCCTCTGATCTCTCTCGCCCGCCACCGGCCCCGATCTCGGCGATGCCGCCCCTCACGACCCCCAAGTCCGGCGACGCCCTCTTCGCCAGCGTCGAGCGCGTAGTAAGCTTCCAAACCACAGCCCCCCCCCCCCCCCCCCAAGGCCGCCCGTACATCGGCACCCCGCGCTGATCTGGTTGTGTTGGTCTGCAGAACGCGGAGCTCTTCACGCTCACGTACGGCGCCATCGTGCGGCAGCTGCTCACGGATCTCGAAGAGGTCGAGGAGGTCAACAAGCAGCTCGACCAGATGTACAACCCTTTTCTTTGTTCATCTTCCTCCTGGGTTTCTAGGCAAATTGAGAAACTGCTGATGTCTAATGGGGGTCCATTTGGTAGATCAGATCTACAAGTAGGAATCTGGGAATTTGCTGTTATTTTACCTGGGGATCACGTGTGAGGGTTTAACAGTGAGCTAGCTGCAGTAGCCTGAGAATGAGAATCCAAATAGATGTAGCTATGCATTTCTCACCCTATAATTGACTAATGTTCATGTATTCTGTGAACAGAAGATTATGTCATTTTGATCATGTTGTGTCAACTTCTCGATTGAAGAGATTTATCCAACGCGGATTACTCCTGGTGTTGTCATTGTTGGTGTAGCAACACATCATTTACGTTCCATTGTTCAGTAGAGGGGAGGAGACTGTCCAATTGCATTGTACTCCAACTCTCCAAACTTGGTCCTTTTTCTGTACTGAATCGAGGAGCATGGATCTATGTAGCGCATTTAAGAATTATAGCCATGCATCACTTGTAGAGGAAAGAGGGCCAGCGGAACACGAAAAAGTGAATTACATATGAATTAGTAATACGTTTGCTACTTATGGTTGCTGGTTTATAGCTTATATGGTGAATTAACTCTCGAAGCTTGCTGGCAGTTATTACTTATTACTATGGTTGCTGTATTTTAACTTTGCTTGGGAAGTAAATCACATATGAATTCTCAATGTTTTTTACTATGGTTGCTGGTTTGTAGCTTATTTAGTGAATTAATTCTCAGGCTTGGTGTCAGCTATTACTACGATTGCTCTATTTAGACTTTCCTTAGGAAACCTTTTTTACTTGTTGTGTCTTATTTTATATTCAGGGGTTACAATATTGGAACTCGGTTGGTCGATGAATTCTTGGCGAAGTCAAACGTATCAAACTGTGCTGACTTCAAGGAGACTGCTGATACTATAGCAAAGGTGCTTTGCTAAACTTACTATTCCTTGGTTGAGATAAGCACACAAATAAAGCATGCATTTCAAGTTTTTACCCGTATTCGACTGTTTGTATTTCCTAGACTTGTAAGACAACATGTTCCGAGAGGCCAGAAAGTGGGTACATATGTTTATTTAGTCATTTCTTCAACAGAAGTCGACAGTAGCAGTTTTTACCTGTGTATAACAGTTTTTTTAAAGGAACAGTGGTATCAGTTTTATGGGATGCAGACACTCAACTATGTTTGTCCATTGATAGCATGCTTTACTGCTACAGTAGCTATGAACCATTCATGGACACTCCATGCCTTATCTTTCTTCTGCAGATTCTGTATGTAGTGCATTAAAGCTCATTTCTTTTTATACACCTCAACTCGTAAATTGATCGAAGGCCCAAGACTCACTACCATATTTTTGAGTTGTTCAACACTTATTTGCTTCCTAAAACAATCAAACTCACCCCTTAGCTGGTTCCCCCTTCTGCTTATCTTCCTTATGGCTCTATGCTCTAACAGTCTTCCTTTTTTCCTTTTCAAACCAGCTTGGGTTCAAAATGTTCCTGGGTGTGACTGCGACTGTAACCAATTGGGATGCTGAGGGTACAACTTGCAGCTTTGTATTGGAGGACAACCCACTTGTAGATTTTGTTGAGCTTCCTGATACTTGCCAAGGTCTTCAGTATTGCAATGTGTTGAGTGGAGTTATCAGGGGAGCACTGGAAATGGTACGTCTTCTTTTGTTGCTATCTTTTGTAATTTTCTCTTGTCAAACAGTCTAAGAATAAATAATCTATAAAATGGAGCTGGGATCTGTGACCTCATGCTATTCCATTATACGTATGAAACTGACATTGAAAGACTAAACCAACTTTACGTATGAAACTGACATTGAAAGACTAAACCAACTTGCATAATTATGTATGCATTTCCACTTGAGAATCACATGTTCTCGATATCCAGATCTTAAGGCATACCATGCTGAATTTCTGTAATCCACTGTTGCATGGTACCACCAGTGGCCAACTTCTGCAGTATGAAGTATTATAAACTTGTGTTCCAACTTCTGCTAGTTGAAGTGTTTGAGTGAAACAGTCTATTACCAGCTTATGTGTGATACGGAGCACTATTTGTAGAATTGTGATCCCAGTGCTGTGATCTTACCAGTTTCAGAAGTCATTTGCCATTCGCTGATCAAGTTCAATTGACGTTACGGTGCAGGTTTCCATGAAGACGGAGGTTACATGGGTCCGTGATATGCTTCGCGGGGACGACGCCTACGAGATGCGGGTGAAGCTCACCAAGCAAGTCCCAGAGGAATACCCCTACAAGGATGACGACTAGTTTCATCACAAGGGGTATCTCTTACGCACGGTGGCGCTCGTTTGCTCGTCTGGATATCCATTTTGCTTTCCCTGTGGATGTAATTCTGGTATAACCGTCATGTTTACATGAGGTACCTGTGCATTGTATTTTGCAGCTGCACTGTGTACCGCAGATGTATTGTAGAGATCTTGTATGGCTTTCCTGCTTTGGAACACTGCCTTGAAATGAAGTGCTTTTACTCTGATTAGCTGCCAAATCTTTTTGGAATAAACTGGTCTGGAAAAGATCGTCTGGAGCTCATCGACAAAGCATTTTCGGCTATTAAGTTATACACTTCACTTCTCAGATCAAAAACTTCTGTGACTTGGAAGTTCTAGATTTGTTCTATGTCAGACCTTTTGACGTTTGATCAAGTATACAGAAAAAATGTGTTATATTTACAGTATCAAACATATACTACTACCTCTGATCCATAATAAGTGTTGTAGTTTTGAACTAACCCTAGTTCAAAACTACAACACTTATTTTGGATAGCAGGGAGTATAACATAAAAGTATATTTTATGATAAATCTAATCTAATGAAACTGATTTGGTGTTGCAGTAGCATTCATATTTCTTCTCTCCTGCAATTTTAAAAAATCAGGGGTGCCAGCATATTACATTCCCTCGTGAAATCTATCAAAAAAGCTGGGCACAAAAATTTCCCTTTTTAGAAGGACGAAAACAATATAGGCACTGATATAGTGGTCGACCTCCTTGAAACCAGACCTTTTGATGACAGGCTGGGCATAGAGTTCAATGATGTCGACGGTGCCTCCTCACCATCCCAACCGTCTCCCCAGTTGTCATCCCACCGTCTCCCCAGTTGTCATCCCACCGGAACGAGCTTCTGCTATGTTGGACCACCATCTTGCTTACGCACCCTCCGCCTCAGTTTATTCGTCTGTGACTGCGGTGTCAAGATTGATTCTACAGGTTTATTCTTCTGTGACTTTGAGAGCTATCGCCATGTCATTCATGGTTTCGCTGATAGAAACACTCACCTGTGTCTGGATTAATAATGACAGAAGAAGAGAAGATCAGTACAGCCCTCAGACAACACCAAAAATAGAATGCCAAAGGTCAGATTCTGTATCGAAGTTGATAAGAGCAAAGGTAGACCCAGGGAGGCAATTTTAACAAACATTAGAAGAAAAAAAATACAATACTACTGCTAAGCATGTATGTAGACTGGGATTGGCGTATTATACTGCAGTTCATGTGTGATATAACACCCATGATCAAGCATGTAACAGCAGACATAAAACTGAATTTTGCAGCCAGGGGCTTGGGAAAGTGCAACTAAGACACTCATATATGTCTGTTGGACAAACTTCCACTGCAAAACAGAAAAGAAATGGCAGTTTTTTAGAAACATATATATACTCCAAGCAAAAGCAAAATGCCGACACATTTCATATGAAAAGATTAAGCCATAAATACCAACAATATGATTATCTTCAAAGATAAGTTATCATGCACAGTACCAACTCATTGTGATCGTTTGCTTCAACATGAACTGTACCATCTGCTAAGATGACATAATCTGGAGCCGTTATGCTAACGTCAAGTGGGTTTAAGCCTTTGTTGTCCATCAAAAGGGATAGAGCTGACGAATCTGGTTTCAACTGTAACAAGTCACTTATGTGAAAAAATGTGGAAAGGGCTCGAAAGAACTAAGATGAGTACATTAATAAAACTTCAAAGAGGTCACATGAAGAAATATCTTGGCAAACATTTCCAATTTGAGAAAAAAAAAATGGGTAGTGAGTGTTCTTGAGGCAACACTAACAAGTTTTGGTATAACAAAACGATTATCATTTTTGGTCTAACAAGTTTAAACATGTTAGAAGCATATAACATCGTAAGCAACTGCACACAACCGGAGAGTAAAGAAGAATAAATGGCTAGAAAGTCACCTCCGGAAACTTTCAAGCAGGCAATGAACTTTTCAATGAGACATCAATGGGATGGATCATGTTCGCTGATAAGAGGATCCAGCAAGAAGTCCGTCGAGCATGTTGTTGCTGTGCTGTTACCAGCAATGAGGTTCCTAAATCCCCCCCCCCCCCCCTTCGTGTGCCTTGTGTTGTGTGTTAGGATCTGTCTCGCTATTCTGCTCTGCTTTGCCAATACCTGGATCTGCTACAGCGCTAGCATTGTTTGTTCCTGCTGGTAGGATTCCAGTACTATCCTGAATTCAAAAGGAAATCAACGTGTCAAAGAAGAAAAAATCACCACTGGTGTAGTGACTTTTTAGGTTTGCATGGCAATTCATCACTGGATCACTAGGCCTAACTATCTGAACTTAAGTTTGCATGCAAGTACTCGGCAACATTTTAATTCAGTGTGAACTTGTCCATCAACCCAATTTGATCTAGTAGTACTGGGGCCGGATTTATATCATGAGAGACAATAACACAACATTGAATATGAATATCACACCCTAAATACAGAGGTATGGACATTTACTGTATGGAACTTTTAATCAAAGTCATCTGAGTTCTCTCATCGCAGAAACACAGTATAACCTTTGCTCTAGAAAATAAGATGACATACCATGTTGATGTTCAGAACATCACATATACTCTGGAGCTGCTGAGACCGGACATGGTCACCAATGGTCATCACATGAGCAAACTCCATCTTCTATACAATGAAACCGGACAGTGTCCCTTACAACTATTCTTCTTCTTGTCACAAGTGATATGAGTTTCATAGCAACATGGCAATCATCACATATCCTGAGATTTTTCATTATACGGATAGTTGCTCCTTCAGGGCTGTGAATAAGGCCAAACACAAGAGCCATTTTCTCGCTGTGATACATAAGATGCTCTTCCTTTTGTTCATCCTCAACATCATGTAGGATAACTGCAAAATTTGGAACATATCCGATCACTTTGATCTGGTCTATCAACTCTCTCGGTTTTCTCGTGATCTGGTTTATCAATTGGTGATTCTTGTCATCTGATGTGAAAACTTGGACCTCACTTCCTACTTGAATCCAACTAACACCAGGCTCTTTCCTAACACCCCTCTCTCTCATCAGCTTCCGAACCTTCACAACACCATCCCATCGGTTTGCTTTTGCATACATGTTAGAAAGCATAACATAGGTTCCTACATCATTGGGCTTCAACTGAAGGATCTGCTCTGCTACTCGATGACCCAGGCCATAATTTCTATATACCTGGCAAGAACCTAAAAGTGATTTCCATGCGACAACGTCTGTGCCAAAATAATTGCTCAATATGAACTGTTCTGCCTCATCTAGGCGTCCATCTCTGCACAGCAAACCAACCATGCAAGTGTAATGTTCTCTTCCAGGTATTATTCTCATTTCCTTCATCATAACGTTCAAGTAGTACAGTCCTTCGTCTACAAGTCCCAACTGTGCACAAGCTGACAGCACCCCAACAAAGGTCACATAGGATGGGGCTTCTTCAGCAAACAACATATCATGAAATACTGACATGGCTTCTCTAGTAAGGCCATGATGAGCATAGCCTATTATGATCGAATTCCAAGATACCACGTCATGCCATGGCATAGAAAGGAAGACTCTCCGTGCATTATTTATGCTGCCACTTTTTGCATACATGTTAATGAGAGCATTGCAGACAGACAGAGCACCCCAATGCCCAGTTTTCATAGCAGAGGCACTGAGTGCATTGCCATTTTTCAAGGTTGCAAGACCAGCACAACTGTTGAGAGCCACGGCATAAGTGAACTCATTTGGTTGGACTCCTTCCATTTTCAAGTCCAAGAACAACTGCAATGCCTCTTCAAACAGCTCATTTTGGGTATAAGCAGTCATAACAGCTGTCCAAGAAACAACATTCTTTTCTGGCAAAACCTCGAACGCGGAATGAGCATCACATGCACACTCACATTTCCCGTACATATCAACCAGCGCACTGCCCACATACACGCTTAGCTCGAGCCTCCTCTTCAATGCCTGGGAATGCACTTGACGACCAAGCAGCAACTCTTTGGTGCTAGCACAATGCCCAAGAACCGCGACATACGACACATGATCCCATTGCTCAACTTCTCCGACCATGCTTCTCACAACACGGACCGAGCAATCAAACTTCCCCTTGTCGAGAAACCCATTTATCATCGAGTTGGACGCAAACGCATTGAAGCCGTACACACTCTCGAACACCTTCACCGCATCCTCCACATGAGCACACTGGCAGTACATATGCAGCAACGCGTTGCAGACATAATGGTGCTCCGCCAGCCCAGACCTAACAGCATGCCCATGGCACTGCCTCCCCATGTCATAGCTCCGAACATGGGCCGTCGCGGACACGGCGGTCGACAGGACGTACTCGTTGAGGGTGAAGTCGGCCGCCCTGAGCAGCGCGAGCGCGTCCCCGTGGCGCCCGGAGGAAGCGTAGCCGGACATGAGGAGGTTCCCGGAGACCGGGTTCCGGGAGGGCATCGCGTCGAACACCTGGTGGGCGAGGGCGAGGCCCAGGCGGCCGCACTTGGCGTAGAAGGCGATGAGGTGGTTGTGCAGGACGACGTCGAAATGGGCGGCTCTGACCGTCTGCGCGTGGACCGCCTTGCCCGCGGACAGATTGCCGGCGGCCGCCGCTGCGCGAAGCACGGCCACGGACGCGTGCCTCTGGAGAGCGGCGCCGCCGGGACTAGCCATGGGAATGGCGCAGTGGCTAACAAGTGGAGAATGGAAAGCTACGACCGGGGAATGGGAATGGCGCAGTGACTAGCAGGGGCGGGCGGCGGAGCCAGGGTGGGGGGAGCGGAGGCGAGAGGCAGAACCAATGGAGGGCGGCGGAACTAGAGAGGGGGGACGGCCGGAAGGAGCCAGTGACGGCGCGGCACGGTTCGGCCCGCCGCCATGGCTCGTGGAGGAGAGGGCCAGAGGGGTGGGAGGGAGAGTTTTTTGGTTGGGGATAGATTTGACAGGGGCAATTTTGGAATAACAAAAACCTAACAAGCTATTCACTATTCTGACTGTACTGAAAAAAATTCTCAGTTTGGCTAACAGAGTACTCCGTATGTTCACGTCAAAAGAAAAAATAATATGTTTGATACGCCAAGTCTATTTTCGCTAACAGAATTTTTTTGACAAGCTATGCGGTATTTCACGGGGGCACCAAAAACTAAAATGATATTTTTGCAGGGACCAAGATGATATTTTCTGGCTGCTTTGCCTAATGTACTTACCACTAAAAGAACTGCAAATCCGGTCCCACAAACGTCCGCGGACACTTACCGGTCACGTCTCAGATCTGCTCGTCCAAATCCAACTCTCTTATTTTTCATCTCCTAAATCCATACAAAATCATGCAAAATACATATCCTACGTACTACTATATACTACTCTCCGTCGGCGGCGGCGGAGATGGCCTTAGCCGCGTGCGCCGCCTCCTCCGCAGCCCGCGCCGCCTCCATCTGATGTCGACGAAGACGTCTGGCCTCCGTAGCTGACTCTGAGCGAATGGAGTTTAGGATGGTCTGCTGCTCCGGCCACAGAGTCACATCTTCCTCCATCGGCGACGCGTCCTCCTCCCCCACATCCTGCGGCGGCGCCTCCTCCGCCGGCTCCTGTTGGTCATCCCCACACACATCCAACAGCGGCGCCTCCTCCGTTGGCTCCTTCTCCTCCTCCCCTCCCCCCCCCCTCCCGCTCGTCCTCCTCTTCCTCCTCCCCCTCTCGATCCAGAGGTATCCCCGCGGCCTTTCGGATCCGGACCTGCTCAAGGAGCCAAAGACGTTGTTGGATCGTGTAGTGGCGGCGGCATGGGGACATGGTTGACGGGCTCGGGTGGTGGTGACAGAAGGGAGAAGGTAGATCTGCTAGGTCCGGGAGACGCCGACCAGCTTAAATAGTCGACTATGGTCTCGGGCGGGAAGCCAGAACGGCGTCACATAGCGTTCACACCGTGGCGATGGTCGAGGCGTCCGTCGGACCATCGGGTCTCCAGGCGAGTCAGCGCGGAGCCCCATCGTCAGGCCGACGTGACGGGCGTTCCCGGGCTCCCCCATATCCTTCTCATGTTTGGGCTGGATATGAGGGGTGTCGGTCAGCATGAACGTTTGAGACCCATTTAAAGGGTTCATGTGGATCGAATTGTCATGACCGGTCAGTGATTCGACGGCCTGTCCGGATGTTTGAGGTGGGTTTAAGGGGTCCGCGTATATATGCTCTAACTGCAACCTTTGCCTCTCTATTGTTACTCTAGTCGCGTATAAGTCTGGACCCATAAATTTAATCTTTTGTCTTCTTTTTGACAACAAACTCTACTGAAAGGACGTGGATGTCTCCTAGAGGGGGGTGAATAGGCGCATTAAAATAATTACGGTTTAGGCTTGAACAAATGCGGAATAAAACTATCATTTAATTAGTCAAGCACAAAACCTAAAATACTAGGCTCACCTATATGCACCAACAACTTATGCTAAGCAAGATATACAACTAGGTGATAGCAAGATATATAACAAGAAACAATATGGCTATCACAAAGTAAAGTGCATAAGTAAAGGGGCTCGGGTAAGAGATAACCGAGGCACGCGGAGACGACGATGTATCCCGAAGTTCACACCCTTGCGGATGCTAATCTCCGTTCGGAGCGGTGTAGAGGTACAATGCTCCCCAAGAAGCCACTAGGGCCATCGTAATCTCCTCACGCCCTCGCACAATGCAAGATGTCGTGATTCCACTAAGGGACCCTTAAGGGTGGTCACCGAACACGTACAAACAAAGTTGGGGCAATCTCCACAACTTGATTGGAGGCTCCCAACGACACCATGAAGCTTCACCACAATGGACTGTGGCTTCGAGGTGACCTCAAATGCTCGGGGCAATCTCCACAACCTAATTGGAGACCCTGACGCTTGCCCGGATCTTTGCACCACAATGATTGAGCTCCGAGACAACACAAGCCGTCTAGGGCACCAAGGCACCCAAGAGGAACAAGCTCTAGGGTGCACAAACATCCAAGAGTAATAATCTTCTCAAACTTCACTTCCATGTATCACCGTGGAGAACTCAAACCTATGCACCAAATGCAATGGCAAGGGCACACGGAGTGCCCAAGTCCTTCTCTCTCAAATCCCACCACAACAACTAATGCTATGGAGGAAAGTGAGAGGAAGAACAAAGAAGAACATGAAGAACTCCAAGATCTAGATCCAAGGGGTTCCCCTCACATATAGGAGAAAGTGATTGGTGGAAATGTGGATCTAGATCTCCTCTCTATTTTCCCTCAAAAAGGAGCAAGAATCATTGGAGGGATTGAGAGATATCAAGCTCAAAGAAGGTCAACAATGGGGGAAGAACACGAGCTCAAAGGATAAAGTCCATTGGGGAAGAAGACTCCCTTTTATAGGTGGGGAAAATCCAATCGTTATCCTCACAGCCCGCACAGAGCAGTATTACCGCTCCAACGAGCGGTACTACCACTAGGGCGGTAGTACCCCTTCGAAAAACAACACCGAGGAGGCAAAAGGCCAGTAGAACCGCTGGAGCGGTACTACCGCTCGTCCTCACGGTACTACCGCTATGGATAGCGGTACTACCGCTACGGGTAGCGGTACTACTGCTTGCGAGCGGTACTAAAAAATTACCTCCATGCCTACCACGGTTGGACTTAATGCGAGATTTTGGTCCGGAGCAGTAGTACCGCTCTTGGAGCTATGGTAGTATTGCTCCGGAGCGGTAGTAAAAAATTACATCCGCTCTAGCCGCGGTAGTATCGTTGCAACCTTTTAAGAACACCAAAACTGTCACAACTTTTGCAAACGGACTCCGAATTCAACGAAACAAAGTTTGTTGGAAAGCTAACGACATGGGCTAACACAATCTTGATTGAAATATCAATAAGAAGCAAATGAGAAAAGTCCCATAAGAAAATGGTGAGAACCCTTCCTCGAATAAGACCGGTAAAACTTCCAACACCAAAAACGCAATAGACGAAGAATATGAAATCCGTTTTTGATGTACTAGAGCTTGCCATGAAGATAACCACAAGCTCAAGAACCCACATAGAGAAAAGCCAACCAAGAACCAAGAAAGATGATGGTGCCAAGAATGCAATGGTTTGAGTTCTCGACGAACGGTACGATCAAGCTACTCACTTGAGAGACCCCCTTGATAGTACGGCAATCGATCCTATAACCCGGTCTCTCAACTACCACCATGAGATTGGTAAAATAGAAAACCCTATCAAGGTCAAACCTTAGCCTTGCGCATAGTCCACTTGAGCTAGATGATGACGATCTTGCCTTCCTCAAGATGGACCACCTTTCTTGATTGTGTTTGTTTGATGAAGGCTAGATGATTGCTCCCCAATACTCCACTATGGGTGAGCCACTCTTCAGCACATCTTCACAAGTCCATTGACACCACAATGGACGGCAAGCTTCAAGCATGATCTCTTTGTGATGCTTCACTTGAACTTGCACACCGCAACCTTGATAACGATCACCACTTGATGTCATCTTCCATGGGTTGTATGGGATCTTCCTCTTGATGCAATCCCATGGAAATATGCCTAACCCCACAAAGAACTCTCACAAGGAACATGGGTTAGTACACAAGGCGTAATGGACAATGCTTACCATACCATGGGATCACTTGTTCCCTCTAGGTACATCTTGTACGCTTTGTGTGTTGATCACTTGATTCACTCTTTGACTTAATCTTGATCAACCTTGTATATTATCTTCTCTCTTCATAAAGATGATGTCTTGAAGGTAATCATGAATGCTCACACAATCTCCTTCTTCAAGACATGCTTGCAATAAGCTCAACTCTCACATGAGCAATCTTTGGATAAACCTTGAATACCACCTTGGTCATCATATAAACTCCTTGAAACCCAACAGATGGACTTTAAGAAGTACCTATGGATAAATCCTTCGAATACAACTCAAGGCAACCATTAGTCCATAGTGTTGGGAGACGTAGTAGTAAATCAAATTTTTCCTACGTGTCACCAAGATCTATCTATGGAGAAACCAGCAAACGAGCGGGGAGAGATTGGATCTTCGTACCTTTGAAGATTGCTAAGCGGAAGCGTTGCTAGAACGCGGTTGATGGAGTCGTACTCGCAGCGATTCAGATCGCGGTAGATCCGATCAAGTGCCGAACGGACGACACCTCCGCGTTCAACACACGTGCAGCCCGGTGACGTCTCCTATGCCTTGATCCAGCAAGGAGGGAGGAGAGGTTGAGGGAGAGCTCCGGCAACATGACGGCGTGGTGACGGTGGAGCTGCGTGGTACTCCGACAAAGCTTCGCTAAGCACTACGGAGAAACGAGGAGAGGGAGGAGTAGGGCTGCACCAGGGAGGAGATGAACTCGTGTGTTGTGCAGCCCCAAATACCTCCACTATATATAGGAGGAGGGGAGGAGAGGTGTTGCGCCCTAGGGTTCCACCCTAGGGGCTGGCGGCAGCCACCAGATGGCATCTGGCCGGCGGCCAGGTCAGGGAGAGGTGGAGGCACCCTAGGGTGGGCCTTAAGGCCCATCTAAGCCTAGGGTTTGCCCCCCTCCACCCTTGCTGCGCCTTGGGCTGGGGTGGGAGGCGCACCAGCCCACCTAGGGGCTGGCTCCCTCCCACTCTTAGCCCATGGAACCTTTCGGGGCAGGTGGGCCCACTTGGTGGACCCCCGGAACCCTTCCGGTGGTCCCGGTACACTACCGGAGACACCCGGAACACTTCCGGTGACCAAAACCTCACTTCCTATATATCAATCTTCGTCTCCGGACCATTCCGGGACTCCTCGTGACGTCCGGGATCTCATCCGGGACTCCGAACAACCTTCAGTAACCACGTACACTATTTCCCTATAACCCTAGCGTCATCGAACCTTAAGTGTGTAGACCCTACGGGTTCGGGAGACACGTAGACATGACCGAGACACCTCTCCGGTCAATAACCAACAGCGGGATCTGGATACCCATGTTGGCTCCCACGTACTCCACGATGATCTCATCGGATGAACCACGATGTCAAGGATTCAATCAATCCCGTATACAATTCCCTTTGTCTATCGGTATGGTACTTGCCCGAGATTCGATCGTCGGTATCACCATACCTTGTTCAATCTCGTTACCGGCAAGTCTCTTTACTCGTTCCGTAATACATCATCCCGTGACTAACTCCTTAGTCACATTGAGCTCATAATGATGATGTCTTACCAAGTGGGCCCAGAGATACCTCTCCGTCACACGGAGTGACAAATCCCAGTCTCGATTCGTGTCAACCCAACAGACACTTTCGGAGATACCCGTAGCGTACCTTTATAGCCACCCAGTTACGTTGTGACGTTTGGCACACCCAAAGCATTCCTATGGTATCCGGGAGTTACACAATCTCATGGTCTAAGGAAACGACACTTGACATTGAAGAGCTTTAGCAAACGAACTACACGATCTTGTGCTATGCTTAGGATTGGGTCTTGTCCATCACATCATTCTCCTAATGATGTGATCCCGTTATCAACGACATCCAATGTCCATGGTCATGAAACCGTGACCATCTATTGATCAACGAGCTAGCCAACTAGAGGCTCACTAGGGACACGTTGTGGTCTATGTATTCACACATGTATTACGGTTTCCGGTTAACACAATTATAGCATGAATAATAGACAATTATCATGAACTAGGAAATACAATAATAACCATTTTATTATTGCCTCTAGGGCATATTTCCAACAGTCTCCCACTTGCACTAGAGTCAATAATCTAGTTACATTGTGATGAATCGAACACCCATAGCATTCTGGTGTTGATCATGTTTTGCTCGTGAGAGAGGTTTAGTCAATGGATCTGCGACATTCAGATCCGTATGCACTTTACAAATATCTATGTCTCCCTCCTGAATGTAATCACGGATGGAGTTGAAGCGGTGCTTGATGTGTCTTGTCTTCTTGTGAAACTTGGGCTCCTTCGCAAGGGCAATAGCTCCAGTGTTGTCACAGAGTAGAGTCATCGGGCCCGACGCATTCGGAATCACTCCTAGGTCGGTGATGAACTCCTTCATCCAGACTCCCTCCTTTGCTGCTTCCGAAGCAGCTATGTACTCCACTTCACATGTAGATGCTGCCACGACGCTTTGCTTGCTGCTGCTCCAGCTCACTGCCCCTCCATTCAAAATATACATGTATCCGGTTTGCGACTTGGAGTCGTCCGGATCTGTGTCGAAGCGTCGACGTAACCCTTTACGACGAGCTCTTTGGCACCTCCATAAATGAGAAACATGTCCTTTGTCCTTTTCAGGTACTTCAGGATATTCTTGACCGTTGTCCATTGTTCCGCTCCGGGATCACTTTGGTACCTCCCTACCAAACTTATCGCAAGGTTCACATCAGGCCTGGTACACAGCATGGCATACATGATAGAGCCTATGGCTGAAGCATAGGGGATGACACTCATCTCTTCTCTATCCTTTGCCATGGTCGGGCATTGAGTCGTACTCAATCTCACACCTTGCAACACAGGCAAGAACCCCTTCTTGGACTGATCCATATTGAACTTCTTCAATATCTTTTCAAGGTATGTGCTTTGTGAAAGACCAATGAGGCGTTTCGATCTATCTCTATAGATCTTAATACCTAATATGTAAGCAGCTTCTCGAAGGTCCTTCATTGAAAAACACTTATTCAAGTAGGCCTTTATACTTTCCAAGAGTTCTATATTATTTCCCATTATCAGCATGTCATCCACATACAGTATAAGAAATGCTATAGAGCTCCCACTCACTTTCTTGTAAATACAGGGTTCTCCATAAACCTGTACAAACCCAAACGCTTTAATCACCTCATTAAAGCGAATGTTCCAACTCCGAGATGCTTGCACCAGCCCATAGATGGAGCGCTGGAGCTTGCATACCTTGTTAGCATCTTTAGGACCGACAAAACCTTCCGGTTGCATCATATACAGTTCTTCCTTGAGGAAGCCATTAAGGAATGCCGTTTTGACGTCCATTTGCCAGATCTCATAATCATAAAATGCGGCAAACTGCTAACATGATTCGAACTGACTTTAGCATCGCTACGGGTGAGAAAGTCTCATCGTAGTCAACTCCTTGAACTTGTCGATAACCTTTAGCGACAAGCCGAGCTTTATAGGCGGTCACATTACCGTCTGCGTCAGTCTTCTTCTTAAAGATCCATTTGTTTTCTATGGCTCGCTTACCATCAGGCAAGTCCACCAAAGTCCATACTTTATTCTCATACATGGATCCTATCTCGGATTTCATGGCCTCAAGCCATTTGTTGGAATCCGGGCCCGCCATTGCTTCTTCATAGTTCGAAGGTTCACCGTTGTCCAACAACGTGATCTCTAGGACAGGATTGCCGTACCACTCTGGTGCGGAACGTGTCCTAGTGGACCTTCGAATAGCAACTTGATCTGAAGCTTCATGATCATCATCATTAACTTCCTCTCTAGCCGGTGTAAGCTCCACAGAAACAACTTCCTGTGCTGCGCTACTCTCCAGGTCGAGTGGAGGTACAATTACCTCATCAAGTTCTATTTTCCTTCCACTTACTTCTTTCGAGAGAAACTCTTTCTCGAGAAAGGATCCATTCTTGGCAACAAAGACTTTGCCCTCGGATCGTAGGTAGAAGGTATACCCAATAGTCTCTTTGGGATATCCTATGAAGACGCACTTTTCCGCTTTGGGTTCGAGCTTCCCAGGTTGAAGTTTCTTCACATAAGCATCGCATCCCCAAACTTTTAGAAACGACAGCTTAGGTTTCTTTCCAAACCATAATTCATACGGTGTCGTCTCAACGGATTTAGACGGTGCCCTATTTAAAGTGAATGCGGCAGTCTCTAATGCATATCCCCAAAATGATAGCGGTAAGTCGGTAAGAGACATCATAGATCGCACCATATCCAATAGAGTGCGATTACGACGTTCAGACACACCATTTCGCTGAGGTGTGCCGGCCGGCGTGAGTTGTGAAACAATTCCACATTTCCTAAGGTGTGTGCCAAACTCGTGACTTAAATATTCTCCGCCACGATCAGATCGTAGGCATTTTATTTTCCTGTCATGTTGATTCTCTACCTCACTCTGAAATTCCTTGAACCTTTCAAAGGTTTCAGACTTGTGTTTCATTAAGCAGACATACCCATATCTGCTCAAGTCATCAGTGAGGGTGAGAACATAACGGTAGCCACCGCGAGCCTCGACACTCATTGGACCGCATACATCGGTATGTATTATCTCCAACAAGTCAGTTGCTCGCTCCATTGTTCCGGAGAATGGAGTCTTGGTCATCTTGCCCATGAGGCATGGTTCGCATGTGTCAAATGATTCGAAATCAAGTGACTCCAAAAGTCCATCAGCATGGAGCTTCTTCATGCGTTTGACACCAATATGGCCAAGACGGCAGTGCCACATGTAAGTGGGACTATCGTTATCAACTTTACACTTTTTGGTACTCACACTATGGATATGTGTAACATCACGTTCGAGATTCATCAAAAATAAACCATTGACCAGCGGGGCATGAGCATAAAACATTTCTCTCATATAAATAGAACAACCATTATTCTCGGATTTAAATGAGTAGCCATCTCGCATCAAGCGAGATCCAGATACAATGTTCATGCTCAAAGCTGGTACTAAATAACAATTATTAAGGTTTAAAACTAATCCCGAAGGTAGATGTAGAGGTAGCGTGCCGACGGCGATCACATCGACCTTGGAACCATTCCCTACGCGCATAGTCACCTCATCCTTGGCCAGCCTCCGCTTATTCCGCAGCTCCTGCTTGGAGTTACAAATGTGAGCAACTGCACCGGTATCAAATACCCAGGAGCTACTACGAGCGCTGGTCAAGTACACATCAATAACAAGTATATCACATATACCTTTAATGTTGTCGTCCTTCTTATCCGCTAAATACTTGGGGCAGTTCCGCTTCCAGTGACCGGTACCCTTACAATAGAAACACTCAGTCTCAGGCTTGGGTCCATTCTTGTTCTTCTTCTTCCCGGCAACTTGCTTACCGGGCGCGGCAACAGCTTTGCCGTCCTTCTTGAAGTTCTTCTTACCCTTGCCTTTCTTGAAACTAGTGGTCTTGTTTACCATCAACACTTGATGCTCCTTTTTGATCTCGACCTCCGCTGATTTCAGCATCGAGTACAACTCGGGAATGGACTTCTCCATACCCTGCATGTTGTAGTTCATCACAAAGCTCTTGTAGCTAGGTGGAAGCGACTGGAGGATTCTGTCAATGACTGAGTCATCCGGGAGATTAACTCCCAGCTGAGTCAAGCGGTTGTGAAGCCCAGACATCTTGAGGATGTGCTCACTAACAGAACTGTTCTCCTCCATCTTACAGCTGAAGAACTTGTCGGAGATGTCATATCTCTTGACTCGGGCATGAGCTTGGAAAACCAGTTTCAGCTCTTGGAACATCTCATATGCTCCGTGTTGCTCAAAACGCTTTTGGAGCCCCGATTCTAAACTGTAAAGCATGCCGCACTGAACAAGGGAGTAATCATCGCAGCGCGACTGCCAAGCGTTCGTAACGTCTTGGTCCGCTGGGAGAATGGGTGGGTCACCTAGCGGTGCATCAAGGACATACAATCTCTTGGAAGCTATGAGGATGATCCTCAAGCCACGGACCCAGTCCGCATAGTTGCTTCCATTATCTTTCAGCTTGGTATTCTCTAGGAACGCGTTGAAATTGAGGTTTACATTTGCGTTGGCCATTGGATCTACAATATAGATATTAAAGGCAATTTTTAGACTAAGTTCATGATAATCGAGTTCACATAATCAAATTATTCAATGAACTCCCACTCAGATAGACATCTCTCTAGTCATCTAAGTGACACATGATCCATGTCAACTAGCCCGTGTCCGATCATCACGTGAGACGGACTAGTCATCCATGGTGAACATCTCCATGTTGATCGTATCTTCTATACGACTCATGTTCGACCTTTTGGTCTTCCGTGTTCCGAGGCCATGTCTGTACATGCTAGGCTCGTCAAGTCAACCTAAGTGTTTCGCGTGTGTAAATCTGGCTTACACCCGTTGTATGCGAACGTTAGAACCTATCACACCCGATCATCACGTGGTGCTTCGGAACAACGATCCTTAGTAACGGTGCACAGTTAGGGTGAACACTTCTCTTGAAATTTTAATTGAGAGATCATCTTATTTACTACCGTCGTTCTAAGCAAATAAGATGTAAACATGATAAACATCACATGCAATCAATATAGTGACATGATATGGCCAATATCATCTTGCTCCTATGATCTCCATCTTCGGGGCACGATGATCATCATTGTCACCGGCACAACACCATGATCTCCATCATCATGATCTCCATCATTGTGTCTTCATGAAGTTGTCTCGCCAACTATTACTTCTACTACTATGGCTAACGCTTAGCAATAAAGTAAAGTAATTACATGGCGTTTATGATTGACACGCAGGTCACACAATAAAATAAGACAACTCCTATGGCTCCTGCCGGTTGTCATAGTCATCGACATGCAAGTCGTGAACCCTATTACAAGAACATGATCAATCTCATACATCACAATGCATCACATCACATCCTTCTGGCCATATCACATCACAAGGCATATGCTGCAAAAACAAGTTAGACGTCCTCTAATTTGTAGTTGCAAGTTTTTACGTGGTTGCTATAGGATTCTAGCAAGAACGTTTCTTACCTACGCCAAAACCACAACGTGATATGCCAATTGCTATTTACCCTTCATAAGGACCCTTTTCATCGAATCCAATTCGACTAAGGTGGGAGAGACAGACACCCGCTAGCCACCTTATGCAACTAGTGCATGTCAGGCGGTGGAACCGGTCTCACGTAAGCGTACGTGTAAGGTTGGTCCGGGCCGCTTCATCCCACAATACCGTCGAATCAAGATAAGACTAGTAACGGTAAGCATATTAACAAAATCGACGCCCACAACTGCTTTGTGTTCTACTCGTGCATAGATTCTACGCATAGACCTAGCTCTGATACCACTGTTGGGAGACGTAGTAGTAAATCAAAAATTTCCTACGTGTCACCAAGATCTATCTATGGAGAAACCAGCAAACGAGCGGGGAGAGATTGGATCTTCATACCTTTGAAGATCGCTAAGCGGAAGCGTTGCTAGAACGCGGTTGATGGAGTCGTACTCGCAGCGATTCAGATCGCGGTAGATCCGATCAAGTGCCGAACGGACGGCACCTCCGCGTTCAACACACGTGCAGCCCGGTGACGTCTCCTACGCCTTGATCCAGCAAGGAGGGAGGAGAGGTTGAGGGAGAGCTCCGGCAGCACGACGGCGTGGTGACAGTGGAGCTGCGTGGTACTCCGACAAAGCTTCGCTAAGCACTACGGAGAAACGAGGAGAGGGAGGAGTAGGGCTGCACCAGGGAGGAGATGAACTCGTGTGTTGTGCAGCCCCAAATACCTCCACTATATATAGGAGGAGGGGAGGAGAGGTGCTGCTCCCTAGGGTTCCACCCTAGGGGCTGGCGGCAGCCACCAGATGGCATCTGGCCGGCGGCCAGGTTAGGGAGAGGTGGAGGCGCCCTAGGGTGGGCCTTAAGGCCCATCTAAGCCTAGGGTTTGCCCCCCTCCACCCTTGCTGCGCCTTGGGCTGGGGTGGGAGGCGCACCAGCCCACCTAGGGGCTGGCTCCCTCCCACTCTTAGCCCATGGAACCTTTCGGGGCAGGTGGGCCCACTTGGTGGACCCCCGGAACCCTTCCGGTGGTCCCGGTACACTACCGGAGACACCCGGAACACTTCCGGTAACCAAACCCTCACTTCCTATATATCAATCTTCGTCTCCGGACCATTCCGGGACTCCTCGTGACGTCCGGGATCTCATCCGGGACTCCGAACAACCTTCGGTAACCACGTACACTATTTCCCTATAACCCTAGCGTCATCGAACCTTAAGTGTGTAGACCCTACGGGTTCGGGAGACACGTAGACATGACCGAGACACCTCTCCGGTCAATAACCAACAGCGGGATCTGGATACCCATGTTGGCTCCCACGTACTCCACGATGATCTCATCGGATGAACCACGATGTCAAGGATTCAATCAATCCCGTATACAATTCCCTTTGTCTATCGGTATGGTACTTGCCCGAGATTCGATCGTCGGTATCACCATACCTTGTTCAATCTCGTTACCGGCAAGTCTCTTTACTCGTTCCGTAATACATCATCCCGTGACTAACTCCTTAGTCACATTGAGCTCATAATGATGATGTCTTACCGAGTGGGCCCAAAGATACCTCTCCGTCACACGGAGTGACAAATCCCAGTCTCGATTCGTGTCAACCCAACAGACACTTTCGGAGATACCCGTAGCGTACCTTTATAGCCACCTAGTTACGTTGTGACGTTTGGCACACCCAAAGCATTCCTACGGTATCCGGGAGTTACACAATCTCATGGTCTAAGGAAACGACACTTGACATTGAAAAGCTTTAGCAAACGAACTACACGATCTTGTGCTATGCTTAGGATTGGGTCTTGTCCATCACATCATTCTCCTAATGATGTGATCCCGTTATCAACGACATCCAATGTCCATGGTCATGAAACCGTGACCATCTATTGATCAACGAGCTAGCCAACTAGAGGCTCACTAGGGACACGTTGTGGTCTATGTATTCACACATGTATTACGGTTTCTGGTTAACACAATTATAGCATGAATAACAGACAATTATCATGAACTAGGAAATACAATAATAACCATTTTATTATTGCCTCTAGGGCATATTTCCAATAGTCTCCCACTTGCACTAGAGTCAATAATCTAGTTACATTGTGATGAATCCAACACCCATAGCATTCTGGTGTTGATCATGTTTTGCTCGTGAGAGAGGTTTAGTCAATGGATCTGCGACATTCAGATCCGTATGCACTTTACAAATATCTATGTCTCCCTCCTGAATGTAATCACGGATGGAGTTGAAGCGGCGCTTGATGTGTCTTGTCTTCTTGTGAAACCTGGATCATGACTCCCCCAAAATCAATATAAACACACCACAAGTGCAAGCAGGTAGATAAGACAATGAGCACAGTGCTTGCACTAAACATATGGTTGAGCAACATGTAAAAGAGGCAATCTTAAGAATAGGCTCAACCAAAATGATGTGTGTGAGACATGGCAAAGCACTTGAGAAGACTAGTATAAGGATGAGCATTAAGCATCAACATAGTCTTGAAGAAATTAGACACAATGTGCAAACCATATCCTTCCCACACACAAACCACTAGCAAAAGGGGTCACAAGCTTACTAACAGGAAAATTAAGAAAACAGAGCTTGTGACAAACCGTAGTGAAGATAGGAAATGATAGCCTTGTCAAGAGGAGGAATACCAATCGAAATGGCAAAACCCTCATGAAGACAAGCATCAGGAAAATAATCTTCACCACCAAGGAGTGCATCAAAATGCAAGGATATAAGATACGCACTCAATACAAATTCTTTCATGAAACCACCAAGTAAATAAAAAGGAAATGCAATGGTGGACGTGAAAGAAAAGATGATATCAACTAGAGATGTAACTTCTCTCATGTGTATAAGATTCTAGGTAGAGGGCATCATGATGATATATCCACAAAGAATAATGTACGCACGGAATAGTTACAAGAAGGAACAAACACGATATCCAAAAGGAAGTCATAAATATACCAATAAGATCTTTGCTTGAAAGCATAGCACATAGCCTAATATTTTCTTATTGTACATAAATGAAGGGAAAATTTTGTTTTTGCCACTCTAGATTTTGCCAATTTTGCTTATGCCACTCTAAATTTCGACATTTCATTTTTGCCACTCTTAAACTTTGACAATTATCACAATTGCCATTCTGTTAGGTCAATGGACGTTTTGACCAAATGGAGCAGGGAAAAGACCATATTGCCCTTTGTTATTTGTTCTGCTTTTGACACTCCAGTTTTTGCCAAATATTGCTTTTGCCACTGGAGTAACATCTAATGTCGCACAGTGTTTTAGCATGACCTAACAATATTGTTTTATGAAATATATTATTGGCCAGTGCGGTTAAAAAATTTGGCATGACCTATTTGGAATTCTAACATCACAAAAAATTACACAATATATTCATACAAGTCTTGACAATAATGGCATCATTACCAGCAACATAGTTCCTAATATCAACCAATTAATTCATAGGAGTACAAATCCATCATCTAAACTTAAAAGCAAGGTTCACATATAGTTGCATCAACTACACAGCAAGGTTCACGTGTAGTTGCATCAACTACACAAAATTCTTCACATATGCATACTGACCACCCAAAAGCAAGGCCTAACAGGTCAACATAGTTCAATGCAAGATGTAGCTGCATCAACTAAACAAGCAAGGTTCACATATGCATATGGATTACCCAAAAGCAAGGCCTTTACAAGTCAACATAGTACAATGCAACAGCAAACCAACAGGGTTCACACATGCATTGTGCTCCGGTAAACAGCAATTATCTCACATTTTTGGCACATCGGTGCAATGAAGCTTCTTTTTGCTTCTTGTGTTCTTCGATGGAGGACATCTTTTGCTTCTTGTGTTCTTTGTCGGGCTATCATGTGTGGCAGATGTCTTCTTAGATGCTTCAGGATGTGGACAGCTCGCAGCAGTAGTTTGTAGCACACTTTTTGAGCTGGACTTTGCCCTTTTACCACCTCCTGTTCTCTTCTTTGTAGCACTATTTTCAGAGCAGAGGATAAGCAAAAAATATCAGTGATGAAATGCGTTGAAATGCAGATTTTAGATAGGAAAAAATAAACCATTATGGATTGTATGGAGGAAAACAACAATACCTAGTAGTTTCAACGTCTATGACATTGGCTTCTATGTCTTCTATGTCTTGTGGCTCAACATTTTTCCTTTTCCTAACAGATGTCAGATAGAGAAATTAAGTTAGACTATACAAGTCATTGCATTTAAATTCTGAATATAAAATTCCTTTCTAGCAATTACCTGTTTCTTCGCTTGCCTTTAGGATAAAGTAGAGGACATGTCTTCGTCATATGCCCAAGTTCTTTGCATTCTTTGCACTTGTGTTTTCTCTTGGATACACTCTCAAAGGCTGACTTTATCCTTTGTGTCATAGGTCTACCAACAACTTTTTTTAACACAGGAGGGTGCAATTTGAACCCTACATCGACCATTGGCCATTGTTTCTTACCGGGAATGGTGGACATGATTTTTGCATATGCATCGCTAAATGATTTCACAGAGTAGTATTCATGCACATAGTCATCTATCTCTTGACCTCCTCTAATACTTGTGATGAATGCAATGGCATGTAGGCAAGGTTGTCCAATTACTTTCCAACGTCTACAAGAGCATTCCCACTTCTCCAAATCTACACAGTGCTTCCAATTATAACCATGTATCTTTATAGTGACCTCTGCTTTGTATTCATCACTTCTAGAGATCCCATCTAAAACTATTCTCCTTGATCTGTTGTTCATCATGTTGGTGAGCCTTGGCAGAATTTTTAGAAGTTTGCATGCAAATTTCTTCGCTATACTAGATCTTATTCCAAATCGGACTAGCAGCCATTCTCTCAAATCGTCCAATAATTCAAGAACATGGAGTCCTTTCAATTTCTTAATCATGGAGTTGAATGAATCAGCTATGTTGTTCATGATATAGTCGCATTTGCATGTTGTAGAGAACTTACTTTTGCTCCATAAATTAGAATGCCATTCATCAAGGTATGTGATGGCTGCTGGGATGGCTTCCATAATTTTCTTCATATGGTGATTGTGCTTGGCAAGAGAATATGTGTGTGCGGCTGGCCATAGATTTTCTTCAAAAAACTTGCCATGAAATTTCTTTCTGAAGTTCATCATCATATGTCTAAAGCACTCCCTATGTTCAGCAGTTGGGAATACTGTATGCACTGTTGTTTCCAACCCTTTGCACGCATCTGTGCATATGACTAAGCCTTCGGGTGTGCCAATAGATGATTTGAGATTCTCCATGAACCAGTCTCGGTTTTCTTTAGTTTCCGAATCGAAGACAGCATAAGCTACAGGATACAACCAGTTGTGTCCATCAACACCACAAGCAACCGCAAGCTGTCCTTTCCATTTCCCATTAAAGGCCGTGGCATCAACACTCAAGTAAGGTCTACATCCTGAGAGAAACCCATCAATGTAAGCTTGAAAACACACAAACGCTCTTGTGAAAAGTTGCTGCCCTTTGCTCTCTTTGTGGTCTATCACTACAACACTTGTTGGACACTTCATAAGGAGCTCGGCTTGCCAGTTGTGCATGCACTCAAAACTGTCTTCCCACTTCCCAAATATCTAGTCCAAGGCTAGGCGCCTACCTGCAAACACTCTTTGATAATTGATATCGACATGGTATTTCTCAAACAACCTTTTCTGCAAGACGATGCTAGTCATACTTGGATCACCCTTCAACCAATCAGTCACCTTGGCAGCGATCCATTTTTTCTTAGCAACCTTCACTCTACCATCTCTTTGTGTGCTAGCACATGTGTACATCTTGGGTTCATTCTTCACCTGAATTGTTTTGCCATCATATAAGATAGAACCACTAACCTTCCACTTGCATGGTTGTTTCCCTTCAGGTGGGTTGTAGGAACAAGAAACTCTCACCCTTTTTTGATCACTTTTATTAGTTTTGTAACTGAACTCATTGACAATGGCATGTTGAGCAAGTGCAACTCTGAACTCTTCAATAGAGGGGAATAATGACCCTTTTGTCATAGGTGGATTATCCTTGTCATAGCTAATTGTTGGAATATCAAGCACCATTCCCCCATCACTATCCTCATCACTAACAACCCCTTCGTCATCCTCTTCCTCCTCATCACTATCCTCTGCAAGCTCATCATTATCCTCATCACTATCCTCTGCAAGCTCATCGTTATCCTCCTCGACATCTTGAAAAACATCTTCAATTGCCTCTTGAACAGCATTTTTGGCTCCATTATCCTGGTCACCGCCATCAAGGTACTGGTTCTCCTCATCTATTCCTACATGATCCTCTCCTTCATATCCTTCACAACCCACTTTCGCATACTCATAGTGAGAATTTTGAGTTAAGTCTTCCACTATGGACTTGCACACTTTCTTTGCCGGAGAAGAAGGTGGAATTGGTTGAAGCAAACTGTGAGCAAACCCCTCCTCCTCACCATTCCTGCAGAACTGGACAAGTATCTTAATAATTTTGTCTTGCTCATTGTCATCATACATCCTCACCACATATTCATCATTGCGAACTAGCTCAAAATATTTCCTGCAACTATTCCACTTTGAAAGCACAACACCCTCATCATTACCCCAAGGATATTTATTTTGCAGGAGACACAAAAGCTGATTGTAAGTAGTCTGCCTCTCTACATGAATATCCCGGCTCCAAGAAGACACACTGCATATTTCACCCTTGTAATTCTTGTAAGAACGCGCCCCATATGTCACAATCAGCTTATAAGGAGGCGAATTTGACCTACATTGACACAAATTTGACACGAGTCAATGCAACCACATTGAAAAATAGATAGCTCTGGAAATGGTCTAGCTATGCAACTACACTACTATATTAGTATGTTACATGTCCTAGTTTCAGTCTATGATCGCATAAAAAAGCCCATACTTTTCCTTCTTTGTTAGTACTTAGTAGTATGCAACTTTGGAGATACAGCAGAAATGGCAGGTTTGCATGGTTGCAGTAGCTAGTTCAGAAAATACTATGTTCAAACAAGACTCATAATCCACATAATTATCTCAATTCTAATCACAAATTACTGTAGGAAGTTGAGGAACTAGCAGGAATCACTTGCCCATTAGAGAGATTGGCCGCTCCTGCCGCCATAGCCGAAGTAGCGGCTCCCTCCATCCCGTGGGCGTCATGAAGAACAAAGAGGGCATGGGGAGGCTGGGTGGCGGCGTCCGGAACCCTAGGTGGTGGCAGGTGTCAAGGAGCCGGGCGTTGAGGAGGCGGGAGATGACATTGGGGAGGCATGAGAGGCTAGGTGGCGGTGGCTGGAACCCTCGATGGCGGCGGTTGGAACCCGAGGTGGTAGCGGCCGGAACCCTAGGTGGCGGCGGGCGTCGAGGAGGCGGGCGTTGAGGAGGCGGGAGAGGACGTCGGGGAGGCGAGAGAGGTCGTTGGGGAGGCGAGAGAGGTCGTCGGGCGTCACAGTGCGGTGACCGGCGGGAGGGCGACGCGGTGGCCGGAGAGCTGGGTGGCGACCGCCATTACGGCTGGATGAGGGTCGGGTGTGTTGGGGAACGTCGCATGGGAAACACAAAAAATTCCTACGCACACACAGATCTATCCATGGTGATGAGCATCTATGAGAGGGAGTGTGGATCTACGTACCCTTGTAGATCGCTAAGCGGGAAACGTTAAGAAACGCGGTTGGTGTAGTCGAACGTCTTCGCGATCCAAATCGTCGTGCGTCCCGCGATCCAATCACGATCCGTCCCACGATCCAATCACGATCCATCCTGCGATCCAATCACGATCGTCCCATGAATTTGATCACAATCCGTCCCACGAACTTGATCACGATCCTTCCGATCTAGCGCCGAACGAACGACACCTCCGCGTTCAGCACACGTATAGCTTGATGACGATCTCCGCCGTCTTGATCCAGCAAGAGGGAGCGGAGAGGAGGAAGATTTCTCCGGCAGCGTGACGGCGCTCCGGCGATGGTGGTGGAGCTATTCTGGCAGGGCTTCGCCTAAGCGCTGTAGAAAACCGATCTAGAGGAGAAACTATGCACTAGAGGAACGGGCAGCACGTGGCTGAAAATTCTGTGCAAAAACCCTAAAACCTCTAGTATATATAAGAGGAATAGAGGAGGAGGCTTGGCACAAGGGCCAAGCCTCCAAGGAGTCGGCCGAACCAGATGGAGGAGGTGGACTCCACCTCCAATCCTAGTAGGACTAGGATTCACCCTATTTTTGCCTTTTTTCCACTTTTTCTCTTTAGGCCTTTTTTCCCAAACCGCATGGGCCTTGTGTGGGACTTCCACCAGCCCACTAAGGGCTGGTAAACACTCTCCCACGGCCCATGGAGCCACTTGGGTCGAAATACCCCTCCCGATGGTCTCCCGGTACACTACCGGCACTCCCGGTACACTACCGATGAGCCCGAAACTTTTCCGGCGACCAAAACAGGACTTCCTATATATATATATCTTTACCTCCGGACCATTCCAGAGCTCCTCGTGATGTACGGGATCTCATCCGGGACTCCTAACAACATTAGGTCACCACCATACATAACTCTATAATACCGAAACGTCACCAAACCTTAAGTGTGCAGACCCTGCGGGTTCGAGAACTATGTAGACATGACCGAGACACCTCTACGGTCAATAAACAATAGCGGGACCTGGATGCCCATATTGGTTCCTACATATTCTACGAAGATCTTTATCGGTCGAACCTCTATGTCAAGGATTCAGTTAATCCCGTATGATGTTCCCTTTGTTCTTCGGTATGTTATTTGCCCGAGATTCGATCGTCGGTATCTCCATACCTAGTTCAACCTCGTTTATCGGCAAGTCTCTTTACTCATTCCATAATACAAGATCCCGCAACTAACAATTAGTCACATTGCTTGCAAGGCTTGTCGTGATGTTGTATTACCGAGTGGGCCCTGAGATACCTCTCCGTCACACGGAGTAACAAATCCCAGTCTTGATCCATGCCAACTCAACAGACACCCTCGGAGATACCTGTAGAGCACCTTTATAGTCACCCAGTTACGTTGCGACGTTTGATACACACAAGGCACTCCTCTGGTATCCGTGAGTTGCATGATCTCATGGTCATAGGAACATATATTTGACATGCAGAAAACAGTAGCAATAAACTGACACGATCAAATGCTACGTCTGTAGTTTGGGTCTTGTCCATCACATCATTCTCCTAATGATGTGATCCCGTTATCAAATGACATCTCATGTCAATGGCTAGGAAACCTTGACCATCTTTGATCAACGAGCTAGTTCACTAGAGGCATACTAGGGACAAAGTATTGTCTATTTACCCACACATGTAATATGTTTCCAATTAATACAATTATAGCATGGATAATAAACGATTATCATGAACAAGGAAATATAATAATAAACACTTTATTTATTGCCTCTAGGTCATATTTCCAACAGTCTCCCACTTGCACTAGAGTCAATAATCTAGCTCACATCACTATGTGATTTACATTGTAATGAATCGAACACCCATGCAGTTCTGGTGTTGATCATGTTTAGCCCTTGGAAGAGGTTTAGTCAACGGGTCTGCAACATTCAGATCCGTGTGCACTTTGCAAATATTTATGTCCTTCTCCTCGATGTAATCGTGGATGGAGTTGAAGCGTCGCTTTATGTGTCTGGTCCTCTTGTGAAACCTTGGTTCCTTGGAAGAGAAATGGCACCAGTGTTGTCACAGAACAGGTTCGTTGGATTGAGTGCACTGGGCACTACTCCAAGATCTGTCATGAACTGCTTCGTCCAGACACCTTCCTTCGCCGCCTCCGAGGCTGCGATGTACTCTGCTTCACATGTAGAATCGGCTACCACGCTTTGCTTGGAACCGCACCAGCTTACCGCTCCCCCGTTAAGAATAAATACGTATCCGGTTTGTGACTTAGAGTCATCCGGATCAGTGTCAAAGCTTGCATCGACATAACCCTTTACGACGAGCTCTTCATCACCTCCATAAACGAGAAACATTTCCTTAGTCCTTTTCAAGTACTTAAGGATATTCTTGACCGCTCCCAGTGTTCCATTCCCGGATCACTTTGAGACCTTCCGGCCATACTTATGGCAAGGCTGACATCCGGTCTTGTGCACAGCATTGCATACATGATAGAGCCTATGGCTGAAGCATAGGGGATGACACTCATCTTTTCTCTATCTTCTGCAGTCACTGAGCATTGAGTCTTACTCAACTTCACACCTTGTAACACAGGCAAGAACCCCTTCTTGGACTGATCCATTTTGAACTTCTTCAAAACTTTGTCAAGGTATGTGCTCTGTGAAAGTGCTATTAAGCATCTCGATCTATCTCTATAGATCTTAATGCCTAATATGAAAGCAGGTTCTCCTAGGTCCTTCATTGAAAAACTCTTGTTCAAATATTCCTTCACGCTTTCCAGCATTTATATATTGTTTCCAATCAGCAATATGTCATCCACATATAATATTAGAAACGCTATAGAGCTCCCACTCACTTTCATGTAAATACAAGCTTCTCCATAAACTTGTATAAACTCAAACGCTTTGATCACCTCATCAAAACGTTTATTCCAACTCCGAGATGCTTGCACCAGCCCATAAATGGATCGCTGGAGTTTGCAAACTTTGTCAGCATTCTCTGGATCACAAAACCTTCTGGTTGCATCATATACAACTCTTCCTCAAGGAAACCGTTGAGGAACACTGTTTTGACATCCATCTGCCAAATTTCATAGTCGAAATAAGCAGCTATTGCCAACATGATTCTGACAGACTTAAGCATCGCTACGGGTGAGAAGGTCTCATCGTAGTCAACTCCTTGAACTTGTGAAAAACCCTTTGCCACAAGTCGAGCTTTATAGACGGTGACATTACCATTCACGTTTGTCTTCTTCTTGAAGATCCATTTGTTCTGAATGGCCTTTCGCCCTTCAGGTAATACTTCCAAAGTCCATACTTTGTTTTCATACATGGATCCCATCTCGGATTTCATGGCCTCTAACCATTTCTCGGAATTCGGGCCCATCATTGCTCCTCCATAGCTCGTAGGTTCATTGTTGTCCAACAACACGACCTCCAAGACAGGGTTGCCATAGCACTCAGGAGTAGTACGTGGCCTTGTCGACCTACGAGGTTTAATAGTAGCTTGATCCGAAGCTTCATGATCATCATTGTTAACTTCCTCTTCTACCGTCGTAGTTTCCACAGAAACATCTTTCTGCGCTGCGCTACTTTCTGGTTGAAGTAAAGGTTCAATAACCTCATCAAGCTCTATTTTCCTTCCACTCAATTCTTTGGAGAGAAACTCTTTCTCAAGAAATGTTACATTCTTAGCGACAAACACTTTGCCTTCGGATCTGAGATAGAAGGTATACCCGACTGTCTCTTTCGGGTATCCTATGAAGACGCATTTCTCCGCTTTGGGTTCCAGCTTTTCAGGCTGAAGCTTTTTGACATAAGCATCACATCCCCAAACTTTAAGAAACGACAACTTTGGCTTCTTGCCAAACCATAGTTCATATGGCGTCGTCTCAACGGATTTTGATGGTGCCCTATTTAAAGTGAATGCAGCTGTCTCTAATGCATAACCCCAAAACAAAAGTGGCAAATCAGCAAGAGACATCATAGAACGCACCATATCTAATAAGGTTCGATTACGACGTTCGGACACACCATTATGCTGTGGTGTTCTGGGCGGTGTCAACTGTGAAACAATTCCACACTGTCTTAAGTGACTGCCAAACTCATAACTTAGATATTTACCTCCTCGATCAGATCGCAGGAACTTAATCTTCTTGTTACGATGATTCTCAACTTCACTCTGAAATTGCTTGAAGTTTTCAAACATTTCAGACTTGTGTTTCATCAAGTAAATATACCCATATCTAATCAAGTCATCAGTGAAGGTAAGAAAGTAACGATATCCACCGCGCGCTGCAACATTCATTGGACCGCACACATCAGTATGTATGATTTCCAATAAGTCACTTGCCCGTTCCATTGTTCCAGAGAACGGCGTTTTAGTCATCTTGCCCATGAGGCATGGTTCACATGTGTCAAGTGATTCAAAATCAAGTGACTCCAAAAGTCCATCAGCATGGAGCTTCCTCATGCATTTTACTCCAATATGACCTAAACGGCAGTGCCACAAGAAAGTGGTACTATCATTATCAACTCTACATCTTTTGGCATCAATGTTATGAACATGTGTGTCATCACTATCGTGATTCAATATGAATAAACCCCTAACATTGGGTGCATGACCATAAAAGATATTACTCATATAAATAGAACAACCTTTATTCTCTGATTTAAATGAGTAACCATCTCGCAGTAAACAAGATCCAGATATAATGTTCATGCTTAACGCAGGCACTAAATAACAATTATTCAGGTTCATCACTAATCCCGATGGTAATCGAAGAGAGAGCGTGCCGACGGCGATCACATCAACCTTGGAACCATTTCCCACGCGCATCGTCACTTCATCCTTCGCCAGCCTTCGTTTATTCCGTAGTTCCTGTTTTGAGTTGCAAGTGTGAGCAACCGAACCGGTATCAAATACCCAGGCACTACTACGAGAGCTAGTAAGGTACACATCAATAACATGTATATCATATATACCTTGTTTTTCGTTGGCCACTTTCTTGTCAGCCAGGTACTTGGGGCAGTTCCGCTTCTAATGACCAGTTCCCTTGCAATGAAAGCACTCAGTTTCTGGCTTGGGTCCATGCTTAGGCTTCTTTATAGGAGTAGCAACTGCTTTGTCATCCTTCTTGGTTTTACCCTTCTTGCCCTTGCCCTTGACCTTGCCACTTTTCTTGAAACTAGTGGTTTTATTGACCATCAACACTTGATGTTCTTTCTGGATTTCAGACTCGGCGACTTTTAGCATCGCAAACAGCTCGGCGACTGACTTGTTCATCTCGTGCATGTTATAGTTCATCACAAAGCACTTGTAACTAGGTGGCAATGATTGAAGAACTCTGTCGGTGATCACCTCTGGGAGAAGGGCAATCCCCAACTCCGCTAGACGGGTTGAATACCCAGACATTCTGAGTATATGTTCATTGATAGACCCGTTCTCCTCCATCTTGCAAGCATAGAACTTATCAGTGGTTTCATACCTCTCGATCCGGGCGTTCTTCTGAAAGATAAACTTCAACTCCTGGAACATCTCATATGCTCCATGACGTTCAAAACGTCTTTGAAGTCCCGGTTCTAAGCCATACAATATTGCACACTGAACTATTGAGTAATCTCCAGTACGTGCCTCCCAAGCGTTCTTAACGTCTTCGGAGGTCATGTCTTCTGGTTGGTCACCAAGCGGTGCATCAAGGACATATGATTTCTGGGAAGCCGTGAGGATAATCCTCAGATTATGGGCCCAGTCAACAAAGTTACTTCCATCATCTTTCAACTTAGCTTTCTCTAGGAACGCATTAAAATTCAGGGGTGCTACTGCGCGAGCCATTGATCTACAACATAAATATGCAAAGTTTACTTAGACTATTGTTCAATATAATGAGTTTAGTTAATCAAATTACTAAAGCTCCCACTCAAATTGACATCCCTTAGGTCATCTGAGTGTCACATGATCCAAATCCACCAACTCAAGTCCGATCATCACGTGAGTTGAGGTGGCTTCAATGGTGAACATCATTATGTTGATCATATCTACTATATGACTCATGTTCGACCTTTCGGTCTCTTGTGTTCCGAGGCCATGTCTATATGCTAGGCTCGTCAAGTTTAACGGGAGTGTTCTGCACGTGCAACATTGGCTTGCACCCGTTGTATGTGAACGTAGAGTCTATCACACCCGATCATCACGTGGTGTCTCAACACGACGAACTTTCACAATGGTGCACACTCGAGGAGAACACAATTTATCTTGAAATTAAGTGAGGAATCACCTTATAATGCTATCATCGTCCTAAGCAAAACAAGGTGCATAAAAGGATTAACATCACATGCAAATCATAAGTGACATCAAATGGCCATGAACTTGTGCTTTTGATCTCCATCTTGAAAGCACCGGCATGATCTCCATCGTCACCGGCAAGACACCATGATCTCCATCATCTTGATCTCCATCAACATGTCGCCATCGGGGTTGTCACGCCCAACATGCTTTCTACTACTATTGCTACCGTTTAGCGATAAAGTAAAGCATTACATAGCGCTTAATGATTGACACACAGGTCATACAATAATTAAAGACAACCCTATGGCTCCTGCCGGTTGTCGTACTCATCGACATGCAATTCGTGATAATCTATACATCACATGATCATCTCATACATCACATATATCACCTCATGTAATTGGCCATATCACATCACAACATACCCTGCAAAAACAAGTTAGACGTCCTGTAATTGTTGTTGCATGTTTTATGTGGCTGCTACGGGTATCTAGCAAGAACAATTCTCATCTACGCAAAAACCACAATGGTGATACACTAGTTGCTTTTCAACCTTCTCAAGGACCGCATTTGTCAAATCCGATCCAACTAAAGTGAGAGAAACTGGCACCCGCAAGCCATCTATGCAACAAGTTGCGGTCGAGGGAACCGGTCTCTCGTAAGCGTACGAGTAATGTTGGTCCGGGCCGCTTCATATCACAATACCGCTAAACCAAAATCCGACCAAGGGAGGAAGCAATCTAAGCATCAACGCCCACAAACCTTTTGTGTTCTACTCGAGATCTCATCTACACATAGACCTAGCTCATGATGCCACTGTTGGGGAACGTCGCATGGGAAACAAAAATTTTCCTACGCACACGCAGATCTATCCATGGTGATGAGCATCTATGATAGGGAGAGTGGATCTACGCACCCTTGTAGATCGCTAAGCGGGAAACGTTAAGAAACGCGGTTGGTGTAGTCGAACGTCTTCGCTATCCAAACCGTCGTGCGTCCCGCGATCCAATCACGATCCGTCCCACGATCCAATCACGATTCGTTCTGTGATCCAATCACAATCCATCCCACAAACTTGATCATGATCCGTCCCACGAACTTGATCACGATCCTTCCGATCTAGCGCCAAACGGACGGCACCTCCGCGTTCAGCACACGTACAACTTGATGACGATCTCCGCTGTCTTGATCCATCAAGAGGGAGTGGAGAGGAGGAAGAGTTCTCCGGCAGCATGACGGCGCTCCGGCGATGGTGGTGGAGCTATTCCGACAGGGCTTCGCCTAAGCGCTGCAGAAAACCGATCTAGAGGAGAAACTATGCACTGGAGGAACGGGCAGCACGTGGCTGAAAATTCTGTGCAAAACCCTAAAACCTCTAGTATATATAAGAGGAAGAGAGGAGGAGGCTTGGCACAAGGGCCAAGCCTCCAAGGAGGAGGCCTAACCAGGTGGAGGAGGTGGACTCCACCTCCAATCCTAGTAGGACTAGGATTCACCCTATTTTTGCCTTTTTTCCAATTTTTCTCTTTAGGCCTTTTTTCCCAAACTGCATGGGCCTTGTGTGGGACTTCCACCAGCCCACTAAGGGCTGGTAAACACTTTCCCACAGCCCATGGAGCCTCTTGGGTCTAAATACCCCTCCCAATGGTCTCCCGGTACACTACCGACACTCCCGGTACACTACCGATGAGCCCGAAACTTTTTCGGCGACCGAAACAGGACTTCCTATATATGAATCTTTACCTCCGGACCATTATGGAGCTCCTCGTGATGTTCGGGATCTCATCCGGGACTCCTAACAACATTCGGTCACCACCATACATAACTCTATACTACCGAAACGTCACCAAACCTTAAGTGTGCAGACCCTGCGGGTTCGAGAACTATGTAGACATGACCGAGACACCTCTACGGTCAATAACCAATAGCGGGACCTGGATGCCCATATTGGTTCCTACATATTCTACGAAGATCTTTATCGGTCGAACCTCTATGTCAAGGATTCAGTTAATCCCGTATGATGTTCCCTTTGTTCTTCGGTATGTTATTTGCCCGAGATTCGATCGTCGGTATCTCCATACCTAGTTCAACCTCGTTTATCGGCAAGTCTCTTTACTCATTCCGTAATACAAGATCCCGCAACTAACAATTAGTCACATTGCTTGTAAGGCTTATCGTGATGTTGTATTACCGAGTGGGCCCTGAGATACCTCTCCGTCACACGGAGTAACAAATCCCAGTCTTGATCCATGCAACTCAACAGACACCCTCGGAGATACCTGTAGAGCACCTTTATAGTCACCCAGTAACGTTGCGACGTTTGATACACACAAGGCACTCCTCTGGTATCCGTGAGTTGCATGATCTCATGGTCATAGGAACATATATTTGACATGCAGAAAACAGTAGCAATAAACTGACACGATCAAATGCTACGTTTGTAGTTTGGGTCTTGTCCATCACATCATTCTCCTAATGATGTGATCCCGTTATCAAATGACATCTCATGTCAATGGCTAGGAAACCTTGACCATCTTTGATCAACGAGCTAGTTCACTAGAGGCATACTAGGGACAAAGTATTGTCTATTTACCCACACATGTAATGTGTTTCCAATTAATACAATTATAGCATGGATAATAAACGATTATCATGAACAAGGAAATATAATAATAAACACTTCATTTATTGCCTCTAGGGCATATTTCCAACAGGGTGCGGGGTGCGAGGTGCGTGGATGGGGTCGGGTGCGTGCGTGGGTGTGGTCTGTGCGTGCGTGGGAGGGATGGGTGTGTGGGTGTTGTTTGTGCCACTTTCGATGTGGCCCCACAAGTCAGCAGGGGCAACCTTGGTCATTTTTGCAAATACTGACAACACATTATCTGGTCAACTAGCTAGGATAAATGGTCAACTCACGAAGACCTAACAGAATGGCAATTGTGATAATTGTCAAAGTTTAAGAGTGGCAAAAAGGAAATGTCGAAATTTAGAGTGGCATAAGAAAAATTGGCAAAATCTAGAGTGGAAAAAACAAAAAAATCCCATAAATGAACTCCCAATACACGAACATCAAAGACATCACAACTAGCAATATGACATCATCGTTGAGATGCTTTGATAAAGGAAACAAGTACCACAAGAATGACTCAAGAAATTCATGACATGATGCAACCTATAAAAGGTTGAATGCGAAATGTATGCATGAAGAAGACACTTGTTACCGAGATAGAAATGGATTGATGTAGTAGACAATGGTTCTTCGATCATCCTAGCATGGCTCCAATAAGCACATGTTATCAACACCTTCCTTGTAAGTGAGCCGAGTGTCCAACGTATCTCCAATTGTTCCTAGAACAACACCACACAAACAAATTGGTACCCAAACTCGTTGGGACCAAAAAGTTAGTGGACCAACAATACATAGGAAAAAAATCCACATAAATATGTGCATGTAGATATGAAATTGAATTTCATGCACGCTTTAGACAATTTATGTCATAGTGGAGTCTCCCCTATATATTGGTTCAAGGAAAGAGAACATGCCAACGAAAGTACATGTAGAAAATATGCATGCTCAAGGCTTTTAGGAATCAAATCAACACACAGTTGGTAAGATACTGAAAGATAGGGTATCAAGTGAAAATAAGATACCAAACGAAAAAATATCACTTGACGGATACCAACTAAAAGATACATCAAGGAATGAGATATCCATTGACACATGCCAGATAGAAGGAAACAAGATACAAATTAAGGAAAACAAGAGGTATCAAGTTCCCAAAAGAGAGCTAGGTTCCAAACAAACCAAACCCTCCACAAATTTTCATGATGGCACAAGGCACCATAGAGAAAAGGCTTGCCTTCAAACAACACACACTTGTTTGGGATCAAAAGATTTTATGATAAAGCATAAAGAGAATGTTCTAAAGAAAATAGGATAGCTCCCCCAAGAGATGTGCATTATATAAAATTTGCATTTGAATACAAAATGCACAAGATGGGATCAGCGCTTTCCCTATATCTATAGAAACACTAGACATGTTCAAAAAGATCCACTAGAGGTAAGGAAGACACATGGATAAACAAAATCATATGAAGATGATTAGAAATTTCTACCACATAAATGAATACCAATTGTCAAAGGACAAGAAGTATTTTGAAATAATTCATGTTGGTAGATTGCAAAGATATCCAAAATCATCTTCACACCTACATCATAATCAAATGACACTTGTAGAGCTAGCATGCCACCTAGGACCAAGATAAATTGTAATATCAAATCTAAGTGGCAATATCTCAAATGTACACATTCTCCGGGCTTGTAATATGCACATAGCATATTACTCCCCCATAATGTGGTAACCCAACGTTAATAACAAGTGGCAAATAAAATCCAACAAGAGATGATCAATGGACCATTTAGAATTTGAATTTCTCATGAGAAGACATACCAAATAGAAGCTAGATAATCTTGTAATATCAATACTAAGTGGTATTCCTCATGAACACACATTTTTAGGGTCGTGAAGTGCATAAAGCACATCACTCCCCCAAAAGGGGATAATCCATTAATCTCTCACAAAGAGCCAACTAAGATACAAACATGATGCAAAAATGATCTACACAAGACTCACACATACATGATGTGAAACCCATCATACATACTTGATTTCTCAAGATAAACAAATAGGAAGCATAACATATACAAACACATGCAAGGTACAAAACCACAACATGCAAAGGGGCAAGTAACTAACAATGTAAACAATTAAAGTACAAGTTACCGCAAGGAGGCACATTGGATATAAGATAGAAACTCGATAATCCAAATGACTTGGCTTGAGATAATATGAATGATGAAGATCCCTTAATTCTTCATGATGTAGCCAAGTCACCAATACCCTCCAGCAATACCTATTGATCAAGTTTGAGCTTGTTGGTCCCCAACCAAGTTGGGTCCCAAGAGGTTAGTCACAATAGGCTTGGCAACCCAAATGGTTCTTTTCTTGACACCACTTTGAGTACCAATAAACTTGGAAAACACATTGCCGATCTTATCCTTCCCAAGAGAATATATGTCATCAAGGATAATTGGGTTGGATACTTTACCATTAGTGCATGAATAAGCAAAGTGACCCTTCTCATGACATAAGTAGCAACATCTACCCTTTACTTTCTTCTCAATTGATTTCTCAACTTGAGGAGCGTTGACTTGGGTCTTCTTGGGAAGTGGCCTTTCTTCAACTTGACGTTGATCATGAGATTGAACTTGTGGCCGCTTCCCTTGTTGCTTGTTACTATGGGGCTTCTTCTTCAATGGGCAAGATCTAACATGATGCCCTTCTATTTTGCACTTGAATCAAACAATCTTGGCCGAGTTCTTGACTTGTCCTCGGCCCTTCTTGTTGTTTCTCTTGGACTTCTTCTTATTGGAGTTGAAGCCAAGTCCACCTTTGTCATTTGGGCATTTTTTCCCACACAAGATATTGTTGAGTGTGGACTTCCCTTCATGAATATTTTCCAAGTCTTTCTTCAAAGAAGTGACTTGGGCCTTTAGCTCTTTAATTTCCTCTACATGGTTAGTATCAATACAAGTACTATAAGTATAAGCTTCATCATTATAGCAACAAGGCAAGGATAGTAATTCATCACAAGATGTACCAACATTATGAGTATATGAACTACGAGGACTAGCACAAGGCAATAAAGAATTTCTACTATATGTAGTGCTAATGTCCACATGAGGCTCACTAGATGTTACCTTAGTAGTTCTAGCCTCATGAGCTATCTTTAGCACATTATCTGATACTAGAAGATCGCCATGAGAGCTAGAAAGCTTTTCATGACTTTCTTCCAATTTCCCATAATTGATAGATAGCAACTCAAGTTGAGCCCTTAGCTCAACATTCTCCTTTAATATGGATGCTTCACAAGAAATATAGTTAGTAGCCCAAGCATCATCATTAACAACAAGAGGAGAAGGCAACTTGGCAAGCTCTTTAGCATATGAAACTTTAAGTTGAGCATGAGACTTGGTGAGTCAATGAGCGAACTCTTAACGACCCTTGAGACATTTTCAAGGTGCTCAAAGTCCTCAAGGAGTTTAGCATGTGCAACTTAAAGCGTATCATTTTTAGTTCTAAAATCATTAGCCACATTGAGAGCTCTTTCATGGGATTCCTTTAATCTAGATAATATTAGATCAAAGGTCTCCTCAAGAGATTCCTTGATGGTTTGTTAATATTCAAGAGCTTGAGATAGCTCTGCGATCTCATTAGCATAATCACATTCATGACCTTCCATTTTCTCAATGGTGGCCTCATGCTCCTCGAGATGAGCTTCCAGCTCCTCAATATATTTCTTGCCCTCAATGGCAATAGAAATGATTTCCATGAAGTTGGAACGAGCGATATTATTCTTATGAAGATCTTTAAAAACCATTTCTCCCTTAAGTTTTATGGAAGCAATATTATCACTCTCTTCATCATTATCATCAACATCATCATCGTGAGATATATTGGGATTCAAAGTAGGAGATACCTTTGAAGCCTTAGCCATAAGGCAAAAGTGAGAAACTATAGATGATGATGTAGGATCCCTTGAAGCACCATTCAATAACACATTGTTAGCACAACAACTCGAGGACATAGATACATTTTTGTCATGGCAACAAGATATAGCAAGCATATCATCATGAGATTTAGTCAAGCAATTTGTACATGATATGCAAGGACTATAAACACAAGCATGTGAAACATTTAAAGTGCTCGAGGTGTTAAAGTCCAAATATGAAGCATCGCAATAAGATAGTGAAGAAGAATTATCAACAATAAGCCCACTATAATCATTACAATGATCATCACTACTCACCATATAATTACCTTGTGGCAATACACATGTAGGTGAAGTAGATGAAGTTGAGAAGACAAGATGACTGGAGGTGGAGGGAGAACAATCATCCCTACAAATCTTGGACATGCCATATTTATCTTGAAGCTTTGTCCACAACTCATGAGCATCCCGGAATGGCATGAGTTGAAATATAACTACATTGCTCAAAGCATCAAAAAGCACATTAGAAGCTTGAGCATTGAGATAAGAGTTTTTCTCATCCTCTAAAAATATGTGTTGAGAATCCTTTGGACGAGAAAAAACCATATCTACAATTCGCTCTAAATTTGGGTCCATGACCCTAAAGAGATTAAGCATGTGAATAACCCAAACATCAAAATTTGTGCCATTGAAACTAAGAGTGTCAGAGAATCCTAATCCCCTAGTCGACATCCTTACTCTCTAGGTTGTTAAACCTAATAGTGAGAGACCTAGCTCTAATACCAATTGAAAGGACGTGGATGTCGCCTAGAGGGGGGGGGTGAATAGGTGCATTAAAATAATTATGGTTTAGGCTTGAACAAATGCGGAATAAAACTATCATTTAATTAGTCAAGCACAAAACCTAAAACAACTAGGTTCACCTATGTGCACCAACAACTTATGCTAAGCAAGATATACAACTAGGTGATAGAAAGATATATAACAAGAAACAATATGGCTATCACAAAGTAAAGTGCATAAGTAAAGGGGCTCAGGTAAGAGATAACTAAGGCACGCGGAGACGATGATGTATCCTGAAGTTCACACCCTTGCGGATGCTAATCTCCGTTCGGAGCGGTGTGAAGGCACAATGCTCCCCAAGAAGCCACTAGGGCCATCGTAATCTCCTCACGCCCTCGCACAATGCAAGATGTCGTGATTCCACTAAGGGACCCTTGAGGGTGGTCACCGAACCCGTACAAACAAGGTTGAGGCAATCTCCACAACTTGATTGGAGGCTCCCAACGACACCACGAAGCTTCACCACAATGGACCGTGGCTCCGAGGTGACCTCAAATGATCGGGGCAATATTCACAACCTAATTGGAGACCCCGACGCTTGCTCGGAGCTTTGCACCACAATGATTGAGCTCCAAGACAACACAAGTCGTCTAGGGCGCCAAGGCACCCAAGAGGAACAAGCTCTAGGGGGCACAAACACCCAAGAGTAATAAGCTTCTCAAACTTCACTTCCACGTATCACCGTGGAGAACTCAAAACTATGCACCAAATGCAATGGCAAGGGCACACGGAGTGCCCAAGTCCTTCTCTCCCAAATCCCACCACAACAACTAATGCTATGGAGGAAAGTGAGAGCAAGAACAAAGAACACGAAAAACTCCAAGATCTAGATCCAAGGGATTCCCCTCACATAGAGGAGAAAGTGATTGGTGGAAATGTAGATCTAGATCTCCTCTCTCTTTTCCCTCAAAAAGGAGCAAGAATCATTGGAGGGATTGAGAGATATCAAGCTCAAAGAAGGTCAATAATGGGGGAAGAACATGAGCTCAAAGGATAAAGTCCATTGGGGAAGAAGACCCTCTTTTATAGGTGGGAAAAATCCAACCGTTATCCTCATAGCCTGCACAGAGCGGAGGTAGTACCCCTTTGAAAAACAACACCGAGGAGGCAAAAGTCCAGTAGAACCGCCGGAGCGGTACTACCGCTCGTCCTCACGATACTACCGCTACGAATAGCGGTACTACCGCTATGGGTAGCGGTACTACTACTTGCGAGCGGTACTAAAAAATTACCTCCGTGCCTACCACGACTCGAATTAACACGAGATTTTGGTCCGGAGGGGTAGTACCGCTCTTGGAGCCGCGGTAGTACTGCTTCGGAGCGGTAGTAAAAGATTACATCCGCTCTAGCCGTGGTAGTACCGCTGCAACCTTTTAAGAACACCAAAACTGTCACAACTTTTGCAAACGGACTCGGAATTCAACGAAAAACAAAGTTTGTTGGAAAGCTAAAGACACGGGCTAACACAATCTTGATTGAAATATCAATAAGAAGCAAATGATAAAAGGCCCATAAGAAAATGGTGAGAACCCTTCCTCGAATAAGACCGGTAAAACTTCCAACATCGAAAATGCAATAGACGAAGCATATGAAATCCGTTTTCGATGTACTAGAGCTTGTCACGAAGATAACCACAAGCTCAAGAACCCATATAGAGAAAAGCCAACCAAGAACCAAGAAAGATGATGGTGCCAAGAATGCAACAGTTTGAGCTCTCAACGAACGATACGATCAAGCTACTCACTTGAGAGCCCCCTTGATTGTACGACATCGATCCTATAACCCGGTCTTTGGATAAACCTTGAATACCAGCTTGGTCATCATATAAACTCCTTGAAACCCAACAGATGGACTTCAAGAAGTGCCTATGGACAAATCCTTCGAATAAAACTCAAGGCAACCATTAGTCCATAGGGGTGTCATCAATTACCCAAAACCACACATGGAGAAATGTGCTCTTACATCTACTTTATTTTCTCGATGAGTACAATTTTTATCACGATGAAATCACATTATGAAGATCCGGACAAAAATAAGAAAATAAACACTCTAAAATGCTTTTAAAGAAGATATTCTTTGAAGCCGCGCATGCACTTTTATGCTTTCTTGTTGATTTTGGGATGAGTCTAGTGGGCGCCCGTCTGCCTTGTGATAGCTAGCGAGCGGCCGGAGAACCAACTGATCCTTCCTAGGAAAAAAAGAAACCACCCACGTGACTGATGTGAATGCATTTAATAAGGGTTTTTTGAATTTTGAAAAAACCATATCTTTCAAACTTCTCGTCAGAATTCAGATTCGTTTTCACCGTTGGATTTTTTGCGACGAGATCTTCGAAACTAGATCCCGCATGGATATGTTTCGACGAATTTTTTGTGTGTAATTTAGCCTCCGTTTTGTGCAACTACCTGACACTGTATCTGCAACTTTCTGCGTACCCTGTGGAAGTGTAGTTTTCACTACTGGCACATCCACCCCCAAACTACCTCCTCCTAGTGAGATGTTCAAATTCGTGTTTTGCCCAGACTAACTGCCTAATAGTTAATGTGCAACTTCTCTCCTACCCATGGTTGTGCTTTCACTATTTGCTGCATCGGCCAACTGTATAGCAGTGGATGTGCAACTTCGGATACTGTCACTGCCAACTGTCTACCAATGATGTGCAACTATCCCTCATACCTCATGGATGGGTAATTTCCCTACTAGCACTCCGAACCACCCCTCTAGTGGGATGTGCAAATTTAGCCCCCGTTTATATGCAACTTTTACTATCCTCATGAATATGTAACTTTTCACTATCCTCATTAATGTGAAAATTTCACTATCCACCCATCCCTCCCTATGAGACATGCAACTTATATGTTGCTACGCCCAACTGCCTAGCAGATTTTGTGCAACTCCGTTTGTTGCCCCTGCCAACCGAAACTACATATCCACAAGTAGTTAGGGGAAGAAGTTACACATCAAGTAATAGGGAGTTGGCTTAAACAACAAACTAAGTTGCCCAAATCACTAGTAGGAAAGGTGGGGCAAGCTGTGTCAATTAAAAAAAAATAACACATCCACGAGTAGGGACAAGGGTTGCACATCGACTATTACATAGTTGGTCAGGACAGTAGACTAGTTGCACATCAAGTTTTCATGGTCCTAGATTGCAACCTCAGGTGAAGTTAGATTATGCAACTTCAAAAGTTGGTTTAAAAAAATTTGCACCATGTAGTATTAAAGTTGTACAATATAGTACTGAAGTTGTACCATATAGCATGAAAGTTGGCATTAAAAAAATTTCGTCGAAACATACCCATGCGGGGTCTAGTTTCAAAGATCGCGTCACAAAGAATCCAACGGTGAAAACAATCTGAATTTCGACGCGAGGTTTGAAAGATATGGCCTTTTCAAAATTTGTAAAACCAAAATAAAAGCAACGCCGCACCTGTTTGCGACTGGCTGCCCGGTAAAGTGAATTAGCGCGTGCACTTTTATGCTTTCTCGTTAATTTTGTTTCTTCCGAAGCATTAGGAACGTTTTTTTACTTCACATAAATTTACACATATATAGAACATTTAACAATGTTTGCTTTTTACTATTTTTTATTTTGCTGTTTACTAGAATGCATTTGAACTCTTGAGTATAACCTCAACGTCCATCAGAAGGCCATTATTACAAGTGAACGAAAGCGAAAATGCCTTTTGGAGCTCGGCCTGAGGCCGGTTTTTTAAAAACACAAAATTCATGAAAATTCATATTTTTACATCTCAAAAAAATCTGAAAAAAATACAGATACACATGGAGGCATAACACACATGTGTGTAAATTTTTAGGACGGAATACATTGAAATGAAGGCTGTGCAAAAAAGACAGATCTAAGGCTTTTTAACACATGATACTATTCATCCTCAAAGTCCAGAAATTTGTCTTTTTTGTACAGGTCGCATTTCAAAGTATTTGATCTTTAATTTTTACACACACATACATTTCATCCTTGTATAGTTGCATAATTTTTTTCAGAATTTTTTGAAGTTAAAAAGTTTGAATTTTGATTTTTTTTAAAAATAAAGGACTTCATGGAGCTCGGTCACCAAAACGCCCTACTCGAACGAAAGCCCTTATATAATGCAAAAGAAAAATACCGCCAACCAAGAGGTATTTAGTACCATCTCCGTCCGAGTTTATTAGTCATCCTTATATTTTGAATTATATTTTGATCATGAGTAATATGAGTTATACTATATTGTTGTAAAAAAAGAATACAAGTTATATGTACTCCCTCCGTTCACTTTTATAAGTTCTTTTAGACAACTCAAATCGAATTGTTTTGCATTATGTCTAAAATGTCTACAATGACTTATAAAAGTGAACAGAGAGAGTAACAAAAATGCACTCCCTCTGTTCCTAAATATAGATCTTTCTAAAGATTTCACTACCGATCAAAATGAATGAATATGTCCATGGTAACATCTCTAAAAGAACTTATATTTAGGAATGAAATGAGTAGTATGTTTCCACCGGCTTCCTATTTTTTTGGAGAAACGAATCAAAGTCGCTGGAGGGAAGTCATGTTCTGCTCGTGTAATAGCCCAAATGCACCACTTGCCATAATTGTAATGTTTCCCATGTGTGACCTTCTATGGATGCTATCAATGCATTCATGAGTTTGGATTCTACTTGCATTGTCATTCCATGCATCATGCATCATGCATCATGCATCATGATCATCATATATTTGCAAAATACTTCTTGCCATGGTTGCCTTGTGAATGTGGTGGTGATGTGAGTGCTTGTGTGGTGGAGTGAAGACGTGTGTTGCTTGCTTGAAGTGCTACTCTAATCCCTCTCATTTCAAAATAACCATCACCTTTTCTCTCCTTAGGAATATTCCACATGGTTATAATTATTTGCTGTTATCCCTATTAAAAATTGTTGACCATCTTCTAAATAATCTTCTAGGAATTATCAAATAAACCTCTGTCATGGTTGAAGTTTTTCCCTCTTAAAAATATTTTGCAACAGTACCTAATTAATATAATTAGGCGAATTAATTTGCTTGCTCCAAAAATGCCCAAACCATTTTTATTAAATTGCCGGCATTTTTGTGATCTGGAAGATATAATTCTTTTCCTTTTCAACTTCTCTCTGTGATCTTGTTTTGATTTTGTTCTCTGGGTTTGTTTAAAAATAAAAGAGAGAGAGAGGAGCAGGGCCATCTGCGTTTTTCTCTCCCCGCGGCCCAACTAGCCTCCCCGAGCGGCCTTGGCCCAGCTCGTTGGACGGCAACCTGCTCCGTCCCCTTCCCCCGCCAGGTTCAGAGAGAGTGAGCTGTCACCGTGGCTCACGGACGTCGAGGAGCGCCATCTGGCCCTTACTTTAAAAGCCGCGGCGTGCGTGCCCCTTCCCCTAGGGTTCCGCGTCCCCTCTAGCCGCCGCCATCTCCCTCTCCCCTGCTTCCTCTCCCTCCCCGCGGTAAGATTCAGAGAGGAGAGTTTCAGGTTTCAGAGAAGCGGAGAAAGAGAGCGTCGATCGTCCTCGCCTTCTCCTTCGTTGTCGGTGGCCCCTCCGCGGTGTCCGGGATGCCCGAAAGGTCCCTGATGTCGCCCGCGTTCCGTTCCCGGTGCTAGGGAGGTCCGAGCTCCTCCGTGGCGTCGACTCCTTCATCGCCATCGTCGGTGCGAGGGAGCTCCGCTGCTTTAGGCCGCCCCGACCCTCTCCATCGCCTCACGTCGTCGTCTCTACATCCCGAGCGTTTTGGGTGAGCCAGCGTTCGTCTCTTTTCCTCTCCCGCGTCCTTGTTGCTCTCTGCGCGTAGATGCCATTGTCGTAGCACCGCCGTCACTGCCATGCCCGAGCGAGCGCAAGCCCGCCGTAGCGCCTAGGTGTCTTCCCCTCTGAGCACAGGAACGGGTTCCCCTCACCTCCCGCAGTCCCCGCCGGTGCATCTCTTCACCGGAGGTGTCGGCGTTGCCGCGTTGCGCCGTCGTCGTGCCATCGTTTTTCTACTTCTTAAGTTTTGTCAGAAAGCTCTGGCCAACGCGAATATGAGAGGATTACTTCCCCCTTTCTGTCGAGTGCCTGGGTGTGGTGTAGTGGTAGCGCGCTGGGGTGAAACGACCGTGAGGTCGTGGGATCGAATCCCCCTCGCCCCCTTTATTTTTTGAGTGTGTGTGTGGTGGGATCTGGTGTGGCCACGTGGGGATCCCCGTGTGCAAGCGTGTGTGTGTGTTGTGGTGCATGTGTGGCCTTGTGTGGGTGTGTGTATGACAGTGGGCCTGGCCCCACTTGTCATACCCATAGAGGGGCCCTGGCTCACTGCCAGGTGGGTCCCCTCCTTTTCTTTATTTTTTATTTTATTTTATTGCTTGTTTGTTTCTGTTTATTAGAACAATTCCATTTATGGAAATGTCTAGATATGGACTTGGCCATTTTTGGCAATGTTCAATTATAGTAAGTTTTGACTTATAAGTGCTTGGACATCTTTTCGGGCTAGGTTTTGGGAGTTTCACATATGCAAAGATAGGAGTATGATATATGGATTTGGGGTAGAAAAATCTCAGGAATACATTAGTATAGTTAGTTTTAGCTTTTGAGCAAGTTTTGCAAAATGTCATTTTGTTCTATCATGTCATTTTGCCAATTTTGTATAAATAAATCCATGCATGCTATGATAATTGTGTCAACATGAAAGTGGTAGAGTTTTGTGAGTACTATGTCCTGGTATTTTCTTTTGACATGATATGATTGTTTGTAAGTGGGTTTCTTGCTCCAAAGTAGCTAATAAAATGTTGTTGTTTTTAACATGCTAAACATTTCTAAGTCTGAGATCCTGTAATATTTTTATGCCATGTTTAGTGGATGCTACCAAGTGTTCTGTTGTGTTTTAGCTCAAGATCAGTGCTAGTGTTTTGTAGTAGATATTGTCCTCTACGATCCTGTTAATTTTCATTCCATGAGGTGGTCTCTAGCATCATTGTTTTCTGCTGTCAAATTGCTATCAGGATAACTCAGATTCCAGAAAACTGTGATTTTCACGAAGTCCCTAGAATCTGTTTCATTATGCCAACTTGTGAGCTTCATGCTTAGTGATCCTTACTTCCTATCAAGTTTGTGTAGTTGGATGATTTGTTAAGCATATTATGTAGTTTCTGCACATACTTTGTTTGTGATTGGAAACCTCCTGTAGCTCTAGATATTTGCTGTGCAAGTTGCTATGTTACCGTTTTGGACAGAATGCGTGTGGTTTTGCTTTGTGACTTGTGGGAGCTATGCTCCATTATTTTGCTTGATCTTTGGCTCTATTGTGGTTAGTTTTTCATTTTCTAACCAGTGGCTACCTTGGAATACCAAGGAATAGTACATGGCCTTCTTGTCTTGTATTTTGTCTTCGTACCTTGCCGTGAGCGTAGCGTGAGAACCATTACTCCGTTTCCTACGTTTTACATATGCATTTGCATCGATTTTGCATGAAGCATCCATATTTGACATGATCATGCATGTTCAAACAACTTAACATGAGGTTCTGTCTAGAATTCTAATAACTTGACTATTGCATGAAAAACATGACTAGCTTAGGATTGCCATGTTAAATACTTCAAATGAATCATGCATTATCTTGTTTGTGCATTGCACCTTGTTTGTTTGTTTGTTTGATGTTGTTTATCTTTGGGTAGACGCGAGTATTGAACCTGAGTACGAGGATTCAGGAGAGTACAACTACGAGGACCTAGCTCCTTGTCCCTCTGAAGAACCAACATTCAAGATGATCGTACCCGGATTCCGACACTATTTTTTCTTTGCTAGATGTCTCGCTCTTATCGTTACATTTTCGTTACCTAACACTTGAATGTCAAGCCTCCTACGTTGCCATGATAGCCTCTAACCCCTCCACTACCTAGCAAACCTTGTTTGGCTAAGTTACCGCTGCTCAACCCCTCTTATAGCGTTCTTAGATGCAGGTGCAGGTTGTTTCCATGTGATAACATGGATATCGGAGGATATCACAATATTTTCTGCTATTTAATTTAATGCACATATATATCTTGGTAAGGTGGAAGGCTTGGCCTTTTGCTCGGTGTTTTGTTCCACTTTTACCGCCATAGCTACTTGTTACCGATGTTATGTTCCATATTTTACGCTCCTAACATGCTCAGGGTTGTTATGGGGACCCCCTTGATTATTCGAATAAGATTAAAGCTTGTCTGGTAAGACCCAACATTTGTACTATTTGCTTAACAACTTAATAAAAATGCATAGGGCTTTGCAACCCCGTGGATAATTAATCAACACCCCGGGCCAGTGCTCCTTATGAGTGTTGGTCCAAGCTAGAGCACTGTGCGGGCTGGGGCCAACCCGGGGCAACTCGGGAGATTTCTATCAGGCCACCGTACGCTAGCTTATCCGGCCGTGTCCTGAGAACGAGATACGCGACTCTTATCGGGTTCGTCGACACGTCGGGTGGTCTTGCTGGACTTGTTTTACCTTTCTCGAATGTCTTGTGTGAGGAACTCCGATCTTCTTCAGGCTATCTCGAGGTGTCGGTTTTCCTTTGGAATTGCCTAGGAAGATCACGAGATCCGTGGTTGAGGTTCTTCCCGTGGCGTGTGGTTAATTTGTGATCGATTAGTTGGAGCATCCCTGTGTGTTAAATCTTTCGGAAAGTCATGTCCACGATTATGTGGCAACTTGGATATTTTGTTTAACACCCGGTTATAGCCAACTTAAAGTAACTCTAATAAAACGCAACCATTGTGTGCGTAACCGTGATAGTCTCTGCTCGTGAACATGAACCGAGAGAGAACACATTGGGGTTATGTTTGACATAAGTAGGTGTTCAGGATCACTTAGTGATCATGATAGTTCTTGATCGTCTTTCGTAGACCACCATATTTACATTCATGTTCTCGTAATATAGCCACCAAATAAATGCTTAGTGCTTGCTGCAACCTCAACACTTACCCCTTTCAAACCCAAAAGCTTACATAGTTTTAGTACCCGGGTTATATGATTGCTGAGTCCTTGTGGCTCACAAATTACAACAATACAGGTGCAGGTGTTGATGAGTATGTGCCAGAAGATGTGACTCAGCTCCAGTGGGAGTACGATGAAGAACGTGGCAGGATGTATGTCACGTACCCCGATGAGAAGAGAGGCCATGGTCGTGATCCTTGGGATAGCAAGACAGTTTTACATTGCTTCTTTTCTTCGTTTGATTTCGTCCGTAGACGGGCCCGTCTTCTGTATGATGCTTGAATAATTGTGTGAATTTGTAATTTAGTTTGTGGCGAGTGTAAGCCAACTCATATACTCATCTCTCCATACACATATACAATGCTTATTGTACTTGCAAAACGACGAGATACAACTCTATCCCTGTTGTGGCCTCCGTGCCTAAATAAGGATAGGAACGCATCTTGGGCTTACAGCTCCCGAGCTCATTTGAGCTCGGAATGAACAGTAAAATAAAAAATAAATGAAAAATATTAAAAAAACTGTTTTTTTAATGTAAACATCGACAAAAAGTTCTCAGTGCTTGAAAAATTTCATCAAAGAATAACATTCGTAGAAGTCGTGAAAAAATAAATAAAATCAGTATTCCAAACTGTTATCAAAATAACATTTTTGGAGCATCATTTTTGTTTTTTTGCTATGACTTCCACAAATGTTATTTTGTGATGAAATTTTATGGTCAAAGAAAACTTTTGTCAATATTTACACCAAATAAATTTCATTTTTTTAAACATTCTTCGATTTTTTTGAAGATATTGTTCATGCGAGCTCAATTGAGTTTGGGCTTAGAAACACCATGTCCCCGCTTTTTATATATATATATATATATTTTATTTTTTAGGCACACCATGTCCCCGCTGGAGTCCCTGACATCCTTATCCTCTGCGGTCGGTAAAATTTCCCCACTCTTTCACCCTAGCCCCAAACCTCTCCCCACCTCTCCGCTTCCACCGCCTTTTCTGTTTCAAACCCCTCCCTTCCTTCCTCCGCAGCCGCCGCCATGGCCGCCTCCTCCTCCTCCTCCCGCGGGGGCGGCGGCGGCGACGACGACAACGAGCCCTACCTCGTGGGATTCCTCGTCGCCAAGATCGTCGGCCTCAAGTACTACACCGGCACCCTCAGCGGCGGCGAGAGGCCCTCCCTCGTCCGCGAGCCCCTCAACCGCTTCGACAGCAACGCCATCGCCGTCCACAACAGCCGCGGCCGCCAGGTCGGCCACATCGAGGGCCGCACCGCCAAGGTCCTCGCCCCGCTCCTCGACTCCCACCTCGTCGCCAACACCCTCGTCGTCGTGCCGGGGAACCCGTCCTCCAAGGTCGGCACCAATTTCTACAGGCTTCCCTGCCAGATCCACCTCTTCGCCCGCCCGGCCGCCGCCGCCATCGTCCGCGAGGCCGTCGACGGCAGCGGCCTCGTCCTCATCGACCCGGACCACATCGAGTTCGGCCTGTCCCAGTCTGCCTTCGTGCAAGAACAGACCAAGAAAAAATCTGGCCGGGATGTCGATAAGCTGTTCGCGCGTGTGGGGAAGGAAGGGGAGAGCCGGATTCAGCCCATGGAGCCTCCAGAGGATGTCGTGGTGTCTGAACTGTTCGAGCACCAGAAGGCAGCCTTGGGATGGCTGGTGCACAGGGAGGAGTCCTGCGACCTGCCGCCGTTCTGGAAAGAAGATAAAGCTGGGGGCTACGAGAACGTGCTCACCAGCCAGAACACCAAGCAGCAGCCGCCGCCGCTGAGAGGCGGGATTTTCGCCGATGATATGGGGCTTGGCAAGACGCTCACGCTGTTGTCATTGATTGCGCGGAGTAAAGCTCGCAATGTGGGAGGGGGGAAGGCCAAAGGGACCAAGAGGAGGAAGATCGATGTTGCGGAGGAGGGGTCGAGGACGACACTTGTGGTATGCCCGCCCTCGGTGTTCTCGTCCTGGGTGACACAACTGGAGGAGCATACGAATGCAGGCAGCTTGAAGGTGTATATGTACCATGGGCAGCGAACAAAAGATAAGGAGGTGCTGTTGAAGTATGACATTGTGATTACCACTTACAGCGTCTTGGGCACGGAATTTGACCAGGAGGGCTCACCTGTGAACGATATCGAATGGTTCCGGGTCATTCTGGATGAGGCTCATATTATCAAGAACTCTGCAGCTCTGCAGACTCGGGCGGTGACTGCTTTGAATGCGCAGAGGCGGTGGGTAGTCACAGGGACGCCAATTCAGAACAGCTCGTTGGATTTGTACCCGCTTATGGCGTTTTTGAAGTTTGAGCCTTTCTCAGTCAAGAGCTACTGGCAGAGCTTAATCCAGCATCCCCTGGAGAAAGGGAATAAGGCTGGGTTGTCACGATTACAAGTAAGACGGTTGTCCATTTCTTCTCATTACACCATTTTGGTCATTTCACAATTGTAGAGAACTAGGAATTATAGCAAGTTGCATAAAATGCTTTTTGAACATTGAAGGTGATGACCAGTAAACCAGCTCCTAGGATTAGAAAGTTATCACTCATGTTGTTTGTTTGCAGTACATATCCTCCTATAGGTTTTGTTCCTGACATTTGTATAGGCTCTTGCGCATCAAATTCTCTTACAACTTGTTATCAGCCCATCATAGTGTGCTTACATGCATCTCTTATTTTCCATTATGTCAATTGTGCTATTCAATATTTGGCACTCTTCATTTAGGAAAAAACAATTAGTATTGGTATAATGGTGTTTGAATTGGATCTCAAACAATTGATGCTATCTTTCAGTTCTGCAAGGTAAATTTCTTCTCTGTGTATTGCAGAACCTGCTAGGTGCTATCTCATTGCGCAGAACCAAAGAAACAGAGTGTGGAAGCAAGAGTGTGGTTGCCATTCCACCTAAAACTGTTGTAGCGTGTTACATTGAGCTTTCTGCAGAGGAACGGGAGTGTTATGATCAGATGGAATTGGAAGGGAGAAACAAAATGATGGAGTTTGGTGACAGAGATTCGATATTGCGTAATTACTCAACCGTGCTTTTCTTGATTCTGAGGCTACGCCAGCTCTGCAATGATGTAGCACTGTGCCCCTTCGACATTAAATCATGGCTTCCTGCCAACACCCTTGAAGGTATAGACTTCTATGCTTCTGTATTCATGCTTTTCTGTTGTGATGATATTAGTATATACTCCTCCATTCCTATATATAAGTCTTTTTGGAGATTCTACTATGGACTACACACGGAGCAAAATGAATGAATCTACACTTTAAAGTATGTCTATATACATCCGTATGTAGTCCGTAGTGGAATCTCCAAAAAGACTTATACCCCCTCCGTCCGGAAATACTTGTCCTAGAAAAGTCTAGATACATCCATTTCTTGGACAAGTATTTCTGGACGGAGGGAGTATTTAGGAATGGAGGGAGTACATAATTGTATTTCAGTTGCCACATTTATCACTTAAAATATAAAGGGGGCAGCCCGGTGCATGTAGCTCCCGCTTGCGCAGGGTCCGGGGAAGGGTCCGACCACTTTGGGTCTATAGTACGCAGCCTTTCCCTACATTTCTGTAAGAGGCTGTTTCCAGGACTTGAACCCGTGACCTCATGGTCACAAGGCAGCAGCTTTACCACTGCTCCAAGGCTCCCCTTCTTTATCACTTAAAATATAATTATTTTAATTTAATCATCTTGCTGTTAAAGAAGTATCACATGTGAGTTATAGTATATTAGTATCTGAATGAAGTTTTGTCTTTTACTTGCTCAGAAAACATACTGTTGTACTGTATTACTTTAGTGATCTAAACACTCTTATAATAGTTTACAGAGGGAGTAGCTTCCAACTAGCAAGTACTTAAATGCTATTCGTTTATCTGTTCAAGTTAAACCAATGTTAGTAAGTGGCTTGGTAGTCATTCACTAATTTTGTTACAGTGCAAGGCTTTTGGTCTTGTTATAAGGTACAGAGAGAGTAGTTACCTTGCAAAGGGATTATGATTATTTTTTCACTAGAACTTGATATCAGTTACCACAGGTCCACAGTACACTGTAGCCATGGTGGCATTGCTGATAAATCTTTCTAAGCTACCAAATACATTTGTGTTTATTGCAGTAATATCTCTAGACCATTGCATAGCAAAAGATTTCTCACACCTTGCAGAAAATTTGTTGGTACTACCAGGGTGGCAAAATCTTACTTTAGGTGTTATCATACTTTTGTTTTCAAATACCATACAAGTTACGTTGCATATTTAGGGGTAGTGCTTATTAATAACTTAGGTTGATTGTTGGAATTGCTTTATCAATAATAACATTGTTCTTTAAAAATGAATTTTGCATTGAGCAGGAATTGCTTGAGTCAATAATAATGTTGTTCTTTAAAAATGAAGTTTGAATTGAACAGGAATTGTTTGAGTCGATAATAATATTGTTCTTTAAAAATGAAGTTTGCATTGAGCAGGAATTGCTTGAGTCAATAATAATATTGTTCTTTAAAAATGAAGTTTGCATTGAGCAGGAATATATCGTTTTCAGCTTTATTGTTGATAATATATTGTTACTTTTGCCATTGTAACCAATAAGGAATGATGAAATCAATTGTTCCTGTCCCTGTTCAGTTATTCTTATCCCTGAATTACTGTGTCGTGCTGCAACACAATTATGTCTGTCATTGTTCTTGTACTTTTCACTTTGGAACCATCTTTGTTGGTACTTATAGAGAAATCTGTTACCTTTGTTGCAGATGTGTCCAATAGCCCCGAGTTGTTGAAGAAGCTTGCCTCATTGGTTGCTGATGGAGAGGACTTTGACTGTCCAATTTGCTTGTCTCCTCCATCTAAAACTGTTATAACAAGCTGCACTCACATATATTGCCAAACCTGCATCCTAAAAATCCTCAAGAGCGCCAGTTCCCGTTGTCCGATATGTCGCCGCTCCCTATCGAAAGAAGACCTCTTTATTGCTCCGGCGGTACAACATCCTGATGACGATGACTCGGGCAGTCTTGACTCTGACAAACCTCTCTCTTCCAAGGTGCAAGCCCTGCTGGAGCTACTGAAGAGTTCGCGGAATGAAGACCCTTCATCAAAGTCTGTTGTGTTTTCCCAGTTCCAGAAGATGTTGGTTCTGCTCGAAGGGCCACTGAAAAGAGCAGGCTTCAAAATACTACGTCTTGATGGCACCATGAGCGTGAAGAAGAGGTCAGACGTTATAAAGCAGTTTGCGGTCGTTGGCCCTGATGCCCCAACGGTACTGCTGGCCGGCCTGAAGGCCGCAGGAGCCGGCGTGAACCTAACAGCGGCGTCGACGGTGTACCTGTTCGACCCCTGGTGGAACCCCGGGACGGAGGAGCAGGCCATGGACCGGGTGCACCGGATCGGGCAGAAGAAAGCGGTGAAGGTGGTGCGGCTGATCGTGAAGAACAGCATCGAGGAGAGGGTCCTGGAGCTGCAGGAGAGGAAGAAGCGGCTGATCAGCGGCGCGTTCAGGAAGAAAGGGGCCGCCAAGGAGGACAAGGAGCTGCGCCTTGAGGAGCTGCGCATCATGCTGGGATTTCAGCCATAGTCTCTCTGATAGAGCGGTGGTTTCCCCCCACGGTAGGATATGCTGCGAGTGCATGTGATTTTGTCCCGTGTGGTGAACATGCATGAGCGACGCAAGAGGGAGGGAGACCTGTTTTGCAGAACCTGTGGCTGTAGCATCTCGTATCAGTGCAGGAGTAGGGAATAGGGTAGGGGTGTAGGAAGTTCCTGTGAATGTGGTGCTGCTACACAGTAACTCAGCCCAGTTCATGTTAAGAAGGGATAGATGTTCTGTAATTCTGATGTCGTGCGCGTTCCTGGTTGTTTCTTGATGATAGTAGTATCTTCTGAAATCCTTTGTTTTATTCTTCTGTTTTTTTTTTGAAACAACGGGTCAATTTGATGATCACTCATTTTAGTGGGAGAGCAGTTTCCCGGTTCAGGGGAATTGAGATTCCATTGCAATGAAATTTGTGTGCTATGTTGGGAGATATGTTTTCTGCTGGGAATGCTCATGATGCAGATGCAGTAGAAAGGATGCAGAACCTGAGGCAACGCAATTTAAGTGCGTATGCTTACATAGATAAATTTGAGGTTTGCATGTGATTGGCCAGGAGGACCCATCAGAATTTTCTGATCAGATTTCCTTTGACCTTGAGTGTTTTTCTTTTCTGTAGTCGAAATCTCTTCGCTAACCCTTGTTAGTCTTCCAAAAAATGTCACAGTACGAAATTAATTGAGTCAATTACATCGATGATGCTTGACACAAACGGCCACTTTGATGCCAGAACTTGCGTCATACACTGAACTAGTGCATAAACTTGACTCGGACGTACACATACGATGCGAATTTGATGCTGACTTGGCGCGTCAGTGTGGCGTGGGGCCGCTCTTAGTGATGGGAAGGCGTAAAGAAGCGTGTGTGGCATTTTTTGCGAGAACCGTCTTAGAAAATTATTTATCACAAAAAACCATATCAACGCGGCACATGTTATTTTAGTTTTTCACTCCATGACATGTGGGGCTCGCATTTCTGTACATGAAAACAAAAACGAAAAAAGACGGCTTCGTGGCTCGAACACGAGACCAGCTGCTGTATAGGAAGTGGTTCAAGTCACTATACCGCACGAATAATTAAATGTTATGTTCGTTATTGAGATTAGAACTTACATACCTTTTACAGATTTCTAAAAAAACAGGTGCAAATAGGCCACATTGATCGCAATCCATTTCAACTCCAATCCTGTTTGTTCTCCTCAATTATACGTAGTTAGCCATTTTATGAAGTGAAGACTAGATGGTGGTGTGGCTACGTGCTACAGTGTGTAACGGATTGTCACGGGTTCAAGGCACCGAGACGTCGTTTTTCGTTAATTTTCACACTTTCATGACAGGCAGGCCCCACCTCTCATAGAAGTGAAGAAAAATAAAGTCCCAACTTGAGGTGGTATTTGCAAAAAAAAAAAAAAACAGACCACACGCCCTCTTCTCATCCTTCCGGTCACTGACAACAGGTCCATGACACGATGGCCTGCCAAGTCAACATTAATTTCCTACACAAACGTGATTTAATCGTATTTGACGCTCGAGCCAAATTTTTTTACATCATTTCATTGTCTGTAACAAGTTCTAGCATGAAATTGATCGTTTGCGACAAGTTTAAACACCATCGATGTAATTGGCTTCATGAAATTTCCTGTGAATGCTGCTAGAGTTTGCACTTTGCAGCAAGCCTCCCCTGCTTTTCACGCTGCCCTTGCATATACATGTTCAAAGGGTCAAAGATAGGTGGTATGATGACCTGACGAGACGCCCGGAATAGCAAAAACTGCCACTCTCATCGCTCGGAGCAGGCTGAGATGCCATCATCCATGGCTGGTTTCGGACTCGCCGTACCGGAGGAAGCTACGCGGAAGGCTCCGGCCAAAGCAGCTCCATTTGCACTTTTTACGCGTTTCGTCTGCCCAGTCCTCCTGCGCTGCTACAAGCACCGCCATCGCCACTCGCCAACGCTCCCACCAGCGCGCGCACGGACCGAGACCGGCAATGGCGAGCTCCACGCCCCCCTTCCTCCTCCTGCTCTTCGTCCTCGTCGCCGTCGCCGTCGCGGCGGCCTCCGAGGAGCGCCCGCGCGTCACCCCCACCCTGGTCCAGTGCCACCCGGCGCAGGCGCAGGCGCAGGCAGCCGCCAACGCCAGCAGCGCCAAGAACGCCACGGCGTTCCGCGCCAACGTCCGGGCCCTCCTCGCCAAGCTCCCCTCCGCCGCTGCGCCCACCGGCTTCGCCTCCCTGCGGTCCGCCGGCCGCGACCTCGCGTTCGTCCGGGCCTCTGCTTCGGGTATGCCGGGCCGTCCGCGTGCCGCGCGTGCCTGTCCGTCGCGGCCAAGAAGCTCGCCGACGCCTGCGGCGCCCGCGGCCACCGCGCCGGCGTCTGGACGGACGGCTGCTTCGCGTCCTATGCCGACGCGAACGCGTCCTCGCCCAGCTACGACGGCTTCCGCGCGCGCGTCATCTCCGGCGCCAACGCGGTCGTCACCAGCACCTCCTACGAGCTGCAGAGCCTCGCCGACCTGGCGTGGCGCATGGGGCCGGTCGTGGCCACCAGCGCCAGGACGCAGGTGGCCATGGACTGGACCGCCGCGACGAGCGACTACAGGAAGAACAAGTGCGCGTGCTGTGCTGGTGCAGTGCGCGCCGGACCGCACGCCGGAGGAGTGCGCCTGGTGCGTCCAGTACTCGGCGCGGGTGGCGGAGACCTGAGCCTGGTCCTGGTGCCACCCGCACTCGGCGTGGGCGGGGGACACCTGTTGCTGGGGCCTCGACGCGTGGCGCGACGGCGTGGCCGGCGCCGTCGTCGGCTTCGACTGCTACCTGCGCTTCGACGTCGCCGTCGCCGCCGCCGCCGCGCCGGCGAGGGTGCCCCTGCCACACAGGATCGGTGAGCAGAGCACACTGCCCGCTCTCCTCTTCGTCTTCGCTATAATCTATTATTAGCATGTAAGCGTTTGAGAGTTGAGACTTGTGGCTATGTGTTTGTAGGTGTCATGCTACCTAGTATATCTACCTATACTATTGCTACTAAGCCACGAGCTCCCAGGGAGCTCCAGCGTTGTGGCGCTCGGCTCCCCCCGGCGCCACGTGTCCCACGTGTTCCCATTCGAACAGTAACGTGGGTAAACAGTAACTTTGCGTGGACAGTAACGTTTGATGAACAGTAACTTCATATGAACAGTAAGCCCGTATGAACAGTTCCCTTTGATAAACAATACTTTCTTATGTTTTAACCTTTTCTCTAAGTTTTAAAACGAAATAATGCCCTCTGTTTTCTTTTTTTCAACCTCCCTTTTTAAAAATTATCTTCATTTAAAACCCCTTAAAAAATAGAAAGTTAAACATTACAATAAAACATTTCTCTGATTTTTGCCCGGGGCTCTTCGCTACACAACATCTTCTTTGAAATTAAAATTAAGGAGATAAAAATACAAAAAAAAACTGCGATGAACAATAACCCTTTTTTTCTTTTTTCCTTTTGAAATTCCCCTCTTCTTTGAAATTAAAATTTAAAAGTTAAAATTTACAAATATACATTTCCCCAAGTTCTAAAACAAATATTACACAACTTTTAAAAATTAAGGAGATAACAATACCAAAAAATAAAATGAAAATAAATAATATATTACTTTTCTACAAAATAGTAATGGTGATCAAACAATAACTACGAGTACCATGAACAATACCTCCCCCCCAATGAACAACCTACCTCTTTTTCCCCCTTCTTTTTTAAAATTTAAATAATTATTTTTCTACAAAATGGTAATAGTGATCAAACAATAACTACGAGTGCCATGAACAATACCTCCCCCCTCCTCCCCAATGAAGAGCCTACCTCTTTTTCCCCTTCTTTTTTAAAATTTAAATCAAGGAGATAAAATTCCCAAGAAAAATGAAAACATATATTATTTCTCCTTTTCTCCCTTCTCCTTTGAAATTAAAATTATTAAGATTACAAAATTACCAATTTTATCCCCTTCTTCAAAATTTAAAACTACCAAAACAAATTGAAAACAAACATTACTTCACTTTTTTATAAATAGTAATTACGGTCAAACAATAAACTATGTTCATACATTACATCGCAGGGCTCCCCCCGGCCGCCACGTGTCCCGGGTGAACCGTGTACGCAGGTGAACAGCAACCCTTATGAACAGTACCCACGTGTACGCAGGTGAACAGTAAACCCTGTACGCAGGTGAGCAGTAAGCCCTAAACTCTAAACCCTAAACCCTGTACGCAGGTGAACAGTAACCCCTGTGTGAATAGTACCGGTTGGCGAAGAGTGACCCCGCGTGAACATTAGCCCCGTGTAAAGAGTACTGACTGGTGAACAATGATCCCTGATGAACAGTACTTCTTGATTTTTCCCCCTTCTACCCGAGTTTTGAAAATAAATAGTGCCCTGTGTTTCTCCCTTTTTCCGAAATTAAAATTAAAAGTTCAAATTTACAAAAAAAAACATTTCTCCGCGTTTTAAAACATGAACAATACCTTGGATGAACAGTACTTTCTTATTTTTAAACCTTCTCCGGTGCCAGTTGACTAGCTTGATAGAAAGAGGAATATGTTGATCTATCAAATCTAGATTCTATCATTTGTGCCATAGCTTTTCGATGTTTAGTTATCAAAGTCAGTATCTTTTTCTCTATTGGTTCACAAAGCAAGGGTTTTTCCTAGCGCGAGCAAAAAAGGAATGTCCTTTAGGGACCTTTGGATACCAAGATTTCCGACCTCTTACTTTCGTAGTTATGAATTGCGGAATAGAATCAATTATGAAATTAATAAGTATATATCCCTCATCCCTATTGGTATCGGTATCGGTTTGGGCCACTACCCAGAACCCTGCTAGAGCACTATTTTTAAGAAGAAATTGACAGTCTTTTTTAGAAGAGCTCCCAGGGAGCTGTAGCGTTGTGGCGCTGGGCTCCCCCGGCCGCCACGTGTCCCACGTGTTCCCATTCGAACAGTAACATGGGTAAACAGTAACTTTGCGTGGACAGTAACGTTTGATGAACAGTAACTTCATATGAACAGTAAGCCCGTGTGAACTGTTCCCTTTGATAAACAATACTTTCTTATTTTTAACCTTTTCTCTAAGTTTTAAAACGAAATAATGCCCTTTGTTTTCCTCTTTTTTTAACATCCCTTTTTAAAAATTATCTTCATTTAAAACCCCTTAAAAAATAGAAAGTTAAAAATTACAATAAAACATTTCTCTGATTTATGCCCGGGGCTCTCCGCTACACAACATCTTCTTTGAAATTAAAATTAAGGAGATAAAAATACAAAAAAAACTGCGATGAACAATAACCTTTTTTTTCTTTTTTCCTTTTGAAATTCCCCTCTTCTTTGAAATTAAAATTTAAAAGTTAAAATTTACAAATATACATTTCCCCAAGTTCTAAAAAAAATATTACACAACTTTTAAAAATTAAGGAGATAACAATACCAAAAAATAAAATGAAAATAAATAATATATTACTTTCTACAAAATAGTAATGGTGATCAAACAATAACTACGAGTACCATGAACAATACCTCCCCCCAATGAACAACCTACCTCTTTTTTCCCCTTCTTTTTTAAAATTTAAATAATTATTTTTCTACAAAATGGTAATAGTGATCAAACAATAACTACGAGTGCCATGAACAATACCTCCCCCCTCCTCCCCAATGAAGAACCTACCTCTTTCTCCCCTTCTTTTTTAAAATTTAAATCAAGAAGATAAAATTCCCAAGAAAAATGAAAACATATATTATTTCTCCTTTTCTCCCTTCTCCTTTGAAATTAAAATTATTAAGATTACAAAATTACCAATTTTATCCCCTTCTTCAAAATTTAAAACTACCAAAACAAATTGAAAACAAACATTACTTCACTTTTTTATAAATAGTAATTACGGTCAAACAATAAACTATGTTCATACATTACATCGCAGGGCTCCCCCCGGCCGCCACGTGTCCCGGGTGAACCGTGTACGCAGGTGAACAGCAACCCGTATGAACAGTACCCACGTGTACGCAGGTGAACAGTAAACCCTGTACGCAGGTGAGCAGTAAGCCCTAAACTCTAAACCCTAAACCCTGTACGCAGGTGAACAATAACCCTGTGTGAATAGTACCGGTTGGCGAACAGTGACCCCGCGTGAACATTACCCCGTGTAAAGAGTACTGACTGGTGAACAATGATCCCTGATGAACAGTACTTCTTGATTTTTTCCCCTTCTACCCGAGTTTTGAAAATAAATAGTGCCGTGTGTTTCTCCCTTTTTCCGAAATTAAAATTAAAATTTCAAATTTACAAAAAAACATTTCTCCGCGTTTTAAAACATGAACAATGCCTTCGATGAACAGTACTTTCTTATTTTTAAACCTTCTCCGGTGCCAGTTGACTAGCTTGATAGAAAGAGGAATATGTTGATCTATCAAATCTAGATTCTATCATTTATGCCATAGCTTTTCGATGTTTAGTTATCGAAGTCAGTATCTTTTTCTCTCTTGGTTCACAAAGCAAGGGTTTTTCCTAGCGCGAGCAAAAAAGGAATGTCCTTTAGGGACCTTTGGATACCAAGATTTCCGACCTCTTACTTTCGTAGTTATGAATTGCGGAATATAATCAATTATGAAATTAATAAGTATATATCCCTCATCCCTATTGGTATCGGTATCGGTTTGGGCCACTACCCAGAACCCTGCCAGAGCCCTATTTTTAAGAAGAAATTGACAGTCTTTTTTAGAACTAGAACTACTCATCCCAAGGAAAAGGTCGGAGCACCAAAAGCATCTGTTGGTGGGTAATCAGCGGAGCAGCTTCTTTACATGCCGAAGTAGATATGTATGGTGAGGGGAAACCGACAAAGGAACCATAAGCTAGAATACTGGTGACTAAGCCATGAGCTCCCAGGGAGCTCCAGCGTTGTGGCGCCGGGCTCCCCCCGGCCACCACGTGTCCCACGTGTTCCCATTCGAACAGTAACGTGGGTAAACAGTAACTTTGCGTGGACAGTAACGTTTGATGAACAGTAACTTCATATGAACGGTAAGCCCGTGTGAACAGTTCCCTTTGATAAACAATACTTTCTTATTTTTTAACCTTTTCTCTAAGTTTTAAAACGAAATAATGCCCTCTGTTTTCCTCTTTTTTTAACCTCCCTTTTTAAAAATCATCTTCATTTAAAAACCCTTAAAAAATAGAAAGTTAAAAATTAAAATAAAATATTTCTCTTATTTATGCCCGGGGCTCTCCGCTACACAACATCTTCTTTGAAATTAAAATTAAGGAGATAAAAATACAAAAAAAACCTGCGATGAACAATAACCCTTTTTTTCTTTTTTCCTTTTGAAATTCCCCTCTTCTTTGAAATGAAAAGTTAAAAGTTAAAATCTACAAATATACATTTCCCCAAGTTCTAAAACAAACATTACACAACTTTTAAAAATTAAGGAGATAACAATACCAAAAAATAAAATGAAAATAAATAATATATTACTTTCTACAAAATAGTAATGGTGATCAAACAATAACTACGAGTACCATGAACAATACCTCCCCCCAATGAACAACCTACCTTTTTTCCCCTTCTTTTTTAAAATTTAAATAATTATTTTTCTACAAAATGGTAATAGTGATCAAACAATAACTACGAGTGCCATGAACAATACCTCCCCCTCCTCCCCAATGAAGAACCTACCTCTTTTTCCCCTTCTTTTTTAAAATTTAAATCAAGGAGATAAAATTCCCAAGAAAACTGAAAACATATATTATTTCTCCTTTTCTCCCTTCTCCTTTGAAATTAAAATTATTAAGATTACAAAATTACCAATTTTATCCCCTTCTTCAAAATTTATAACTACCAAAACAAATTGAAAACAAACATTACATCACTTTTTTATAAATAGTAATTACGGTCAAACAATAAACTATGTTCATACATTACATCGCAGGGCTCCCCCCGGCCGCCACGTGTCCCGGGTGAACCGTGTACGCAGGTGAACAGCAACCCATATGAACAGTACCCACGTGTACGCAGGTGAACAGTAAACCCTGTACGCAGGTGAGCAGTAAGCCCTAAACTCTAAACCCTAAACCCTGTACGCAGGTGAACAATAACCCTGTGTGAATAGTACCGGTTGGCGAACAGTGACCCCGCGTGAACATTACCCCGTGTAAAGAGTACTGACTGGTGAACAACGATCCCTGATGAACAGTACTTCTTGATTTTTTCCCCTTCTACCTGAGTTTTGAAAATAAATAGTGCCCTGTGTTTCTTTTTCCGAAATTAAAATTAAAATTTCAAATTTACAAAAAAACATTTCTCCGCGTTTTAAAACATGAACAATGCCTTCGATGAACAGTACTTTCTTATTTTTAAACTTTCTCCGGTGCCAGTTGACTAGCTTGATAGAAAGAGGAATATGTTGATCTATCAAATCTAGATTCTATCATTTGTGCCATAGCTTTTCGATGTTTAGTTATCGAAGTCAGTATCTTTTTCTCTCTTGGTTCACAAAGCAAGGGTTTTTCCTAGCGCGAGCAAAAAAGGAATGTCCTTTAGGGACCTTTGGATACCAAGATTTCCGACCTCTTACTTTCATAGTTATGAATTGCGAAATATAATCAATTATGAAATTAATAAGTATATATCCCTCATCCCTATTGGTATCGGTATCGGTTTGGGCCACTACCCAGAACCCTGCCAGAGCCCTATTTTTAAGAAGAAATTGACAGTCTTTTTTAGAACTAGAACTACTCATCCCAAGGAAAAGGTAGGAGCACCAAAAGCATCTGTTGGTGGGTAATCAACGGAGCAACTTCTTTACATGCCGAAGTAGATATGTATGATGAGGGGAAACCGACAAAGGAACCATAAGCTAGAATACTGGTGTCAAGAGATGACAGGTACAACCCCATCTTCTATTCTGAAAGGAAAAAAGAAGAGGTGCACATGGCTAACTAATCTAAATAATGAGTGAGAAAAGACCTTCCTTCGTGGGCATTGACCGCTAAAGATGCCACTGCTTCTCAATCCGAGACAACAACTGACGCTTCTTTTGGTGTTACTACCCCAAACCCCCATCATTCTGTTCGCTCATACCACGTATCAATAATCACTCCAATTTGACACCTTTTAGCGTAGCTGTTGCTTAAAATTGGAGAAAAACAGCCAATTCTGCCTATGTTTCAAACAATCCCATGCTTGCCTCGGATCTAGAACTGTGATTAGCAAGCGCTACTGTCAGGTTCTTGAAAGTTTCCTCTCGACTTTCAAAACACCTATACTCATACTCTCAATCAGTGCAGAGTGCTCTCAGGGTATCCAATCGATGGGATACTAGTGCTGGGGAGGAGCACTAAACTTACGGGAATGCTTCTCTAGAATGAATTCATTGGTTCGAATTCTTTCCTGAAAAGATACTAGCGCTACTAATAAGGGAAGCTACTTTTTTTCTAAGAAAGGAATAAAGCAGAAAACTAAAGAAAGAGATCTTAAGTGGGTCCCGCGAGTAGTTTGTCTTATTTCAGTCCGTACAAGAAGGGACGGGCCTATCTATTGGTGGTACTAGTTCCACAGGAGGGGCAGGATTTCGGTGCCATCAGCATGGGTCCGGCTATCGATCACGAGGGTCTAAATAAGGGGCTCGAACGGAAAAGTATGCTACATATTGCTCTGCTCCAGTTCCCTCTGCTTACCTATATTATTGCTACTAATCTGCGAGCTCCCACGGAGCTCCAGCATTATGGCGCTGGGCTCCCCCCGGCCGCCACATGTCCCACGTGTAAAGCATACATAGGGGAACAGTAACGTGGGTGAACAGTAACTTCGCGTGGACAGTAAGCTTTGATGAACGACAACTCCATATGAACAGTAAACCCGTGTGAACAGTCCCCTTTGATGAACAATACTTTCTTATTTTTTAACCTTTTCTCCAAGTTTTAAAACAAAATAATGCCCTATATTTTCCTCCTTTTTTAACCCCTCCCTTTTTAAAAATTATCTTCATTTAAAACCCCTTTTAAATAAAATAGAAAGTTAAAAATTACAAAAAAATATTTCTCTGATTTATGCCTAGGGCTCTCCCCTACACAACATGTTCTTTGAAATTAAAATTAAGCAGATAAAAATACAAAAAATACCCTGCGATGAACAATAACCCTTTTTTCTTTTCCTTTTGAAATTCCCCTCTTCTTTGAAATTAAAATTTAAAAGTTAAAATTTACCAATATACATTTCCCCAAGTTCTAAAACGAATATTACACAACTTTTAAAAATTAAGGAGATAAAAATACCAAAAAATAAAATGAAAATAAATAATATATGACTTTTCTACAAAATAGTAATGGTGATCAAACAATAACTATGAGTACCATGAACAATACCTCCCCCCCAATGAACAACCTACCTCTTTTTTCCCCTTCTTTTTTAAAATTTAAATAATTACTTTTCTACAAAATGGTAATAGTGATCAAACAATAACTACGAGTGGCATGAACAATACCTCCCCGCTCCTCCCCAATGAACAACCTACCTCTTTTTTCCCCTTCTTTTTTAAAATTTAAATCAAGGAGATAAAATTCCCAAGAAAAATGAAAACATATATTATTTCTCCTTTTCTCCCTTCTCCTTTGAAACTAAAATTATTAAGATTACAAAATTACCAATTTTATCCCCTTCTTCAAAATTTAAAACTACCAAAACAAATTGAAAACAAACATTACATCACTTTTTTGTAAATAGTAATTACGGTCAAACAATAAACTATGTTCATACATTACATCGCAGGGCTCCCCCCAGACCGCCACGTGTCCCGGGTGAACCGTGTACGCAGGTGAACAACAAACCGTCTGAACAGTATCCACGTGTACGCAGGTGAACAGTAAACCCTAAACCATGTACTCAGGTGAGCAGTAAGCCCTAAACTCTAAACCCTAAACCTTATACGCAGGTGAACAGTAACACTGTGTGAACAGTATCGGTTGGTGAACAGTGACCCCGCGTGAACATTAGCCCCGTGTAAAGAGTACTGACCGGTGAACAGTGATCCCTGATGAACAGTACTTCTTGATTTCCCCCCTCTACCCGAGTTTTGAAAATAAATAGTGCCCTGTGTTTTCCCCCTTTTTCCGAAATTAAAATTAAAAGTTCAAATTTACAAAAAAACATTTCTCCGCGTTTTAAAACATGAACAATACCTTCGATAAACGGTACTTTCTTATTTTTAAACCTTCTCCCCGAGTTTTAAAACAAAATAGTGCCGTGTGTCCCCCCTCTTTTTTTTCTGAAATTAAAATTAAAAAGTTAAAAATTACAAAAAAAGTTTCTCCAAGTTTAAAAATAATATTACATCACTTTTTGTAATAAACAATAATTTCTTATTTTTTTTACCTTCTTCATTTAAAACCCATTTAAAAAATAATTTAAAAGTTAAATATTATAGAAAAACATTTCTCTGATTTGTGGCCGGGGCTCTCCCCTGCACGACATCTTCTTTGAAATTAAAATTAAGGAAATAAAAATACAAGAAAAAATGAACCCTGCGATGAACAGTAACCCTTTTTTCTTTTCCTTTTCAAATTCCCCTCCTTTTTGCAATTAGAATTTGAAAGTTAAAATTTACAAATATATGTTTCTCCAAGTTCTAAAACAAATATTACACCACTTTTTGAAATTAAGGAGATAAAAATAGCAAAAAAAATGTTCTTCTCATCTTCTGAGCCTACCAACAAGTGTAGCCATACTCATTTGTCTTTGTCGCAATGCAAAATTAAAAGCCTTTCCTGTCGGCAAACACACATCCATCACTACACATTTCGTACCTCCAAATGACATTCTATCATTCTGCCAAGAAGCACCGTAGAAAGGAACGCATAAAACACAAAAATTAAGAACTGTACATAAAAACACATGCTTCCTGACAGGGTTTTCAGCATTAGATTTTCCGAGTTTCCACTAATAAAAACATACAATTGGCAATCCATATTGTAAAACATGGTTCTATTTAACAACATTTTGTGTACAAAAAAGTTCCAAAGGCCCTGGCTAGCCCTATCAAATTCTAAATTCAACTTCTAAAATTAAATTATTGTGTTTATGTATGTAAGAGACATCTTGATGGGCGCGGCGTGCCGCCGCGCTTTCTACCTTCTAGTATATGTTTATGTTTCATATGGTTGTGAGACTATTTGCTTTGGCTAGGTATAATATACTTAATGATGTTGTGTTGTGCTTATTGTTAACTCGTGTTATGTATGTGATCGTCGAGTATATCTAGTCTCTCAAAACCTTGCCATGACATCCTTTGTAATGCCACTTGAGCATGTATGGTACTTGCATTTGTAATTGGTACTATGATTTAAGGGGATTTTCCGCGCCGAGTTATCTCTAAATGTACACCTTGTTGGATACAAGACCCTTTGCGCACAAATTTAGGGAGAACCCATCTACATCATGAAACTAAAAAATAAGGCCATATCTCTCAGAAAAAATGAACTAATGAGCAATTATAAGTATATTTATTTTACAGAATTTTTTATGACATATATAATATAATGTCTTACATAACAATTGGAGTCTATCGCCGATTGATCTGACGAGGTGACAATTGATCGGACGAGGCGACGGGTCTGGTACTTGCATGGAGGAAGTAAGAAATGACCACAGACTGAATTGCTTGTTGATCAATCCGACGAGGCGAAGGCAACAATCCGGTTTTCTGTATGCCGCGAACGGTTGGTTTTGCCGTTTTGCCTTTTGTTTTTTGCCAATGATCTAGACATCAAGTCCACCCCATGATCATGTTTCCTTCTTTATGGACGACGCTTCCGTTTATGTCTTTCCGATCATGATGGATTGAGAAGCAGCTCACTAGATTTTTTTGAGACAAACTCTGAAGCTTTTATTTCTCCGTCACAATGGTTATAGGGACGAAATCAAGTCCATTGGGCTTACCTAACCAAACATGGCGGCTAGCCCCTAGGGATAAAGCATGCTTCGCGAGTCCGTGAGCCTCAAAACTCGAGCTCCTAAATTCATTGCTAACATTAGAAATATTAAAAGTAGATTTGTGCTATATGATTTCATGCATAATAGCCCCGTATGCTCCTTCATTATTCGGCTGGATATCAACAAGGACCACTTTGCAATATGAAGCTACTTGAACCCTTCTCTCGCATATATCATCAACAAGTGCAAGAGCCTCCCTTATGGCGAGGGACTTAAGGGTGGTCGGGTCCGATATGTGAGGGAAAACAATGATCGAATCTCCCAGGAAAACTCCCGGTTGATCCCTACATAAGGCCGCTACCAAACCATGAGTTCCTTCTCTTCCAACTGCAACATCCGTGTTGATTTTTACGAGTCCAACAGGAGGTGCAATCCAGTGGTTTGTTCTGTTTGGCGGAGCGCCCGCACCTGTTGCCGCAACTATTTGGATGTCCTTGAGCTTGTCGATGTATGATTGTATGAAACCATGAATGGAATAAGGAGTCTGGAAAATGTCCTCATACATCGCTTTTCGACGTGCACCCCAAAGCGCCCATAGAGTGACCACAAAAACAAGGGAATCTTCCCGTGACAGAGCCTCATGCATTGCCAAGAGCCAAATTTCCGAATTGCCATCAGTGCTCATACCAAGTGTACCAATAATAGCTTCATTTGAGAGTGCGATGACCCACAAGTATAGGGGATCAATCATACTCCTTTCGATAAGTAAGAGTGTCAAACTCAACGAGGAGCAGAAGGAAATGATAAGCGGTTTTCAGCAAGGTATTCTCTGCAAGTGCTGTGAGTAACAATAATACATAGTTTTGTAGCAAGATAATTTGTAACAAGTAATAAGTGACAATAGTAACAAAGGTGCAGCAAGGTAGCCCAATCCTTTTTGTAGCAAAAGACAAGCCTAAAAGTTCTCTTACATTAAGCAAATGCTCCCGAGGACACATGGGAATTTTTGTCTAGTCATGTTCATCATGTTGAGTTGGTTTGCGTTCACTACTTTGATAATTTGATATGTGGGTGGACCAGTGCTAAGGTGTTGTTCTTACTTAAACTAACAACCTACTTATGATCACCCCCTCTCGCAAGCATACGCAACTACGTAAGAAGATTTAATATAAATCTAACATAGCATGAAACATGTGGATCCAAATCAGCCCCTTATGAAGCAACGCATAAACTAGGGTTTAGGCTTCTATCACTCTCGCAACCCATCATCTATTTGTTACTCCACAATGACTTCCCTTAGGCCCATAGCATGGTGAAGCGTCATGTAGTCAACATTCACATGACACCATTAAGTGAAGTAACAACATACATATCATCAAAATATCAAACGAATACCAACTTCACAAGATTACTTATAACAAGACTTCTCCCATGTACTCAGGAAAAATAGTAAGTACTCACACATCATCAACATGTTCAAGATCCGAGGTATAATAATGATGATTAAGGATCTGAACATAAGTTCTTCCACCAAGTAATCCAACAAGCATCAACTACAAGCCGTAATCAACACAACTAGTAACTCACAGGTACCAATGTGAGGTTTTGGGACAAATATTGAATACAAGAGATGAGTTAGGGTTTGAGATGAGATGGTGCTGGTGAAGATGTTGGTGAAGATTGGTCCTCCCATGATGGAGGAAGCGTTGGTTATGATGGTAGCTTCGATCTCCCCCCGGAGAGGAATTTCCCCGACAGAATCTGACTGCCGCAGTGCAAAAGGGCCTCTGCCTAGGTTTCCGTCTCTAGACGGCGGCGCTTCGTCCCGAAAGATTTCTTAGATTTTTTCGGGTACATCACTATAGGGGAAGAGAGGCGTCGGAGGGCCAACAGGGCCCCACAAGCCATCATGGCGCCCCCCCCGGGGGGGGGGGATTAGCGCCCTGTTGGCTTGTGGCTTGCTGGTGGACCCCCTCTGGTATATTTTGGTCCCAAAAATTCTTAAATATTCCAAAAATATTCTCCATGAAGTTTCAGGTCATTTGGAGTCTAGTGATTTTTCTGTCTTTTTCTCGGTTTTCCAGTCCAGAATTCCAGTTTCCATATATTTCCCTCCTTGTGGTGTACCTTGCATATTTAGAGAGAAGAGGCTCAAGAATTGTATAATAGTGTGGAATAATGGACAAGAATGAAGTAGATAATAATAAGAATTCATGATGCAAAATGAACGTATCAACTCCTCAAGCTTAGACCTCGCTTGTCCTCAACACTACTGGAATCAGAAGATTTGCCGTCTGCCACATCTTTGCCGTCTGCTAGCTGACGACAAAGAGTGGCTTTGCCATTGGCTAGCACAAAACAGACGGCAAAGAGCTAGCAGACGGAAAAGGGTGGCTTTGCCATGAGCCACCTCTTTGCCGTCTGCCAGCTGATGGCAAAGATTCTTTACCGTTAGCCAGCAGACGACAAAGAGGTGGGGTGGGGCCAAGTGGAGGCCAGCTTATTGCAACGGCCCACCCACCTCTTTGCCGTCTGCTAGCTCACGGCAAAGTTTCTTTGCCGTCGGCTAGCGAATGGCAAAGACCTAACTATAACGGCCCTAACGGTCCACCCCCTCTCTTCTCTCTCTCTGTCTTTCTCTCTCCCCGACCGTACACCCCGCCCCCGCCCCCGACCGCACCCCGCCGCCGCCCCCGACCGCACCCCGCCGCTGCCCCGACCCTAGGCCGCTCAGGCCCGCCGCCCGCCGTCACCGATGCCCCGTCGCTCCACCCCCCCGCTGCACCCCACCGCCGCCCCGACCCCCACTGCCATCTCCACCCGGCCCCGTCCCGCCCCCTCCCCTGCCCCGGCCTCCTCCACCGGCCCCGACCCGCCCCCTCCCCTACGGCGACACCGCCCCCCTCCCCTGCCCCGGCCTCCTTCATCGGCCCCGCCCCACCACCTCCCCTGCGGTGACGCCGCCCCTCCCTTGCACCAGCCTCCTCCACCGGCCTCGCCCTGCCCCTGCCCTGCGGTGACGCCGCCCCTCCCCTGCCCCCTCCACCGGCCCCGTCCTGCCCCCTGCCCTGCGGCGACGCCGCCCCCTCCCCTACCCCCTCCCCTACCCCCTCCACCGCCCCTCCACCGTCCCCCTTAACCAGCGGCGACTCCTCTCCGGTGAGTTCTTTCTCCACTTGCACAATTTTTATTTAGATTTAGGTTTAGTTTAGTTCAATTTAGTTATGTTTTTTTAGATTTAGGTTTAGTTAGTTTAGTTATTAGGTTAGAAAAAATAAGTTAGTTAGTTAGTTTTTTCTGTTAAGTTAGTAAGTTAGTTAGTTAGTTAGTTTTTAGGGAGGAGGAGAGGCAAAGAGGAAAGAAGAAGAAGAAGATGAGAAGAAAAGAAGAAGAGAGGAGAAGAAGAAAAGAAGAGAGAAAAGAAAGAAAAGAAGAAGAAGAAGAAAGGAGGAGAAAGAAAGACGAAGAAGAAGAGAAAGAAGAAGAAAGAAGAAGAGGAGGAGAAGGAGAAAGAAGAAAGAAGAAAGAAGAAGAAGAGAGAAGAGGAAGAAGAAAGAAGAAGAGAAGAAAGAAGAAGAGGAAGAAGAAGAAGAAAAAGAAGAAGAAAAGGAGGAGGAGGAGGAGGAGAAGAAAAGAAGAAGAAGAAGAAGAAGAAGAAGAAGAAGAGGAAAGAAGAAGAAGATGAAAAAAAAGTAGAAGTAGAAGATGAAAAAAAGAAGTGGGAAAAGTAGAAAAAGAGGGCCGCCGAGGGAAAAGAGGGTTGCCGAGTGGTTGAGGGGTCGAGGATCGAGGGGAAAAGGAGTCGAGGGTCGACCCCGACATGACACCACCGACATCCCGACCCCCGACACGGCACCCCCGACCCCGACACATCACCCCTACCCCGACACAACACCGCCGACACCCCGACCCCGACACGACACCCCCGACACCTTGACCCCGACACGACACGGGTCATATATTTGTGAATTATGAGTTAGGTCATATATTTTTCAATTTTGTTATACAAAACGTCATATTTATGTTGATGAGGTGGATTTAAATGTGCAGTTAACTACTACAAAATAGGCTGTTAGTGGCGCACCCGTTTTTAATATTAATGGCGCACTATGGGTGTGCCACTATTAACACGCCACTAGTAACAAATAGTAATGGCGCACCTCTGGTGCGCCATTAGTATCCCAGATAATAGTGGCGCACCACAGAGTGCGCCATTACTATGTCCACCGGTGCGCCATTAATATGCCTCCTAGGGAGCCATATTTGCCTCCACCTATGCCCCCAGGTGCGCCATTACTATGCCCCATAATGCGCCACTGGTATTTGGCCCTAGTGCGCCACTAATGCTCAATATGGTGCGCCACTACTATGAATATTAGGAATTATTATTTTTTGCTTTTCTGGTATTTGCATAGGTTACAAAATACGTTACAACACAAAATATAAACATCACACAATAGAATTCATCATATTAGTCTCCAAATTCGAAATAGCGAACAAAGTTCAAACATTAGCCAAGTTTAGGTCTCGAGACATTAGCAAAGTTCATCGTATTAGCCGAGTTTATCGTCACATTACAAAGTCGATATCGATCATCTAAACTACCATCACATAGAATAGAGCTGCGGTCATGATGTGCATCATCGCGATGAAACTGGTCTTCATTCGGTTCCTCCTCCGCTCCCTCCTCTCTCCCGCTAGATAGCGCGCGTATCTAGCTTCCGCCTCCGCCCTAGTGGTGTACCCTTTGTAACTGTTACCGCTGAAACGGTGAACCTGTCTGTGACACTCCTCCCAGTCGTCGTAGACTCCGGGAACCTTACCCTTGTACACGACATACGACGGCATCTCTATCCACTAGACAAACAAAACGTTAGTAGCAATTCATAGATAATATATAAGCAATATGTAAGTATGCAACAAAAGGATCAAAAGAGAAAAGCAACACATTAATAGCACGATTCATGGTCCTACTAATAAATAGCATCGATTACGTATAAGTTGAACGACTGTCCAAACTAAAGAGACATACAAGTTCATTAAATTTTAATTACAACATGAGCTAAACTCTTCTTCCAGAACATATAGCATCAATACTTTCGACTCGGCCCAGGGACCGGAGCGTGGATGAAGCCGCCGTCTTTCGTGATGGTCATGAATGTGCGGTCGTTGTCAGCCTGCATTTGTAGCGTTGTTTCTATTTCACTATTGGACGGTTGATATTTGAGGTAGAACTGCCCCGAGGTATGAAGGACATATTGATAGATGATTTCCGCAATATCCGACTGGATGCGAAAGAATTCTTGTCTGATGTCCGCGTCCTGGATTTCCGACAAGCGTGCGGCCCAATCTTTGAGATTACTTGGTAGCATAAGGTGATGAAGGTCCCATACGATCGCCCGCATGTGATGGAGGGCATAGTAGGCATCCTTCTGACTGCCAGGCGGTTGCTTGACGCAGGGGAACGTCGTTATATGGGTGAACACGTGCTTGCCGTACCTATAAATTGGCCTCCTGAAGGTGCCTCCAAATTTGGCGTAGCCGGGGAGAGCATCATCAAGAACTTTCTTGATATTTGTGTAATCTTTCTTCGACTGACGGTCCGAGTCGAAATACGTGGCCATGGAATATTTCAGGCTTAAGAGGATGAGTGTGCAATGTGTGTCATTGCACAAAACACGGAATGTTAGAAAAAAAGAACGATCGAAATCTAAGAAATCATATGTTACGGGGCGGTGAGGGGATGACTTACTTGGGAAAGTAAGGCACGAGGAAGTTATCCTTATCTGGGTTCGCCAGAATGACGCCTTCGAGGTATGAACTCGCGACTTGCCGGTCCCCAGCGCTGCCCAAGATCTTGGCACGCATGTAGAAGGGGTCGACTATCACGATGTCCGGGGTCTTGTCTCTAATGATCCGCATCTCCATACTGAGCGAAAATAGCCGAACAAAGGTGTAGTGCAGCGGATAAAGGTTAAACATAGCGAAGATGTCATCAAACCACAGGACGATCATACGCTCGACGCTGCTCTCGACAAAGCCCTTGCCCTCTCGCACCTTGGCCACAAAAACCGGGTATGCCACATCATTCTCGGTGAGACGCCGGTTCTCCATAGTAAGAACACCGTCATGCAGACTCCGCATAGCACCGGTTGCAGCATTGAGCAGATTAGTCGGTAGCATCGGCCTACCCGCCACATGCACCCTCCTCGAGATATCCTTGGGTATTGGTGGCCCGTCCTGAGCACGGATCGTACTCGGTGCCGGCTAGCTCGCACCCTTGTTATTTTCTCTTTTCCGTGCCTTCTGCTTCTTCTGCTGTAATGGGATCGAGTTCTGCTCAAAGACCACCTTCTTGAGTGTGTTGGGGCTGATAATATTTGGCACCTCGGCTGTTTGAGTCTCGGTGAAGGCGGCAGCTGGAGGCATCTCCTGAGAACTGAACAGACGACGCCTGTTGCAATTGGGTTTCTCCGCGGTACCAGCTAGATCTCGATCGTCTTTTGCAGGGTTGGGTTCTTGAGAAGGAGGCCCCAAGAATTCGTCACCGTACCCATCTTCGTTGATGTACTTATCGACGTTGGAAAATGTACCATCGTCATCGTCCCGATCCTGTGCCATATGCATATCTGGATCAGCTGACGGCGGTAGCGTTGCGGCGGTCTTGCCATGGCTTGGCGCCGGCACGACTGGCGGTGTTGTCTGTGGGGTGGTGTCCCCCGCCCCCAAACGAATCTGGCTCTTGAGCCAAAGCATGGACCAGTTTAAGCAGGCGCTAAGGGTCATCACATCATCTTCGTCGGCCCCAGGGGGTCGATACGGAGGTAACAAGTCGTCGCAGCCCCGCAGCACCCGAACTAGTTGAACCCTATACACGGTGGGTGGCATCGGATTACCGTGGAACACGCGGTTGCCCGGTTTAATGATTTTGGCCTTGGCGACAATCACCGTCCACGAAGTGCAGGAGAGTGCATGGAACGTTGGCGGCGCCCTGCGAAAACATGTAGGGCGCCAGGGATGCCCAGTCAAAGGCAAGGAGATGAAGTAGTCATCGACCGAGGCTTAGTTACCGTGATGGCATCGAGCTCGGATAATGTCGAGGCACCGCCAACGGCGGGCATGCAAATGACGGAGGGGCCGCTTGCTGCCGAGGTGCCGGCCGGCGTATTCTTCCCACACCCGGGTGCATTAAGGTCCAATACCGGCGCCGACGCCGGAGACACCAATGCCGCCTCCGCCGGAGACACCAATGCCGCCTCCGCCGGAGACACCATTGCCGGCGCGTTGTGTGAGTTGCTGCCCGTGAAGCTGGGAATCGGGGGCGGCCCCTGTTGGCTGCCCGCAATCCACCCCCGCAGCCCCTCAAGCAAGGAAGGCATAATGGCGGTGATCGTCACTCCCAGTTGGTCTCGCACTTGCTCTTGGACTATCTTCGGAATCCGCGCCACTTGTGCCTTGAGTTCTTTAACCTTGCGCTCCTGGCTTTCCGAGCTGGTCTTTCTCTCCTTTCGCCCAGCCTTATAGTATTCCGACCATTTCGTGGACAAGCCTTCGCCGGCCACACGACCAGCTGACGACGGCTTACTGAACTTATCCTTTTGTTTCAGAACGTTCAACGCCCTATTTAAAGAGGTGTCCCAAGGGGCAGCAGGCAGGGAGCTCTGAGACCCCGCGCTACTACTTTTAGTTTCCTACGGAAGGAACGTGAACCATTTAGAAATTTGGCTTCATTAATTAGAATGCAACCATATGGAGGTAATTATGCGGGGGTGTATTCCTTACCAGAACATGCTCAAGCTCCTTCACCTTCGGATCCGTGGTAAGATCCCCTGTTACCGGATCCACCTTGTACCGGGCCCTGACATAGTTCTTGGTCTGCTTTTCATGGTATTTATCGAAGAGGGGCGGTAGGCCTTGCGCGGCACGCTCCGCGTCCTCCTTGTCCCATTTAGATTCCGCCACTCTGTAACCGCTGGGACCTAGTTTGTGGACCCCTAAGTTCATGTCCCGCATATCTTTCCCCCACTGACTTGATTCCGCGGATGCGTTGCTCTCGCACTTGATCTTGAACTCCAGGTAGTCCTCTTCGCTGATCGAAGGATTTGTCGCCTTGATCTTCTCATAACTATCACCACTTAGAATCCTTCTCTTCACCGCGGCTCTCCAAGTAGCCAGGGCCGTGCTCATCTTCGTGAGGGCGGCACTGTTCACTTTATTCCCTGAGAGGCGTGTGTTTGCGAAGTCACCGGGGAACTTGTATCGTTCGTGCAGCTTCGTGAAGAGGAGGTTGCGCAAATTCCCTCGGTCAAGATGCCTTAGGTTCTCGGTGTTGATCGAGACGGTGCTCCGGAGAATGCACCCGAGTTGTCCCGCGTACCCATAGACTAATCCTTTGGGCACCGTTGGATGCCCACTGGAGGACACTTCAGTAAATTCCTCCTTGACGGTGCCGAGCACGTTCGGGCACCGGTCCTTCCGTTGCCTCTTCGGTTGGCTACCATCAGTGGTGGCATCCCCGACGACACCATTAGTGGTGTCATCCCCGACGCCACTAGGGGTTGTGTAGTCGGGATCGGTGTCTTCCGCGGCGTCCTCATAGCGGTGAGGTTCTTCCTCCATCTCCTGGGACAGCTCCCAGAATGTCTTGCCCGAACCACCGACCTCATCGTTGTCGGCCATGTTCGCTCTAAATAGGAAAAAAGGCTACTAGAGTTATTGGATGAGATCAGGGTAGTATCTATTCTTCTCAGATTTAGAGGAAACCTAAGAATAAAACATGCAAAATGTTGATTAATTTTTTTTTCGGTTGAGAATCGGGCACCTTCTAGGTCAAGAAAATTGGGCATGACCTTTGCTAATTTTCTTGACCTAGGAGTGCCCCATTCTCAACCGAAACGGAAATTAATCAACATTTCAGGAGAAAGGGGTAACTATTTGTCCCTGCACAAAATATTGAACTGAAGGAGCCTCAGTTCAGTTGTGGCGCCCCTGAACAAGTGATCATCAAGCTCAGGCCAGTGACCTGCTTGAGCCAAATTATCAACGGAAGCATTCAACTTAATCTGTAGCTTCAATGTGTCATGCCCAGCTGATCATAAGGTTGATGTGCATATAGGAACCCAAATTATCATCTTTCCTTACCAAATTTCACATGTATAAAAAACATGCATATGTGTCAATATATAGGTTACATGCATGCATTTCTTCCGCATTTTTGGGGTTGAACCTTGTAGATATGACTTTTCAAGAAACTTGTCAATATGTAGTTATAATACCATGACAATATGGTCCTAGTCCTAGGACAAATTACTGTGACCCCCCCCCCCCGCGCGCCTGACGCGCATCAGATGATATAAAACATCAGCTTTTTTCCAATTTATAGATGATTGCAAGTATCTGTCCTTTTACAGATCAGAAAATGTATAATCAACACCTCATAGCAGGCCATGAAAATGAAAAAAAATGTGTACTTCATGTTGTTGGTCAGCGGCTTTACCGTTTAAACTTTACCTGTTCCCTCATCCTACCTCAGCTATCTACCAAATCCAAGATAACAATAAGGGCACTCGAAACTGATTTGCAAACCTGAACTATCAGCAAGTTCAAAAAACTCAAGGACATCTAAACTATAGGATGCTTTGTGGGATACAAAGAAGTCGTGTCTGTTGGTGTACGCAACATAGAGCACATAACAATGCAATCCAAGGAACTGATAATAGACATACAGTGTGATATCAAACAGAGTTGAAATCTGAAAATTATACTCGCTGAACTATTATCGTGGTGGTCCAAAACTGCTAATAATTCTCTCTCTCATAATGTGACACAGGTCCACCCTGGGTTCAGCCAGTATATATTCCTTGCTGGTTCACCAAGAAAATCAAGCTAGTAGAAGCACAACACCTAAGCCTAAGCCAGGTGATTAAAGGAGCACTGTTTACATAAAGAACATTGTTAGGCATGTGCCACAAGTGAACTGAATCATGTGCTACTGGTGAAGATTTCTGCAATGAACTTCAGGAAGCTCAGATCAAGTGTTTTTAAACCTACCAGTCTTTCATCTTTTTACTGTGCCATCCGGGGTTAAGTTTATTCAACATGGCCAATTTATTTATATACAATGCGGCAAAATCTTTTCTAGTTGTAGTACCGAGACATATAGTACATTTTAGTAGCTGTTGAATAGTCTTTTCTTAATCAAAGATACCCGAAATAGAAGCACGTAAGCAGAAGAAAACTAATGGTAAACGAAACATTGCTACACTGAGGCATTAGATTTGTAAATAAACAATATGAAAGAAAATAAGAACCAATCATGACAAATCAGTGAAGCATTGGATAGATCAAAACACGGAGCAATCTTTGATGTCCCCTTTCTTGCTTCCTTATGTGTGACCCTGGCCCGAGAAAAAATAACATACATGGGAATGTAGTATTAATTAACTTTGTGTTCGAAGCTTACTGTAAAATCAGGGTACACATATTTAATACAGGGACTAAGTGATTTAGCAAACATCTGAATCTATATCGAAAAAAACTGAATCCTAGCAAGACGGTCGCCAATCCGTATAGAAGTAGAAGAAGCCTTGATTCTTACACATGTTTAATATAGGGACTAAGGGATTTAGCAAACATCTGAATCTAGATTGGAAAAAACCTGAATCCTAGCAAGACGGTCGCCAATCCGTATAGAAATAGAAGCAGCCTTGATTCTTAAAATTTGTAGAAACGATGAAGAGCCCCTGACCATGTATGACAATTATATGTGTGCCTGATGGGTGAAAAGTTGTCAAGAAGGGAGAAAAGTTGCCTGATGTTCTTTCCTTTTTATTTTTTGCCATTATCTTCATTTTGTAGAAACTAGATGTAGCTTCATTTTGTAGAAACTAAATTTTTATCTCCCTGAACCCTGATGTAGAAACTAGATGTAGCTTCATTTTATCTCCAAGAAGGACTAATTTTTTTGCCATTTGTAGAAACTAGATGTAGCTTCATTTTGCCATTATCTCCCTGAACCCTGATACACTCATGATCTCCTTGCAATTGATGCTCTGCTCTACGCTGCCCTGCCCTGTTTTTATGAACATAATGGAGGGGAAAGGAGTTATTAAGTTCTATTGACATGCTATAGATCGTACACAGAAAATATTCATCTAGATTAACAAAGCACATGTGTAGATCGAATACCAATTGTTTATAATACTAATCTCAATGTGGATTGATTAACAGAGCACATGAAAAATTCATCTAGATGAAGTGGACCTTTGTAGTGCTTGTAGAGAGAATAAATTTCCATAGCTTGAGACACAAATCATATTGCGTTAATGGTGAACCTGCGGGGAAATGACCATGAGGGGAGAGCGGTCGGACCTGCGGCGAGGTGGGGCGTGCGGCGGCAGCGGCGATCGGGCAGCGTGCGGCGGCGATGCTGCGTCGTTTGGCGGCACAGCCAGGAGGGGGCATCCTGGCGGGGTCGAGCGGCGAGCGACGACCGGGGATGAAGCGGGGTCGGATGGCGACGGAGCGGGGTCGGCTGCCAATCCTAGCCTGATGCATGAGCAAGAGCAGAGAGGGGATGAGGTGTTTGCGTGCGTTTCCTGTGTATATCGAGAGGAAGAGTTACCAATGGCGCACTAGGCGGGGTGCGCCATAAACAAGGATAGCAATGGCGCACTATTGCGAGGTGCGCCATACACAAGTATAGCAATGGCGCACTATTGCGGGGTGCGCCATAAATACCGGGGATAGCAATGGCGCACTATTGCGGGGTGCGCCATTACTAACTTTTTTTTGGGATTTTTAGTTAATGCTATAATATATTTCGTTTGTGCAGAGAAGAGTTTGTGCTCGTGCGTCTAGTTTCTTTAGAATGTGCTCATGTGCAACACATGCGTTTGCATGCCCAAACAAAAAGCACAACTTGTTGGTCCCCTCTTCTCTCTCCCCTCCTGCCCTATCCTCATCACCATGTCTGGACACAAAAAATGAACATATACTAAAGGAATTTGTGGGTCGGCGTTGGAGATGCCCTTAATATAGGGTATAGATATGATATTGCGTAAGATATAGTGCATGGAGAGTATCCTTCACATATTTAATATAGTGCATGGAGAATATATATGATAAATGCACAAATGAAATCAAGTGACATGAAATAACAGTCATCAAAGATTGAGCTTGCCACTGACACATGTACACACGCGGCCGACACGTCGTGATTCAATCTTTGCTATATTTTCACAATCTTCTTGCCCTTCTTTCTCGCGGTTGAATAATTTAGCCCTGGAACCCCTTGAGTTCTTCTCTTGAATGGACGTCCTTTAGGTAGGGTGGTCCTGCTTCTTCTTGTGGTGTATGGTACTTCATCGTCGTCGTCATCTTCCATCTTCGGGTCGCTGTACTTGTGGAAGTCTTACTCATTGGCGAGTCCATCCATTTCGATGATGTTCCTTTTGCCTCTCCTCACGACAACACGACTGGGCTTTGACGGGTCGGTAATGAAGAAGCATTGGTCCACTTGGCAAGCCAGTACCCATGGCTCATTTTTCGCGGTGACGTTTGTGCCCGCGGTCTTGGATTTGGCTTCGGGTATAACCATGGTGGTGAAATACCGGTCTTCTTTTAGGACGCTCTTGGCCCATCTGACACGGAACATCGGGACCTTCTCTCCAGCGTAGCTCAGCTCCCAGATCTCCTCGATCCTTCTGTAGTATCTGTCCTTGTCGTCACCGGTGTAGGATTCCATCGTTACCCCGGAGTTCTGATAATCGCTCTTCATGTCCTTTTCCTCGGTGTAGAATGTGTAGCCGTTGATATCGTACGCCTCATAGGTCATCAGGTTATGCTTGGTGCCCTGTGACAAGGTGAATATGAGTTTTTCTTCCGTGGAAGAATCCTCATGTAAAGGGTACGACAGAAGCCTGTCCTTGAACCAACGCGTGAAACATGAATTGTGCTCTTTGATTATATCTCCGTCCGTCCTCTATTGGCCTCTGTCATTGTACATCTTCTCAATAAAGGTTTTGTGCTCTACCACCCAAGGATCGACCACGTCTATGTGTTGTAGCGCGACTAGGTTTGCTCTTTCAAAGTCGGCGAGTCGACCCTTGAAGTCGACATGCATTTCGCGGCGACCCTCATGGTGACCCCATCTAGCGAGCCCGCCGAGGTGCCTGTTGACGGGCAGACCAATGGGGTTCTAGGTGCCTAGATAATTCGTGCAGAAGGAGATGCACTCTTTGGTCAGAAAGCCCTTGGCTATGCTTCCATCTGGATGTGCCGTGTTGCGAACGTATCCTTTGATGACACCATTCATCCTTTCGAACGGCATCATGATGTGCAGGAACGTCGGCCCGAGTTGGATGATATCCTCCACGATATGGACCAGCAGATGCACCATAACATCGAAGAATGCGGGCGGTAAGTACATCTCAAGCTCGCATAGTATCACCGCGATCTCTTCCTGTAGCCTTCTGAGTTGCTTCACGTCAACCGACTTCCGAGAGATGACGTCGAAAAAGTTGCATAGGCCAAATAGCGTTTCACGGACGTGCGCATCCATGGTCGCACGGATTGCAACTGGAAGTATCCGCGTCATCAGCACATGACAGTCGTGAGACTTCATCCCGCTGAACTCCTGCTTCGCTGAGTCTAGGTATCTGCTTATCTTCCCCGCGTAACTGTAAGGAAGTTTTACTCCTACGAGGCAGGTGAAAAACTGCTCGATCTCCTTCTGACTTAGAGTGAAGCACGCGGGAGGGCATTCATATTTGATCTTCTTGGCCTTTTTGCCTTTGTTGCGACGACTTTCTGTGTCCTTCGCCTCATCATCATCATTATCATTAGGGCGTTTTGCGTGAAGCTCCTCCCTGATGCCCATTGATTGCAAGTCTGCCTTTGCTTTCAGCCCATCTTTGGTCCTCTCTGGCATGTTGAGCAGGGTACCAAGCAGACTCTCGCACACGTTCTTCGTGATATGCATGACTTCAAGGCTGTGAGGCACACGAAGGATCTTCTAGTGTCCCAGAAAATAGACCTTGTTTTCCATACCTTCAGCAGCGGCTCTGGCGCCTTTCGCTTCTTTCCCGGCGGTGGGCACTCTTTCCAATTTTTCAACAACTCGTTTATTTCCTCACTGCTCCTCGTACGTGAGGGTCTTCGGGGTTCGGTTTCACCATCGAACAGATCCTTGCGTTTTCTCCATGCGTCATCGCCGCGAAGCCACCTTCGATGTCCCATGAAAACGGTTTTCGAAGACCCGGGATCTCTATCTAGCTGGCGATATGTTGTGTCATCCATGCACCTGACGCATGCACTAAATCCATGGACCACCTGCCCCGCGACATATCCGTAACCGAGAAAGTCGTGCACCGTCGTGAGCAGTGCGGCTCTCATAGGGAAATATTGTTTCGCTGCGGCGTCCCATGTATTGGCTGGCGTTTTCCACAGCGTGTCTATCTCCTCTTTTAGCAGCCCTAGATACATATTGATGTCGTTCCCTGGTTGTTTCGGCCCTTCAATTAGCATACTCATGTGAATGTACTTCCTCTTCATGCACATCCAGGGGGAAGGTTGTACATCCACACAAACACAGGCCAGGTGCTATGTGTGCTTCTCTGGCTGCCAAATGGATTGACTCCATTGATGCTCGCGCCCAGCACGATGTTCCTTGGATCGTCCCCAAATTCTGGGTGTTCGAAGTTCAACGCTTGCCACTGGCTCGCATCCTTAGGGTGACTCAGCATCTTGTCTTTTTTATTTATCTCCGGATCATTTCCGTCATCTTCTCGCTTCTTCTCCTCCCTATCCGCGTGCCAACGCAGGAGCTTTGCTATCTTAGGGTCCGCGAAATACCGTTGCAGACGAGGAGTGATCGGAAAGTACCACACCACTTTTCGAGGAGCTTTCTTCCTCTTCTTGTATCGAGTGACGCCGCACACCGGACATATGGTAGACTCCGCGTGCTCGTCCCAATAAATGATGCAATCGTTCATGCACACATGGTATTTCACGTGCGGTAAATCCAGAGGACACATGATTTTCTTTGCCTCCTCCAAACTGGTTGGGCACTTGTTCTCCTTGAGAAGACGTTCGTGCCAGAATGACATGTTCTCGTCGAAGCATGCGTCGGTCATTTTGTGTTTTACCTTCATCTCCAGAGCCATGAGCGTTACTTTCAGGCGGGTATCCTCGGGCCTGCATCCTTCATACAATGGAGTAACCGTGTCTATCTCCAGTTGATCCAGCTTGGCTTTCTCTCGGGCGGCAGCTCTTGCGTTACCCGTCTGCTTGAGAAGCAGCTCTTGAATATGAGGGTCCTGCACCCAGCCCATCGATGGTCCATCGTCGTCTTCTCTGGCATCTTCATCTTCATGATCATGCCCTTCGTCTTGATCTTACTCATCATCATGTCCGACACCTTCTACATGATGACTGTGCCCTGCATCTACTTCGTGATCATGTCCTGGAGATTCTTCGTCTTCTCGCCCGCTCTCGCCGCTATTGTCTTGCTGCCCTTCTTTATTTCTTTCCCGGACCCCATGGATGACTTCATAATCATCTTCATCACCTTGCCACCGATATCCATCCATGAAACCACGCACGAGCAGGTGGTCCCGCACCTGTCTGGAATCTGGGTCCATAAGGCTCTTCAGCTTGCATCTTCGACACAGACATCTTATCTCCGTCTCGTTCTTTTGAAGCATCTCGGCCTTTGCGGAACTCAAAAACCTATTCACGATGCCTTCGGTCATCGTGTGGACCACGGTCACCTGTGGGGTAGAGCAAAATGATATTTTAGAACCAAATTTTTTTTGGCATGACTTTGCCTAAAAATAGGACCAAAAAGAATGCATAGTGCCAAATTCTCGCCGAAACGGAAATGAATCAACATTTCGGCAAAATATTGGCAACATTTAGGGGAGGGTCATCACCACAAACAATGGCGCACCACAAACATACGTAGATCTAGGCCATAAAAAGTGTGTACATTGGAGGGAGAAAAAAGTAGATCTAGAACATAAAGAAAGCTTTCCCCTTACTTACCTATAAAAAAGGAAATTTAACCACTTAATTTGGGTGAATCTATGGTGCAAATAAGGTGAGGAGGAGGAGGCAGCCGAGACCAAGCTTGGTAGCTAGAGGTGGAGAGAATGAAGTGGGGAAAGTGAGTGTGGTAGGTGGCTGTAAAAAATTAAATATCTAGCTGCTCTCAAGTTACCAATGACGCACCTCCTAAGAATGCGCCATTGGTAACCAGGGTTACTAATGGCGCACCTGGTGCATGGTGCGCCATTACTAGTTTTTAAAAAAATTTGAAAAATTTGTTAGTAGTGGCGCACCGTAGGTGTGGTGCGCCACTAATAGTTAAAACTACTAATGGCGCACTTCCACCTGGTGCGCCACTGCTAATTCTCTGGAGGGGTGTGGGGCCAGGACACAACTAGTAATGGCGCACCACACACTAGGTGCGCCATTAGTAATATGGCCATTAATAGCGCACCAGTATCTGGTGCGCCACTGCTATATAGTAGTGACACACCACATACATAGTGCGCCACTAATGTCTATATTAGCTATAGCCCTTTTCCTAGTAGTGGTTGTTCCGTTGTTGCGAGGGTCTGGTGTTCGACGACATCCCCGTGCATTCGACGAGCTCTGCCCATGCGTTCGTGGGTGAGCACAAATGACATCTCCTCCTCCCCCCTTAATTTCCTCTGTTCCGGTCTTCGTGCCGATGAAACTTGCTAGATATAGGTGTCTTCAATCATCAGTATGCGTGACCACTACGCGTCTCCCGTTCGAAAGGGTTACATCTATAAATATGCATTCATTAGCATATTTATAGCCGTGATTCCTTCGAATTGTCCAATGTTATCCATGGACAACCCGAGTATGTGTAGATTGAGTTTGTTTTCCCATATGCTCTGCTCCAGATCCGATGCAGAATTTTGTCAGTGCCTCCCTGTTGTTCTCCGGGTACACATCCTCTCTGCTTATTGCCGAGACGTGTATCAGGAGAACATCGGGGAGGTGCTGCCGAAATTGTGTGTCGGATCTGGAGCAGAGCATGGGAAACTGAACCCAATCTACACATACTTAGGTGGGATTAGGACCTATGTTTACCTACTAGCGTCTAGGTTGCATCGACATAATAAAACCAACAAACTCTATTAACTGATGAATATGGTTTGCTGAATTATCTATATATTTTTATGTGTCCAGTAGCTAGGAAAGATGAGTGGTCGTGGGTGGATGTACACCGGTCACACTAGTCAGAAAGACATGACCCGTGAATTGATAACAATAACCAAGGAGTTTGTGAGAGTCGCATTTGCAAATGGACAGAAAATAACCTGGTGCCCTTGTGTCGATTGCGACAACTTTAAGAAGAAGTCAGAGTTTGAAATGATCAAACACTTGCAGAAGTGGGGTTTTATGCCTAATTATACGGTCTAGACATTTCATGGTGAGTCTGCCCAATGTGCCAGAGCTGAGGTGGTTCATTGTCGCACCGACGAGCATGGTACCGAGATCGAAGACATGGTGCAAGACTTTGATGATGCTTGGTATTCGGACGATGAGATGGAGGAATCTGCAAAGCCCATCTATGAAATGTTGGAGTCTTCAAAATGTCCTCTCCACGAGCACACTAAGCTTTGTCAGCTGGATGCCATCGCGCAAGTAATGGCTCTGAAGGCTCAGTTCAACCTGGGCAGAGAATGCTACGATGCGATGATGATGATATTTGGACGCTTTCTACCCAAAGGCCATGTATTTCCAGCAAACCTGTACCAGTCGGACAAAATCCTACGTGTGCTTAATATGCCCTATGAGAAGATAGATGCCTGTGAGAATGGATGTGCCTTATTTAGGCTTGAGTATGCAGGCTTCAACTATTGTCCCATTTGCAATGCTTCTAGGTATGTTCTGGTAGACAACGGTATGGGTGAGAAGACCCATACCAAAATCCCAGTCAAGTTTCTTTGGTATCTGCCAATCATACTAAGACTTCAACGTCTTTTCATGGTCGAAGAGACGGCCAGACAGATGACGTGGCATAAATTGGGCAAAAGAACAAAACTAGATGAAGATGGGAATCCGATGTTGGGACACACTTTAGACGCTTTTGCGTGGAAGCACTTTGATGCATTACATAAGGATAAAGCGGCAGATCCAAGGCATCCTCGAGTTGCCATCAACACGGATGGGTTCAATGTGTATGGTATGACGGCAGCACAATATAGTTGTTGGCCTGTATTTGTCATTCCACTCAATCTCCCCGAAGAGATTATGAAAAGAAAAAACATTTTCCTGACGTTGATAATTCGAGGGCCCAAATATCCGGGGAACAATATGAATGTGTACATGCAACCGCTTAAGGATGAATTGCAAGAAGCCTAGGATAATGGGATCAAGACATACGCCGCCGCTACCAAAAAGAACTTCAAAATGCATGTGTGGTTCATGTACTCATCACATGACTTGCCGGCGTATGCGCTATTCGTTGGCTGGTCTGTGCATGCAAGGTTCCCATGCCCCACATGCAAGGCAGCTCTTGAGTTCCGTTGGCTGCAGGCGGGTCGCAAGTTTTCTTGCTTCGACATGCATAGACAGTTCCTGGATCCTCACCATAAGTTCAGAAAAGACAAGAAGAATTTCATCAAAGGTAGAGTTGTCAAAAACATTGCACCACCTGCGTTGACAGGCCAACAGATCCTGGATCAGATAAACGCTCTCGAGCCGGATCCAAATCGTCCAGGGTATTTCAAAGGGTATAATACGAAACACGCCTGGACTCACAAGATATGTTTGTGGGATCTGCCTTACTTTAAAGACCTCCTTTGCCCACACAACATCGACGTGATGCACACTAAAAAGAATATCGTGGAGGCCCTTTTTGGTACATTGTTCGTCATAGAGGGGAAGTCGAAGGATAGTCCTAAGGCTAGAGTCGATCAGGAGGCTCTATGTGATAGACCATTACAAAACATACGACAACCGAAAGGAAAGAAGAACTGGAGGAAGCAAAAGGCATGGTTCAATCTTGGGAGGCCAGCTATGAGGGAAATGATCTTGTGGGTGAAAATGCAGTTGATGTTCCCCGATGGGTATGCAGCGAATCTAAAGAGGGGAGCGAGTCTTGACAAATTGAAAATATTTGATCTCAAGAGTCATGATTGGCACATATGGCTTGAGCGGGTAATGCCGGTGATGTTGCATGGCTTTATCCCTGAGAATGAATGGCTAGTATTGACAGAGCTGAGCTATTTCTTCCGTGCTCTTTGTGCGAAAGAACTATCGCCTGACGTGCTAGACGAACTGGAAGAGTTGGCACCGGAGTTGATCTGCAAGTTAGAAAAGATCTTTCCATCGGGCTTCTTTAATCCAATGCAGCATTTTATTTTGCATCTCCCGACCGAGGAAAGATTGGGGCGGCCCATGCAAAATCGTTGGTGCTTCGCAACTGAGAGGATGCAGAAGACGCTTCGAGGAAAATGTAAAAATAAACGTAGAGTTGAAGCATCAATGGCCGAGGCATTCATTACTGAGGAGGAGACAAACTTCATGACAGCACACTACAAAGCCAAGAATCGTCATTTGCATAATTCGAAGCCTCGACACAATGATGGCGACCGTGACAAAGGTCGATCCAACCTCAGCCTATTCAAAGGGAAGCTCGCACCAGCCGGTGCTTCAAAAGCAATAGCATTGGATGTCGAAGAATGGCGGACCATTTCGTTGTATATCTTCAATAACCTAACAGAAATGCGGCCGTACATCAAGTAAGTTCTCGGTACATTGTTTTGCAAGTTCTAATTCCTTTGAAATGCTCTTATTCCTGGATATGAGATACAATCGATACGTCACCAAATTCTCGGATGGAGCGGTGATCCAAAAGGATTCCATCGAAGAGTATGAGCTTCTGGCAAAGCATGGAGGCGGCTATCCCGGTTTCATCTCTTGGTTCAAGAAAACGGCAATTTCCATTAGACGATTTAATTTCTTCGTCTAATTTGCGGCTAATGCAACAATCCTTTCGTATTAAACTTGTAGACTAATGTAGAGTCTATGGACTCCGAACTGAGACAAGTCGCTAATGGCTTTGACTATAAGGTCCATTCATTTGACAAATACGACATCAACGGGTATCGCTTTCATACTTTTGGCAAAGAGCTATCTATGGCCGACCGAAAGTCTACAAATTGTTGTGTCTCCGCTGTCGGTGAAGGAGGGGTCGAGTATTATGGAAGAGTTGAAGCAATTTATGAACTTACATTCTTTGGTGAAAACCCACCAAACGCCGTAGTCTTCAAATGTTATTGGTTCCAGCCGAAGGAGACTAGAAGGACTCATGAACATATAGGGCTAGTCGAAATCAAACAAAACACCCATTTAGATGTTCCCGATGTCTATATACGGCTTAACAGGCGACCCAAGTTTTGTATCTACCGTGGGCCTACCAAACGGATCCAAATCTGAATGGTTGGGATGTCGTTTATGATGTGCCACCATAGTTTAGACCACCTCCCCTCAATGAAGATGATTATGAACCTCACATTAACCCAGACACATATGAAGGATAATTCTTCCAAGAAACACGTGTTTCCAAAAAAACGTTTCAAGAATCGCTTTACTTCACCCTAGAACATTAAGGTAGACAGCGACAGTGAATCCGACTTCACCCCTGAGCCGGAACAAGAAGAGATGAAAGAAGAAGAGGTTACTGTTGCGAATGACCTATCAATGCTTGACCGATTACATAAAGGAGGCCTTCCACATGTTGATGCATTTATTGATGATGCTGATGAGCACGTCATTACTAATAGTGATGATGATTATGCTTTTATTGATCCCAGAGCATATATAGATGATGAAGATTAATATTAGTAATGTCAGGTATTCAATTATTATTATGTACATATATATTATTAATTACTTCATGTTATTAGGTATTTCATTTTTTTATGTTGAACTAATTTCGTTCACTCTTTGTCATTGCAGGTGTTGACAGATGGTGGGCGCGGGTCGAGAGCGCTCTGAGCCTCCTTCCTCGGCGCGTGCTGGGAGGGGTGCTATTATTCCACCCCAGCAACTCCGGAGAACGCTGGTACACAGTATGCAGACATCAGCGGGCGCTTCTTCTTCGACCGGGAGAGGTCGGGGGAAGACGAAGAGAGGTGCTAGAGGTAAGAAGGCTGCTGCGCCTTCCTCGCCGCCACCCCCAGCTGATTCTCTCGACCACAGGAGTGTTCCGTCTCAGGTGGACCCGTCTGACTTGGACCCATCTCGGACTCCGGTCGCCGAGCCTCGGGCCAACGAGCCTCAGGTCACCGAGCCTTCGTCCCAGGAGACTCCGGTCCTAGGGTCTTCGTCCCAAGAGACTCAGGTTCCAGATACTTCGTCCCACATGACTCCGGAGGCTAGTGGCCATGCTGATGGTGGCGAGGACAACTTTTTTGAGGATACCTATAGCGAGGGCGAGCTGGTTGAGGAGGGCAAGAAGTGTACCAGCGTGGCTGTACAAAGCTCTTGCCCGTGTCGACGACCCGCGATCAGAGGTGGTTGATTGTGCCTAATGCGGAGAAGTAAGTGCATTTACTCTTTTTTAACCTTTTGCCTTCATGTTTCTTCAAATTAATATCTAATGTGTTGGCCTTGTCATACTGTAGGGGTTGGAAACACGACCCTGGTGTCCGCAGGCCCAACGCGGTCCTTGGTGTGCTTCTCAAGCACCACTTCCCGAGGAAGGTCCAGTTGCACGGTGAGGGTGAGGTTCCACAGGTAGCACTGACCTGGGAGCTGTACGTGGCTGCCCCGGACCCGCCGGAGGAGAGGGTCGACGGTGTCTTGTGCGAGACGGTGGCCGACATTGTGATCCATCGATTTTGGGTAATTTCTCCTTTACAGAATTAAAAATCAACAACAGCTAGTGATTGTACTAATCAGTGTTGTCTTGTTTGATTGCATACCTTCTACAGGTGTCTTGAGGAACACGGCAAACATGGCTATTGTTCTCGTAGCCGAGTGCAAGCGCCTACTTCAGAACTTACGGCACGAGGCTCGGGTGCAGGCTATTCGAGACTACTACGCCTCGACTAACATGAAGAGGGCCAAGAAGAAGTGCCGCAAAAATTTTCCGAGTAAGGAGAAGTACATGAAGGTAATTACCTATTCTTAAGGACTTGTACTTAATTTCCTTGATTTGATTCGTAGGCATAGCGCTGAAATTTCTCTCGTCTAACTTAGGTGCACCCGAGATGGTGTGTGGATAGGATGGACTGTTGGGAGGCATTGGTGGATGAGTGGTGCTCTCCCAAATGTCTAGCCGACCACAACAAGGCCAAGGATAAGCGTGCCCAAATGAAAGGTGTGCCACACCATCAAGGGAGCTCCAACCTGTTTGAGTACGGGGATCACTGGGTATGTGGTTTTCTTCATGATTCATGCAATTTCATTCTTCATGCTAGCTTGTGCCCTTAACTAATATTTTGTTCCTCTCTTTTAGGCGTGACAAAATAAGAAGGATGTAGCGACCCGACTCAAAACGAGTCAAGCCTCTGTGTGTTCTGTGCCATCCCTGGATCAGTATGCTGGCACACACAGTACATCAATGTATATATCAAAGTGCAATCACATGTAAATAACGTAAAACTGATATATACCTTAAAATAGCAGCGGAATACAGTCAACGGGAGTGGAGTCCCAATAACATCAACGACAGGTTGAATGTAGACCGTAACCCTAAATCGTACTCTTACCCGTCGTAGAAGAGTATCTGCAACATAAGACGTTGCAGCCGTGTAGGTCAGCATTTTGAATATGCCGGCAAGATCACCATAGCAGAACAGAAGATAGAAACTATACTATATGCAATAAGGCTTTATGGCTCTGTGGCTAAGTTTTTGCATAAAAGCTGATTTTATTTTCCTACAACAAAGGAACATCAGGAATTTCACTATGGAGTTACCTATCATGACATGGTTTCGCCAACCAATGTCTCAATGCCCATAAGTATCATAAGTTGCCCACAATTAGTTATCAGTCCAGTGTTGAGAGTTCAGAGATAGATCCAAGTCCAGAGGCTCAAATTGTCCGTAATCGGGGACACGGCTAATCGATTAGGTTTAACTCGGGAGAGCGTTGTGTACTTTACCCACAAGATTCTTTCCCTCCTGGTAAGTCCTCGCACTGCCTGGTGTTTGAGAACAAGACCAAAGAAACATGGTCTTTCAGAGTGTTTCCCTGACTACTGTCAGTGCCCATCCATTCCTAACGTCGACTACATCTCATAGCACTGCCCAGCCAGAGTCACAACAAAGATCGACCAAGCCAGAGCCCATAATGACTTGTGGCTACACAGGTAAGCTTCCGGGCATGAAGTATTCATCCTTCCCTTTGAGTCTGGGTGAGGCTTTCCGCGTGAATACTGGCCATCTCCAGCAACACCTAAGCAAATCCACTGGCTTCTCCAGGGTGCCGTTCCAACCATCCCTCACCCAGTAGTGTGTATTGAAAAACTTGTTTCTTGAGTCTCGAAGTCTTGAGGTCTTGAATATGCAGGTCTTGAAGAAGCCTTCATGAAGTCGTCGTTTTGACGTGGAGTCCTCCTTCTCACACCACTCACGAACACTCATACCAGACCCTGTCTACTTTAGCATAGCATTGCACTAACTAGCGTTCCCGGGGCTTTAGTAACAAGTGGTGGGTTCCTACCTCATGCATTCTACTCAACTACAAGAATTTCAATAACACTACGAGAGGGATTTGTTGAATGATGTCACTACATGCAATAAAACATAGGTATGAAAAGATGGTCAAAGTGAACTTGCCTGGTATTACTTGATGAAGATAGTCGCTCTCACAATCTGGATAATTCTACTCGTCACACTCTGAGAAATCTATCGTAAGTAAATAACATTCAATAAACATTCATGCCAAAACAAAGAACCGAAAGAACGCAAGAACAAAACATGTCTTGGAGCGAATATAACAACATACTAGGGTTAAATAAGAAAGGATAGGTTCTAACTGTGTTGTAAAGTGAAAGTGAAGGAATCAACTCAAAAGAGTTAATGGATGATGAACTATTGCTATATAAGCTTAGGTTGGAGAGACTACGGAAGACAATCCAAGGTATGAGAGAACAACATGAATGTTGTTTTGACAAATAGCATAAGACATAAGAATTTATTTGTAGAAAGAATTTAATTGAAATGGAGCACTACAACACAAGTTATAGCGAGTTGAAGTATGAAATAAATTGTAAATTCAAGTATGAATTGAATCTGAATTCACAAAGGTCAAAATAAGTTGAACCGAAGTACGATGGTTATGAATAGAAATATATGACACGAGTATTTAGGGGCAAAAAAAATCAATTGAAACGGTGTTACACTTTGCAAGATATGATCAAATGAAGGTTCGGATTCAAATTGAATTGCTCAAATTTGAAAGGTTCAAAGATTGAAACTAATGATGTTACTATATATGGGAAGTCAATATGAATGTGTAGAAAAAAGAATTACTAGGTTCAAGATGACGGATCAAAAGTTATAAGCAATTCAATATGGCATTGAATTAGCTTAGTACGGTGTGTGAACACATTTTGGGACTAATAGAGAAGTATGAGAAAGATCAAAATTATATGTTGAAACGATAACACTAATGATGTGAACAGAAAGATTACTTCGATACGGATCCGACGCAATTGGATTCATCGGAAACGGAGCTACGGATAAAAAGATATGATTAAAAGAAGTTTGAATATAAATCTGAATAAATTTCGAAATTTGAAAATTTGAAAAGTTGACGTGATAGGTTGATTGGATAGGTGAGGTCAAGACGAAACTCTAAGCGTTGGTTTCATCTAATTCTGATAAACGAGTAAAAAGTTATGGCTATTTGAAAATTTTGGACCAAGCTGTTTTACGGAGGAAAAATGCTATGTCTAAAAGAATTCTAGGACTAATGAGTAAATACGGAGACTAATTAATAATCTAATTACTCTATCGTATACTACTATAGAAATACTAGTCTAGGGATATTAAACTACATGAGTATAAAAGAAAATACGAAGAGAATACCTTTAGAATGCAGAGAAGATATAAATCCAAAGAGGAGACGACTTCCAGAAATCCCGCCGGAGAGAAGATTTTTTTTATAAAGCTAGTCAAACCGAAACGACTCGATTCAACCCCGAAGTGGATGACTTTTGGGTTCACCTATGGGTCTATATTTATAGGTGGAAGGGAGGTGCAAAGATCTAAAGCTAAGCGAGGTGGGACTAAAATCATAGACAAAGAGGAAAAGAGAGAAGAAGAGGACCACATGGGCTTCGGTGGCTGCAAAAAAAAACTTTTTTTTGGTCCCGGATGAACAGTGTCCGCAATGAACAGTGTTCCCTGTTTTTTAAAAAAAAACCAGCAAAGAAAAACAAATAAACAAAAATAGACAAACATTTTATATAGGCATATTATATATCATAATTTTCAGAAAAATATTTCCTAAAACATGCACATTTTTTTAAGGCCGAATAAAATACTTTAAAAAAATAGTATTTTTTCCAATAACTCCAAAATGAAAAGAAACTAGAATTTCAAATAAATGGAAAATAGTTTTTTTATTTTAAAATTTGAGTCAAAACATTGTATCTGATTTTTGAGTGTCATTTACCTCCTCTCATTTGATTTTATAAGAGGGTTTTGAAAATATTTGAACTCAAAATTGAATAGGGATTCGAAATAGAAAATTTTGGGAAAGTCATTTTATTCCCTCTCATTAAAATTTCAAAAGTTTCAAAATTCCACTAAATTTCACACAATCAATCACACAACATTCAAGCAAACAATCCTACTTATTTATTTAATATAACATTCCAAAATTTAGAATTTTGGGATGCTACAAAGGAGGTGCCACCGTTGTTCGACCTCTATGCCAGTGCCCATACTGCCTCGTACAAGAAGGCCAAGGCATTCTCTAAGGATGACCTCGATCATGTAGAGAGCTTCAGCAACATCTCCTCCCACAACAAGCTCGTGAGATACAGAAATGAGGGGAAGGCGAGGAAAGGGGAGGAGTTCAACCTGAGCCAGAGTCCTTTTGATCTAGAGCTCGTGATGATATCTGGTGGCGGGAGGCCCCATGGCTCGATAGCCATTGGGGATGGACTGTTACGTTGTCCTAGAACTCTCCCGGAGATCAAGAAGCGCTAGACGAGCTCCGATCCCGAGATAAGGCCTCGTCAATGGCCGGTGGAGCTCGCCATCGAGGCTAGGGACCAGGAGCTTCTAGCGGAGGCAAACAGGCAGGTGGCGTAGAGGGAGAGGGACATGGAGGAGAGGACGGCTAGGCTGTTGGAGGAGGAGAGGAACCGGAATGACATGTCTCACCGGGCCCTATACGAGCTCCTCGTGGTATGTTTCTCCTGCATATTAGCCAAATCATGCACGTAATGTTCGTTTCATCACTAACTAATATGACTGACTTGTGAAAACAAAATGTGTAGACCTTGTGCCAGAACAACGGTCAGACCCCTTCGTCGATGCCCCGGATTGCTATAGCACCCACGGTGAGTTTCATTTGAATGGTCATTAGTTACTAGTATTCACATTTGAGTTGCATCATGCTAAGGAGACATTGCAAATGATCTTTGGTGCAGCATGCCTCCCGACAAGCATCGACCGATCCTTCTGCGTCTGCCGCAACCCTGACCGGTCCTTCTCCGTCTCACCCTGGCGCAAACCCGACCGGTCCTTCACCTCCGTGATGATGGTAAGTTTTCCCAAGTGTTTTGCTTAATAAATGCATACTTAGCTTAAGAAATGACCAATTTAGCTCCAAAATGACCTATACTTAGCTTCTTTAGTTCATTTATGACATACTAAGCATACTTAGGTAAAAAATGGCATGATAACCTTGGTTTAGCTCCGAAATGACATAGACTTAGCTTATTTTCCTCCAAAATGACAAAATAACGTTACCTACCTCCAAAATGACCGATTATAACTAGGATAGCTCTAAAATGACCTACACTTGCCATTTTGTCCTCCAAAATGAGTAAATATTATTAGTTAGCTCAAAAATGGCATAACTACCTAGGTTAGCTCAAAAATGACCTATACTTAGCTTCTTCAGTTCATTTATGACATACTTAGCATACTTAGGTAAAAATGGCATGATATCCTTGGTTTAGCTCCAAAATGACATAGACTTAGCTTATTTTCCTCGAAAATGACATAATAACCTTACGAAGCTCCAAAATGACCTATTTACCTAGTTTAGCTCTAAAATGACCTACACTTAGCATTTTTACCTATCTTAGCTAAAAAATGGCAATTTTACCAACCTTAGTTAGAAAAAGAAGAAGATAAATAAGAGGAGAGGAGAAAAGGAATGAGAAGAAAAATTCTTCCTCTTCCTCTTCTTCTTTTTCTTCTTCTTCTTCTTTTTCTTTTTCTTCTTCTTCTAGCTAGTCCTCTTCTTCTTCTTCTTCTAACTTTCTTCTTTCCCAATTTGTAGATTTGCTTTAGATGAGGAAGCTTGTGTTGATGGAGTCTACTCTTCTACTTGTGCTTACTTTTTGTTTTGATTGTGTACAATGAACTTTGTTGTTGGATATCTTGTTGGAAACTTGTTGGATATGTTGTTGGAAACTTGTTGTTGGATATGTGTTGGTAACTTGTTGTTGGATATGTGTTGGTATGCTTGTTGAAAGTATTTTGAAATGTGTGTATATATATATATGAAATTATGTGAAATTGAATGAATTTAAGAAAAAACAGGGGCTATACAGATTCTTCGCCATCTGCTGGCAGTGATGGGAAACGTCGCATGGGAAACAAAAGTTTTCCTACGTTCACGCAAGACCTATCCATGGTGATGAGCATCTACAAGAGAGAGAGTGGATCTACATACCCTTGTAGATCGTTAAGCGGGAAGCATTAAGAAACGTGGTTGCTGTAGTCGAACGTCTTTGCGATCCAAATCGCCGAGCGTCCCGTGATCCAATCATGATCCATCCCGATCAAGCACCGAACGGACGCCACCTCCGCGTTCAGCACACGCACAGCTTCATGACGATCTCGCCTTCTTGATCCAGCAAGAGGGAGCGAAGAGGTAGAAGAGTTCTCCGGCAGCGTGACGATGCTCCGGCGATGGTGGTGGAGCTATTCCGGTAGGGCTTCGCCTAAGCACTGCAGAAATCCGATCTAGAGGAGAAACTATGCACTAGAGGAACGGGTAGCACGTGGCTGAAAATCTAGTGAAAACCCCCTAAAACCACCAGTATATATAGGAGGGAGGGTGGAGAGGCCTTGGCGCAAGGGCCAAGCCTCCTTTGGTACGACTGGGGAGGAGAGGAGGACTCCTCCAATCCTAGTAGGACTAGGATTCCTCCCCTTTTTGCCTTTTTTCCACTTTTCCCTTTGGGCTTTTCTTTCCCTAGCCTCTATTGGGGAACGCGACAGAAAACAAATCTCCGGTATAGCGAGCACGCCCAGGACCACTATGGAGACTGCATACAAGGTTTGATCTGATCCGTACCGACTCGAAGCGCAGCGGAAGAAGAGTCGGTGGAGATCGTTGGTGCAGATCCCCGCAGCTAGGATTTTACAACCTCCCAACCGCGAGGATGTACTCCCTCGTCGGACAGCCCTTCGGGAGGCGGTCGGACAGTCCCCCGGACGATGTCGCGGACAGCCCTTCGGGAGGATCCTCGAAACTCGAACGATGACTCGGACAGCCCTATGGGAGGACACACGAACAGCCCCTCTGGCAAAAGATCGAAAATACGACCTCTCTACGGGGTTGCACACATACAGTGTCATCTATCCGGCAGGGCTTCGCCGTCCAGAACTAGTTCCTGCCGGAACCCAGACAACCTTTCGGCTCTACGAAAGACTCTTTTCGTGGGAGGGAGAGAGAGAGCTTGCAAAGCAAAGCATGTGTATGAGAGCACAAGGATGAATAAATGGAAGCCCACTCACCTCCTATTTATAGGAAAACCAAGGGGTAGGGTGGTTTTACAATAAAACCCAAAATGCACATGAATGAAGTCCTTCCACAAGGGCATAAAAATGAAACCAAGGAACAAGAGGGACTCCATGAAGGAGTCCACCATGTGGCCGGCCACACCCTCATGTGGGGCCCCCAAAATGGCTCCAATCCATCCATGTCATCCCCAAGATCTTTTGGAGCAAAGCCCCAAAAGGTGGCTTTCCATAAAGTAGTCCAAAAAGCACTTTCACTATTCACGGCGACATTTTTCAGCGTCCGCTCGAATTGAAAATATTTATGTGGGCTTAGAACAATTCTAGTACCCCACTAAAATAATTTTCAATGTGATCCGGAACAATTCCAGAATAGTGATTTTCATCTGCAAAAAGCATCTGAAGTGGTTTCGGCAGCTCCGGAACATTTTCGGTTTTCATCCCGGAAAATTCCAGAAAGTTTCCAGAACGATTCTGGCACCCTTCAAGAATTATCAGGCATGTGCCGAAACCAATTTGACTTTTTGGTATCCCCTGAAACAACTTTTCAGTTTCACCGAAACTGTTCCGGTGACCTATCTGCGGAATTTTTGCGCTGTCCGAAACTTTTCCGGTGTCCGAAACTTTTCGGTGATTTTCTCTCAGACTCCCTGTCTAGTATTCAACAGATAGATGACCCTTAAGCGTGTGACCCTATAGGTTCGGTGAAGCATAGACATGACCCGGAACCCCTTCCGATCAATGATCAACATCGGAGCCGTGGACACCCATATTGACCCCTATACCCACACGAATGAATATTCGAGTGAACCTCTAGTTGCCGTGAGCTATTCCTGTTGCTTCGCGATATGTTACAATTACCTGAGGTGAGACATGTAGCAATAAACTAACACGATCATATGCTATGTTTGTAGTTTGGGTCTTGTCCATCACATCATTCTCCTAATGATGTGATCTCGTTATCAAATGACATCACATGTCAATGGCTAGGAAACCCTTACCATCTTTGACCAACGAGCTAGTTCACTAGAGGCATACTAGGGACAAAGTGTTGTCTATTTATCCACACATTTAATGTGTTTCCAATCCGTACAATTATAGCATGGATAATAAACGATTATCATGAACAAGGAAATATAATAATAAACACTTTATTTATTGCCTCTAGGGCATATTTCCAATAGTCTCCCACTTGCACTATTGTCAATAATCTAGTTCACATCACTGTGTGATTTACATTGTAATGAATCGAACACCCATGCAGTTCTGGTGTTGATCTTGTTTAGCCCTTGGAAGAGGTTTAGTCAAAGGGTCTGCAACATTCAGATTCGTGTGCACTTTGCAAATATTTATGTCCTTTTCCTCGATGTAATCGCGGATGGAGTTGAAGCGTCACTTTATGTGTCTGGTCCTCTTGTGAAACCTTGGTTCCTTGGCCAGAGCAATGGCACCAGTGTTTTCACACAACAAGTTCATTGGATTCAGTGCACTGGGCACTACTCCAAGATCTGTCATGAACTGCTTCATCTAGACACCTTCCTTCGCTGCCTCCGGGGCTGCGATGTACTCTGCTTCGCACATAGAATCGGCTACCACGCTTTGCTTGGAACTGCACCAGCTTACCGCTCCCCCGTTGAGAATAAATACGTATCCGGTTTGTGACTTAGAGTCATCCGGATCAGTGTCAAAGCTTGCATCGACGTAACCCTTTACTACGAGCTCTTCATCACCTCCATAAACGAGAAACATTTCCTTAGTCCTTTCAGGTACTTAAGGATATTCTTGACCGCTTGCCAGTGCTCCATTCCAGGATCACTTTGAAACATTTCGGCCATACTTATGGCAAGGCTGACATCGGGTCTTGTGCACAACATTGCATACATGATAGAGCCTATGGCTGAAGCATAGGGGATGACACTCATCTTTTCTCTTTCTTCTGCAGTTACTGGGCATTGAGTCTTACTCAACGTCACACCTTGTAACACAGGCAAGAACCCCTTCTTGGACTGATCCATTTTGAACTTCTTCAAAACTTTATCAAGGTATGTGCTCTGTGAAAGTGCTATTAAGCATCTCGATCTATCTCTATAGATTATAACGCCTAATATGAAAGCAGCTTCTCCTAGGTCCTTCATTGAAAAACTCTTGTTCAAATATTCCTTCACGCTTTCCAGCATTTCTATATTGTTTCCAATCAGCAATATGTCATCCACATATAATATTAGAAACGCTATAGAGCTCCCACTCACTTTCTTGTAAATACAAGCTTCCCCATAAACTTGTATAAATTCAAACACTTTGATCACCTCATCAAAACACTTATTCCAACTCCGAGATGCTTGCACCAGCCCATAAATGGATTGCCGGAGTTTGCAAACTTTGTCAGCATTCTCTGGAGCGACAAAACCTTCTGGTTGCATCATATACAACTCTTCCGCAAGGAAACCATTGAGGAACGCTGTTTTGACATCCATCTGCCAAATTTCATAGTCGAAATATGCAACTATTGCTAACATGATTCTGACAGACTTAAGCATCGCTATGGGTGAGAAGGTCTCATCGTAGCCAACTCCTTGAACTTGTGAAAAACCCTTTGCCACAAGTCGAGCTTTATAGACGGTGACATTACCGTCCGCGTCTGTCTTCTTCTTAAAGATCCATTTGTTCTGAATGGCCTTTCGCCCTTCAGGTAATACTTCCAAAGTCCATATTTTGTTTTCATACATGGATCCCAACTCGGATTTCATGGCCTCTAACCATGTCTCAGAATCCGGGCCCATCGCCGCTCCTCCATAGCTCGTAGGTTCATTGTTGTCCAAGAACATGACCTCCAAGACAGGGTTGCCGTACCACTCAGGAGTAGTACGCGGCCTTGTCGACCTACGAGGTTCAATAGCAGCTTGATCCGAAGCTTCATGATCATCATCATTAACTTCCTCTTCAACCGTTGTAGGTTTTAGAAACATCTTTCTGCACTGAGCTACTTTCTGGTTGAAGTAAAGGTTCAATAACCTCATCAAGCTCTATTTTCCTCCCACTCAATTCTTTTGAGAGGAACTCTTTCTCAAGAAATGTTCCATTTTTAGCGACAAACACTTTACCTTCAGATCTGAGATAGAAGGTATACCCGACTGTCTCTTTCGGGTATCCTATGAAGACGCATTTCTCCGCTTTGGGTTCCAGCTTTTCAGGCTGAAGCTTTTTGACATAAGCATCACATCCCCGAACTTTAAGAAACGACAACTTTGGCCTCTTGCCAAACCATAGCTCATATGGCATCGTCTCAACGGATTTTGATGGTGCCCTATTTAAAGTGAATGCAGCTGTCTCTAATGCATAACCCCAAAATGATAATGGCAAATCAGCAAGAGACATCATAAAACACACCATATCTAATAAGGTTTGATTACGACGTTCGGGCACACCATTACGCTGTGGTGTTCCAGGCGGTGTCAACCGTGAAACAATTCCACACTGTCTTAAGTGACTACCAAACTCATAACTTAGATATTCACCTCCTCGATCAGATCGTAGGAATTTAATCTTCTTGTCACGATGATTCTCAACTTCACTATGAAATTGCTTGAACTTTTCAAACGTTTCAGACTTGTGTTCATTAAGTAAATATACCCATATCTACTTAAGTCATCAGTGAAGGTGAGAAAATAACGATATCCACCATGCGCTATAACATTCATTGGACCGCACACATCAGTATGTATGATTTCCAATAAGTCACTTGCCCGTTCCATTGTTCTAGAGAACGGCATTTTAGTCATCTTGCCGATGAGGCGTGGTTCACATGTGTCAAGTGATTAAAAATCAAGTGACTCCAAAAGTCCATCAACATGGAGCTTCCTCATGCATTTTACACCAATATGACCTAAACGGCAGTGCCACAAGAAAGTGGTACTATCATTATCAACTCTACATCTTTTGGCATCAATGATATGAACATGTGTATCATAACTATCAAGATTCAATATGAATAAACCCCTCACATTGGGTGCATGACCATAAAAGATACTACTCATATAAATAGAACAACCTTCATTCTCTGATTTAAATGAGTAACCGTCTCGCAATAAACAAGATCCAGATATAATGTTCATGCTTAATGTAGGTACTAAATAACAATTATTCAGGTTCATCACTAATCCCGATGGTAATCGAAGAGAGAGCATGCCGATGGCGATCACATCAACCTTGGAACCATTTCCCATGCGCATCGTGACTTCATCCTTAGCCAGCCTTCGTCTATTCCGTAGTTCCTGTTTTGAGTTGCAAATGTGAGCAACCGAACCGATATCAAATACCCAGGCACTACAACGAGAGCTAGTAAGGTACACATCAATAACATGTATATCATATATACCTTGTTTGTCGTTGGCCGCCTTCTTGTCATCCAGGTACTTGGGACAGTTCCGCTTCTAGTGACCAGTTCCCTTGCAATGAAAACACTCAGTTTCTGGCTTGGGTCCATGCTTGGGCTTCTTTACAGGAGTAGCAACTACTTTGCCATCCTTCTTGGTTTTACCCTTCTTGCCCTTGCCCTTGCCATTCTTCTTGAAACTAGTGGTTTTATTGACCATCAACACTTGATGTTCTTTCTGGATTTCAGACTCAGCGACTTTTAGCATCGCAAACAGCTCGGCGACTGACTTGTTCATCCCGTGCATGTTATAGTTCATCACAAAGCTCTTATAACTAGGTGACAGTGATTGAAGAACTTTGTCAGTGATCGCCTCTGGCGGAAGGGCAATTCCCAACTCCACTAGATGAGTCGAATACCCAGACATTCTGAGTATATGTTCACTGATAGACCCGTTCTCCTCCTTCTTGCAAGCATAGAACTTATCAGAGGTCTCATACCTCTCGATCCGGGCATTCTTCTGAAAGATAAACTTCAACTCCTAGAACATATCATATGCTCCATGACGTTCAAAACGTCCTTGAAGTCCCGGTTCTAAGCCATATAATATTGCGCACTGAACTATTGAGTAATCTCCAGAACGTGCCTCCCAAGCACTGTTAACGTCTTCGGAAGACATGTCTTCTGGTTGGTCACCAAGCGGTGCATCAAGGACATACGATTTCTAGGAAGCCGTGAGGATAATTCTCAGATTACGGGCCCAGTCAACAAAGTTACTTCCATCATCTTTCAACTTAGCTTTCTCTAGGAACACATTAATATTCAGGGGTGCTACCGCGCGGGCCAATGATCTACAACATAAATATGCAAAGGTTACTTAGACTGTTGTTCAATATAATGAGTTTAATTAATCAAATTACTAAAGCTCCCACTCAAATTGACATCCCTTAGGTCATCTGAGTGTCACATGATCCAAATTCACCAACTCAAGTCCGATCATCACGTGAGTTGAGGTGGTTTCAATGGTGAACATCATCATGTTGATCATATCTACTATATGACTCATGTTCGACCTTTTGGTCTCTTGTGTTCCGAGGCCATGTCTGTACATGCTAGGCTCGTCAAGTTTAACCCGAGTGTTCTGCATGAGCAACACTGGCTTGCACCCGTTGTATGTGAACGTAGAGTCTATCACACCCGATCATCACGTGGTGTCTCGACACGACGAACTTTCGCAACGGTGCACACTCGGGGAGAACACAATTCATCTTGAAATTTAAGTGAGGGATCACCTTATAATGCTATCGTCGTCCTAAGAAAAACAAGGTGCATAAAAGGATTAACATCACATGCAAATCATAAGTGACATGATATGGCCATGAACTTGTGCTTTTGATCTCCATCTTGAAAGCGCCGACATGATCTCCATCATCACCGGCACGACACCATGATCTCCATCAACGTGTCGCCATTGGGGTTGTCGCTCCCATCATGGTTGTACTACTATTGCTACCGTTTAGCGATAAAGTAAAGCATTACATAGCGCTTAATGATTGACACGCATGTCATACACTAATTAAAGACAACCCTATGGCTCCTGCCGGTTGCCGTACTCATCGACATGCAAGTCGTGATATTCTATACAACACATGATCATCTCATACATCACATATATCACATCATGTAATTGGCCATATCACATCACAACATACCTTGCAAAAACAAGTTAGACGTCCTCTAATTGTTGTTGCATGTTTTACGTGGCTGCTACGGGTATCTAGCAAGAACAGTTCTCACCTACGCATAAACCACAACGGTGATACATTAGTTGCTTTTCAACCTTCTCAAGGACCGCCTTTGTCGAATCCGATCCAACTAAAGTAGGAGAAACTGCCACCCATGGGTAAAGTCGCATGGGAAACAAAAATTTCCTACGTCACATGGGAAACAAAATTTTCCTACGTTCACGCACGACCTATCCATGGTGATGAGCATCTACAAGAGGGGGAGTGGATCTACATACCCTTGTAGATCGCTAAGCGAGAAGCATTAAGAAATGCGGTTGGTGTAGTCGAACGTCTTCACGATCCAAATCGCCGAGCGTCCCGCGATCCAATCACGATCCGTCCCGATGAAGAACCGAACGGACGGCACCTCCGCGTTCAGCACACGTACAGCTTGATGACGATCTCTGCCTTCTTGATCCAGCAAGAGGGAGAGGAGAGGTAGAAGAGTTCCCTGGCAGCGTGACGGCGCTCCGGTGATGGTGGTGGAGCTATTCTGGCAGGGCTGCGCCTAAGCACTGCAGAAATCCGATCTAGAGGAGAAACTATGCACTAGAGGAACGGGTAGCACGTGGCTGAAAATCTAGTGCAAAAACCCTAAAACCACCAATATATATAGGAGGGAGGGAGGAGAGGCCTTGGCGCAAGGGCCAAGCCTCCTTTGGTTCGGCCGAAGTGGGGAGGAGAGGAGGACTCCTCCTCCAATCCTAGTAGGACTAGGATTCCTCCCCTTTTTGCCTTTTTTCCACTTTTCCCTTTGGGATTTTCTTTCCCTAGCCGCATGGGCCTTGTGTGGGACTTCCACCAGCCCACAAAGGGATGGTATTCACTCTCCCACAACCCATGAAGCCTCTTGGGTCGAAATACCCCTCCCGGTGGTCTCCCGGTACACTACCGACACTCCCGTTACACTACCGATGAGCCCGAAACTTTTTCGGCGACCAAAATAGGACTTCCTATATATGAATCTTTACCTCCAGACCATTTCGGAGCTCCCCGTGACGTCCGGTATCTCATCCAGGACTCCGAACAACCTTCAGTCACCACCATGCATAACTCCATACTATCGAAACATCACCAAACCTTAAGTGTGCAGACCCTGCGGGTTCGAGAACTATGTAGACATGACCGAGACACCTCTACGGTCAATAACCAATAGCGGGACCTAGATGCCCATATTGGTTCCTACATATTCTACGAAGATCTTTATCGGTCTAACCTCTATGTCAAGGATTTAGTTAATCCTGTATGATGTTCCCTTTGTTCTTCGGTATGTTACTTGCCCGAGATTCGATCGTCGGTATCTCCATACCTAGTTCAACGTCGTTACCGGCAAGTCTCTTTACTCGTTCCATAATACAAGATCCCATGACTAACACTTAGTCACATTGCTTGAAAGGCTTATTGTGATGTTGTATTATCGAGTGGGCCCTGAGATACCTCTCCGTCACCCGGAGTAACAAATCCCAGTCTTGATCCATGCCAACCCAACAGACACCCTCGGAGATACCCATAGAGCACCTTTATAGTCACCCAGTTACGTTGCGACGTTTGATACACACAAGGCACTCTTCCGGTGACCGTGAGTTGCATGATCTCATGGTCATAGAAACATATACTTGACATGCAAAAAATAGTAGCAATAAACTGACACAATCATATGCTACGTTTGTAGTTTGGGTCTTGTCCATCACATCATTCTCCTAATGATGTGATCCCGTTATCAAATGACATCACATGTCAATGGCTAGGAAACCTTGACCATCTTTGACCAACGAGCTAGTTCACTAGAGGCATACTAGGGACAAAGTGTTGTCTATTTACCCACACATGTAATGTGTTTCCAATCAATGCAATTATATAATGGATAATAAACAATTATCATGAACAAGGAAATATAATAATAAACACTTTGTTTATTGCCTCTAGGGCATATTTCCAACAGGCAGACGGCAAAGAGCTTTGCCAAAGGCTGGCAGACGGCAAAGCTGCCACGTGGCAGCTACCTATGCAACCTGGGGCGACACTAGGCTGGCCTATGTGGTTTCTTTGCCGTCTGTTGGCAAACGGCAAAGAACTTTGCATCTTTGCCGTCTGCTAGCTGACAGCAAAGAAGCCACATAGGCCAGCAAAGAAACTGTTGCTTTGCCGTCCGCTGGCAGGCGACAAAGAACGTTGCATATTTGCCGTCTACCAGCGGACGACAAAGCACGCCGTTAACCCCATAACGGTTGTAAGCTGCCACGTGTGCCATCCACGGTTCTTGCCGTCTGCTGGCAGACATCAAAGACCTAAGCGTCTTTGCCGTCTGCTAGTAGACGGCAAAGCGCCCTTTACCAGAGCTTATTCAGCCGGACAGTTGGCCGTCTACTGGCAGACGGCAAAGTTGCTGATTCCTATAGTGCAAGCGAAAGCCGAACTCTTAAATAATGACCACATAATTTGAGAGAGAGAGGTGTCGATAAAAACAGAATATGGACATGAGCACATCATGAATATCATCATAGAAGCAAGCTTTTCATCATATAACTTATCATAAACAAGTAACAATCTATTCACAACGGAAGAAATATGAAGCATACTCTTTATTGTGAACCGACAAGCAATGCAATTAGTCCTTGAGATGATCATAGCTATCATAATCGAAAGAAGAGACTATGTAAGAGATTTGTAGTTGTAGCAAGTTCACATATTCAACTATAATGTAGCCTTCTATGATTGTTAACACACATTGCATATTTTTGGAACCAGTGATTCTGTGGGACACATAGGAAGATGGGGGCTTTATTGTTCTTGCCACCCAAATTATTTACCTCAAGGATAATGTCAACAATAATGGATCATGATCATCTACATTCAACTAGATATATTTGTTTGGATCTTTCCTTAACACACAATGCATGCCAAAGAGTTGATAAATAGGAACAAGGGGAAATATTGTTGACTCTTGCATGAAAATAATTTTTTGTAAAAATGTAAAAGGTAGGCCCTTCGCAGAGGGAAGCAAAGGTTGTCATGAACTTTTATTTGTTTGATATGTGCAATCTCTTAATGCAAAATAACATCACTTTATATTGCCCCTTGTGATAGTGAACTTTATTATGCACCCCGACGCTTTTATTTCTTCACCATCACAAGATCGTACAAAGATTACTTTCCCTTACAATAAAAGACCTTACATGCTTAGAGCAATTTTTATTGCCTTGTGCAGCAATGACAACTTACTTGAAGGATCTTATTCAATCCATATGTAGTTGTGGTGGATTCTCATGGCAAGAAACCAAGCTTAAGGATTATGGATGCACAAGTAGTATCTCTACTTAGTGCGAATCTTTGGGCTAGCAAAAGATCCTAAGAAAGCATCACATGTTAAGGGATCCAATACCATATAAATTTTATGCAAATGTAAACAACCATGATCATTATGTTATCTTCCATGTCCAACTTCAACACTTGGTCATCACAATCATAGAAGGTGTTCAAGATAGTATATTTATATGTAAATCTCCTCTTCCGTGCCATACTTTTGCATAGATCATACCAATTACCAATATTATTTTTGTTGGTTCTCAACACTTTTTATTGCCTACATCTCCTTTGTATTGTGAATTCATCAGTTCTCGTGAGATAAGCATATGATCCTTTTCTATTCCTTTTATTGCCATGCTAATATGATGGGTGCAAGTGAGGATAAGGAACACAAACTCAAATAACTTTATTATATAACTCTCACACTCGGTTACAAGGATAGGTAGAACTCACAGCAAAAATTCTAAGCAAAGCAAATCTAAAATTCTAACTTTCTAAATCATGAGACACTAAAGATCGAAGTAAGATAGATAGTGGTGATCAAAGTGATCGTGATATGATACCAGGGCGCCAACCCCAAGCTTGGGACAAGCCAAGGGTGGTGCCCATACCCATGTACTCAAGTGTTCTTCAGTGATGGCAGTGGTGCTATATTAGTATTCTTCTTCTCCAGTTTATGCTTGAGGGTGAAAATTTCTTCCCTTAAATCGTCGTTCTCTTGCTCGAGCTTGAATATCCTTTTGCATAAGGCTACCTTGCCCTCATGCAGAAAATGAGAAGGGATAAATTGGGTATTGGGTTTGTTCCCTCCACTAGGGAGACTTGACTTCTTGAATTCCATATGCATATCTCCAGGTTGAGGTAGTGGAGCTTCATCTTCAACTGAACTAGCATCTGGACTGGCATCCTCTATCTCCTCCAAATCGGTATCTTCTTCCTCATATGTGGACCATAAGTAGGGGTAAATATCGCCAAAGATCTTTGGGTCTGCAATATAGTGGGAGACATAGCTCTCTCCATCTGAATCTTGAGACGACATATTCTCAGATCTGCTAGAAAAACAACTCAAACAAGAACATAGGAGAAACTCGCGATGCAGTGGTCAAAACATACGGGAGTATATATAATGATTTTTTCTAGGTAAGAATACATGCTCGGGAAGAAATCGGAGTACAGAGGGCACACAAGGGGCCCACAAGCCATCAGGGTGCGTCCTGGGGGTGCTCTGTTGGCTTGTGCCTCCCTCGTGGGTCCTACTGACTCTGTTTTATTTTTGTATTTTTCTAACATACCAAAACCGTCAAATTATTTTTTTTGGAATTTTCGGAGTCGGTTTACTTACCGTACCACATACCTATCCCCTTTTCAGGTTTCTAGAGTGTTCTAGAAGGCCTCCTTCATGTGTTTTTATGGTGTCATAACTTGGATGATATTTGTTTCTTAATTAATGGGTGCACCTAAAATATAATGCTTGATTCTTTGCCCATTCACTACTCTCGGGTTCTTTCCTTCAAAGTTATTGATTTTTATAGCACCAGAGCGATAAACCTCCTCAACAACGTATGGGCCCTCCCGTTTGAAGAGAAGTTTTTCTGCAAAATATCTGAACCGAGAGTTGTACAAAAGCACTAAGTCTCCTACATTGAATTCTCGTTTTTGAATCCTCTTGTCATGCCATCTTTTAACCTTTTCTTTAAACATCTTAGCATTTACATAGGCTTGTGCTCTCCATTCATCTAGTGAGCTAATGTCAAATAACCTATTTTCAGTGGCAAGTTTAAAATCATATTTAAGTTCTTTAATTGCCCAATAAACTTTATGTTCTATCTCGAGAGGTAAATGACAAGCCTTTTCATATTACATTTTGTATGGGGACATACCCATAGGATTCTTATAAGCAGTTCTATAAGCCCATAGCGCATCATCTAGTCTCTTTGACCAATTCTTCCGAGATCTATTAACAGTCTTTTGCAAGATTAATTTTATTTCTCGATTACTCAATTCAAATCGACCACTAGACTAAGGATGATAAGGGGATGCAATCCTATGGTTAACATCATATTTAGCTAGAAGTTTACCGAAAACACCATGAATAAAATGTGAACCACCATCAATCATTAAGTATCTAGGGACTCCAAACCTCGGGAAAATGATGTCTTTAAGCATTTTAATAGAGGTGTTATGATCAATGCTACCAGTTGGAAGAAACTCTACCCACTTAGTAACATAATTAACAACACCTAAAATATGAGTATACCCATTTTAAGAAGGAAAAGGTCCCATAAAGTCAAAACCCCAAACATCAAATGGTTCAATAGCAAGTGAATAGTTCATAGGCATTTCCTAACGCTTAACGATGTTACCAAATCTTTGGCATTCATTGCATGAAAGGACATACTTACGAGCATCTTTGAAAAGAGTAGGCCAATAGACACCAGACTGTAATAACTTGTGTGCAGTTTTGTCTAATAGTTCATCTGATAATACCGTCTACTCCCTCTTTGTAAAGATGTGGGTCCCAAAAGTAATGTCATAAATCATAAAAGAATGTTTTTCTTTTGTTGATAGGTTAAGCTAGGTGGAATATACTTGGCAACAATATAATTAGCATAGTCAGCATACCATGGAGTGCTACATGAAGTATTTATAGCAGCAAGTTGCTCATCAGGAAAACTATCATCGATAGGAAGTTGGTCATCAAGAACATTTTCCATCCTAGACAAGTTATCTGCTATGGGGTTTTAAACTCCTTTTCTATCAATGATATGCAAATCAAACTCTTGAAGTAAAAGTACCCACCTAATGAGCCTAGGTTTAGCATCTTTGTTTTCCATAAGGTATTTAATAGCAACATGATCAATGTGAATAATTACTTTGGAATCGACAATGTAAGGTCTAAACTTATCACATGCAAAAATAACCGCTAAAAAATCCTTTTCAGTGGTAGCACAATTTCTTCGAGCAGAGTCTAGAGTTTTACTGGCATAATGAATAACATTTACTTTTTGTCTACTCTTTGCCCTAGAACAACATGATACTCGTGATCTGCGTTGGTTTTTCCGTGAAGAGGAACAGGTAATTGCAGCACAAAGTGGGTAAGTATTTCCCTTAGTTATGAAACCAAGGTTTATCAAACCAATAGGAATACCAATCCTCAACCGTCTTTAGCGGCTGCACACAAAAGAACAAACAACTTGCACCCAACACCGAGAAGAGGGTTGTCAAGCCCCTTGATCTCGTTATTTGCAAACACGTGAGTTGTGTAGATAAATGTAATGTGCAAAATAAAATAAAGGTAATAAATAACAACAAGGCAATGATAGCGTTTGTGACTTTATAAGTGAATAGACCCGAGGGCCGCAGAGTTCTCTAGTGGCATCTCTCATAAGCAAAGCATACGATGGGTAAACAAATTACTGTTGCTCAATTGATAGAAAAGCGAATAATTATGCGATGTTCACAGAAATGATCATGTGTATATAGGCATTATGTCCATAAGCAAATAGGCTGACTCCTGCCTGCACCTACTACTATTACTCCACTTCAAGAGCGCTTATATCCTTGCCTCTCTACGTATTAAGTTCATGACAAACAAAGTAATGCTTGGAGAACGATGAAATGATGTAGACAAAGTAAACTCAACTAATATGAGTAAACCCCATCGTTTTATCCTTAGTAGCAACAACACAAATACACAACTTGTCCCCTTCTGTTAGTGGGATATAGAAACTCGTCAGGTTGAACCTACTACAATGCACCACTCCCACTGAAGAAATACCAATCTAGTTGGCCAAACTATCTCAATAGACCAGAGAGCATTACGAAACTATGATGATCATGCAAATAAGAATCATAGTAATCAGGTTTGACTCAAATACTTTTCATGAATAATCTAAACATAAACTCACAATTCACCGGATCCCAACAAACACACCATACAAAGGGATTACATCGGATAGATCAAGGCAAAGATGTGATGAACATTGTATTGAAGATCAAGAGAGAGAGAGAGAGAAATAGAGATTGCCATATAGGTACTACCTACGGACCCATAGGTATATGGTGATCTACTCACACATCATGGTGACGACAGGAAGGTTGATGAAGAGGCCCTACGTGATCAATCTCCCCTCCGGCAGGGTGCCGGAACGGAGGTGTAGATGACCTCTCGTCGGAACAGAGGCTTGCGGTGGCATAAAAAGTGTTTTGGGAGCACTTCTAGTGTTTCTAGGGTATATGTTAATTTATAGGCCAGAGAACGACATCGGGGGACGCTCCAAGGGCCACCACATATCTAGCCGCACTCCCTAGGGCGACGGCTGGATGTGTGGTGGGCCCCTGGTGCACCTCCTGGCCCTCTTTCGAAGCTTCTAGGTCTTGTACTTTTCTATAAAAAATCACCAAAAAGTTTCGTGGCAATTGGACTCCATTTGGTATGGTAACTCTGAAAAGGCAAAAACACGCAGAAGATAGGAACTGACACTAGGCACTGGGTCAATATGTTAGTGCTCAAAAATATAATAAATTGGTAAATACCCAAAAAGTCTCCTAGAATGGTAATATGTGAGCATGGAATAATAAAAAATTATAGATACATTGGAGACGTATCACAGTGCTACTTCTCGAGCTTGCGTTGGTTTTCCCTTGAAGAGGAAAGGGTGATGCAGTAAAGTAGATAAGTATTTCCCTGAGTTTTTGAGAACCAAGGTATCAATCCAGTAGGAGATACAAGCAAGTCCCCAATCTTCGCACCTACACAAATAATCAAACTCTTGCACCCAACGCTATAAAGGGGTTGTCAATCCTTTCACGGTTATTCGCAAGGATGAGATCTGATAGAGATAGATATAAAAGATTGCCAAAATGAAAAGTAAATCAAAAGTAAAAAGATTGTCGCAAAGTATTTTTGGTTTATAGATCTGAAAATATAATATGGGAAGTAGACCTCGGGGCCATAGGTTTCACTAGAGGCTTCTCTCTTGAAGGAAAATAATACAGTGGGTGAACAAATTACTGTTTAGCAATTGATAGAAACACGAATAATTATGAAGATATCCAAGGCAATGATTATGCATATAGGCATCACGTCCATGTCAAGTAGACCGAAATGATTTTACATCTACTAGTATTACTCCACACATCGACCGACTCCTTCCTGCATCTAGAGTATTAAGTTCATGAAGAACAGAGTAACACATTAGGTAAGATGACATGATGTAGAGGGATAAACTCAAGCAATATGATGAAAACCCCATCTTTTTACCCTTGATGGCAACAATACAAATACGTGCCTCACTACCCCTACTATGTGAGGACACCGCAAGATTGAACCCAAAACTAAGCACTTCTCCCTTTGCAAGAATTACCAATCTAGTGGGCCAAACCAAACCAATAACTTGAAGAGACTTGCAAATATATGAAATCATGCATAAAAGAATTCAGAAAAGACTCAAATAATATTCACAGATAATCTGAACATAAACCCACAATTCATCGGATCTCAACAAACACACTGCAAAAGAGTATTACATCGGATAGATCTCCATGAAGATCATGAAGAACATGGTATTGAAGCACAAAGAGAGAAAAGAAGCCATCTAGCTACTAGATATGGACCCGAAGGTCTGTGGTAAACTACTCACGCATCATTAGAGGGGCAATGGAGTTGATGTAGATGCCCTCCGTGATTGAATCCCCCTCCGGTAGATTACCGAAAAAGGCTCCAAGATGGGATCTCACGGGAATAGAGGCTTACGGTGGCAGAAAAGTATTTTTGTGGCTCTTTTTGGCATCCAAGGAATATTTGAGAATTTATAGGCTGAAGAATAGGGTTAGGAGATCTACCGTGGGGCCACAAGCCAGCCCCCCTAGGGCGCGCCCTAGTGGCTTGTGATGCCACTACATGTCTTCTGCCTCCATCTCCAAGTCTGACAGGTTTCTTCTGGTCCAAGAAAAATCATCGTGAAGATTTTGTTCCGTTTGGACTCCGTTTAATATTCCTTATCTGCAATACTCAAAAACAAGGAAAAAAAGAAACTGGCACTAGGCACTAGATTAATAGGTTAGTTCCAAAAATAATATAAAATAGCATATTAATGCATATAAAACATCCAAAACAGATAATATAATAGCATGGAACAATAAAAAATTATAGATAGGTTGGAGACATATCACACAACACCAACAACATAATCACTAGCATCACACATAATTTCAAATGGTATGTTCCAATCAGGTGGTTGAACAATGGGTGCAGAAATTAAAGCCTTCTTAAGTATTTCAAAAGCTTCTACACAATGATCATCAAAAACAAAAGGAACATGTTTTTGAAGAAGATTAGTTAATGTCCTAGAAATTTTTGATAAATCTTTAACGAAACGCCTATAAAAACCAGCATGATCAAGGAAACTTCTTACACCTTTGATATCTCCAGGGCATGGCATTTTATGTATTGCATCAACTTTAGGCCACCTCAATGCCTCGTTTAGAAAGTTTATGCCCAAGCACTATTCCTTCATTTACCATAAAGTGGCACTTCTCCCAATTCAATACAAGGCTAGTTTCTTCACATGTCTACAAAACTCAATCAAGGTTGCTCAAGAAATCATCAAAAGAAGTCCCATAAACGAAAAAAATCATCCATGAACACCTCAACAATCTGTTTACAAAAGTCAGAGAATATAGCAACCATACATCTTTGAAATGTAGCAGGTGCATTGCATAAAGCAAAAGTCATACGCCTATAAGCATAAGTTCCAAAAGGACGTGTAAATGTAGTTTTCTCTTGATCTTATTTTGACACTTGTATTTGAGAAAATCCAGAATATCCATCTAGAAAGCAAAAGTGTGTGTGTGTGCTTAGATAATCTTTCTAGAATTTGATCAATATAAGGCAAGGGGTAATGATCTTTCTTAGTAGCTTTATTTAATTTCCTGAAATCAATCACCATCTTATAGCCAGTTACGATTCTTTGTGGGATAAGCTCATTTTTATCATTAGGGATGACAGTAATATCACCTTTCTTAGGAACACAATGAACGGGACTTACCCACCTACTATCAACATTATGATAGATTATACCTGCCTCCAGAAGCTTTAGTATTTCAGTTCTTACCACTTCCTTCATCTTGTGATTTAAGCGGCATTGGTGATCAACAACAGGTTTAGCATGTGGTTCCATATTAATCTTGTGGTGACATATAGTGGGGCTTATGCCCTTTAGATCATCGAGAGTTTATCCAGTAGCAGCCATGTGCTTCCTTGGAGTTTAAAGTTGTCAGAATCGGGGCTCCGTAGACCCAAGAAAGTTTCGAACACTAGGGTGCGCTCGGTCTCCAACCCTACTCGATCTCACAACTTTGTGATGACTCTCCGGTGGCTTAAGCTAAGGAAAAAACGAAAATGACACACAATTTACCCAGGTTCAAGCTACCTCGCGGTGTAAAACCCTCCTGCTACTTGGTGGATTGCTTGAGGAAGAAGGTGAGTACAAGGCATGTTCTTACCAGCCTAGAACCTCTCCCTCTCTATGATGGCTAGCTCCCTCCTTATATTGGCCCTGGTCCTCTTCCCTTGAAAATATCAAGTGGGAAGGGTTGCCACAACTGCCAATTTGAAGGGGGACAGAGTTGCAGTCTATCTTGACAAAATTGGTCTTCGCCTGCTAAAGCTCCTCGCCATGACGCATTAGTCGGCTCGGGGATGACCTCCGTCCCGCCGAGCCCTTGGTCTTGGTCCTCTTGCACTAGAAGGGTAACCTTTGGGGATTTTCTTTGTGAACCCGCGAGCTGGCACTGCTTCCTTATCACCAAAGAGGAAAGCTTCTTGGTCCGCGCCTACTCGCATGGCTCTGCGGGCCGCTGAGGGATCACTAGAAGAGTGTCTAAGGTGTGTGTGTGAATAGACTACTAGCAGGAAATTAAAACCTAACCTTTTCCCAAGTTAATTGGTTGGCAGATTTTAACAGTTTTAGCAAGACTAGCAAGTCTATATACCCTACACATGCATGTCAACAAATATGGTAGCGGAAAGTAAAGACATTGCACTAGAAGTAAAGAGTTGAGATATGGACATCAAACGCAATTGGAGACGCAAGGATTTTTCCTGTGGTTTCGATAGGTGGTGTTATCGTACATCCACGTTTATGGAGTCTTCAACCCACGGAGGGTAACGGTCATGAGAGTCCACGGAGGGCTCCACCCATAAGGGTCCACGAAGTATCAACCTTGACTATTCCATAACGGCTTCCATCCACGAAGGACTAGCCTCACTATGGGTAGATCTTCACGAAGTAGGCGATCTCCTTGCTTGTACAAACTTCTTGGTTCAACTCGACAACACGAAGTAGGAGGCTCCCAAGTGACACCTAACCAATCTAAGAGGCACCACCCTCCAAAAGGTAATAGGTTCGATAATGACAATGAAACCCTTGCTCTTGTGATTCAAGATGATAGACTCCTAAACACACAATCATTCTTGCATAGATTTGTCTTGGTGGAAGAGATGGGATTGGTGGAAAGAAACTTGGGGAGGCTAGAAATCAAGATCCATATGATTGGAGTGGAAGATCTTGACCTCAACACAAGGGTAGGTGGTTCTCTCTTAGAAAATCTGATAGGATAGGTATGGAATAGTCCCGAGTGCTTCTCTGTCGAGTAGGTGGTGGTGAAGGGGTATATATAGGCATCCCCAAAAATACAACCGTTACACACAAAATGACCAACTCGGTGACACCGATGTGTTAATCTCGGTGGTACCGAAGTGACCAAAAGGTGGCAACTTTTGAATCTCGGTGAGACTGATATAGGAAACTCGGTTGCACCGATAAGGTGACCAATGGTCAGATTTCCATTCTCGGTGATTCCAATCCAACAATCTCGGTGGTACCGATATTGTGAATTTGCGTAACAGAAAGTTGGCAACCTAAACTCGATGGCACCGTTATGGAATCGGTTGCACCGAAGTGGCTAGGGTTTGGCTGAGTCTGTCTGAGGTTGAGAATCGGTGGCACCGGGATGGAAATGTTGGTTGCACCGATTTTGAATATTTTTCTTTGGACAGACTTTGGTGGGAGAGTTTGTGGGTGTTTTTGGTGACTATCACTGGTGCACGTATGAGCATTTTGTTCACCAACAAAATCTTACCCCCTTTTAATGGTATTGGCTTTCCTATGGACTCAAAATGATTTCTCACAAACATAAAATGCAGAGTCCTCTTGCTTGAAGCTTTGGCAACCTATTTCTTTGCATCTTGGGGGTATCTCGACAATCCTTTTGCGAACCCAACTCTCCATGGACTCTTATCTGAAATACACTAGATAAAAGTATTAGTCCAAGAGACAATGTATGTTGTCATGAATTATCAAAACCACCAAGGGAGCATGTTGTGCTTTCAATCTCCCCCTTTTTGGTAATTGATGAAAACATACAATCAAAGCTTCAAATAAAGATATGCGTAGATATAATGAAGACTTTGAGAGACACATGACTTAGATTTGCTCCCCCTAAATGTGTTTAGTCCTTTAAAGGATAGTTGCTTTGGAATGCATGGACACACATATGGATGAAGGGATATAAGGATTCATGTGTATCTTGGCTATATGCATCAAAAAGAAATATATGAATGAGATGTGTCCTTGTTCAAGACTTAACTCTTGCAAACAATATGTGCAAGAAGCAAGAGATCATCTTGACCAAGGGTATGATGCAAATACTTACCTTGAGTTCTTGATCATTCTAGTAGTAGAAACACACTTGAGAAAACATTGTTAGGAAACACAAGAGTATTCTACTAATATAAAGACGATAGAACTCAAAAGTAAACACTATATCTTGGTACTTTAGATATGGAGAACATATAGAAGATGACAATCCTTAAGACTAATATGTCTCCAAAATCATTTAGAACTTTCTCCCCTTAGATATGAAAGTAGTAGTTCATCCTCTCCCCCTGAATCTCAACATGTAGATATTGGATTGGATAGGGTCAGAAAAGTTCTAAAGTGAACAGTCAAATAAAATAAGCTCAATAATATTCTCCAAACATGTTTTTCTCCCCTGCTTTGGTATTCTCACCTTGTTTATATAAGTAAAAGCTTGATATCTGCTCTACCCCTTAATCATATCTCCCCCTTCGCATAAGCATGTAACTCTCCCTTTAGCATGAAGTTTTGTTATTCTACCCCTTTGCCATTAATTTCCAAAAAGGTCAAATTTAGGAGTAGGTATAGGGATCATTGACAAGGAAGGGATCCTCGAGAACAAGGGTCATCTAAAGTAGGGTTCATGGAAAAGAACTATGGGAATCATTGAAGGTAACTTCTCTCCCTGTGGCAAATAGTAGTCTCCTCCTTTGAGCTAGGGATCCTTGAATAAAGAATTTCTACCCCTAAGTTTTGCTTTTTATTCTCCCCCTATGTTTTTTAAGAAGGGATCATCTAAGTAATGGAAGAAGGACAGATAAGAGAAGAAAAACAAATCAGTGACTCCAAGATAGATAGATCGGTGGTACCGAGATTTTATAGTGCAGCTTGTCTGCAATTTCAGTAGAACCGAGATATCTGAGTCGGCGGCTCCGAGGCTAAAACAGAAAGAAAGAAATAAGGGACCAAGTTTCTGGTTTCAAAGAGTCAAAAGAAAATATTTTCAAAGGGAAAGTGAAGGGCATCATCTAGAGAAGATTTGAGTAGTTACGAGAGATCATGCAAATAGAGAAAAAACCACACAAGATTCTTAACTAGATGACCGGCGGTGACTAGGTCACCTATATTAGAGTATATTGACTTACTGACTTAGGATCCAAGCAAGAATACTTGATCATAGGTCATACTCTATGTTAAGCTTAAATGGGGTTACCATTTTTTGACTAAGCGTTTTAATGTCTTAATATCACTTGAGTTGCTTTAGCTCATGACTTGGAGTAAAGCCTTTACAAGGATATGAGTGCATACCTTTGAGTGATGTTGATGACATTGCTCATAGGTGAACTTGTTGAGGATGCTTGAGGTTGATGAAGAAAATCTTGAGTTGGGAGCAATCCTTCTCGTTCTAGTACACTTGTTACCTACAAAGGTTAGTAATGCAAGGAAGAACAATAGGTATATCCATTTGACATGATACCAATTGAGATTTTGCAATAATGATCAAGTATATGTCAAGGATATGTTTTTGTTGTCTTCTTCCTTCCATCATCAAGAGGGGTTGTGGATACTTGGTCAAGACAAGATTGCTTATGATTGGAGTTGGTTGCAACCTCGTGGAATTAAGTTCTTACAAGTACCTTCAAACGGTTAGATGCAATACAAGGGAGAATAGAATTCCATGGCATAATATAACATGTTAGGAATATCATGAAAGTATCAAGAAGGCTCATGCCCTTGCAAGCATCCGAGTGAGTCTAGCTCAAGTATGAAGCATCAATGACGTTCAACTCACTCCTCAAGTGACAAAAAGTTTTCTCATCAAGTGGCTTAGTAAAGATATCGGCCAATTGCTTGTTAGTGCGAACATGCTTAAGATTAATATCTCCTTCGGCAACATGATCACGAATGAAATGATGTCAAACTTGAATATGCTTAGTTCGAGAATGTTGCACAGGATTATGACCAATCTTAATAGCACTTTCATTGTCACAAAGTAATGGAACATTTTTAATATGGATTCCATAATCCTTAAGCATTTGTATCATCCATAGTAATTGCGCACAACAAGATCCAGCAGCAATATACTCAGCTTCGGCAGTAGATAGAGATACCGAGTTTTGTTTCTTGGAGGACCAAGACAAAAGAGATCTACCCAAAAATTGACAAGTACCCGAGGTGGATTTTCTATCAACCTTGTCACCGACATAGTACGAATCGGAATAGCCAAGAAGGTTAAAAGAAGATCCCTTGGGATACCAAATGCCAAAGTTTGGTGTTTGTATCAAGTATCTCACAATACGTTTCATGTCCAAAATATGACACTCCTTAGGTGCAGTTTGATATCTAGCACACATGCAAACACTAAGCATAATATTGGAACGAGATGCACATAGATATAGCAATGAACCAATCATAGATCGATAAACCTTTTGATCAACCGGTTCATCCTCCTTTGGTAAGATCAACATGTCCACTAGTTGGCATGGGAGTTTTCATACCTTTGCACTCCTGCATGTTGAACTTCTTAATCAAGTCATTGGTATACTTAGTTCGTGAGATGAATGTTCCTTCTTTTGATTGCTTGATTTGCAATCCAAGAAAGAATTTCAGCTCACACATCATGGACATCTCATACTTCTCGGACATCAACCTTCCAAATCTTTCACTAAATTGAGGGTTAGTGGAACCAAAGATAATATCATCCACATAGATTTGGCAGACAAATAATTCACCACTAACTCTATTAGAGAACAAGGTTGCATCAATTTTACCAATTTCAAAACCTTTTTCAATGAGAAACTTCATTAAGAATTTGTACCAAGTACGAGGAGCTTGCTTAAGACCATAAAGGGCTTTACAAAGCTTGTAAACATGATTAGGTTTCTTAGGATTCACAAAACCAGGTGGTTGCTTAACATAAACCTCTTCTTCAATTTCACCATTTAAAAGTCACTTTTAATGTCCATTTGATAAAGCATGATATTATGGTGATTATCATAGGCAAGAAGAATGCGAATAGCTTCAAGTCTAGTGACGGGAGCATAAGTATCAACATAGTCCATACCTTCGACTTGAGTATATCCTTGGGCCACGAGACGTGCCTTGTTGCGTATGACTTGACCGTCTTCGTCTTGGTTGTTCTGAAACACCCATTTGGTTCCGATGATGTTGTGCTCATCCTCGAGCTTCTCCACGAGTGTCCACACTTCGTTCCTTTTGAAGTTGTGAAGCTCTTCATGCATGGCGTTCACCTAATCTGCGTCTTTAAGATATTGTTCTACCTTCAAGGGCTCAATGCTAGAGATGAAAGAATAATGCTCAAAAAAGTTAGCTAGACGAGTTTTAGAGCGAGTGATTCTCTTGGTTTAAATGTCACAAAATATTTGGTTTAGGGGATGGTTCTTGGTCGCTTGTGCTCGAACTTGGGGTAGCTTGGGCTTGTTAGACGGTGGGGCTTCTTATTCTTCATCATCATCTCCTTCATCTTCATTGTTGTTAACGGTGTCGTCCCCTTGAGGTGGTGGTGAAGGAGGTTATGGTGGATCTTCATGATGTACTTACTCCTCTTCATAATCTTGCCATGTACCGCTTGTGGATGCCTCCATGTCATGTTGTGGTTCACCTTGTCGTGAAGCAGGGGCTTCCACTTGAGTTGATGAAGTACTTTCCTTCACTTCAATGGGACGAATCTTGCCGATGGGTAAATCTAGGATAGCTTCCGAAGGGTCCTTATCACCTACATCATTTGGCAATTGTTCGACTTGTGAACCATTAGATTCATCAAATTCACATCTACTGTATCTTCAACTTTTCGAGTGAAGTTATTGTATACACGGTAAGTGTGAGAATTCGATCCGTAACCAAGTAGGAATCCTTCATGAGATTTAGGAGCAAATTTAGTACGATGATGCTTGTTAAGAATGTAGCACTTGGAGCCGAATACCTGAAAATATCCAACTTGGGGTTTGTTACTAGTGAGTATCTCGTATGCCGTTTTACCAGGGAGCTTGTTCAAGTAAAGTCGGTTTGTGGCATGACATGCTGTTTCCACGGCTATTGCCCAAAAGTGAGTTGGCGTCTTGTATTCGTCAAGCATAGTTCTAGACATCTCAATAAGCGTCTGGTCCTTCCTCTCAACAACTCCATTTTGTTGAGGCATGTACATAGCCGAGAACTCATGTGAGACACCTTCTTCGTCAAGAAAGGTATCCACATGGGTGTTCTTGAACTCTGATCTGTTATCGCTCCGAACTTTCTTGATCTTCACTTCAAACTGATTTTGTGCTTTGTGAACAAAGTTCTTGAAGATCTTTTGAACCCACGACTTATCATCAAGAAAGAATACCCACGTAAATATGGAAAAATCATCAACTATAACTAGACCATAGGAATTTCCACCGAGACTCTTGTAAGCATTAGGACCAAAAAAGATCCATGTGAAGTAACTCGAGTGGTCTCCTAGTAGTCATGATATTCTTAATAGGATGACTTCTACCTACTTGCTTTCCAGCTTAACAAGAACTACAAATTCTATCTTTGTCAAAGATAACATCTTTAACACCAAGTATATGATCACCTTTGATAAGCTTGTCTAAATTACGCATGCCAACATGTCCTAATGTTCTATACCAAAGCCAACCTTTAGAAGATTTAGCAATTAAACAAGTGCGAGGCTTGGATCTCTTAGTGAAATCAACAATGTATAGATCACCTCTACGGATACAGGTAAAGACCATTTTATGATTATCTTGACGAAACACTTGGCAATCTACTTTCATGAATAACACATTGAAACCGAAGTCGGCAAGTCTAGATACGGAAAGAAGATTGTAGCCAAGAGATTCAACGAGCATACCATTTTGAATAGAGCTATCATGGGATATGGACACCTTACCAAGACCAAGAACCTTACCCTTGGATCTGTCTCCAAACGTTACATACCTTCGCGGTCCATGGTTTGGTGCGATCTCTTCAAACATTTCTCTATCTCCGGTCATATGATCGGTACATCCGCTATCGAGAATCCACTCTTGTTCTCCGGACATGTAATCCTTGAAGTTTGCCATGAGACTTAGATTCTTCATGATCTTCTCATACTCGATATCGAACAACTCATCTTCATCATAGTAGCCATGTTCCACATCATCACCATCAAGTGGGAAATCCTCGTCATAAAGAACAAGAGATTCGTTAGGATGGTGATCATGACAATGTTCAAGTTTATGAATGCGAAGGGCCTCTATAATGATATTGTTGATAGTTGTGACATCTCCTTTAGCACGCATGAGGTCTCTAAACTCAAATAGACAATCATCAAACTTAGGATCACTAGGCATCGTTTTATGCAAGGCAATAGTTTTATGAAGAATTTCATCAAGATTATTCAATGAATAATTTGGATATCGTTTGTCCAAATCATTCCACAAAGTATAAGCACATGCAAAATTCTTTATTTGGTTGAGCACATTTCTAGGTAAAGCTCTAACATAAGGTTAGCAGTTCTAAGATTGCATAGCATATCAATTTCCTCTTCATGTGTGGGATGCAAGGGATCAATAGGAGGCTCATAGGGGTGCATAACAGATTTGCTCAATTTAAATTCATTAAACAACTCAAGCATCAAAGTTTTCCATTAACTATAGTACTCTTCATCAAGAATAGGCACTCTACAACTCAAACTCCCTATACTAGACACATCCATCTCCCTCCTCAGTGATTAAACCGAAGCAATGGAGACCAATGCTCTGATACCAATTGAGGGATCACTATAAGAGTGTCTAGAGGGGGGTGAATAGACTACTAGCAGGAAATTAAAACCTAACCTTTTCCCAAGTTAATTGGTTGGCAGATTTTAACAGTTTTAGCAAGACTAGCAAGTCTATATACCCTACACATGCATGTCAACAAATATGGCAGCGGAAAGTAAATACATTGCACAAGAAGTAAAGAGTTGAGATATGGAGATCAAACGCGATTGGAGACACAAGGATTTTTTCCGTGGTTCCGAGAGGTGGTGCTATCGTACATCCACGTTTATGGAGTCTTCAACCCATGGAGGGTAACGGTCGCGAGAGTCCATGGAGGGCTCCACCCATAAGGGTCCACAAAGTATCAACCTTGACTATTCCATAACGGCTTCTGTCCACGAAGTACTAGCCTCACTATGGGTAGATCTTCACAAAGTAGGTAATCTCCTTGCCCGTACAAACTTATTGGTTCAACTCCGCAACACAAAGTAGGAGGCTCCCAAGTGACACCTAACCAATCTAGGAGGCACCACCCTCCAAAAGGTCATAGGCTCGGTAATGACAATGAACTCCTTGCTCTTGTGCTTCAAGATGATAGACTCCTCAACACACAATCACTCTCTCATATATTTGGCTTGGTGGAAGAGATGGGATTGGTGGAAAGCAACTTGGGGAGGCTAGAAATCAAGATCCATATGATTGGAGTGGAAGATCTTGACCTCAACACAAGGGTAGGTGGTTCTCTCTCAGAAAATCTGATAGGATAGGTACGGAATAGTCCTGAGTGCTTCTCTGTCGAGTAGGTGGTGGTGAAGGGGTATATATAGGCATCCCCAAAAATCCAACCGTTACACACAAAATGACCAACTCGGTGACACCGATGTGTTAATCTCGGTGGTACTGAAGTGACCAAAAGGTGGCAACTTTTGAATCTCGGTGGGACCAATAGAGGAAACTCAGTTGCACCGATAAGGTGACCAAAGGTCAGATTGCCATTCTTGGTGACGTTGATCCAACAATCTCGGTGGTACCGATATTGTGAATTTGCATAACAGAAAGTTGGCAACCTAAACTCGGTGGCACCGGTATGGAATCGGTTGCACCAAAGTGGCTAGGGTTTGGCTGAGTCTGTCTGAGGTTGAGAATCGGTGGCACCGGGATGGAAATGTTGGTTGCACCAATTTTGAATATTTTGCTTTGGACAGACTTTGGTGGGAGAGCTTGTGGGTGTTTTTGGTGACTATCACTTGTGCACGTATGCACATTTTTCTCACCAACAAAACCTTACCCCCTTTTAATAGTATTGGCTTTCCTATGGACTCAAAGTGATTTCTCACAAATATAAAATGTAGAGTCCTCTTGCTTGAAGCTTTGCCAACCTATTTCTTTGCATCTTGGGGTATCTCCATAATCCTTTTGCCAACCCAACTCTCCATGGACTATTATCTGAAATACACTAAATAAAAGTATTTGTCCAAGAGACAATGTATGTTGTCATGAATTATCAAAACCACCAAGGGAGCATGTTGTGCTTTCAGCCGCCCTGCCTGGGGCGCGTCACCCATCTGAAGGTGTGAGGTTGCGGGACCCTGCCGCGTTATCTCTGACGTCCCTTGCTAATCCCCCCAGATGGCCTCAAGAGGGGGTCCCACGAAAAGGCCCCGGGGGGCGCCCTCAGGAGCGAAACACTCCATGCCTCTCGAGGTGGCTTGTCGGCACGCCCCTCGCAAGGGTCTGAGTCCTGAGGCTCCATGTGGGGTCTCATCGGACCGACAACACATGCAACACCTTGGGCTGTAGGTAGACATGCCTGGGTATCCCCATTCCTATGGGCCTGACAATAGCCCCCGAGCCCGTGGCGTGCTCATTCTAAGCCTCAGGAGGGTGAGCCGGCGTGGGATCCAACCACCTACGGGCCAACCCCAGCACATGGCATGTGACAAGGCAAGGGCGCCCAAGCTTCCTCCGACAGCTTGGCAATCACCCCGGTTGTCATAAAGGGGACACACGGAGTGGTATCGTCATTGCCCCTTCTTGCGTCTTCCAACTTTACACAGAACCGCTCCAGATTTAATGTCCTACTAGGTAGCTTCTTTGATTCCCCCGCGGCTTCTGTATCCAGATAGCGCCCGCTGGCAAGAAGGGGAAGGACGCGGCCTCTGCAGCGAGCCCTGTCGTCACCATGCCTGCCTTCTGACCCCCCTCCGTCTCAGACCAGGAGGATCGGCGCCGATGCTCCCATTGGTGGCCGGCGAGCAGAACGAGGGGCAGGCGATAAGGATCTGGCCAGGCTCAAGAGCGCTGAATAGCCTATCGCCGTCCGCTTACACCTTCTTCTACCATAGTGTCCATGCTGGGCTGGTCCTTCCCTTCTCCAAGTTCTTCTACACCATCCTCTCTCACTACTAGATCCACGCCCTGCATCTCTAGGCCAACTCCATCCTCCTCCTATCGATCTTTGCCTTCTATTGCGAGGCCTTCGTGGGTGTGAGGCCCTTAGTGACGCTCGTTTGCCACTTCTTCAGCTCGCGGTTCACGGCCTCAGACTAGCTCTTCGCGTGCGTCTCCTTCTTAGACGTCACGAGCCAAGCATCCGCCTGAAGGCCTGGAAGAAGGTAGAGGGCTATCGGCAGCGCTGGGTCCTTATAGACATGCGCCAGTTCAACTCACACCTAGCGGCCCCCACGCGTCGGCCCGCATAGACCCCCGGGTGGTGCGACGAGAAGCTCACCGACCCCGGAGAGGAGCCTGTCTTGGAGCACATCACCACGCATCGGGATGCCGAGCTGGCGGGTGCAATGGTCATCAAGGAGTTTCTGGGGCAGCGCATTGCGCCTCTCCAGGCGCACGTGAGGCCCTCATGGAAGCTCTTCGAAACGTCAGACCCGATGAGACCATGCATCGGCGGCCTCACACTCGACAAGCTGGATAACACCCTGGCTTCTCTGCTTGGGCCTCACCCCGGGGACCTCCCGGAGGGTGCGCCGCCGCTTGTACGCCTACGCCGAGGCGGAGAAGCTTGTCGCGTAGATGCCCATCTTTGACGAGTGGGGGCTCGATAGCTCGTGCCCAAACTCTTCCATCGCAGTGAAGTCTGCCAGCAGGGGTAACAACGACGGGGATTCAGAGGCGACAAAGGAAGAACAAGGCGGCAATCAGGTGTCATCACCCATCCTCCACACGTCCTTGCGCGGCTTCAGTAATGATGCCGACGCCGCGGACTAGTCACTTCCTGCTGCTTGATACATCTCCAACATATGTATAATTTATGAAGTATTCATGCCATGTTTACAATAATTTTATATGATTTTGGTATGATTTTATTAGAACTAACCCGGACTGACGTTGTTTTCAGCAGAACTACCATGGTGTAGTTTTTGTGCAAAAATAAAAGTTCTCAGAATGCGCTAAAAATTTACGGAGAATATTTTTGGAAAATATAAAAAATACTGGAGCAAAAAGATACCAGAGAGGAGTCCCGAGGCATCCACAAGCCTAGGGGGCGCCCATGGCTTGTGGGTCCCTCGGGAGTCCCTCTGACTTGATTCCAATGCCAAGTACTCCTATAAATATAGTAACCCCAAGAAACAAATCTAGATCGGGAGTTCCACTGCCTCAAGCCTCTGTAGCCACAAAAAACCAATCGGGAGCCCGTTCTGGCACCCTGCTGGAGGGGGAAACCATCACCAGAGGCCATCTTCATCATCCTGGCGGTCTCCATGACGAGGAGGGGGTAGTTCACCCTCGGGGATGAGGGTATGGATCTGTAGCTATGTGTTTGATCTCTCTCTCTTGTGTTCTTGAGATGGCACGATCTTGATGTATAGCGAGCTTTATTGATATAGATGAATCAGATGGAGTTTTCCCCTCTCTATCTTCTTGTGATGAATTGAGTTTTCCCTTTGAAGTTTTCTTATCAGACTGAGTCTTTAAGTATTTGAGAACACTTGATGTATGTCTTGCGATGGGATACCTGTGGTGACAATGAGATGTTCTATTGATCCACTTGATGTATGTTTTGGTGATCAACTTGCGGGTTTCGTGACCTTGCGAATCTATGCATAGGGGTTGGCACACGTTTCCGTGTTGACTCTTTGGTAGAAACTTTGGGGCACTCTTTGAAGTTCTTTGTGTTGGATTGAACATGATGAATCTGAAATTGTGTGATGCATATCGTATAATTAAGCCCATGGGTACTCGTGGGGACATTGGAGTATCTAGGTGACATTAGGGTTTTGGTTGATGTGTATCTTAAGGTGTTATTTTAGTATGAACTCTAGGGTTGTTCGTGACACTTATAGGGATAGCTCATAAGATTGATCAGAAAAGATAACTTTGAGGTGGTTTCATACCCTACAATAATTTCTGCGTTTGTTCTCCGGTATTTGTGACTTTGGAGTGAATTATTTGTCGCACGTTAGGGATTTACATATGATTCAACTATGTCAGTATTGTTGAGAGAACTTGCACTAGTGAAAGTATGAGCCTCAGGCCTTGTTTCTAAGCATTGCAATACTGTTTGTGCTCACTTTTATCATTAGTTACCTTGCTGTTTTTATATTTTCAAATTACAAAAACTTAGATCTACCATCCATATTGAACTTGTATCACCATCTCTGCACCGAACTAGTGCACCAATACAATTTGCCATTGTATCGGATGTGTTGGGGACACAAGGGATTTCTTGTATTTGATTGTAGGGTTGTTTTAGAGAGACCATCTTCATCCTACACCTCCCACGGATTGATGAATCTTAGGTCATCCACTTGAGAGAGTATTGCTACTGTCCGACAAAACTCTGCGCTTGGAGGCCCAACAAAGTCTACAAGAATAAAGTTGCATAGTAGACATCACTGCTCCCCGTGTGCTCGCGACCACTAAAGGGGAAGCCGGGTCGGACCCCACGACCTTCTCTGTGCTGGCGGCGAGGGCCCGTGCTGGGGGCGCAGCGGTTATCCCCGGGGCGACACTCCCTCATAGGGATCCTCAGGCCTCCGGGGAGGACGGGAGGCAGGTCGACCTTGTCGGGAACCACGCTGGGCATCCCTCAGGAGACGCCAAGGCAGCGAGTGGGAGCGGCGAGATCGCACCCCCCGCCACCGAGAGGAAAAGCAGATGGGACGCCGGAGATGAGTAAGTACCTTAGTCTGTTTCCTAGCCATGTGTTTGGGAGTAGATTGCTCTGTTAACCCTTCGTTGGCGCTGGTGCCCCAGTGGCAATGGGGAGAAAAGGAAGAAGGCAACGCCTGGGGCGAAGACGACGCCCGTCCTAAAAGCAACCTCAGCCTTTGGCCATGGGCATCGGAGGTCAAGGGGACAACGTGCGTCGTCCTGGCGCTAGGCCCGGGTGCGCGGGGACTGCGGTGACGTCGAATACCTCCGAGGCACGTTGAGGGGGCCCAAACGCCAAGGCTGCGGCATCTCAGCCCCCGACATCTCCCACCAGGGCCACGATGACACAGCCCAACACCAAGGCGACGACGCCCCATCCCCCGGCGTCTCCCGCTAGGGCTACGGTGACGCAGCCCCCGACGCCTCTTGCCGAGGCCGTGACCCCTCAGTCCGCAAGGGAAGGAGGGGCGTCTCAACCCTCACCAACTGTCCTGATCTCCACAACCAGCCTGGGCACAGGGCCGGACCTGGGGCACCCCCACGCTGTGGCCACCCCCGAGGCCCCGGAGGTCAATGAGGCAACTTCCTTAGGTGGACCACGGGAGCCTGATGCGTCTCCAACATATCTATAATTTTTGCTTGTTCCATATTGTTATATTATCAATCTTGGATGTTTTACATGTTGGAAATATGCCCTAGAGGCAATAATGAATTAGTTATTATCATATTTCCTTGTTCATGATAATCATTTATTATCCATGTTATAATTGTATTGATCGGAGACTTAGATGCATGTGTGGATACATAGACAAAACCATGTCCCTAGTATGCCTCTAATGGACTAACTCGTTGATCAAAGATGGTTAAGGTTTCCTAGCCATGGACATGAGATGTAATTTGATAACGGGATCACATCATTAGGAGAATGATGTGATGGACAAGACCCAAACTACAAACGTAGCATATGATCGTGTCAGTTTATTGCTACTGTTTTCTACATGTCAAGTATATGTTCCTATGACCATGAGATCATGCAAATCACGGACATCGGAGGAGTGCCTTGTGTGTATAAAACCTCGCAACGTAATTGGGTGACTATAAAGGTGCTCTACAGGTATCTCCGAGGGTGTCTGTTGAGTTGGCATGGATCAAGACTGGGATTTGTTACTCCGTATGACGGAGAGGTATCTCAGGGCCCACACGGTAATACAACATCACAACAAGCCTTGCAAGCAATGTGACTAAGTGTTAGTCATGGGATCTTGTATTACGGAACGAGTAAAGAGACTTGCCGGTAACGAGGTTGAACTAGGTACGGAGATATCGACAATCGAATCTCGGGCAAGTAACATACCGAAGAACAAAGGGAACATCATACGAGATTAACTGAATCCTTGACATAGAGGTTCGACCGATAAAGATCTTTGTAGAATATGTAGGAACCAATGTGGACATCCAGGTCCCTCCATTGGTTATTGACCGTAGAGGTGTCTCGGTCATGTCTACATATTTCTCGAACCCGCAGGGTCTGCACACTTAATGTTTGGTGACGTTTCGGTAGTATAGAGTTATGTATGGTGGTTACCGAAGGTTGTTCGGAGTCCCGGATGAGATCCCGGATGTCACGAGGAGATCCGGAATGGTCCAGAGGTAAAGATTCATATATAGGAAGTCCTGTTTTGGTCGCCGAAAAAGTTCCGGGCTTATCGGTAGTGTACCGGGAGTGCCGGTAGTGTACCGAGAGACCTCCGGGAGGGGTATTTCGACCCAAGAGGCTTCATGGGCTGTGGGAAAGTAATAACCAGCCCTTAGTGGGCTGGTGGAACAACCACAATAGGCCCATGTGGCTGGAAGAAAGAAACCCAAAGGAAAAAGGTGGAAAAAAGGCAAAAAGGAGGAATCCTAGTCCTACTTGGAGTGGAGGAGGAGAGTCCTCCTCCACCTCCCACTTCGGTCAAAGCCTCCAAGGGTTGGAGGCAAGGATGCCTCTCCTCCTCCCTCCCTCCTATATATACTAGTGGATTTCTAGGGTTTTGCACTAGTTTTTTCAGCCACGTGCAACCCTAATCTCTAGTGCATAGTTTCTCCTCTAGATCGGTTTTCTGCAGTGCTTAGCCGAAGCCCTGCCAGAATTGCTCCATCACCATCACCGGAGCGCCGTCAGGCTGCCGGAGAACTCTTCTTACTCTCCACTCCCTCTTGCTGGATCAAGACGGTGGAGATCGTCATCAAGCTGCATGTGTGCTGAATGTGGAGGTGTCGTCCGTTCGGCGCTAGATCGGAAGGACCGTGATCAACATCGCGAGACGGTTCGTGATGAGTTCGCGGGAAGGATCGTGATGAGTTTGCAGGACGGATCATGATGAGTTCGCGAGACGGATCGTGATGTGTTCGCGGTACGGATCGTGATTGGATCGCGGGACGGATCGTGATGAGATCGCGGGACGCTCAGCGATTTGGATCGTGAAGATGTTCGACTACACCAACCGCGTTTCTTAACGCTCCTCGCTTAGCGATCTACAAGGGTATGTAGATCCACTCTCCCTCTCGTAGATGCTCATCACCATGGATAGATCTGCGTGTGCGTAGGAATTTTTTTGTTTCCCATGCGACGTTCCCCAACAGTGGCATCATGAGCTAGGTCTATGTGTAGATGAGATGTCGAGTAGAACACAAAAGGTTTGTGGGCGTTGATGCTTAGATTGCTTCCTCCCTTGGTCGGATTTTTGTTCAGAGGTATTGTGAGATGAAGCGGCCCAGACCAACATTACTCGTACGCTTACGAGAGACCAGTTCCCTCGACGCAACTTGTTGCCTAGATGGCTTGCGGGTGGCAGTTTCTCTCACTTTAGTTGGATCGAATTCGACAAAGGCGGTCCTTGAGAAGGTTAAAAAGCAACTAGTGTATCACCGTTGTGGTTTTTGTGTAGATGAGAATTGTTCTTGCTAGATACCCGTAGCAGCCACGTAAAACATGCAACAACATTTAGAGGACGTCTAACTTGTTTTTGCAGGGTATGTTGTGATGTGATATGGCCAATTACATGATGTCATATATGTGATGTATGAGATGATCATGTGATGTATAGAATTTCACGACTTGCATGTCGATGAGTACGGCAACCGGCAGGAGCCATAGGGTTGTCTTTAATTATTGTATGACCTACGTGTCAATCATTAAGCACTATGTAATGCTTTACTTTATCGCTAAATGGTAGCAATAGTAGTAGAAGCATGCAGGGCGTGACAACACCGATGGCGACACATTGGTGGAGATCAAGATGATGGAGATCATGGTGTCGTGCAGGTGACGATGGAGATCATGCCGATGCTTTCAAAGATGGAGATCTAAAGCACAAGTTCATGGCCATATCATGTCACTTATGAATTGCATGTGATGTTAATCCTTTTATGCACCTTGTTTTGCTTAGTACGATCGTAGCATTATAAGGTGATCCCTCACTTAAATTTCAAGATAAATTGTGTTCTCCTCGAGTGTGCACCGTTGCGAAAGTTCGTCGTGTTGAGACACCACGTGATGATCGGGTGAGATAGACTCTACGTTCACATACAACGGGTGCAAGCCAGTGTTGCACGCGCAGAACACTCAGGTTAAACTTGACGAGCCTAGCATGTACAGACATGGCCTCGGAATACAAGAGACCGAAAGGTCGAACATGAGTCATATAGTAGATATGATCAACATGATGATGTTCATCATTGTAACCACCTCAACTCACGTGATGAACGGACTTGAGTTGGTGAATTTGGATCATGTATCACTCGGATGACCGGAGGGATGTCAATTTGAGTGGGAGTTCTTAAGTAATATGATTAATTGAACTCATTATAATGAACATAGTCAGTAGTGTCTTTGCAAATTATGTTGCAGATTACTTGCTCGCACTGTAGCTCCCTTGAATTTTTATATGTTCCTAGAGAAATAGAGTTGAAAGATGATGGTAGCAATATTGCGGATTGGATCCGTGATCTGAGGATTGTCCTCGTTGCTGCAAAGAAGGCTTATGTCCTTAATGCACCGCTCGGTGCGCCAACCCCTCTAGCATCGTCTGTAGATGTTGTGAACATCTGACAGGTACGTGCTGATGACTAATTGATAGTTTAGTGCGTCATGCATTACGGCTTAGAATTGAGGCTTCGAAACGTTTTGAACGTCACAGAACATATGAGATGTTCTAAGAGCTGAAATTAGGATCTCAGGCTCGTGCCCGTGTTGCGAGATATGAGATATCCAACAAGATTCTTTGCCTGCAAGATGAATGAGAATAGCTCAATCATTGATCTTGTGCTCAGATTGTCTGGGTGCTACAATCGCTTGAATCGAGTGGGAGTTCATCTTCCAGATAAGATAGTGATTGATATAGTTCTCCAAGTCACTTTCACTAAGCTACTAGAACTTGGTGATGAACTATAAAATGCCAGGGATAGAATTAATGATCCCTGAGCTATTCGTGGTGTTTGACGCCGCGAAGGTAGAAATCAAGAAGGAGCATCAAGTGTTGATGGTTAGTATAACCACTAGTTTCTAGAAGGGCAAGGGCAAGGATGGAAACTTCATGGATGGCAAGTCAGTTGCTGCTCCAGTGAAGCAACCCAAAGTTGAACCCAAACCCGAGACTAAGTGCTTCAATTATGAGGAGAGAGGTCACTGAAGCGGAACAACCCTAGATACTTGGTAGATAAGAAGGCTGGCAACGTCGACAGAAGTATATTTGATATACATGTTATTGATGTGTACCTTGCTTGTACTCCTAGTAGCACCTGGGTATTGGATACCGGTTCGATTGCTAAATGTTAGTAACTCGAAATAAAAGCTACGGAATAAACGGAGAACTAGCTATGTGTGAGGTGACGATGTGTGTTGGAAATGTTTCCAAGGTTGATGTGATCAACATCGCACGCTCTCTCTACCTTCGAGATTAGTGACGAACCTAAATAAATGTTATTTGGTGTTTTTGCGTTGAGCATGAACGTGATTAGATCATGTTCATTGCAACACGGTTATTCATTTAAATTAGAGAATAATGGTTATTCTATTTACATGAATAATACCTTCAACGGTCATGCATCCGATAAGAATGGTTTGTTGAAACTTGATCGTAGTAATACACATGTTCATAACATTGATGCCAAAAGTATTCAAAGTTAATAATAGTAGTACCACATACTTGTGGCACTGCCGCTAAATGTCATATTGGTATAAAACGCATGAAGAAACTCCATACTGATGGATCTTTGGACTCATTCAATTTCGAATCGGTTGAGACATGCGAACCATGCCTCTTGGTCAAGATGACTAAGGACCCCGTTTTCTGTTTTGATGAAGAGGGCAAGTGATTTATTGGAAATGATACATGTTGATGTATGCAATCCAATGAGTCTTGTAGCGTGCGGTGGATATCATTATTTTCTTACCTTCACTGATGATTTGAGTAGATATAGTGTATATTTACTTAATGAAACACAAGTCTGAATCGTTTGAAAGGTTCAAGCAAATTCAGAGTGAAGTTTAAGATCATCGTGACAAGAAGATAAAAATGTTTACGATATGATCGTGGAGCCGAATATCTGAGTTACGAGTTTGGCATACAACTTTAGACAATGTGAAAGTTGTTTCACAACTCACGCGACCTGGAACACCATAGTGTGATGGTGTGTCCGAATGTCATAGTCGTGCTGTATTGGATATGGTGCATGCTATGATGTCTATTATCGTTTTGTTACTATAATTTTGGGGTTATGCATTATAGACAACTACATTCACTTTAAATAGGGCACCATCTAAATCCGTTGAGATGACACCGTGTGAATTATGGTTTGATAGAAACCTAAGCTATCATTTCTTAATGCTTGGGGCTGTGACGCTTATGTGGAAAATGTTTTCACCTAATGAGCTCAAACCCAAAGCGGACAAATGCATCTTCATAGAATACCCTAAGAATAGTTGGGTGAACCTTCTATCTCAGATCCAAGCATAAAATGTTTGTTGCTAAAACTGGGTCCTTTCTCGAGAAAAAGTTTCTCTTGAAAGAATTGAGTGGGAGGAGGATAGAACTTGATGAGGTTATTGAACCTCTGTTTCAACGAGAGAGTAGCGCAGCGCAGGAAGATGTTTCCGTGAATCCTACGTTAGTTGAAGAGGAAGTAAATGATGATGATCATGAAGCTTCGAATCAAGTTACTATTGACCTACGAGGAAAATAGAGCTTGATGAGTTTATTGAACCTTTACTTCAACCAGAAAGTAGCGCAGCGCAGAAAGATGTTTCTGTGAAGCCTACGTCAGTTGAAGAGGAAGTTAATGATGATGATCATGAAGCTTCGGAGCAAGTTACTATCAAACTTTGTAGGTCAACATGGACGTGTACTGCTCCTGAGCGGTACGACAACCCTGTTGTGGAGGTCATGTTGTTGGACAACGATGAACCTATGAACTATGGAGAAGCGATGATGGGACCGAAAACCAACAAATGGTTAGAGGCCATGAAATTCGAGAAAGGATCCATGTATGAAAACCAAGTATAGACTTTGGTGGACTTGCTCGTTGGACGGCAGGTCATTAAGTACAAATGGATCTTTAAAATGAAGACAGACGCTGATGGTAAATGGTACCATTTGTAAAGCTCGACTTTTTGCAAAGTAGGTTATGACAAGTTCAAGGAGTTGACTGCGATGAGACTTTCTCACTCGTAGAGATGCTAAAGTCTGTTGGAATTATGTTAGCAGTTGCTACATTTTTCAATTATGAAATCTGGCAGATGGATGCCAAAACATCGTTTCCTTCCTTAAGGAAAGGTTGTATGAGATACAACCAGAAAGTTTTGTCAGTCCTAAGGATGCTAAAAGGTGTGCAAGCTTCAGTGATTCTTCTATGAACTGAAGCAAGCATCTCGGAGTTGGAATATACACTTTGATGAGGTGATCAAAGTTTTTGATTCTATACAAAGTTTACGAGAAACTTGTATTTGCAATAAAGTGAGTGGGAGCACTATAGAGTTTCTGATAAGTATATGTGGATGACATATTGCTATTCGGAGATGATGTAGAATTTTTGGAGAGCATAAACGGTTGTTTGAAAAGAGTTTTTCAAAGGAAGACCTGAATAAAGCTACCTAATTGTTGAGCATCAAAATCTATAAAGATAGATCAAGATGTTTGATAAGACTTTCAATGAGTACATACCTTGACAAGATTTTGAAAGAGTTCAAAATGGATTAGTCAGAGAGAAGTGTTCTCACCTGCTTTGTAAGGTGTGAAGTTGAGTGAGACTCAAAGCTCGACCATGGCAGAAGAAAGAGAAAGGACGAATGTCGTCCCCTATGCCTTAGCCATAGGCTCTGTATAGTATGCCATGCTGTGTACCGCACCTGTGTGTGCCTTGTCATGAGTCCGTCAAGGGGTACAAAAGTGATCCAGGAGTGGATCACTGGACAGCGGTCAAGATTATCCTTAGTAAATAAAAACTAAGGAGATGTTTCTCGATTATGGAGGTGATAAAGAGTTCGTCATAAAGAGTTACGTCGATGCAAGCTTTAACACCAATCCGGATAACTCGTAGAAGCAATCTGGATACGTATAATAGGAGCAGCCATTTGGAATAGTACCAGGTCGAGTGTGGTAGTAGTGTTTACAGTTTGGCATAGAGATTTGCAAAGTACACACGGATCTGAATGTCGCAGACCCATTGACTATAAGACCTCTCTCACATGCAAAGCATGATCGAGCCCCAGAACTTATTGGGTGTTAGATTCATAACAATGCGAATCACATGGTGATGTGAACTAGATTATTGACTCTAGTGCAAGTGGGAGACTGTTGGAAATATGCCCTAGAGGCAATAATGAATTAGTTATTATCGTATTTCCTTGTTCATTATAATCGTTTATTATCCATGCTATAACTGTATTGATCGGAGACATAGATGCATGTGTGGATACATAGATAAAACCATGTCCCTAGTATGCCTCTAATGGACTAGCTCGTTGATCAAAGATGGTTAAGGTTTCCTAGCCATGGACATGAGATGTAATTTGATAACGGGATCACATCATTAGGAGAATGATGTGATGGACAAGACCCAAACTACAAACGTAGCATATGATCATGTCAATTTATTGCTACTATTTTCTGCATGTCAAGTATATGTTCCTATGACCATGAGATCATGCAACTCACGGACATCGGAGGAGTGCCTTGTGTGTATCAAACGTCGCAACGTAACTGGGTGACTATAAAGGTGCTCTACAGGTATCTCCGAGGGTGTCTGTTGAGTTGGCATGGATCAAGACTGGGATTTGTTACTCCGTGTGATGGAGAGGTATCTCAGGGCCCACTCGGTAATACAACATCACAACAAGCCTTGCAAGCAATGTGACTAAGTGTTAGTCACAAGATATTGTATTATGGAACGAGTAAAGAGACTTGCCGGTAACGAGGTTGAACTAGGTATGGAGATACGGACGATCGAATCTCGGGCAAGTAACATACCGAAGAACAAAGGGAACATCATACGGGATTAACTGAATCCTTGACATAGAGGTTCGACCGATAAAGATCTTCGTAGAATATGTAGGAAACAATGTGGACATCTAGGTCCCGCCATTGTTTATTGACCGTAGAGGTGTCTCGGTCATGTCTACATAGTTCTCGAACCCGCAGGATCTGCACACTTAAGGTTTGGTGACGTTTCGGTAGTATAGAGTTATGTATGGTGGTGACCTAAGGTTGTTCGGAGTCCCCGATGAGATCCTAGACATCACGAGGAGCTCCGGAATGGTCCGGAGGTAAAGATTCATATATAGGAAGTCTTGTTTTGGTCGCCAAAAAAGTTCCGGGCTTATCGGTAGTGTACCGGGAGTGCCGGTAGTGTATCGGGTGACCTCCGGGAGGGGTATTTCGACCCAAGAGGCTTCATGGGCTTTGGGAAAGTAATAACCAGCCCTTAGTGGGCTGGTGGAACAACCACAATAGGCCCATGTGGCTGTAATAAATAAACCCAAAGGAAAAAGGTGGAAAAAGGCAAAAAGGAGGAATCCTAGTCCTACTAGGAGTGGAGGAGGAGAGTCCTCCTCCACCTCCCACTTCGGCCGAAGCCTCCAAGGCTTGGAGGCAAGGCTGCCTCTCCTCCTCCCTCCCTCCTATATATACTAGTGGATTTCTAGGGTTTTGCACTAGTTTTTTCAGCCACGTGCAACCCTAATCTCTAGTGCATAGTTTCTCGTCTAGATCGGTTTTCTGCAGTGCTTAGGCGAAGCCCTGCCAGAATTGCTCCACCACCATCGCCGGAGCGCCGTCAGGCTGCCAGAGAACTCTTCTTCCTCTCCACTCCCTCTTTCTGGATCAAGACGGTGGAGATCGTCATCAAGCTGCATGTGTGCTGAACGCGGAGGTGTCGTCCATTCGGCGCTAGATCGGAAGGATCGTGATCAAGATCGCGAGACGGTTCGTGATGAGTTCGCGGGACAGATCATGATGAGTTCGCGGGACGGATCGTGATGATTTAGCGAGACGGATCGTGATGTGTTCGCGGGATGGATCGTGATTGGATCACGGGACGGATCGTGATGTGATCGCGGGACGCTCGGCGATTTGGATCGCGAAGATGTTCGACTACACCAACCGCGTTCTTTAACGCTTCCCGCTTAGCGATCTACAAGGGTATGTAGATCCACTCTCCCTCTCGTAGATGCTCATCACCATGGATAGATCTGCGTTTGCGTAGGAAATTTTTTGTTTCCCATGCGACGTTCCCCAACATTACAATCATTTTACAACAACTTTATATCATTTTTTGGGACTAACCTATTGACATAGTGCCAAATTGCCAGTTGTTGTTTTTTACTTGTTTTTACTTTGCAGAAAATTAGTACCTAGTGAAGCCCAAACACTGTGAATTTTTTTGGAGAATTTTTTTGGACCAGAAGACACCAGATGGGCCAAACAAGTGCCAGAGAAGAGGCCCGAGGTGGGGAATATCCACCAGGGCGCGCCAGAGGCCCCTGGCGCGGCCTGGTGGGTGGTGCCCACATTGGGATCCCCTCCACCGACTATCGCCTCTATAATTTCTCAAATATTCAGAAAACCCTAGAGGAGTCGACGAAACACAATTCCGGTCGTCGCAAGTTCCAAAACCACGAGAACCAATCTAACACCATCACGGAGGGGTGCACCGTCTTCATGGGTGCTTCTCCGATGATGCGTGAGTAGTCCACCATAGACCTACGGGTCTGTAGGTAGTAGCTACATGGCTTCCACTCTCTCTTTTCATTCTCAATACAATGGTCTCTTGGAGATCTATTTGATGGTGATTTTGCGGTGTGTTTGTTGGGATCCGATGAATTTTGAGTTCATGATCAGTTTCTATCCATGAATATGATTTGAGTCTTCTTTGATCTCTTATTTGCATGATTACTTATAGACTCGTATTTCTTCTTCAAATCTTTGGTTTAGTTAGGTCGACTAGATCGGTTTTTCTTACCATGGGAAGAGGTGCTTTGTGATGGGTTTGATCTTGCGGTGTTCTTTCCCAGTGATAGAAGGGGCATCAAGGCACACATGTATCATTGCCATTAAGGATAACAAGATGGGGTCTAGTCCTACATGAATAGATCTTGTCTACATCATGTCACCATTCTTATTGCATTACTCCATTTTTTCATGAACTTAATACACTAGATGCATACTGGATAGTGGTCGATGTGTGGAGTAATAGAAGTAGATGCAGAATCGTTTTGGTCTACTTATCTTGGACATGATGCCCATATAATGGTTATTGCCTGGATATCGTCATGATTATTTGATCGTCTACAAATTTCCCAACAATAATTTGTTCACCCACAGTGTGCTATACTCATGAGAGAAGACACTCGTGAAACCTACAACCCCGGGTCTACTTTTCCAACATATTGCTTTCCGACCTATCTTTTTGCCGTTTTGTTTCCAGATCTATTAATCCAAAAACCCAAAAATACCTTGCCGCACTTTTTGTTTACTTATTTTATTTTGTGTTCTTGCGTGATCTATTTGCCATACCTATTGCAATCTAATCTATCTTCTTACCATAGAGAGATTGACAACCTCTCTTTTGCGTCGGGTTGCAAGTGTTTTTTATTTGTGTGCAGGTGCTATTTATGTAGGTGCTTGATCTTCCTCTACATATTGATACCTTGGTTTCATAACTGAGAGAAATACTTACCATCGATATGCTGCATCATCCCTTCCTCTTTGGGGAAATACCGACAAAGTCTCAAGCCACATCATAGGAATTTCTGGCGCGTTGCCGGGGAGGAAGCAATCTTTTCGCGTGCCAATCTTGGTGTCGGGGAGACATCATCAACAACTACCATGTTCCTAATCACAAATCTCATCTCCTTGCAATTTTCATTATTTTCAATTTGCCTCTCGTTTTCCTCTCCCCCACTTCATAAATTTTCCATTTTATTCGCCTTCTTTTTCGTTTGACTTTTTCTCGTTAGATCTCTTGTTTGCTTGCAATCTTGTTTGTGTAGTCACGATGACTCAAGAAAACATCAAATTCTGTGGTTTTTTCCAATACCAATAATAATGATTTTATTATCACTCTAATTGCTCCTCTCGCCACTAGTGCAGAGTCTTGTAATATTAATGCCGCTTTGTTGAATCTTGGCATGAAACATCAATTTTCTGGTACTCCTAATGAGGATGCTGCGTCCCATCTAAACACGTTCGTAGAATTGTGTGATATGCAAAAGAAGAAATATTTGGACAATGATATTGTGAAGTTGAAATTATTTCCTTTCTCTTTGCGGGATCGTGAAATTTTTTGGTTTTCTTCTTTGCCTCGCAATAGTATCAATTCTTGGGATAAGTGCAAGGAAGCTTTTATTACTAAGTACTTTCCGCCTGCGAAAATTATTTCCCTTAGAACTAAAATGATGCATTTTAAGAAACTTGAGCATGAATATATTGCACAATCTTGGTAAAGAATGAAATTGATGCTAAGAAATTTGCCTACTAATGGTATAAATGTTTGGATCATCATCCAATTTTTTTATGCGGGATTGGATTTTGTCTCTAGACATCTTTTAGATTCCTCTGTGGGAGGTACTTTTATGGAAATTACTTTGGGCGATGCTACTAAATTGCTAGATAATATTATGGCAAAATTTTCACAATGGCATACCGAAAGAGCACTTACTAGTAAAAAGGTTAATTCTGTAGAAGAAATTAGTACTATGAATTAAAAAATTGATGCTCTTATGAAGATGGTTGCTAGTAAAAATGCTCCTATTGATCTTAATGATGTGCCTTTGTCTACTTTGATTGAGAAAAATAGTGATTCCGCAGATGTGACTTTCATCTCACGAAACAATTTCAATAACAATGCTTATAGAGGTAATTTTAATGCTAGGCCTTTTCCTGGAAATTCCTGTAATAATTATGGCAATTCCTATGGTAATTCTTCCTGTAATAATATTAGGAACACATTTGATATTAACAATAATTTTAAAGAATTTATATATGCTCAAAAGGCTTTCAATACTACGATAGAAGAAAAGTTAGAATTAGAGTTTTCAGTTCCTAGAAAATTGCATGATGGGTGATAACCTACCATTAAAGTCAAGGTTAAAAATTATGAATGCTTTGCTTTGTGTGATTTGGATGCTAGTGTTTCCACAATTCTGAAATCTCTATGTGATGTGCTTGGTCTTACCAATATTGAAGAATGTTCTCTTAATTTGCATTTGGCGGATTCTACTATTAAAAAGCCTTTGGCAGGAATTAATGATGTTCTTATTCTTTCAAATTGGAATTATGTGCCCACTTTTTTTATTGTTCTTGATATTAATTGCAATCCGTCTTGTCCCATCATACTTGGTAGACCATTTTTACGCACTATAGATGTCGTGATTGATATGAAAGAAGGCAATATTAAATTCCAATTTCCACTTATAAAGGGTATGGAACAATTACCTAGAACAAGAATTAAGCCACCATATGAATCAATCATGATATCCTTCTATGGAGTAAAAACTAAAGATGACAACACTTGAATCTACGCGTTATGCCTAACTAGGGGCGTAAAACGATAGCGCTTGTTGGGAGGCAACCCAAGGAATAAAATTTATTTTATATTTTCCTTTCTGTTTTTGAGTGTTTTCAAAATTATGCCTCTGTTATGATTGTGTTTTTATGTTTTATTTAGTGTTTGTGCCAAGTAGAACCTTTAGGATGATTCATAAGATGAGTAGAAACAATGGTGAATCTGAAACAGAAACTTTGTTCCAAGTGCACGAATTTTCAGTTTTTACTGGAATGTGATAACAAGATGAAATTTTAACACAGTATTTCCATACAAATTATTTATGTTGTCCTATTTTTTCAGATTTTTGAGTTACAGAACTATGGGTATAGTACATATTACTCCAGACCGTTCTGTCTGAAACATATTCTGTTTTCGTTGCATTGTGTGCTTGTTTTGATGAATCTATGGCTTGTATTGTGGGGTGTAAGTCATGGTAAAGTTAAAATACAGTAGGTATAATGAAATAATAAAATATTAATGGGTTTACAACAGTACCTAGAGTGGTAATTTGCTTTATTATACTAATGAATCTCACGAGAATTTTGTTAAGTTTTGTGTGATTGAAGTTTTCAAGTTTTGGGTGAGATCATGATGGACGAAGAAATAAGGAGTAAGAAGGGCCTAAGCTTGGGGATTCCCATGACACCCCAATATAATATCCAAATATTAACAAGCAACTAAGCTTGGGGATGCCCTGAGTGGCATCCCCTCTTTCCTCTAACAACCATCGGTATTTTACTTGGAACTATATTTTTATTCGTCACATATCATCAGTTTTGCTTGGAGCGTCCCGTATCCTTGTTTCTTTTGCCTTTTATAATTTCTGCACACACCTATTTGAGAGTGCAAAAATTATCCTATGATTTGTTTGAATTGCTCTATATGCTTCACTTAAATCTATTGAGGTATGGAATTTCTCTAGTGCTTCACTTATATCATTTTGAGCACGGCGTGCTTTTACATGTTTGAAGAAATGCTCTCATGCTTCACTTATATTTATTTGACATTTAGAAATTTTGAAGAAATCCTCTCATGCTTCACTTATATTATTTTGAGAGATGAAAACTTTTATGTTCATGATCTTCACTTAAATCTATGTGAGCTTGTCAAAAGCAATGACAATATATGAAATTAGTCCCAAAGTGATAGATATTCAAGAGGGATATAATAAAAACTTTCATGAAGATCATGGGATGAATTAAACTTGATTCTTTATAATAGTTTGAGACATGAAGATAGTAATATGTGAGTTATGTTAGTGAGTAATTACGCTTAGTAAGAATATTGGTGTTAAGGTTTGTGATTCCTTATGCAAGCACAAAAGTCAATAGTTATGCAATGAAATTACATCCTACTTATGGTGCATTATTCGGTGTTAGTTATGATTAATGTGTTGGAAATATGCCCTAGAGGCAATAATAAATTAGTTATTACCATATTTCCTTTATAATGATAATCGTTTATTATCCATGCCATAATTGTATTGATTGGAAACTCAAATACATGTGCGGATACATAGACAACAAATTGTCCCAAGTAAGCCTCTAATAAACTAGCTCGTTGATCAAAGATGGTTAAGGTTTCCTAGCCATAGACATTAGTTTTCATATGATAATAGGATGACATCATTCGGAGAATGATGTGATGGACAAGACCCCAAACTATGAACGTAGCATACGATCATGTTAGTTTATTGCTATTGTTTTCTACATGTCAAGTATATGTTCCTATGAGCATGAGATCATGCAACTCACTAACACCGGAGGAGTACCTTGTGTGTATCAAATGTCACAACATAACCGGGTGACTATAAAGGTGCTCTACAGGTATCTCCGAGGGTGTCTGTTGCGTTGGCGTGGATCAAGATTGGGAATTGTTACTCCGTGTGATAGAGAGGTATCTCAGGGCCCACTCGGTTGTTGACACCTGATTTTGGCATGGTGCAAAATGCAATAAAGATGGACTCAAACGAAAAGGTTTTTTCTACGAGAAAGTTCATATTGCCGAGTGAAACAACCTTGATGTTTAGGCCATCACCATTCAACATCATTTCAAGGGCCAAATCACAGTTGGATTGTCATGTAGATGTTTTGAGTGCTTTTTGGTCTATTACGCCTCCAAGACAACCTCGAATCAAGGAATGTTCTACATGGATTGTTTTCTCCTCGTCGAGCTGATCGGTTTTGATATATAAGTCATCTCAATCTAAGGTCGTATGCAAAAGTTAGAGCAACCAGAGTGCAGCCCTACCACAAAGCAAAATGTGGCGGAGGAGATCAGACACATATCTGATGGGTCGCGCGAGTCATTCGTCACTCAAGACATCCTAGGATGGAAAAACTTACAACATGAAAAAGTTTCGCGTCATCGAGGCGCTTGATTTTGATATATAATTCTTCTTAATCCGAGGTCGTATGCGACCTGGAGAGGCAAAACAAAATCAGCCTGGAGTTTCACTCGGGATTTCTGAGTGAAAGTTTGCCAGCCGAGTGAAACGCCTGCCGTCCAGCCGAGTGAAAAGTTTTCCGTCCGGCCAAGTAAAATTGCCGTCCGAGTGAAAATTATGGCCGAGTGCAATTGCCGTCCGAGTGAAGATCACCGTCCGAGTGAAAAATATCGGTCGAGTGAAAGTTTTGGTCGAGTGAAAGCTTAAAATGACCTCGGATGGAAAAGTGCTCAACATGAAAGTTGTTCGGAACGTCGAAACAGTCAAATTTTCTTTTAATGTCATTATTAGATGAGATAGTATACGGCCTGGAGAGACGGTACAACACTCGGACAGTCCAGTCTGCTACGTGATCGAGTCCGATTCGAAGTTAAAGATGACCTCGTGGAGTATTCAAGATGGCTTTATTTGGGAAAATGATCAACATATGGATTGTTGGACTTGTCGAGGCACATAAAATTGATGTTTGGACTGTCTCCATTGGAGGTCATATGCAGATTCCACGACCCATGCAAGAAGCAAGACAGAAGATTGAGCCAGATTTGGGCTGAATCCGAGTGGAACTAGAACTAGGACTCTAGGACGTGAATTGATGTAATTTTATTGTAAGGAAAGCCTAGATGAATCCTTTGCTTGTACAGGAAGTCCAGCTGCCTCTTATATATGTTGGGGGTGACGGCCGATTAAACAACACACAATCGAACCAATCTATCAATTACACTTTCGTGTTCATCTACTTTTATCTCCTACCCTCATATCTTCTTCCTCGTTCTTCGTTCGTTCTTCTCTTGGGGGGCAGCAATCCGTGAGGCCCTAGGGGTGATCAGGTCGACCCAGGGCAGCCCATAGCCGCCGTGCACCCTGACGGGGTCCCTCCCGGGCGTGCGTGGTTTTGGGTCTGCAAAAGTGTCCGCCGACTGTCTTGCGTATCGCGCTACCGGACGGACCTCCCTCGACGTGAGCTGCGGTGCATCACCCCTGGCGTTGAGGGTACACGGTGACGTGTTCGTGTGTCAACACACTTTTCGGCGACTCCACTGGGACGAAGCTTTGACTGGTCTCCAGCCCGTTCTTGCTACGAGGAGAGCGTCATCAAGCGGCTGCAATCTACACGGTAACATGTATCATAAAACTGCTTATGTAGATGCAAATAGCCATTATATTGCTGTCACTAGATCCTTTGATGGGCATACCATGTCGGCTAGCCCTAATGAGCAAAGGCCGACTAAGTATCCTGTTGAAGAAGTTTGGGAATTACATAATTGTGACATGGAACTTATAGATCCAAACTTTCGTGCATCGGCAACTCCCTTCAATATGCCGGTGAACAACACGATGAGTTCGAGTGATCAGTATAAGACACCTCATGCACAGGAGGGTGTTTCATAGTTTTGTCCATCGGTAGCGGCTCACAATATGCGGGTTCATCCCCCAACATGCCGATGGATGGGGGAATCGGCCATGCTTCCATTAGCTATTTGGTCGGTTATCCTCACTCATCATATACCACACCTCGTGGGGTTAATTGTTCAGTAGCGTATGAAAATAAAAATATTCATGACTCAGCTCACCTTCATGGTTATTGCCGAGTGAGTGGAGATTCTATAGGAGCAACCGTGTGTAATATTGCAAAAGATGAGGTGGCTTTGGCTGCTCTAAAAATTTTAGCCCAAAATAAGCAGATTACTGCTCTTTGCCTTGAGCAACATGATAAGGGTTTGGTACCTGATTATGAGGCAATAAGAGCTAAGGTTTTGCGAGAAGACAATGTGTTGCCAATTGACCAAATTGGCGAGAGGAAATATGGTTCAACAACAGTGCATACGTCTTCACCTATCATTGCAGCATGTCATACACCCCTTATACAATTGCAAAATTTTGGCAACACCAGTTCATTGCCGAAAGATCCTAAAAGCATTGGGGGGCAAGCCGATCCAAGCAGGGACGAATTTAAAGAAAAATATGTGGCCCTAATGGACAAGGTCAATCCAATGCTCACAGGGAATTGCGTCAACAATTTTACCACACTGACTCTTGGGGAGTTACCAGCAGAATATCGACAGGCTTATGAAGCACTCAAGAAGAAGCGTGAGGAGGAAGATTTGCAAGAATACGTCAAATCCCTTCCTTTATGCAGCAACCATGTTGGTCCCTTTGCGATGTTGAGGCAAGATAAAAAATAAGCTTTGCAAGCCAAACAACAAAAAAGGATTCACTCGGTTAATATGGTTGATTCGGTAGAAACCGAGTCAAATATGACTAAGTCATATACAGCCGAGTCAAACGGTTCCTTTAAAGCCAAGACAATGATGGATTCGATTGAAACCGGATTGAGCACCGAGACGGCCAAGGTCGAGTGCATAGAGTCAATATCGTGTGCATCGAGCCAACCGAGTGCATCAAACCATTTAAGGCCAAGTGCATCAAGTCAGTCGAGTGCATTGAGTCATCCGAGTGCATCACCGGCTAATGTCGAGTGCATCGAGCCAGTTATTGCAGAGTGTACCAAAACAGATGATGCAAGCTTCACCGAGCAAAGGAACGACAAATGTAGCAAATTGCACGTGCTCGATTTTGCTGGATGTGAGGGAGCTTACATGTTGCCCTATGAGTTTTGTGCTAAAGAAATTGATGAGCATCAAGAACAAAGTAATATGGCCGAACACAGTTCGATTAACAATGAACATCAAGAACAAGAACATGTTGCTGAGCAAAGTTCAGCTAATAAAGAGCGTCTGAGTGGGATCCATTCGGATAGTGCGAGTGAAATCTACATGGGAAATCCAAGTGATGATGCACGAGATCCAGAAGAAGAGGAAGGGGCATTGGAGAATTATTTAGAAGTGGAGCAAGATATTGTTCCAGTTATGCAACCATCTTCTCCTCCCAACGTCTTCACAAAGGTACGCCTAGATGACCATTTACTCAATTTTTGATTCGGTCAAAATCATATTGTTAATCCACCCGTTAGCAAGATTCTAATTAATTTTTAAAGACCAATCGAGATGAGTAATCTGTTTGTTTGGAATAATCTTGTCAATATTCATGTTGATCAACACATGGCACCATTCACAGAAGCTAATAGTGACAACTTATCACAACCAAAGTTGTTCCCGTCATGTCGGCTAAACTTTATATTCATATGGACAACTTTGTTTGTTTTATGCCTAGCTAACATTTGATCTCAGATGAGATGTATATTCTGTAATTATTTTGGTTACAAAAACATAAAGCCAGGTCCAAATTCCTCCAAGATAGCCAATTTGAGAGCATTGGGAAAGGAGGAAGAAAATCAATGCATAGCCGAGTCGGATGACGTTAAGTCTGCACCACTCGGTTGTTTTGTTTCAGAGCCAGTATCACAATATCATTTAATGGATGAGCAGTCTACCTTCAGTCCGGGCATATGTGATCACATCGTCGGTGAATCAACGACTAATCCTATTATTATAATTGATCATGATGCCGAGCTGTCAAACAAGAACAAGTGCAATGTTCGTTTGAACAGAATGTCAAAGACAACAATGTGATTCATCAAGCCACATAATCGGCCAACAGAGGACGATTAGAGCTCGTTGAGGCACAAGCATGCGGCCAGTCGACTCAGATTGGTTTTGATGGTGATCAAGTGTTGACTCAGCTACCTCAAGCTGGCTCATCCAAAGACATACAGGTATACACTAATGATGATGGGATCAAATCTTCAAGTGAATGCATCAGCAATAATATTGAAGACAGGAATTGCATCAAAGTTACAACTGACAGATCTAGCACTGGGTGGCAACAAGAAAATTCAAAGACCGATGCACTCAAAACCAAAGAAAGCAAAGGCTGTGGTAAGCACAAAGGTAAAAAGCCGAAAGTCACTTTTGCGCAGTTATTGGAAAAATATCAGAAGATAAGTGAGGCGAAGAGTGCTTATCGGCTGAGTGAAACAAAGGCATCGAAGTCACCCCCAAGGAATAAATCTGAATACTGGGATTGGCGAAGGAAGAATTTGACTCCAGATCCTCCTTTTGGGCCACCAATGATGATGTCATACGTACCTCCTCATGCCGACTATTATTCATATCAATCATGGGACATGTATAAACTGAGGGATCACCATCCATCATATTCTAAACCACCTCACCAAAATTATGCAGCTCCGAGAGGATCATTGTTTGTTCAACAACCACATGTTAAAGACCGGCTCAACCAAAAAGAATCGGTCCGGAGCTTGGCGAAAAAGATGGACGTGGTCAAGCAAATTTACCGAGTGAAAAAGTATGGCCGCAAGTGTGCTCTTTCAGATCCGACCCCGGACGACAAAAAGCCAGCTGAGTCTACGTTGGCTACTAAAGGCAAGGAGATGAAGCGTGTAACTTTGAAGGATCCAATTGCTGAATTTCAACATGCCAAGTTGGAGGTTCCCAAAGCCAAGAAAAATTTGTCAGTGCATAAAACAAAGCCACAACCAAGATGCCCACTCAGCTTATCATATTCACAAGAGAAGAAGTTGAAGCGGCTTAGGGCCTATGAGCTGGAGAAGAGGAACATGGCGTGGGTCCCCAAAGAAAGCCGTCAAGGCAAGAATGATGTGACAGCTCCCATTGCAGGAGTAAGAGAGGACAAGCGTGAAGCCGGTAGGCATAAACAACGATTTTCAGGTCACAATATGAGACTCCATACGGTGTATCATCCATGTTCTTCAACCGTCCCATCAGAGTTTGTGCCCAACAATTTATCGCCAACTGAAATTTCTGATTTATTTCGGCTGTTCACACTTTGGTGGGAAGGTTCCCCAGATCCTTTGAGATGAGGACGCATGGCCGATATTTGTTTATCGCCCTAAGATTTTGTCATGTTGGTATACCAAGCATTAGGCTACTATCTCAACTGAATCCGAGTGGATCGTCATTTAGGTAATATTGTCAAGGTTCGAACCGAGTGAAATACAGTCGGTATGTCCGATTGAAAATCTTTGTGATGACCCGACTGGTCCTAAAGCATCAAGTTGCGATCTGGGTGATTTTAAGTCCATGTTGATCGCCACTCGGGTAATATCGATAAAACTGAAGATGGACCTATCAGAACTGTTCAAATAACTTCAGATGGAGTTGATCCAACAGAAAACATGTTTTTTCACATCAGAACAGTCTGATGGTTGGTGTAGCCAATTCACATATGGACGTCTTATTTATTCACTCAGCTCGTGAGGAAAATACGGTTGACTCATCTTCGAATCAGCCAGGAAAACTACATGTGACTGACTCCTTAGTCGATTCAGCCAGTGATGAAGGATCTAGTGCTATTCAGGAAGCTAACTGGAAGAAATATGAGTGTCGGTCATTTTCCGAATCCGAGTGAAGCAAGATTGTTCGGCACACGGCTTAATATACAGTTTGATCTTTGATGATTTTGTGTTGCCGAATAGTTGACGGTATTCCTTTGAGGTGCATGGTCGTAATCGTTCGACAACCAAAATGGTGTATCGTCGAACGGTTCTAATATCCCCATGGAGTGCCTAAGCATATGGCCGATAATAATTGTCGTCCTTAGCATGCACAGCGGATGGAGTGTTGACATCGTCCTTAGAGCAAACATGGTGCAAATTATTTTTCGGCATGCTAGCTTTGCCGAAAAATAGGGGGGCATGTGTTGACACCTAATTTTGGCACGGTGCAAAATGCAATAAAGATGGACTCAAACGAAAAGGTTTTTTCTACGAGAAAGTTCATATTACCGAGTGAAACAACCTTGATGTTTAGGCCATCACCATTCAACATCATTTCAAGGGCCAAATCACACTTGGATTGTCATGTAGATGTTCTGAGTGCTTTTTGGTCTATTACGCCTCCAAGATAACCACGAATGAAGGAATGATCTACATGGATTGTCTTCGTATCGTCGAGCTGATCGGTTTTGATATATAAGTCATCTCAATCTGAGGTCGTATGCAAAAGTTAGAGCAACTAGAGTGCAGCCCTATCGCAGCCCTATCACGCGAGTCATTCGGCCCTCAAGACATCCTCGGATGGAAAAACTTACAACATGAAAAAGTTTCGTGTCGTCGAGGCGATTGATTTTGATATATACTTCTTCTTAATCCGATGTTGTATGCGACCTGGAGAGGCAAAACAAAATCAACCTAGTGTTTCACTTGGGATTTCTGAGTGAAAGTTTGCCAGTCGACTGAAACGCCTGCCGTCCGGCCGAGTGAAAAGTTTTCCGTCCAGCTGAGTGAAATTGCCGTCGGAGTGAAAATCGCTATCCAAGTGAAAAGTACCAGTCGAGTGAAAGTACTGGCTGAGTGCAATTGCCGTCCGAGTGAAAAATATCGATCGAGTGAAAGTTTCGGTCGAGTGAAAGTTTAAAATGGCCTCGTATCGAAAAGTGTTCAACATGAGAGTTGTTCGAAACATCAAAACAGTCAACTTTGCTTTTAAGGGCATTATCATTTGAGATAGTATACGGCCTGGAGAGACGCTACAACACTTGGATAGTCCAGTCTGCTACGTGATCGAGTCCGACTCAAAGTTAAAGATGACCTCATGGAGTATTCATGATGGCATTATTTGGGAAAATGATCAACATACAGATTGTTGGCCTCGTCGAGGCACACCAAATTTACGTTTATACCGTCTCCATTGAAGGTCATATGCAGATTCCACGACCCATGCAAGAAGCAAGACAGAAGATTGGGTCAAATTTGGGCTAAATCCGAGTGGAACTAGAACTAGGACTTTAGGACGTGAATTGATGTAATTTTCTTGTAAGGAAAGCCTAGATGAATCCTTTGCTTGTATGGGAAGTCCAGCTGCCTCTTGTATATGTTGGGGTGACGGCCGATTAAACAACACACAATCGAACCAATCTATCAATTACACTTTCGTGTTCATCTACTTTTATCTCCTACCCTCGTATCTTCTTCCTCGTTCTTCGTTCGTTCTTCTCTTGGAGGGCAGTGATCCGCGAGGACCTAGGGGCGATCAGGTCGACCTAGGGCATCCCATAGCCGCCGTGCGCCCTGACGGGGTCCCTCCCGGGTGTGCGGGTTTTCGGGTCTGCAAAAGCGTCCGCCGGCTGTCTTGCGTATCGTGCTACCGGACGGACCTCCCTCAACGTTTGCTGTAGGGCATCACCCCCGGTGTTGAGGGTACACAGTGGCGTGTTCGTGTGTCAACATCGGTAATACAACATCACAATGAGCCTTGCAAGCAAAGTGACTAAAGTGTTATCCACAAGGTCTTGTATTACGGAATGAGTAAAGAGACTTTTTGGGAACGAGATTGGAATAGGTATAGGGATACCGACGATCGAATCTCGGGCATGTAGCATACCGATGAACAAAGGGAATTGCATACGGGATTAACTGAATCCTTGACATCGTGGTTCTACCAATAAAGATCTTCGTAGAATATGTAAGATCCAATATGGGCATCCATGTCCCGCTATTGTTTATTGACCGGAGAATGTCTCGGTGATGCCTACATAGTGCTCGAACCCACATGGTCTGCACACTTAACGTTCGGTGATGATATAATATTGTTGAGTTATATATGTTGGTGACCGAAGGTTGTTCAGAGTCCCAGATGAGATCCCGGATGTCACGAGGAGTTCCGGAATGGTCTGGAGGTAAATGTTTATACATGGGAAGTCATATTTTGGCTACCGGAAAAGTTTCGGGTTTTTCTGGTATTGTACCGGGAAGCGTCTAGAAGATTCCAGAAACTTCCGGAGGAGTCCATAAGTCCACCGAGGGTGCCACCACGTACCAAGGGTTTGCATGGGCTGAGGGGAGGTTCTCTGGACTTATAGGGCCAGGCGCACAAGTTCCTCAAGGCCCATGTGGCTTGGGAGAGGGGGAAAGTCCACCTGTTTTTGGAAAGGGAGGGAATTGGACTAGGAGTCCAACTCCTCTCCCTTGGCTGCGCCCTAGCTCTTGGAGGGGCTGATCACCACACCCATACACCTATATACAGAGGGGAGGGGCGCCCCAAGAGGATATACGAAGCCCTTGGCGCCCCTCTCTCTCTCCCTAGATTGTTTTCTCTATCGTTCGCGTTTTCTATAGCGCTAGGCATAGCCCTGCCAGGATAGCACCACCAGTGCCGCCACCATACTATTGTGCTGCTGGAGAACTCATCTTCCTCTCCGCCCTCGCTTGCTGGATCAAGAAGGCGGAGATCGTCATCGTGCTATACGTGTGCTGAACGCGGAGCTGCCGTCCGTTCGGCACTAGATCGTGATTGGATCGCACGACGACTTGCGATTTGGATCGCGTAGACGTTTGACTACATCAACCGTGTTTCTTAACGCTTCCCGCTTAGCGATCTACAAGCGTATGTGGATCCGATCTCTCCTCTTGTATATGCTCATCTCCATGGATATATCTTGTCTGTGCGTAGGAATTTTTTTGTTTCCCATGCAACGTTCCCCTACAGTGGCATCATGATCCAGGTCTTTGCATAGATGACAACACGAGTAGAACACAAAGGAGTTTGTGGGAGTTGATATTCAGATTGCTTCCTTCCTTGGACTTTTCTTCATTCGGTGGTATTGTGGGATGTAGCGGCTCAGACCAACCTTACTCGTCCATGCACGAGAGACCGGTTCCATTGACTGACATGTGACTTTGTTGCATAAGATGGTTGTCGGGTGTCTGTCTCTCCCACCTTAGTTGAATCAGATTCAACAAAGGCGGTCCTTTTAGAAGGTTGAATAGCAATTCGAACATCACTGTTGTGGTTTTGCGTTGGTAAGAATAGTTCTTGATAGATACCCATAGCATCCACGTAAAACATGCAACAACAAATTGGAGGACGTCTAACTTGTTTTTGCAGGGTATGTTGTGATATGATATGGCCAAAGACATGATGTGATATATGTCATGTATGAGATGATAATGTTTTTTTAATAGTTTATATCGACTTGCATGTCGATGAGTACGGCAACCGACAGGAGCCGTAGGGTTGTCTTTAATTAATTTGTGTCATTTTCTTTACTTTATCATTATGAGTTAGCAATAGTTGGCGCGACAACCTCATGGCTGCACATTGATGGAGATCAAGATGGTGGAGATCATGGTGTCATGCTGGTGACAATGGAGATCATGCCGGTGCTTTGGAGATGGATATCAAAAGCACAAGTTCATGGCCATATCATGCCACTTATGATTTGCATGTGATGTTAATACTTTTTATGCATCTTATTGTGCTTATGACGACAATAGAATTATAAGGTGATCCCTCACTAAAATTTCAAGATAAAATTATGTTCTCCCCAAGTGTGCACCGTTGTGAAAGTTCGTCATTTCGAAGCACCATGTGATGATCGGGTGTGATAGACTCTACGTTCACATACAATGGCAACAAGCCAGTTTTGCACATGCGGAACACTTGGGTTAAACTTGACGAGTCTAGCAAGTAAAAAATGACCACGGAACACAAGAGACCGAAAGTTCGAACATGAGTCATATAGTAGATATGATTAACATGGAGATGTTCACCATTGAAACCACCTCATATCACGTGATGATCAGACTTGGGTTGGTGGATTTGGATCATGTCACACTTAGACAACCTGAGGGATGTTGATTTGAGTGGGAGTTCTTAAGTAATATGATTAAGTAAACTCATTATTGTGAACATAGTTAAAATTTCTTTGCAAAGTATGTTATAGATCAATAGCTCGTGCTCTAGTTCCCCTGGATTTTGATACATTCCTAGAGAAATAGTAAGTTGAAAGATGACTAGGTCCATGATCTGAGGATTGATGTCATTGCTGCACAGAAGGCTTATGTCTTTGACGCACCGCTCGGTGTGCCACCCCCTCTAGTGTCGTCTATGGATGTTGTGAACATCTGACAGACACATTCTAATGACTACTTGATAGTTCAATGTGTCATGCATTGCGACTTAGAACCGAGGCTCCAAAGAGTTTTGAACGTCACAGAGCATAAGAGATGTTCCAAGAGCTGAAATTGAGATTTCAGGCTCGTGCCCGTGTTGAGAGGTATGAGACCTCCAGCAAGATTCTTTGCCTGCAACATGAAGTATAATAGCTCAACTGATGAGCATGTGATCAGATTGTTTGGGTACTACAATCGCTTGAATCAAGTGGGAGTTGATCTTCCAGATAAGATAGTGATTAACATAGTTCTCCAAGTCACTACCACCAAGCTACCGGAGCTTCGTGATGAACTATGACATGCCAGGGATGGAGAAGATGATATTTGAGCTGTTCGCAATGTTTCACACCGCGAAGGTAGAAATCAAGAACGAGCATCAAGTGTTGATGGTTAGTGAAACCACTAGTTTTAAGAAGGGCAAGGGCAAGAAGGCAAACTTCATGAATGGAAAACCAGTTGCTGCTCCAGTGAAGAAACCCATGGTTGAACCCAAACCCGAGACTAAGTGCTTCTATTATAAGGGAATGGTCACTAAAGTAGAACTCCCTAGACACTTGGTAGATAAGAAGGCTGGTAGTGTGAACATAAGTATATTTGATATACATATTATTGATGTGTACCTTACTAGTACTCCTAGTAGCACCTGGGTATTATACACTAGTTCAGTTGCTAACATTAGTAACTCGAAATAAATGCTACGGAATAAACGAAGACTAGCTAAAGGGCGAGGTGACGATCTGTGTTGGAAGTGTTTCCAAGCTTGATGTGATCACCATCGCACGCTCCCTCTACCTTTGTGATTCGTGTTAAACCTGAATACATGCTATTTGGTGTTTGCATAGAGAATGAACATGATTAGATCGTGTTTATTGCAATACGGTTATTCATTTAAGTCAGATAATAAAGGTTATTCTATTTGCATGAATGATACCTACAATGGTCATGCACCCAATGTGAATGGTTTATTGAATCTCGATCGTAGTGATACACATGTTCATAATATTGATGCCAAAAAGATGCAAAGTTAATAATGATAGTTCCACATACTTGTGGAACTTCCAATAAGGTCATATTGGTGAAAACTCATGAAGAAACTCCATGCTGATGGACTCACTTGATTTCGAATCGGTTGAGACATGCAGACCATGCCTCATAGGCAAGATGACTAAGACCCCGTTTTCCGGTATGATGGAATAGGCAAGTGACTTATTGGAAATGATACATGTTGATGTATGTGGTCCAATAAGTGTTGAAGCGTGTGGTGGAAATCATTATTTTCTTACCTTCACTGATGATTTGAGTAGATATGGGTATATTTACTTAATGAAAGACAAGTATGAAACGTCTGAAAAGTTCAAGCAAATTCAGAGTGAAGTTTGAGATCATCGTGACAAGAAGATAAAATGTCTACAATATGATTGTGGAGGTGATTATCTGAGTTACGAGTTTGGTATGCAACTTAAGACAATGTGAAAATTGTTTCACAATTCACGCCAGCTGGAACACCATAGTGTAATGGTGTGTCCGAACTTCGTAGTCGTACTCTATTGGATATGGTGCGTACTATGATTTCTCTTATCGTTTTGCTAGTATCATTTTGGGGTTATGCATTAGAGACAACTAAATACGCTTTAAATGGGGAACCATCTAAATCCATTGAGATGACACCGTATGAATTTTGGTTTGGAAGAGACCTAAGCTATCATTTCTTAGAGTTTGGGAATGTGACACTAATGTTTGATAAGCTCAAATCCAAAGCAGAATAGTGCATCTTCATAGGATACCCTAAGGAAACGGTTGGGTATGTCTATCTCAGATCTGAGGGCAAAGTGTTTGTTGATAAAAATGGGTCCTTTCTCAAGAAAGAGTTACTCTTGAAAGAATTGAATGGTAGGAAAGTAGAACTTGATGAGGTTGTTGAACCGTCGCTTCAGTTGGAGAGTAGCATGACGCAAAAACATGTTTCTGCGGCACGTACACCAAGTGAAGAGGAATCATATGATGATGTTCATGAAGCTTCAGATCAAGTCACTACCGAACATCGTAGGTTGACAAGGACTTGTTCCACCCCTTTTTGATATGGCAATCCTGTCTTGGAGGTCATGTTGTTAGACAACAATGAACTACGAGCTATGAAGAAGCAACGATGGGCCCGGATTCCAACAAATGGGTAGGAGCCATAAAATACGAGAAAGGATCCATGCATGAAAACCAAGTATTGACTTTGGTAGACTTGCCTGATGAACAACATTCCGTTGAGTGCAAATTGACCTTTAAGAAGAAGAGATACACTCATAGTAAATGTCACCAATTATGAAGCTCGACTTGTCGCAAAGAAGTTTCCGATAAGTTCAAGGAGTTGACTACAATGAGACTTTCTCCCCCGTAGCGATGCTAAAGTCTGTTGGAATTATGTTAGCAGTTGTTGCATTTTTCTATTATGAAATCTAGTAGATGGATGTCAAAACAGAGTTTCCTTAACGGTTTCCGTGAGGAAAGGTTGTTTGTGATACAACCAGAAGGTTTTGTTGGTCCTAAGGATGCTAAAAGGTATGCAAGCTCCAGCGATCCTTCTATGGACCGGAGCAAGCATATCGGAGTTGGAATATACACTTTGATGAGATAATCAAAGCTTTTGGGTTCATATAAGGTTTATAAGAAACTTGTATTTACAAGAAAGTGAATGGGAGCACTATAGAATTTCTAATAAGTATATGTGGATGACATATTGTTAATCGGAAATAATGTAGAATTTCTGGAAAGCATAAAGGGTTGTTTGAAAGGATTTTTTCAAAGGAGGACCTGGATAAAGTTACTTAAATATTGGGCATCAAGATCTATAGAGATAGATCAAGACGCTTGATAAGACTTTCAATGAGTACATACCTTGACAAGATTTTGAAAGATTTCAAAATGGATTAGTCAAAGAAGGAGTTTTTGCCTGATTTCTAAGGTGTGAAGTTGAGTAAGACTCAAAACTCGGCCATGGCAAAAGAAAGAGAAAGGACGAAGGTTGTCCCTTATGCCTTAGCCATAGGCTCTATATTGTATGCCATGCTGTGTACCGCACCCGGTGTGTGATAAAGGGTCTATCGTAAAGGGTTACGTCGATGCAAGCTTTGACACCAATCTGGATGACTCGGAGTAGCAATCCGAACACGTATAGTGGAGTAGTCATTTGGAATATCTCCAAGTGGAGCATGTAGCAACATCCACAGTATGACATAGAGATTTGCAAAGTACACACGGATCTGAATGTTGCAGACCCGTTGACTAAAACCTCTCTCACAAGCAAAACATGATCAAGCCCCAAAACTCATTGGGTGTAAATCACATGGTGATGTGAACTAGATTATTGACACTAGTGCAAGTGGGAGACAGTTGGAAATATGCCCTAGAGGCAATAATAAATTATTTATTACCATATTTCCTTGTTCATGATAATCATTTATTGTCCATGCTATAATGGTATTGATTGGAAACTCAAATATATGTTTGGATACATAGACAACAAAGTGTCCCTAGTAGCCTCTACTAAACTAGCTCGTTGATCAAAGATGGTTAAGTTTTCCTAGCCATATACATGAGTGGTCATTTGATAATGGAATCACATCATTAGTAGAATGATGTGATGGACAAGACCCCAAACTGTGAACGTCGCATCTGATCGTGTCAGTTTATTGCGATTGTTTTCTGCATGTCAAGTATCTGTTCCTATGACCATGAGATCATGCAAATCACTGACATCGGAGGAGTACCTTGTGTGTATCAAATGTTGCAATGTAACTGGGTGACTATAAAGGTGTTCTATAGGTATCTCCGAGGGTGTCTGTTGGGTTGGCGTGGATCAAGACTGGGATTTGTTACTTCGTGTGACAGAGAGGTATCTCAGGGCCCACTCGGTAATACAACATCACAATGAGCCTTGCAAGCAAAGTGACTAAAGATTTAGCCACTGGATCTTGTATTATGGAAGGAGTAAAGAGACTTGCTGGGAACGAGATTGAACTAGGTATGGGGATACCGACGATCGAATCTCGGGCAAGTAACATACCGATGAACAAAGGGAACTGCATATGGGATTAACTGTCGCCTTGACATCATGGTTCGACCGATAAAGATCTTCATAAAATATGTGGGAACCAATATAGGCATCCTAGTCCTGCTATTGGTTATTGACCGGAGAATGTCTCGGTCATGTCTACATAGTTCTCGAACCCACACGGTCTGCACACTTAAAGTTTAGTGAAGATATAATATTGTCGAGTTATATATGTTGGTGACCGAAGGTTGTTCCGAGTCCCAAATGAGATCCTGGATGTCACGAGGAGTTCCGGAATGGTTCGGAGGTAAATATTTATATACGGGAAGTCTTATTTTGGCTATTGGAAAAGTTTTGGTTTTTTCCGATATTGTATAGGGAAGCTTCTAGAAGGTTCCAGAAACTTCCGAAGGAGTCCATAGATCCACCAAGGTTTCCACCACGTCCCAAGGGTTTGCATGGTCTAAGGGGAGGCGCTCTGGCCTTATTGGGCCAGGCACACAAGTCCCTCAAGGCCCATGTGGCTTGGGAGAGGTGGAAAGTCCACCTGTTTTTGGAAAGGGAGGGAATTGGACTAGGAGTCCAACTCCTCCCCCTTCGCTGCGGCCTAGGGCTTGGAGGGGCTGATCTCCATGCCCCTCCACCTATATATAGAGGGGAGGGGCTCCCCAATAGGACACACGAAGCCCTTGGCACCCCTCTCACCCTAGATCGTTTTCTCCTCCGTTTGCGTTTTCGGTAGCGCTAGGCGTAGCCCTGCCAAGATAGCACCACCACCGCCGCCACCACGTCGTTGTGCTGCCGGAGAACTCATCTACCTCTCCTCTCTCGCTTTTTGGATCAAGAAGTCGAAGATCGTCCTTGAGGTGTCGTCCATTCGGCACTATATCATGATTGGATCGTGGGACAACTTGTACGTGTGCTGAACGAGGAGGTGTCATCCGTTCAACACTGGATCGTGAACGCGGAGGACGCCTTGAGATTTAGATTGCGAATATGTTCGACTACATGAACCGCGTTTCTTAACGCTTCCTGCTTAGCGATCTACAAGGGTATGTGGATTCGATCTCTCCTCTCATGGATGCTCATCTCCATGGATAGATCTTGTGTGTGTGTTGGAATGTTTTTGTTTCCCATGCAACGTTCCCCTACATAATGCTTGCTTATGTGATTTTTCGTTTCTTGGTTGGATGCTTCTAAATCTATTTGCTAGCATTCACTTGTACTAAGTAGAAATACTACTTGTGCATCCAAAATCCTTAAACCCAATTTTAACATACGTGTCCATTATACCTACCTATATATGGTATTTTCATGCCTTTCCAAGAAAATTTGTATGTGCCATATCTATTTTTCAAAATATTTTTTCCTTTTTGTGTGCTCATGCCGCTCATGAAGCAATAGGGGGTGACCGATATTTTTCCATGCTAGATGTGTTATTCTCAAGATGAGTGTTTATTTACTTGTCACGACACGAGAGTATGGAAGTAATAGGGATGCCTAGTCCCAAAATGAAAAATAAATTTACTTTATGTTGTCAAATAATAAATTCCTTGGAAAGTGTTGGTATGGAAGGCAACTGTGGATTCGGCTAGCCATGGAAAGTTAAAGTATGGTGGAAAAAGGAATAAACTTTGTTTTTTGTTTGGGAACCGCTTATGATGTATCTAGCATGGAAAGGTATTGACATCTCTTGGTCGTTTTCGTTGACACGAAAGGCATGCCACCCAAAATATTTTACTCTATCAATTTAAACCTGGAGCTCTGGCACCTTTAGAAATCCCTACTTCCCTCTGCGAAGGGCCTATCTATTTACTTTACGCAATTTTTATTTTAAATTTGAGTCTCCATCTTCTCTTGTATGGCACCAATTAGGAGGCACTATGATCTTACTTGAGCATTAGGTGTAGCTAATATTTGAGTGTGTTTCATGAATGGATGTATGATTGAGCATGATGGGCTAGGGATAACTTGCTTTAGTGTTGATATTTTGAAAGACATGGTTACTTGTTGATATGCTTGAGTATTAAAGTTTTCATGTCAAAACTAGACTATTGCTTTGAACCATCTAAAGTCCAAATGTCCATGCTACAAAAGAAAAGAATATGTGATGAACATGTTAGGGAACATTCCACATCAAAAATTCCGTTTTTGTCATTTAACTACTAGAGGACGAGTAGGAATCTAGCTCGGGGATGCTAATACGTCTCCAACATATCTATAAGTTTTGCTTGTTCCAAGCTATTATATTATGAATCTTGGATGTTTTACAATCATTTTATAGCAATTTTTTATCATTTTTGGGACAAACCTATTGACATAGTGCCAAAGTGCTAGTTGCTGTTTTTGCTTCTTTTTTACTTTGCAGAAAATCAGTACCAAATGAAGCACAAACACCGTGAAAAAATTTGGAATTTTTTTTGGACCAAAAGACACCAGATGGGCCAAACAAGTGCCAGAGAAGACCCCTGAGGTGGGGAACACCCACCATGGCGCGCCAAGGGCCTTTGGTGTGGTCTGGTGGGTGGTGCCCACCTTGGGACCCCTCTCCATCGACTATCGCCTCTATAAATTCTCAAATATTCGAAAAACCCTAGAGGGTTCGATGAAACACAATTCCAGACGTCATGGAGGGGTACACCGTCTTCATGGGTGCTTCTCCGATGATGCATGAGTAGTCCACCATAGACCTACGAGTTCGTATGCAGTAGCTAGATGACTTCCTCTCTCTCTTTTGATCCTCAATACAATGGTCTCTTGAAGATCTATTTGATGTAATGACTTTTGTGGTGTGTTTGTTGGGATCCGATGAATTTTGAGTTCATGATCAGTTTCTATCCATGAATATGATTTGAGTCTTCTTTGATCTCTTATTGCATGATTACTTATAGCCTCATATTTGTTCTTCGAATCTTTGGTTTAATTAGGCTGACAATATCGATTTTTCTTGCCATGGGAAGAGGTGCTTTGTGATGGGTTCGATGTTGCGGTGTTCTTTCCTAGTGACGGAAGGGGCAGAAAGGCACACATGTATCGTTGCCATTAAGGATAACACAATGGGGTCTATTCCTACATGAATAGATCTTGTCTAATTCATGTCACTTTTCTTATTGCATTACTCTGTTTTTCCATGAACTTGATACACTAGATGCATGCTGGATAGCAGTCAATGTGCGGACTAATAGAAGTAGATGCACAATTATTTCGGTCTACTTATCTTGGACGTCATGCCTATATAATGACCATTGCCTGGATATTCGCATGATTATTTGATCTTCTATCGATTTGCCAACAACAATTTGTTCACCCACCGTGTGCTATACTCATGAGAGAAGCCACTAGTGAAACCTATGCCCCCGGGTCTACTTTTCCAACATATTGCTTTCCGATCTACTATTTTTCCGTTTTGTCTTCAGATCTATTAATCCAAAAACCCAAAAATACCTTGCTGCACTTTTTGTTTACTTATTTTATTTTCTGTTCTTGCGAGATCTATTTGCCATACCTATTGCAATCTAATCTATCTTCTTACCATTGAGAGATTGACAACCTCTCTTTTGCGTCAGGTTGCAAGTATTTGTTATTTGTGTTTAGGTGCGCTTTATGTAGGTGCTTGATCTTCCTTTATGGATTGATACCTTGGTTTCATAACTGAGGGAAATACTTACCATCGTTGTGCTGCATCATCCCTTCCTCTTTGGGGAAATACCGACACAGTCTCAAGCCACGTGAGAGCCCAGCGCGGGTGGGATCCCAGAGCCCCCGGCGCCATGGATGGAGGGCGAAGGGGCCCTTCTGATCATGGCGGCATCTAGTGTGGGGGCGCCTACCCCTCGACAGGCCCTTGCTCTAGCGAGCGAGGACACCTTGCTTAGGCTTGGTGCCTTATCCGACAAGCATGCTGCGATTCACTGGCTCAGGGTGGACTTCTAGGCCTCCAAGGCGTGTCTTGCCACGGAGTGTACGAAGCTCGCCTCAGGATGGTGCCAGCTCGACGCCTCCACCAAAGAGGCTCTCGGCAAGACCGAGGCCGCCCTTGCCACAGGCAAAAAGGACGCCGCCGAGGCGAAGGCCCTTTGCGAACGTGCCCTCGCCAAGAAGGCAGCACTCCCCAATGCTGCGAGGAAGCCGAGGCCAGTCTGAAGGTGCCTCAATAGTAGGTCGTGTAGGCCCAACAAGTCCATCTGCGGGCGAAGGATCTAGAGGTTCGCACGTCAGAGCTCGCAGACCGTAGCTCCAAGCCCACGAAGGTGGCGGCCCAGGAGGGTATAGAGCGTGGGCGCCTAGAGACGTTGGATTGTGATCTGGCTATGGCCTAAGAGGCTCACGCCAAGCGAGTCTCTAAGGCCGACGCCAAGCTAGATGCTGGGAGAAGGAGATTCAGGCCGCCGTCGACACGAGGGTGGCAGCAGACCATGCTGCGCTTTCCTCCCTCGAGCTCAGGGCCCACATGGCCCTATGCTTTATTTGCAAGTCAAGCATCAAGGCTCCTCTCATCCCTTGGGCATCGGTTATGCCAAGATCTCCTCCGAGCTTGTTGGGAGGCTTGTGGACGCGACCCAGAGGGTGGATGGCCTTTTGGAGGAGGAAAGTTGCGGTCTGTTTTCTGTGGCAACGACCCGCTTCTTCAGTAACCTTCTCCTTTGTGATCCCCAGTTCAACCTTGACGAGGTGTCCGACCCTGTGCCTGAGGAGTCTCACAGTAACCTGGCGGGAGCCTTGGAAGGGCATGTGACCGCATTGCTCAAGAATTTATTCTGCATCGACATCGATGAAGAGCCTCCAGCGAGGCTTCCTCGATCGTCCTGAAGCAAATTATTTTTTTGCCTTAGGGAGGCGTGAGACGATGGTTTAATTGTGGGGAATACTTGGAATTTGTAATAAATGTTTCCTATTTGTAACTTCCCTCTTGCTTGCCTTTGTGCTCTGCATCGACAGGGCCAAGGTCCGCGCGTACCCCAACCATCATTAGAGTGCCAGGTCGCGATGCCTGAGCAGAACCAAGAGATGAGGGGCTACAGGCGCCAATGTAGGCTCCCGAGACGTGATGCTCAAGAGCCCCCCTTTGATGCGCAAGAGTCTTGCCCGAGAGCCCTGGTGCTCTGCGTCGACAAAGCCCGACGCTGCGCGTACCTCAGCCGTCGTTAGAACGCCAGGTCAGGATTCCTAAGCAGAACCAAGAGGTGAGGGGCTACATGCGCCAGTGTAGGCTCCTAAGTTGCGATGTTCAAGAGTCCCCATTTGGCACGCAAGCGGATCCAAAAAGAAGAACTGCCTTAGGAGCATTGTGCACTCGCCGATTTACACTTGGGTGTCGCGCGAGGAAACTAGACACCAAGGACCTTAGGAGGTGACGTGCACAGGCCAAACCCACGAGACAAAGATCGATCGTTTGGATTTTTCGGTGCTGCAGGGACTAACCCGAGCACATACACCATGTCCAGCCCAAGCTCGCGTGAGGTGCAAGGGAAAATTGATTATCGCAGAGCTCAGTCGATCTTCCACCAGCGCGGAGCATGGGGCTTCCACTTGGGCATGGGCGGGAGTCCTCCCGAGGCTGAGGGGCAGCTCTTGTAGGAGGCTCCAGGGCGTGTATAACCCCAAACTCATTATTACATGAGAATGTCACGGGTGACTATTAAAGAGATGTCAGATGCCCTAGGCACACGGCTCAGGGGCTCCTTCCTCAGACTTTAGGCGGGTTGCACCTTATTTTTCACACAACTTGTGTGCGCACGGTCTGACTGACCGAGGCGCTGCTTGTCAGGCGACCGCCTTAAGGTCAAATCACGAAGAGGACCGACACCAAGGACCGAGGAGATGATGTGTACGAGGGCAGCCCGCCAGACAGAGCTCAGTCATTCGGATTTAGCAACGCTATAGGGATGTACCCAAGCACAGATGTCGTGCCGACCTCGCTCATGAAATGACCCGGGAAAGCCCCCACACCACATAGCGCCTGGGGTGGTGAAGCACCCCCCAGGCAGTTGTACACGTCGAGCCGCCCCCCAGCTCGCCTACTCCCAATAATCCCTCAAAGAGGCGAGGCACCAAGGACCTCACGAGGTATCGTGCATAGGAGCGACACACGAGATAGAGCTCGGTCGCTTGGATTTATCAACGCTGCAGGGATGAACTCAAGGACAAACGCTGTGTCTAACACCAACCGAGGGAGTCTTGGAAGGGGAGCCACGAGGGCACGGAAATTTCAAATGGAGGCGAAGCACCGAGCACATGGATCAAAACACCATGGACACAGGGGTTAAGTAGATAATATAAATTTCGAAGGAAATGATAGAGTCTACTACATAACAAAAAGGCAAAAGTGTTGTGAAGGCGCTCTTGACTTGAGCAAACCAAAAAATCACCTGGTGACCGCTCTGTTGCTGAAGCATCAAGTCGTCTGACAAGGCACGCTACTGACGCCTACCCTTCAAGGGTCGTCTGGCTCCCGCGGCTTTCGCACCCCTCATCCGCGCAAGGCATCATCGAGAGCTGCGCCAACCTTTGGAAGGTGACACTGGCGCTCACCAGGCCAAAAGGCATGCAGATGCGGCTAGTAGAGACGTGCGAGGATTGAAAGAGGCCCCGGGAGACGGCCTAGTTGATGCCCGTGACGTCGACGCACATCTACGCCTCGCCGCCCCTGTTAGGGGAAGTCGTTTGGCCACCGAGGCGTCCTAGCCGGCGCTCCTCCCACAACACTTAGATCTCTCGATCAAAAAATTCCCGCGACCCTGACGTCAGGTGCCATGCTCCTCGCTCGTGGGGCTGCGTGTTGAGGCATGCTTTCGAGTTGTGCCCGAGCTCCTCCCTTGTTATGCCGACCAAGTCGGATGCCTTCTAGGTGGAAGCCCCCAAGCCCGGTCTAAGAGAGGCGTTAGGCACACCTTCCTATGTCAGGAAGATGCTGACAAGGGCAGTGAGCACGGGGCTTGCGCTGTCTGCGTCAGGTGCCGTGCCTTTTGCCTTGGCAGCGCTGGGGGCGGTCAGAAGATGTTTCTTCTTTGGGGGCGACTCGTGATGCCTTGCATCTTTCGCGTCGTCAGGGTGCTCCGCCGCGGTGGCCTTGTAGGCGCACTTGAGGGATCAGACGTCGTCCCTCTTGTAACAGGTGATGGTGATGACACCGTTGCATCCCGACATCTTGAGGACACCATAACCATGGTGCGTCACCGCCATGAACTTGGCGAGCGTGGGGTACCCCACGATTGCATTGTATGGGAGGCTGATGTGCGCCATGTCAAAATCGATGAGCTCGGTATGGTAGTTGTCGCACGTGCCGAAGATGACTAGGAGGCGAATCTGCCCTAACGGAGTGGTGGAGCCGTTGGTCACCCCGGAGAACGTCCTGGTCGGCATCACTTGGTCATACGACACCTGGAGCATCTCGAAGGTCTCCACAGAGAGCACGTTGAGGGCAGCGCCTCCATCGATGAGGGTCTTGGTGACCATGACGTTGCTGATGGTTGGGGTGCATGTCATGGGGAGCACACTTGCAACAGCCCTGGACCCAAGGCTATCTCCAGCGTCAAAAGAGATGGCATACTGGGACCACTTGAGGACTTTGCGGCCTCCCGCCTCGGGAGGGCAGCGTTCACCTCGCAAGCGAACTGCTTGAATCAGCGGTTTGACGAATGGGCACGTGCTCCATCGAGAATGCAGGCCACAACGCGAGGCTCCTGGTAGCCCTAGTCCCCTTGTTGCATTGGTTGTCATCGTTCCTCCTTGGCGGTGGTGGTAGTGGAGGGAGTGCGGCGTTGTCTCGAGGACGCGCTTCACGGGGCTGGTCGCGCCAGCCGTCGTCCCGAGGCTGCTCGTGCTAGCCCTCGCCAGCCCTAGCAAGGGTTGCTGCCACGACTGTCCCACCTGCCACTGCCTACGTGGCCGGCACCGCGGTCGTTGCGTTCTGGGTGCCGGCCCACATGCTCGTCTCGAAGGATCTTGAGTTCTTGACAGTCTTCGGTTTTGTGGGCGCGCACGTCGTGGTAGATGCAGAACGGGTGGTTGTCCTTCTCATGCATACCGTAATCATGGACGCGTGATACGTCTCCAATGTATCTATAATTTATGAAGTATTCATGCCACATTTACAATAATTCTATATGATTTTGGTATGATTTTATTAGAACTAACTCGGACTTACGTTGTTTTCAGCAGAACTACCATGGTGTCGTTTTTTATGCAGCAATAAAAGTTCTCGGAATGGGCTGAAAATTTAGTATGATTTTTTGTGGACCAAAAGAGACCCCCGAAGCATTGGAGTTGGGCCAGAAGAGCCACGAGGAGTTCACAAGCCTGCCAGGCATGGCCATCCCCCTGGTCGCGCCTAGCAGGGTTGTCACCGCCTCGTGGCACCTATTGGCGTGAGATCGACGCCGAAAATTCGTATAAATATAGAAACCTCCGAAAAGAAACCTAGATCGGGAGTTCTGCCATCGCAAGCCTCCAGAACCACGAAAAACCAATCGGGAGACCGTTCCGTCACCGTGTCGGAGGGGGAAACTATGACTGGCGGCCATCTTCATCATCCCGGTGGTCTCCATGACGAGGAGGGAGTAGTTCATCCTCAGGGCTGAGGGTATGTACCAGTAGCTATGTGTTTGATCTCTCTCTCTCTCTCTCGTGTTCTTGAGATGGCACAATCTTGATGTACCACGAGATTTATTGATACAGATGAGTCATATGGAGTTTTCCTCTCTCTATCTTCTTGTGATAAATTGAGTTTTCCCTTTGATGTTTTCTTATCGGATTGAGTCCTTAAGGATTTGAGAACACTTGATGTATGTCTTGCGATGGGATATCCGTGGTGACAATGGGATGTTCTATTGATCCACTTGATGTATGCTTTGGTGATCAACTTGCGGGTTCCATGACCTTGGGAATCTATGCATAGGGGTTGGCACATGTTTTCGTCTTGAATCACCGGTAGAAACTTTGGGGCACTCTTTGAAGTTCTTTGTGTTGGATTGAACACGATGAATTTGAAATTATGTGATGCATATTGTATAATCAAGCCCATGGGTACTTGTGGTGATATTGGAGTATCTAGGTGACATTAGGGTTTTGGTTGATGTGTATCTTAAGGTGTAATTTTATTACGAACTCTAGGGATGTTCATGACACTTATAGGGATAGCTCATAAGATTGATTGGAAAAGATAACTTTGAGGTGGTTTTGTACCCTACAATAATTTCTTCACTAGTTCTCCGCTACTTGTGACTTTGGAGTGAACTCTTTGTCGCACGAGAGGTATTTACATATGATTCAACTATGTTAGTATTGTTGAGAGAACTTGCACTAGTGAAATTGTGAACCCTAGGCCTTATTTTCAAGCATTGCAATACCATTTGTGCTCACTTTTGTTACTTGTTACCTTGATGTTTTTATATTTTCAGATTACAAAAACCTATATCTACCATCCATATTACACTTGTATCACCATCTCTTCGCCGAACTAGTGCACCTATAACATTTCCCATTGTATTGGGTGTGTTGGGGACACAAGAGACTCTTTGTTATTTGGTTGCAGGGTTGTTTGAGAGAGACCATCTTCATCCTATGCCTCCCACATATTGATAAACCTTAGGTCATCCACTTGAGGGAAATTTGCTACTTTCTTACAAAACTCTGTGCTTGGAGGCCCAACACGAGTCTACAAGAAGAAGGTTGCGTAGTAGACATCAAGCTCTATTCTGGCGCTGTTACCGGGGAGGTGAGTGCTTGAAGGTATATCTTTAGATCTTGCAATCAAATCTTTTATTTTCTTGTTTTTCACTAGTTTGGTTTTATAAAATAAAACAAAAAAATTGGAATTGAGGTTGCCTCATATGCTTCATCTTTTTAATGTCTTTCGTCAAAATGATGGAAAGGAAAATTGTGCTCAAGTGTTAGAATAAGAAGTTATTAAAATATTTGACACTAAATCTTTGAGTGATGAGCATGATTGCAATGTTGTTAGTATGAATTCTTTGAATATTCATGATGCTAATGATATTCAACGCCACAAGCTTGGGGACGCTATGTTTGATGAAGATGATATTTTTAGTCCCCTAAGTTATGATGAGCAAAACTATTATGCTGATCGCATGCCTCCTACTTCTGATGATTATTGTGATGATAATTATGTGATGAAAAAGAGTGATGATTACTACTATGATACTTGTCATAATTATAAATATCATTTTACTGAATATTACTCTTTTAGTGTGGAACCAATTTGTAGTATTCAACTCTTTTAGGATACTCCGACTATTAGTCATGAGAAGAAATTTTCTTGTGTGGGGAGTGCCAAATTTTCTATGATTGTAGATCATGAAAAGAATGCTTTATGTGCTGGTTATATTGTTGAATTCCTTCATGATGCTACTGAAAATTATTACGAGGGAGGAACATATGCTTGTAGGAATTGCAATAATATCAAGTTTCCTCTCTATGTGTTCAAAGCTCGTAAGTTATGCTTGTTTTGCCTTCCTATGCTAGATGATTCTTGTTCCCATAAATTGTTTGCTCACAAAATCCCTATGCATAGGAAGTGGATTAGACTTAAATGTGCTTGTCATGATATTCATGATGCTCTCTTCCATGTTTCAATTATTATTTCTATACGAGCATCATTGAAATCATCATGCCTAGCTAAAAGGCATTAAAGACAAGCGCTTGTTGGGAGACAACCAACACTTTTACTTTCTGTTTTGATGTGTTAACATGATTAAGATACTTTAGTAATCATGTTTTGTGTCTTTTCTATCAATAAAGTTCCAAGTAAAGCCTTTGGGATAGTGTGGATACTTGCTTGTTTGATTCTTTGCAAAAACAGAAAGTTTTGCGTCCAGTATATGAATTATCTGATTTTACTAGAGCATCAAAAAATTCTAATTTTTTCACACAACATGTATATGCAAATTCCTTGAGTTGACAGATTCTGTTTTGCATGCATAGTTTGCTTGTTTCAAGTATTCCTATAGCTTATATTGAGTAATATAAATTGTGGGAATGATGGAATACAGTAGGTATCATTTGGGAATAATTATGAATCTTCTCTTGACAGTCCCTAAGTGAATGACTTATCTTTACTATACTAACCCATCTCACGAAGTTCTGTTAAGTTTTGTGTGATTGAGGTTTTCAAGTTTTGGGTAAGACACCGATATGAGGAGAATAAGGAGTGACAAGAACCTAAGCTTGGGGATTCCCAAGGCACCCCAAGGTAATATCCAAGGAATATTTAAGTGCCTAAGCTTGGGGATGCCCCGGAAGGCATCCCCCCTTTCCTCTTCAACACTATCGGTATATCTTACTTGGAGCTATATTTTTATTCGTCACATAATATGAGTTTTTCTTGGAGCATCATTTTATTTTGTTGTTCTCTATTAGGTGTTATTTATAATCTTGTTTTTCAATAAAAATTTCCAAGAATTGCCTTAGGATGCTTGCATTGCATGTTTTGATATGTGCTGGGTAAAAACATAAACTTATTCTGTTGTGTTTGAATTTTCATATTTTAGTGAAACATGGAAAGTTTCTGAAATTGTTACACAGTATTTTCATATAAATTTTATAGAATTTCCTAAATTTTTATAATTGTTTGAGTTATAGAAGTACATTGTTTACATAAATTTCTACAGACTGTTCTGTTTGGACAGATTGTTATCTACTTATCCTATAGTTTCCATACACTATATTGGTAGATATAAATTGTGGAAATGATAGTATACAGTACCTAATGTTTGGAAATTATTATTAAACTTGTCTTGGCAGTACATAAAGAGTTGATGCATTATTATGTGTAGTAACCTATCTCACGAGTTCTTTTCGAGTTTTGTGTGCATGAAGATTTTGAGAATAGGTGAAACCATGATATGAGAGGATTGAACGGGATACAAAAGGTCAAGCTTGGGGATTAACAAGGCACCCCAAGTAAATATTTCAAGAAGTCTCAAGCATCTAAGCTTGGGGATGCTACGCGTCCCACCTCTCTTCATCAACAATTATCGGTTAGCCTATGTTGAGCCTAAATTTTTATTCGTTCACATGATCTATGCTATTCTTGGAGTGCTATTTTTTTTGCTTGCTATTTAAATAAAATACTCAGATCTGAAAATCTTTATTGAGAGAGAGAGAGAGAAGTCCTCACATAGCTACTTAATTGTTTGACTACTCATTCATCTTCACCTGTATGTTTTGGAGTAGTTTTGTCATTTACTCTCGTGCTTCACTTAAATACTATGAGTAAATGGTTGAATGAATTTAATATCATAAATCTGAAATTATATATGTTTTATATTCTTATTCCATGAGGAGTAATGACTTCACATATAAGAAGTATTGGTGGTAAAAATTATTGAAATTTGGCAAACACCGCTTTTGTCAATTGAACCATTCATGAAAGAATATTGAAGGAAGAGAGATTTCACATATAAATATACTATCTTGGACATATTCTATGATTGTGATTACCCATTAATTATTTTCAAACTTGAGAAAATTAGTTGAAGTTAGACAAGGAAGACTACGTAATGAGTTATGGTTGTGTATATTTGAATAGAAGTTATATTGTTATGGATCCTCCAACATGTGGTGCTTGCACCTCATACTAGCCAAAACTTCCATACCAAGTAGAAATACTACTTGTGCATCCAAACATACTTAAACCCAAAGTTGTTCCATATGAATCCACCATACCTACCTATATGCGATATTTACCCGTCGTTCCAAGTAAATTTGCATGTGCCAAACTCTAAACCTTGAAATAATATTCTGTTTTGTATGCTCGACTCGCTCATATAGTAACTAGGGGTCGTCAGTGTCTTCCATGATAGGTGGGTTATTCTCAAGATATGTGTTGATTCACTATCATTCATGAGAAAGTGGCTGGTAATAGGGATTCCCAGTCCCGAAATCAAAGAAAAAAAATGCAAATAATTAAACAAAACTCCCCCAGGAATGTTGGTGGTATGTACGGTACCCGTGGATTCGGCTCGTCGTGGAGTGTGATTGATTGGTGGAGGGGGAGTAAGAACTTTACCATTCTGTTTGGGAACTGTTGGTGTCAAAATCGGCGGATCTCGGGTAGAGGGTCCCGAACTATGAGACTAGAATCGATGGTAATAGGAGACGAAGGGGACATAGATTTACCCAGGTTCGGGCCCTCCTATGGAGGTAATATCCTACGTCCTGCTTGATTGTATTGATGGTATGGGGGTTACAAAGTTGATCTACCTTGAGATCGAATATCTAACCCTAGATGAGTTGTCCTGTCGATACCATAAAACCCTCCGTCTTATATAGATGATGAGGAGGCCTAGGGTTTACACATGGTTGATTACATGCCGAGTAGATAAACATGCCTATCTACTACATCAAACGTGGAGCGCAAGCCATGCTTCCCGAAGCTTCCATCTTGGAGGCTGGGCCTTCAAATCCTTCGGTGTTCGGTAAGTAGCCCATATAGTCTGGCCCATAAATAGTAGGTCGGCTATCCGAGGACCCCCTAATCCGGGACTCCCTCAGTATCCGCTGAACTTGCCTCCAACGCCAAGGGTCTTCAACTTCAATTGCTTCATGAACGGAGTCTTCGTCTTGCAAGGTGAGTTCCTTCCTGCCGAACTATAGTTTGGCCTCCGATGATAAGTAGGTTTCCGCATAGTGGAACGTCCGAATAATGTAAAGTAGGCTGGCTTTGAAGACCAAACATCGGGGCAAAAGATAACGTCCCCTGATGACTTTTCTGATGAAACGTCACAACCCACCATGACTGATAGGCCTATTACAGGCACTCGATGCGCGGTTCAAGGCCATTTCATCAACATGATTTATCAAAGCGCAGGTCGCATCCCGTTTAACATGGGCATGTTTAATCGTGCATGCGCAACTATGCACGCGTCTCGAGAAGCGGAGGGATTCACGATGCGGCGGAGGGGCGCAAACGATAAGTCCTCATAAAGGGAAGAAAACCCTCGCGGCTATTCACGCTCCCTCTCTGCTTCCGTTTCTTTCCATTCCTCTGAGCCTCCGACGCCCAGATCCAAATCTTCCACCCCCACCTCCGAGCTCATCAATGGCGGGCTCCAATGGCCAATGGGAAGCTTCCATGGTCACTGACCGTGACATCCTCGACCTCAAGAAGGCCGGTTACCTTTCCCACTACAAGAAATATGTCAACTTGCGACCATCACTATTGGTCACTGAATGATCACTATTTTCCATTTTTGACCTCTTTGTGACCAAAAACTGATGGTCAAAAGCTGACCGTCGTTAATGGAAATAGTTGACCTTTCTTGTAAAGGGAAGAAAGGTCGTAGACTTTTACGACCAAAAAAAGGTCATAGAATTAACGACCAATTATTTTGGTCACTAGCAATCTGCCCACCCCCACGCCAGATCCACTGTGGCAAGCTGGCATGGCAGGATTACGACTAAATGAGAAGGTCGTAAATTAGAATCAGCCCGATCCATTTCGGCCGTCTACATGGGCCAAGCCCAATAATTCAACCCATTTGATGTTTTTTCCTCTTTATTTTGCTTAGCTGCATGGGCCTAGCCCAATAATTTGGCCTTTTATTTTCTGGGATTGAGCCTTTTACAGACCAGTTTTTTTTCCTAGTCAACTATTTTTTGGGCCATAGCCTTTTTTATTCTAGTTCTTGTTTCGGCCTTGGCCTGGCCCAGCTTATACAGACTAGTTTTTTAAGTCAGCTCTTCTTTCAGGCCCAGGCCTTTTTAGCATAATTCTTGTTTGGGGCTCAGCCTTTTCAGAGCCTAGGTTCATATTTTGCATAATTTCAGAAAATGCATATTTTTAGAAAATGCATAACTCCACATAACTATAAACAGGTGCTTATAACAGTAAGATCCACATAACAGGTTCACATAATAGCACAAAATGCTCACAGGTTCACATAACAACAAGATCCTACAGACTACATAACAGGTTCACATAACAACTCCCAAGTTCACAAAATCCTCCCAGGTCCACATAACAGCAAGATCCTACAGACTGCAAAATGCTCCCATGTTCATATTTCACAAGTGCTCCCAGGTTCACAAGTGCTCCCAGGTTCACAGGTTCAAACCAGTTTTGCCATACCCACCTGCACAAACCAGTTCAAAGACAAATTGCATAAAACCACAGCAGCAAAGAGAGGCATAATAGCAAAGACATACTTCACACACATCAAACTTCTTTAGCTGCAAAGAGAACAATCAAGTGGGCTAACTTCTCATCATGTTCTTGTGACTTCTTGCGCAGCAGCTCAAGTTCCTTGTCGCGTGCAGCTTCAGCTTCTTCTGCCTTCATCTTGATTGCCGCCACTTCTTATTGCATCAATTCAGCTTGAAGCTCCGACCTCTCCAGCTTCTGCTCAAGATCACGAACATGAGAAGCCACAACAGCAGTTGATTTGCCCAAGTTATTCGTAGATGACTGGAGCCCAACATTCCTGAGGAATGTGCTATGCTTTACTTCGGTCTTGAGCACTTCATCAACAATTTCAGCAACAGACTTTGGCTCTCCACCTTCTGGTACCAGCGCGCCCTTCCTTTTTGCCATCTCAAGCTAGCATATGGAGGAAAATGATATGACATTAGTGGCAGATCTATTTCACATTTTGCAAACCAAACCAAGCAAGAGAAACCAAACAATAATGCCACCAAACCAGCACACAAAATCTATACATAGATATTTTACTCAAACTCAAACAGAAGAAGATGATGACTAGTAACCTGAAAGCATTATTTAAATCTACACGTAGAGATTATCAATAAAAGATTTATTATAGCAAGTGTACACACTTATGTGATCTAGAGACATGCAATTGGAACAATATGATGGGTTGATTAAGCCTAGAATGGTGGTTCTATATAAGATGGCTTCTCGAGTGAGCCGATCATCAAACTAACATTCTGATATCTTTTGTTGAGATACCAAACCTATCTTAGGCTCTAGGAAACAACATCAAAGCATAGAACATAGTTTGTATTCTTGTTGGTTGTGAATCAAACAGGGCATGACAAAAGTGTGAACTAGCTAGACAAACTAGTCAAACAGCATCAAACCTATCTTAGGCTCTAGAAGTTTGAACTGGCTGGACAAACCAGTCAAACAACATCAAACAGGGCATGACAGAAGTTTGAACTGGATGTGAATCAAACAGGGCATGACAGAAGTGTGAATCAAACAAAATCAAACCTATCCTAGGCTCTAACAAACAACAACAAAGCATACCAAACCTATCTTAGGATCTAGACAAAAGTTTGAACTGGCTGGACAAAGCATGGAGTGACTTACTATAGCTTTCTTTACTGGCTCCGAAAACCCGTGCTTCTTGCTATTGTGGGTGGCCTTGAACAAGTCAATCACAGACATCTCCTCACCCTTCCGCTCTTCTTTCTGAAATGATTTTCAACAAAAATCAAAATGTTATTTAGCAAGAATCAAAACTATTATTCAACGAGGATCAAACGGTAAGGTCTCTAGACAAAAGTTCTCCCAGTGGCAAAAATGTGTGTTGTGTAGTGCCTGGAACCAGTTTTCTATGCATACACAACTTTTTCTCGATTCATCTTGTTCCACAAACAGTTTTCCTATGAAAAAGCATACTATCAGCATGATCTAGCACTAGCATATCGTGTGCAGAACATAAAGCAGCAAACAAAGCAGAGACAAACCTTGTGTCTTGGGGTAGACCACATCTCCACCAGAGCTTGCCATTCACCGTCTGTCAGATCCGGCACTGGAGACTTCATGCCGACTTTGTTTGCTGCTACGGTATCAAAATACTTCTTCTTGATATGATGGTGTTTGTTCTTTGAATTTTTCTACAGGATATATTTGCACACAGTCTTGATAGTCTCCGAGTCCGTGTTCATCTCAAAATTTGCCTACCAAGATAACAAACAAGGTAAGAACAATATTAGTGATCATACATAGGTGTAATAGAAAATAGATAACACATTAACTAGGAAACAAGTAGCTTACAACAACTTCCCCAATGTAGTTCTGCAATAGATTAGCGTTTTTTTGTATTCCTTGAAGTGAGGAAGAACTAGCGGATGGGTTCTTGCAACGAGTCCACACTCAGACGCAAGCTTTGTTGCCTGCAGAGGCTTCTCTGGATGCTTCATCCCTTCAGCAATTTGGATAGGCACCTTGCTACCAAGCGACTTGGTGATTCTCTCTATCCCTTTGCCCTTTCTCTGTCTAAACTTGGTAGTCATTGCATCTAAAAATGAAATTGAACTCATAAATTAGAAGAAAAATTGACAAATGCAGGAATGGTTCTACTAAACAGGTAACCATACATGATCACTTCCATTTGGAAAAATGCAGTAGTAAAAGAGAGGATTGCAAGGGTGAACTTGCCTGGTTGAAGCACAAGCTGATGTTCTTCTTCACTGGTGACATCATTCCTGTCAATAGAAGGTGCAACAGGGCTGGGGTCTGTGTGGATAGTGCCTGCTTCATCTATGCAGATAGCTCCTCCTTCATCTAGGCAGACAATGCCTCTTTCATCCATGCACCGAGTGGTTGATCATCCATGGGCGGAAACTCATCACCCATTTGCACCGAGCTCTCAGAGTCCATGCGCAGCGGACTTTCCTGATGGTCCGTCGCAGCTGGCATCTTTGCTTTCTGCCTCGTGACTCTAGCAGGGGCCGGTTCATCAGGTTCCATGATCCTCTTTGTTTGTCCTGGAGGTGGGGCCATCACCCTTCCTGGAGCATTGCAACTGATGTTTCTGAGCTCTTCCTCTTCTTGTTAGATGTCTTCTTAACACCATGCCTCTTCTTCCTAGATTCCTTCAGTGCCTCGTACAAATAGCACGGAAAAAACATTAGATCACAAGACAAATATGTGGGCACAAGGAAACACAGAGCATACAAGAACCCCAACCCTCCAAGCAAGACAGAGTTTGCACCTTAACAGTCTTCTGCACTACAACATCATCCACTTCCTCTCCATCAATAACTTCATCCTCCTTAGGATTGTACTCTGGGTCACCATTGATAACTCCACTAACTTGTTGGAACTCATCAGTTCTACCTTCTTGTACATCTTTTGTTTTCTTAATCATTGACGCTATTGCACCGATGCCAAGGGACTGGAACATCCGATTGTTCCTCATCATATTTCTAGCCCTAACCTTCTCATACTCGGCGAGAGGCTCTTCATTGCATGATAAAGGAAACTTAACTATTAGGTGAATGGATGGAATGCATGGATAGACATCCAAACATATCTTATGAGATTTTATTATCAATTAATCCTAGTTACTCTGGTACGAAAGACTAACAGCAAACAGGCACAATTAAGACAGCTTATTTAGATTGCAGCAATACATTTCACTCATCATATTAAGACACATATTATATAAAACTGACAGTATAACCAGAAGGAGCAAGTTGTATACTATTGCGGCAATACATTTCACTCATCATATTAAGAAACATATTTTATAAAACTGACAGTACAACCACAAGGAGAAAGTTGCATAATATTGCAGCAATACATTTCACTCATCATATTAAGACACATATTTTCTAAAACTGACAGTGTAACCATAAGGAACAAGTTGCATACGAACGGTTGGCCGAATCTTTGACCTTGTCATCCTTGCCATGGATGATCTTCAGGTGGTGCTTGCAAAAAAGAATAAACAACAATCAGATACAACATGGATAAAGTAAAATGATGCACTTGTATCAATAAAGGAAAGCATTTGGACCAGCATGCACATACATGGAATACATGTGAAGCAAACTTGATGGACCAACAATATAGTGATGTAGTGTTATTAATTAAGCAAACATATAAGTGCACTAAACAAGCATGCATGTACACTGGAAATATATGAAGCATCTCTTAAAATCTTCACTACATCAAGCTGTTTTCCCTAATGGAGGCAAACTTATGCATTCATAGCAACTGATTGCCCAACAGTTGATGAATAAAGAAGTAAGGAGTGTTAACAATAATACTAGGCCTTGAAATCATGATTATGCAAGCAATTTAGAAGATTTCTCCCTCAATGCAGGGCCCAACACATCATTTCCAACATTAATGTAACAGAAAATCAAATGATGACTGCACCCAAGCTGTCAATGCATCAACAAGCCTGTAAGATGTAACAACATAAAGAATATTGAAGCAAAGTGCTACAAGAAATCAAGTACATGTTGATATAAACCCTAGTAGCAAGCATGCAAAGTGCATAAGTGCTACTAATACAAGCAAGCAAGCAAGCAAAGTGCTACTGATAGAAACAAGCATAGTGCTACTGATAGAAACAAGCAAGCAAGCAAGGAAATTGAAGAGCAACAAGCAAGCAAGTATTGTTGATACAAACCCTAGTGCTTCTTCTCCAAGTGCTACTGATACAAGAAAGTACTGCTGATGGAAACCCTAATTAACCATGTATGGTAGCAAGCAACATGAACCAGAGGGAGGTCATCCCCTAACATCATCCACTTCCTTATCCATCCCCATCCCTGTAGATCCATCCCCTAACATATTGCACTTCCTCTCCATCAACCTGAACACTAACCCCATGAAGCAGACTACCATAGGGGGATCAAAGAAACCAACAGGAGGTCCTAACCCTAGATCGACCAGGAGGGGGATCGATAGAACCACCAGGAGCTCCTAACCCTAGAATCCGTCCCATGAACATGAACAAGAACCACCAGGTGCTCCTAGATCGACCGAATCCTAACCCTAGATCGACCAGGAGGGGGATCTACTGAACCCTAGAAGATCGAGGGGACATGGATTGAGGGGAGAATTACCTAGCGTCGTTGATCGTTGATGATGTGGATGATGTAGCCGCCATCGTCGATGTAGTCGTAGCCGGGGTGGTCGATGTAGCCTTTGATGTCGTTGATATAGCTGACATCATTGAGGGAAGAGTGGAGGGGGGATTTGTCATCATGGAGAGGGGAGAGGGGCGGCGGGGCGGCGCGGAGCAGGGAAGGGAGTGGGGGAGGCGACATGGAGTGGGTAGGGAGAAGCTAGGGTTTGTTGGGGAGAGGGGAGGGGAATTTTGGGGAGTGGGGAGGAGCGGCGGTGCTGCGCAGAGTAGGGGAGGGACGAGGCGGCGCAGAGCAGGGGAGGGGCGGTGGCGCGGAGTAGGGGAGGGACGGGGCGGTGCGGTCGTGGGAGGGAGGGGATGAGGAATGGGTGCGGTCGTGGGAGGGAGAGGAGGGGATCCCACGGGTTAGTGGGAGAGGGAGTGGTGGGCACCGCCTGTTAGTGGGAAAGGGAGTGGTGGGTCCCACCTGTTAGTGGGAGAGGGCGTGGAGGGAATTTTTGGGAGAGGGAGGGAAATTTTGGGAGAGTGGAGGGAAAATTTTGGGGTGGGAGGAAATTCTTTTGGGTTTGGAGGCAGAAAATTTTAGGTTTTTTTGTGAACTTTGTAGAAATAATTGTTAAAATCATACTAAATAGCTCAAGAAAACATCAGTATTCCAAGTTTAATATTTTTGCTAGTTGGTAGGCCACATTTGATGATGTGACACGGAGGTCTCCCATTTTTTTGATTTTTACGGTGTTTTCAAAAACCGGTCGAACTTGTCGCGTTAGTCGTCCCTAGCTAGGGGTTTGATCATGCATATCTGTTGGTATTCTATGATGAAATGCCTACCTGTGAAGCTAAAAATGTTTTTAAGCAAAAATAATGGGCAAACTATGGAGGACCCGTAGTTCAAATTCCAGCCGGTTCCAGCTGAATAGATAGATGGTTGTCTGAATGGCCGGGAGTAGCTATGTGGGTCGTAAATGCATGATTTTTGGCGACAACCCATAAAATAGGATCTACTTTGAGATAGACATGGAATGGCACCGTTTGGAATGTCTCTCTTTGTAGCCACTTCACGAAAAACACATGTTTTTGGCATTCAAAAAATGAAAAATGTTTTTTTTGTGAAACAAGTTGGAACCTCTCTTCGACAACATTGTTTGCCATCACAAGATGGAGGCATGCGCCAAATTTGGGCATATTATCACAAACTATTCAACGAATGTGGCCATATCATTGCTCGTTCGGCTTGAAAGCCATGAATGTTTGTTCATGGTAGGTCATTTTTGAGAACACTTTTTCAAGAAAACATCGGCATTCCAAGTTTAATATTTTTGCTAGTTGGTAGGCCACATTTGATGATGTGACACGAAGGTCTCCCATTTTTTTATTTTTTTTGAATTTTTTACGGTGTTTTCAAAAATCGGTCGAACTTCTCGCGTCGGTCGTCCGTGGCTAGGGGTTTGATCATGCATATGTGTTGGTGATTCTATGATGAAATGCCTACATGTGAAGCTAAAAATGATTTTTAGCAAAAAAATGGGCAAGCTATGGAGGACCCGCTGTTCAAATTCCAGCCGGTTCCAACTAAATCGGTAGATGGTTGTCTGAATGGCCGGGAGTAGCTACAAGGGTTGGAATGGATTGTTTTTGGCGACGACCCATAAAATAGGTTCTACTTTGAGATAGACATGGAATGGCGCCGTTTGGAATGTCTCTCTTTGTAGCCGCTTCACAAAAAAACACGTGTTTTTGGCATTCAAAAAATGAAAAATGTTTTTTTTGTGAAACAAGTTGGAACCACTCTTCGACAACATTGTTTGCCATCACAAGTTGGAGGCATTCGCTAAATTTGGGCATATTATCACAAACTATTCAACAAATATGGCCATATCATTGCTCGTTTAGCTTGAAAGCCATGAATCTTCGTTCATGGTAGGTCGTTTTTTAGAAAACTTTTTCAAGAAAACATCGGCATTCCAAGTCTAATATTTTTGCTCATTGGTAGGCCACATTTGATGATCTGACACGGATGTTTCCAATTTTTCTGAATTTTTTGAATTTTTTCAAAAACCAGGCGCACTTGTCGCGTAAGCCGTCCGTGGCTAGGGGTTTGATCATTTATATATGTTAGTGATTCTATGACGAAATGCCTACCTCTGAAGCTAAAAATTATTTTTAGCAAAAATAATGGGCAAGCTATGGAGGACCCGCAGTTCAAATTCCAGCCGGTTCCAGCTGAATTGATATATGGTTGTTTGAATGGTTGGGAGTAGCTACGAGGGTCGAAAATGCATGATTTTTGGCGATCGCCCGTAAAATAGGGTCTACTTTGAGATAGAAATGGAATGGCTCCATTTGGAATGTCTCTCCTTGTAGCCGCTTCACGAAAAACACGTGTTTTTGGCAGTCGAAAAATAAAAAATGGTTTTTTTGTGAAACAAGTTGGAACCTCTCTTCGGCAACATTGTTTGCCATCACAAGATGGAGGCATGTGCCAAATTCGGGCATAATATCACAAACTATTCAACAAATGTGGCCATATCATTGATCGTTTGGCTTGAAAGCCATGAATCTTCATTCATGGTAGGTCATTTTTGAGAACACTTTTTCAAGAAAACATCGGTATTCCAAGTTTAACTTTTTTGCTAGTTGGTAGGCCACATTTGATGATGTGATGTGGAGGTCTCCCATTTCTTTGAATTTTTTTAAATTTTAAGGTGTTTTCAAAGACCGGCCAAACTTGTCGCGACGGCCGTCCATGGCTGTGGGTTGGATGATGCATAGGTGTTGGTGATTCTATGATGAAAACAATGTTTTTAACAATCACAAAATGAAACTTATATTGTTTCATACATGAGCATGCACAAAAACCCATAATTACGAAACTGAATATTCATAATTAAGAAACTGACATCTTCAGATGACACTGTCATACTTGAGCATCCATGAGCATGCACAAAATTTCAATTCTCATCAATTTCAAACTAAGCTTGGCTAACACAGTCATACTTAAGAGGTTTACACTAACAAGCTTAAACCTGACATACTTAACATTGACATGTTCATATTAACATGCTTAACATTCCACTTGATTTCTTAACATCTTCACTCCTTCTCCTTGTTCTCCTTCTTCTCCTTCTTCTACTTCATCATCCTGATGCGCTCAGAGTGGAGAATGCTGGCGGGGCGAATCTACTCGTCAACCACAATTGGCCTGGTCTTGTCTCCCAGCTGTGGGATCGCCGACACCACTACCATCACGAGGTCATCGTCAGGCACCACCATTGCAAGGTCGTCGTCATCCACCACTATTGCAAGGTCGTCGTCAGCCACCACCATAGCAAGGTTGTCGTCAGCCACCACCATAGCAAGGTCGTCGTCAGCCAGAATAGGCTGCACCTCCCCGCTCTGCTCCTCTTCTTCCCCGCTCTGCTCTTCTTCTTCCCTGCTCTGCTCCTCGTCATCCCCGCTGCTGCTCCCATTGCCTAGCCAAATGCAACAAAGTTTTTTTAGCAAGTGTCATCGTCAAAACGAAGCCAAAAGGACAGGAAGAAGAGAGGAAGAGAGCTTACTGGCATCGTCGTCGTGCTGGTAGTACCTGCGGCACATGGTGTTGTCGAACACCTTCATGGTGAGCATGGTGTCGCCATCGTAGCGGAAGACAAGGAAGTGCCCGAGCTGCAAGTCGTGGGCGCGGGTGAAATGCTTCCAGCCGGGCCCTACGTACATGTGGCCTTCGGCGTTGAACACCACCAGCACGTCTCACAACATGCAAAGCCCGCTGCCGGCCCCCCGCAGCTTCACTTTATTGGGCTCACGACCGTCGAGCATCTTCGCAAACTTGTTAGGCAGCCTCTACAGCGAGGGTCAAGCAGTGGTTAATTGTGTCGATCAAGCACTAGACAATAGAGTGATGATACAGAGATGGGTGAAGGGGAGATCTTGTCTTGAATATACCAGCTTGTTGCAGGATTTCTCAATTATGATATCGAAGAACTCGAAATCTTCCAAGTCGGCCATCTCACTTCTTGGCGTGGCAGAGCGCAGCCGGCGGTGGCGACCTCCCCTCCTCTCTGAAAAGCAGCATTATAATTAAACAACCAGTTACCATAAACACGACTGGACATAGTTGGAATAGAGCCAAGTTTATGATGGCAAAACAGAGAAAAAAGCAATGCACTTGTGGACATTTATGATGGCAAGAACACCTTTGTTTTATTCTTCTACTCATTCCCCATGAAATGTAACAACATAGGAAACAAGCACTTCAAAATAGTAGAATACTTACTACATTTGTTTGCAAGGGCCTCAGTTTGGAATACTACTATAAATGGCAATGGCCTCAATTTGCTACTACTCTATCTTGGCAAAGGGGCAATGAGTAGAAGAAGAACATCAACATCAACATCAACAACATCCTTGAATAGTAGTAAGAAAACAAGGACATTTCTGATGGCAAAAACATCAACAATTGTTTTCTTCTTCTACTCATTCCATATTTTCCTACTACCAAAAACATCAACATCAAGAGGGCCTCAACAGTAGATAAGAAACCTAATCTATCTATCTTACCTAATTTGAACCATATCATATTTTGCTACCAGCAAAGCTAACCCTAATTTCCAAACAGCGACAGCAAGAAACCAATCATAATCAAACCCTAATCTAATCCAATCCTAATCAAACCCTAACCTAATCTAATCGAGCCTATCTAGGCGGCGGCAAGAACCCTAATCTAAATAGTAGCAGAAAACTAAGAAAACAAGAATCCAATCTAGGAGACGGCAAGAATCCAATCTAGGCGGTGGGCTAGGAAGAGGAATGAGTCGGCGGATTCATACCTCAGGAGAGAGGAAGGAGTCGGCGATGGAGAGAGAGGAAGGAGTCGGTGGCGATGGGAGAGGAAGGAGCCAGCGGTGGAGAGGTGGAGCGGGTCGAGTGGAGAGGTGGAGTTGGTCGAATGGAGAGGTGGAGCTGGTCGAGTGGAGAGGAGGAGTGGGGAAAAGAGTGATTCGTGCATATTTTTTGCCATCTGGTCATTTTTTTGTGGAGCCACGCGTGGGATCCGAATGCTGTCTAATGGAGCGCGCCATTTCTTTGTGTTGCAACAGGATCACACCACAACCATTTCTCTATGGAGTCATCACTAGAGCCACATCAAAATGCAACTTTTTTTGAACATCAAAATTGATGAAAACAAGATCAAAATGTTCACTGACAAAAAACCCAGCCCTTAAACAACAGCTCCATGAAAATTCAGTTCAAAAAAGCATCTTCAAAATGATCACTGCAACCATATTTTGCTCAATCTTCAAGCATTAAAATAGTACTGACAAAATAGTCACTACAGCCATCCAAAATGGCACCAAAATGGCACCAGAGTCACTACTTGTTTGAGAGACAGCACCAAAACAACAATACAACAAAAAATGCCACCAAAATGGCCCCAAAGTATCACCAGCCACTACAGCCATCTTCACCATCAGCCAAAATGGCACCAAAACTATAGTTCTGACCAAAACTAAGAAATCATGATCACCAAAACTACTAGAGCCATCATGATCACCAAAACTACATGATTTTGCATTGTATCTTCACCATATGCCTCTTCATCACCAAAGTCTCATGCATTTTGCTACCTGGAGAGAATTGTAGTACAAAAACTACATCAGGATCACATCAACTAAAACTATAGAGAAGGTTGATCACCAATCAAAACAAGGAACATGCAGTAATAGTGTTAGGTCACCAAGGAGACAAAATTCACCTTCATGTCCATTCGCTACTCATCGTCGTCAATACCAAAACAAGGAACTCTATGCCCACTCATGTTTTCCTCATCATCACTACAATATTGCAGCATAGTATGATCAGTCATGTTGTCCTCGTCCCCGCTCTCATGTCCATCCGCTACCACATTTGTTCTTTTCTTAATGCCTTCAACTGTTGCAGCATCAACGAGCACAAGTTCCCGGTCCCTTCGCACTCTGCTTTGCACCGGAACTTCCATAGAGTCATCATCAGCTCGCAATGGAACTTCCGTAGAGTCATCATCCTGGTATGTTAGTCCACTACCACCGGGGCACTTTTCCATTTTAGTTTCAGTCACACTCCACAAGTGTCTATGCTGAAAGGTTTGCACAACTCGCCATTTTCCGTGCAAAAAAGTGTCTGGCAGATAAAACACCATTGTTGCTTGTGCTGATAGAATAAAGGGATCATTCTTATACAAGCACCTTCCAGTGTTGATGCTTTTGAAGTGGCCATCATATTTGACAAAAGAGTGTCTCTTCTTCTTGCCACCAAGATCAAACCAGTCATAGAGAAATAAGACAACCGAGCGATGGATGCCTCCACTAGAGTTGTACTACAACTCTACGATGCTTCTCAGCTGACCATAGAAGTCAATGTTCTCACCATCATGTGACCCCTCAGTGACGATTCCACTATTCTGTGTCTTCCTTCTTTCCTCGCGGGTAACGTTGTGGTACCGGACACCGTCAGCAGTGCATGTTGAATACACTCTCACTCGCTTATCCGGTAAGCATGCCAAAGCAAATAGATCATCACTGACCTTCTTCTCCTCATGCAACTTTCCAGTCTGCACAAATAAACCATTTACCAACAATGGTATTTAACAGTTGGTGAATAACACAGAAAACATAAAGCATATGGCTAAAGATCTCACATGATTCTTAAACCATTTAGCAAATCCCTTGGCAACCCTTATATCAACATTTATCTAGTTTTTTTCATGATTTAACTCTTCCTTGCATTCCCTGCAATGCCAACAAAACATGTGAATTAAAACATTAGGCTGGTGCCAACCCAAGCAAAAAAAGATATAACAAGTGCATAGATATAACGTACTCGATATATGGTAGAACCTAGGCACAATTGCTGAGCACATACCACACCATCTTGTCATACTCATCACCAGCCTCCAAGTATTGTGAGTCTCCAAGAAAGTTCACACCATGGTAGAAAACCGAGACATCATCACTTTTCGAATCAGACCGCTCTCTATTTCTGCCCGACCAGTTACATCTTGTTTCCACATCGCCAAAGTATCTAGAGCAAAAAGTCAAGCACTCGTCAATGACATATGCTTCAGCGTCAAACCTTCAGGTCTTGCCGTGTTTTGCACATAACACTTACAAGTAAGCAGGCTTCTTTCGATTGTGTACATCCAACCATATTGCGCAGGGCCTCTAAGCATCGCCTCTTTTGTTAAGTGCACCCCCAAATGGACCATCACAGTGAAGAAAGCTGGAGGGAAAATCTTCTCAAGCTTGCAAAGAACAATTGGGATTTCTTTCTTTGCAGAACAGTTAACTTGAGTGTTTTGCAGCACGGTTCTCTAAAAAAAATCCCAGCTCAGCAACCGCTTCATATATATCCTTGTCCATGATTCCTCAGAGGCCCGCCGGTAAAATCCTTTGGAGGAGGATGTGACAATCATGGGTTTTCGTATTGAAAGCTTGAATCCATCAGAAGTAACACACTTTGCTTGGTTAGCAGCATAACCATCTGGAAATCTCACCGCTCTTATGAATTTTTAGAATGCAAACTTTTGTTCTGTACTCATTGTATACCATGCTCATGGCATTTCAAATGAATCTTCATCTTCATCATGCTATAGATGCAAATATTCTCTTATGCCCATGTCCTCCAAATCAAGCCTAGAACTAACCGTGTCCTTTGTCTTCCCTTCAATTTTCAGAAACGTCCCTAGCAGATTCTCACATATGTTTTTCTCAATGTGCATTACATCGAGATTATGCCTTAATTTCAGATCAGCCCAGTATGGCAGGTCCCACAAACAAGACCTCCGGTCCCAACATTGACCTTCCTCGTGCTTTCTTTTCTTTGAAGGCTTTCCTGGTCTCACATCTTTCACCTTTTCAAGTTGCGATTCCAGCTCTTCTTTAGTGAATTCAGCTGGCTTGTCACGGGTTTCATTCTCACTATTAAAATCTTTGCTTCTTTGCCAGCGGTGGTTTCGACGAAGAAAGCGGCGGTGCCCAATATAGCAGATCTTGCTGCTTATTCTCTTTGAGCAAGGGTCTTTGTCACAATGGACACGGGCGTGATAACCCGCTATGATCCTCCCAGACAGAGTGTGCAGCGCCGGGAAATCATGGCTGGACCATATGATTGCAGCACGTAGATTGAACTTTTCTTCCGGACTTGAGGCATCATATGTAGGTACACCATTCCAGAGATGGAGCAGTTATTCTACGAGGGGATCCATAAAGACATAGAAATCCTTTCCTAGAGACTCTGGACCCGGGATAAGCAACGACATCATGAAGTTGGACTGATCCATGCATGCCCATGGTGGCAGGTTGTACGGCATCACAAAAACAGACCACATGCTATAAGACGTGCTCATGTTCCCAAACGGATTAAAGCCATCAGTGGCAATGCCAAGTTTTATGTTCCTTGGATATGCAGCAAAATCTATATGAATATGGTCAAATTCTTTCCATGCCTCTCCGTCTGCTGGATGGCTTAGCTCATTGTCCGCAGGTTGCCGCTTTAGCTTGTGCCATTGTATCTCCAACAATGATTTCTTCAAGATAAACATCCGTTGTAGCCTTGGTATCAATGGAAAGTGCCTCGGTACCTTCTCCGGTATTGACTTCTTCCCATCAGCATCTTTCCACCTAGAGGCATTGCATTTTGGACAATTGTCGTGCTTGATATAATCCTTCCGAAACAATACACAATTATTTGGGCCCACATGTATTGAAACATAACCTAGCCCCACCTACGGATTATGCTCAATGCTTCATCATAAGACCTGGGAACACAACTATCAGGGAATTGCAAGGTCAAAAGGCGGAGTATTGCGTTGAATGCAGCATTGCTAATCTGGTAGAAAGACTTGATGTGGAGTAACTTCACAATGAAGGTAAATCTTGAAAATTTACCCCCTTCATGAGTTGCGCGCTTCGCTCCTCTAACACCTCAGCAAACATCGACTTCTGTCCATCAGCACGGTCTTCAGAGTTGTACAGATCCTTCAATAGGTCAGGAATCCTATCATCTTCATGCCCATCCTCTTCTCCAAACCATCAAATCTACATCAATATTAATGTTCTTTAACAGATTTGAGCTGATGTTCTTTAACAAATTTACATGAAAGACCAACTTGAGCTATGTTCTATTGATTGCTAACAACATAATTCACCGCTAACAATTGACTAAATTCCAAAAGAATTCTTAACAATTTCATCAACATCAATCCTCCTAACAATTTCATCAACATAAATTCTCTTCACAGTTTCTATCAAATTCATGAACAACATTTCCAAGAGATTTTTCCAAGCTTACAACAAACCTACATCAAATCAGTGTGTGTGTGTGTGTGGAGATTCTCCTAACAAATCTACATCAAATCAGTGTGTGTGTGTGTGGAGATTCTCCTAACAAATCTACATCAAATCAGTGTGTGTGTGTGTGTGGATATTCTCCTAACAAATCTACATCAAAAGAGAGGAGAGGGGGGAGAGGAGAGGGGGAGGAAAGGGGTGCATACGTGGGCGAGGTCTGCTTGCAGCGACGGCGACTCCCCCATGCTTGGCGGCAGCGAGTCCCCCTTGCGTGGGCAAGGTCGTCGTTCCTGTTGTGGGCAAGGCAAGCAACGAGGTCGCCGTTCCTGTCGTGGTTGAGGCAAGCGGCCCCGGCACCACCATCGTCGGTCCCCCCCTGCCAGTTGCTTCCGCCGTCGGCCCCCATCCCTGCCCCCGCCCCCACCCCCGCCGGTTGCCCCTGGCGTCGCCTCCGTCGTTGCCCTTGTCGTGGAAGACCTAGAAATTTTGGCTAAGTGTTGGATCTGTCCGATCCTAGGAATAGGTCCCACTTGTCAATGACTTAGATCTGGCAAAAGACAACCGTTGTTTTATATAATATATAGAGTCATTCCAGTAGATGGACAGTAATCCCTCTCTAGCCCAGTGGTAGTGAACAAGCAGCCACAACCCAATGGTCATGGGTTCAAGTCCCCGCTCTGGCAAAGTTTTTACCCAATGAATTGGGCACTCAGTCCCGCCTGTCAGTGTGTGTGCTTCTGCTATCAAATGCCCCCCCTGTCAGTGTGTGATCTCTGTTGATCGACAAGTAAGCAAACATGACACGAAAGTGATGTCTACTACGCAACTTTATTCTTGTAGACACGTGTTGGGCCTCCAAGCATAGAGTTTTGTAGGACAGCAGCAATTTTCCCTCATGTGCATGACCTAAGGTTTATCAATCCATGAGAGGTGTAGGATGAAGATGGTCTCTCTCAAATGATCCTGCAACCAAATACAAGAAATCTCTTGTGTCCCAAACACACCCAATACAATGGCAAATTGTATAGGTGCACTAGTTCGGCGAAGAGATGGTGATAAAAGTGTAATATGGATGGTAGAAATATATTTTTATAATCTGAATAAATAAAAACAGCAAGGTAGCAAATAGTAAACGGGCACAAAAACGGTATTGCAGTGCTTGAAAACAAGGCCTAGGGTCCGTACTTTCACTAGTGCAATTTCTCAACAATGCTAACATAGTTGGATCATATGATTATCCATCAAAGTGCAATAAAGAATCACTCACGAGTTCCTATTAGTGGAGAACAAAAGATAGAAATTGTTTGTAGGGTAAGAAACCACCTCAAAGCTATTCTTTCCATTCGATCTATCCTAGAGTTCGTACTAGAATAACGCAAGCTATTCTTTCCGATCGATCTACTCAAGAGTTCATACTAGAATAACACCAAAGAAAATTCATATTCATAATACTCAATCCACACAAAGAACTACAAGGGTTCCCCAAAGTATCTATCGGAGAAAAGATAATAAAAACGTGCATCAACCCCTATGCATAGATTACCCCAATATCACCGGGGGAACCCGCAAGTTGAGTGCCATAACGTATATCAAGTGAAGCAATAAGATACCCCAATGACACCTCAAGTATTCATACCGCAAGATATACATCATGTGTTCCCAAATATGAACATTCAATCCAACATAACAAAACTTCAAAGGGTAAAGATTCAATTCATCACAATAAGAGTATAGAGGGGAGAAACATCATATGAGCCATGTATATTAACAAAGCCCATGATATAGATCACAAGAGAGAGAGAGATTAAACACATAGCTACTGGTACAAACCCTCAGCCCTGAGGGTGGACTACTCCCTCCTCATCGTGGTGGTCGTCGGGATGATGAAGATGGCCACCGGAGATGATTACCCCTCCGGCAGGGTGCCGGAACGGGGTCTAGATTGGTTTTTGGTGGCTATAGAGTCTTGCGGCGGCGGAACTTCTGATCTAGGTCTGCCTCGAAGGGTTTCGGAATATTTGGGAATTTATAGTACAAAGAGGCTGTGCGGGAGGCCACCGAGGTGGGCACAACCCACCTGGGCACGCCCGGCCTGGTGAGTTGTGCCCCCCTCGGGGTACCCCCTAGGTGCAGCTCTAGCTCATTGGGTTCCTTCTGTTCCAAAAAAAATCTCCAAAAAGTTTCGTGGTGTTTGGACTCAGTTTGACATTGATTTCCTGCGATGTAAAAAACAAGCAAAAATACAACAACTGGCACTGGGCACTCGGTCAATAAGTTAGTCCCAAAAAATGGTATAAAGTTGCTATAAAATGATTGTAAAACATCGAAGAATGATAAAATAACAACATGAATACTTCATAAATTATAGATGTGTTGGAGACGTATCAGCATGCCCAAGCTTAATTCCTACTCGTCCTCGAGTAGGTAAATGATAAAAGAAATAATTTATGAAGTGTGAATGCTAGCAAAGTTCATAAGTTTGATCAATGATAATTTAAATCACTTTTCCTAGCATCATTACAGCAATTCTTTTCTCATGTTAAAGTAGCAACCAATTCACATGTTAAGGTTCAAACAATGAATTCTCTTAAAACCCAACAACCTATGTTCTCAGTCACCAAGTAATTGCAATTCAACTTATTCAACAGAGTTTAAGTAAGAGCTCCACATACTCAACCATCATATAGTCTTCTATGATTGCTAATACTCACCGCATACACATGGGCAAAACGTTTCAACCGGACACATAGAAAGATAGGGGCTTATTGTTTTGCCTCCCAACGTATTCACATCAAGGGTGATGTCAACAATAATAACTCATGCTACCCATATAAAACTAGACATATGTGCCTAGATCTTTCCTCATCACATGATGCTTGCCAAAGGAGAAAAATAAAAAGGAATAGAGAGAAAACTTTGACTCTTTCACAAAAGTAAATACATAAATTGAGAGATAGGCCCTTTGCTGAGGGAAGTAGAGGTTGCCATGTGCTTATTTGTTTGTATGCTCAACCCCTTAGTGCAAAAGAACGTCACGTTATATTGCCCCTTATGATAGCAACCTTTATTATGCAGTCCGTTACGTTTATTACTTTGCCATCACAAGTTCGTACAATGCTCAATTTAATCTTACACTAAATGATCTAACACTTTTAGAAGCAATTTTTTATTGCCTTATTGCACCGATGATAACTTACTTAAAGGATCTTCATCAATCCTTAGGTAGGTATGGTGGACTCTTGAAAATAAGTTTTGGGTTTAAGGGTTTTTGGATGCACAAGTAGTATCTCTACTTGGTGCAGAATTTTTGGCTAGCAAAGATGGGGGCAAGCACCACATGTTGAAGTATCTACGACAATATAACTTCTATGTGAATATGAACAAACATAAATCATTACATTGTCTTCCTTGTCCAACGTCAACAATTTTTGGCACATAATATTTTGATGGGGGCTCACAATCACAAAAGATTTCTAGGATAGTGTATCTGCATGTGAAAGTTCTCTTCCTTATACTAATTATTCGTGAATTGCTTGTATGGCCAATATTGTGATTGTCAAGCCTCAAAAGATTTCAGTTTCTAAACACAATGTGAAGCTATCACTAGGCATGATATGGTTTCAACTTCATGACATTCAATTTATTCAACAATTTACTCATATGATATAAGTGAAGCACAAGAGTAAATGACATAGAAAAGACCTTCGTTGACGGGATGTGAATGCCGCTTACTTAGCCTCCCTGGAAATTACTTGAGGACGCCATTTTACTTAAAAAATTTAAGATCTAATTATTTTATTAAAAAATCAAGCAAAACAAAAATAAATAACATTTCAAGCATAGCACACGTCATGTGAAGAAGCAAAAACTTAGGATCAACCGATACTAACCGATAATTGTTGATGAAGAAAGGTGGGATGCCTACTGTGGCATCCCCAAGCTTAGATGCTTGATAATTCTTGAAATATTATCTTGGGATTCCTTGGGCATCCCCAAGCTTGAGATTTTGTGTCTCCTTAATTCCTTTCATATCATGATTTACCTAATTCTGAGAACTGCATCCACACAAAACTCAAAAAGAACTCGTGAGATAGGTTAGTACACATAATAATAAATCAACTCTTTATGTACTGACAAGACAAGTTGCATAATAAGTTTCAAACATTAGGTACTGTATACTGTCATTTCCACAATTCATATCTACCAATATAGGCTATGGAAACTATAGGATAAGTAGATAACGAAACTATGACTGCAATCTATGTAAACAGAACAGTCTGTAGAAATTTATGAAAACAGTGTACTTATGTAACTCAAAAAATTATGAAAATTGAGTACATGTTATAAAATTTATATGAACATACCGTTGAAAAATTTCAGAAACTTTCCATGTTCCAGTAAAATATGAAAATTCAAACACTACAGGTAGAGTTTTTGTTTTTACACATCACTCATCAAAACATGCAATGCAAGCATCCTAAGGCAATTCTTGGAATTTTTATTGAAAAAAATAGTATAAATAACACCTAATAGAAGATAAAAAAATATAATGACGATCCAAGCAAAGCACATATTGTGTGACGAGTAAAGATATAGCTCCAAGTAAGATATACCGATAGTGTTGAAGACGAAAGAGGGGATGCCTTCCGGGGCATCCCCAAGCATAGTTTCTTGGATATTCCTTGAATTTTACCTTGGGGTTGCATTGGGAATCCCCAATATTAGGTCCTTGTCACTCCTCGTTCTCCTCATATCGACATCTCACCCAAAACTTGAAAACTTCAATGACACAAAACTTAACGGAACTTCGTGAGATGGGTTAGTATGATAAAGAGCAAACCATTCACTTTGATACTATCAAGACAAGATCCATAATTGTTCTCACACAAATCCTACTGTATCATATCATTTACACAATTTATATTGAGCAATATAAGCCAAAGAAACTAGAAAACAAGAAAACTATGCATTGAAAACAATATGTCAAAAACAGAACAGTTTGTAGTAATATGTACTCCAACCATACTTCTGCTAATCTACAAATTCTGAAAAGTTAGGACCACGTGAGAAATTTGTATATTAATATTCTTAAAAAATAATAAACTCAAAATCACTCTTCTGTTAAAAATTAGAATTATTTTCATGAGCGCAAAATTTTCTGTTTTTCAGCAAGATCAAATCAATTATCACCCCACATGATCCCAAAGGCTTTACTTGGTACTTTACTGAAACAAAAGCAATAAAACATGATTACTAAAGTATCTTAATCATTTGAACACACAAAAATAGTAGGTAAAAGTGTTGGGTTGTCTCCCAACAAGCGCTTTTCTGTTATGCCTTTTAAGCTAGGCATGATGATTTCAATGATGCTCGCATAAAAGTAAAGAATTGAAACATAAAGAGATCATCATGAAGCACATGACAAGCACATTTAAGTCTAAGCTAATTCCTATGCATAGGGATTTTGTGAGAAAACTATTTATGGGAGCAAGTATCATCTAGCATAGGAAGGGAAAACAAGCATATCTTCAAGAATTTGAACACATAGAGAGGATACTTGATATTATTGCAATTCCTATAAGAATATGTTCCTCCCTCATAATAATTTTCAGTAGAATCATTAATTAATTCAACAATATATATATCACATAAAGCATTCTTTTCATGATGCATAAGCATAGAGATTTTGTTACTCTCCACATAAGCAAATTTATTCTCATCAATAGTAGTGGGAGCAAACTCAGCAAAATAACTATCATGTGATTGAAAATTAAAATCATGATGACAAGTTTCATGGTTATCATTATTATTTATAGCATACATGTCATAACCATAATCATGATATATAGGAACTTTGTTGTCATAATCAATAGCAACCTCTTCCAAAATAGTGAATTCATCATTAAATAAAGTCATGACCTCTCCAAATCCACTCTCATAAATATACTCATCATAAATAGGAGGCATGCTTTCATTATAACAAATTTCCACATCAAAACTTGGGGGACAAAAAATATCCTCTTCATCAAACATATCATCCCCAAGCTTATGGCTCAACATAAATAGGAGGCATGCTATCATCAAATTAAATTTTCTTATCGAAAGTAGAAGGAATCAAAGGATCATATTCATTAAGAAAACATCCCCAAGCTTAGGACAAGCATTATTTACAGCAAATAAATCTTCAAACATATCATACTCATTAAACATAGCATCCCCAAGCTTGTCGTTTTTCATATCATCACAATCATTCTTATCAATAGCATGAATTGCACCAATAGTATAGCAAACATTATTATAATATTATTACAAGCAAGTGCTAAAAATATTCTCAAGATCATACGGGACATCATTGCCTTCCGAATCATAATCATTACAACAAGTAGTAGGTATCACAAAATCATACTCAATCATCATCCTCCATCAACATATTTGATTCACTTTCATGAGGCACAATGGTGATAGGAGCAACATTATTTGGGAGAGATACCTTTTTACCTATATGCTTTCTTCTTTTCTTCTTCACCACATCATGTGTGGGTTTAATTAATTTTTCCAAGCTTCTTGTTGAAGAGATTGATTGGATAGGAAGCTCCTCCTTGTTACCTGATTCATCATAATAAATACTAGGAGGGTATTGGGAAATATTTTCCCTTTCATTATGTAGCGACCCGACTCAAAACGAGTCAAGCCTCTGTGTTTTCTATGCCATCCCTGGATCAGTATGCTGGCACACACAGTACATCAATGTATATATCAAAGTGCAATCACATGTAAATAGCGTAAAACTGATATATACCTTAAAATAGCAGCGGATACAGTCAACGGGAGTGGAGTCCCAATAACACCAATGGCAAGTTGAGTGCGGACTGTAACCCTGAATCGTACTCTTACCCGTCGTAGAAGAGTATCTGCAACATAAGACATTGCAGCCGTGTAGGTCAGTACATTGAATGTACTGGCAAGATCACCATAGAAGAACAGAAGAATAAATCATACTATATGCAATAAGGCTTTATGGCTCTGTGGCTAAGTTTTTGCATAAAAGCTGATTTTTGTTTTCCTACAACAAAGGAATATCAGGAATTTCACTATGGAGTTACCTATCATGACATGGTTCCGCCAACCAATGTCTCAATGCCCATAAGTATCATAAGTTGCCCACAATTAGTTATCAGTCCAGTGTTGAGAGTTCAGAGATAGATCCAAGTCTAGAAGCTCAAATTGTCCGTAACCGGGGACACGGCTAATCGATTAGGTTTAACTCTGCAGAGTGTTGTGTACTTTACCCACAAGATTCTTTCCCTCCTGGTAAGTCCTCGCACTGCCTGGTGTTTGAGAACAGGATGAAAGAAACATGGTCTTTCAGAGTGCTTCCCTGACTGTCCGACAGTGCCCATCCCAATCCTAACGTCGACTACATCTCGTAGCATTGCCCAGCAGAGTCACAACAAAGATCAACCAAGCCAGAGCCCATAATGACTTGTGGCTACACATGTAAGCTTCCGGGCATGAAGTATTCATCCTTCTCTTTGAGTCTGGGTGAAGCTTTCCGCAAGATGTCATGGCGCTTCTTCATGCATCCCGGCCACTCACTGGTTTCTCCAGGGTGCCCAATCAACCATCCTTCACCCAGTAGTGTGTATTGAAAACTTGTCTTCTCGAGTCTTGAAGTCTTGAGGTCTTGAAGATGCAGGACTTGAAGATGTCTTCATGAAGTCGTCGTTTTGACGTGGAGTCCTTCTTCACACCACTCACGAACACTCATACCAGACCTCGTCTACTTTAGCATAGCATTGCACTAACTAGCGTTCCCGGGGCTCTAGTAACCAGTGGTGGGTTCCTACCTCATGCATTCTACTCAACTACAAGAATTTCAATAACACTACGGGAGGGATGTGCTGAATGATGTCACTACATGCAATAAAACATAGGTATGAAAAGATGGTCAAAGTGAACTTGCCTGTACTGTTGATGAAGAGAAAGATCGCTCTCAAAAATAACTTGATAGACTATTCGTCACTCTCCGATGAAATCTATAATCAAGCATTACATACATATAAGCAATCATACTGGCAATCAATTCTAACAATCACAAGGTAACACAAGAAAAAAATCAACAAGGTTGATGAAAGAAATACTTAAAACAAAGTTGAAACACAAAACTCCAACAATTTCAAAAGTAACACAAAACCCAAAACAAAGTAAAATATAATAAAAGATTTTTGTAAATATTTTTCTAGAAAAAAATGAATCACTTTTGAAAGACAACTAGAACTATAAAAAAACAACCTTCTAAACAATATAAGTGTTTGCCTAATGAACTTAACAACAAGCAAACATAAACTAAGATAAAACATATTGTAAAACAACTAAGTTAACAGAAAATAATTAAATAAAATCTTTATTATAAAACAGAATTAAGTCATCTAAAACTTTATGAAAATAATTTCTATGAAAAACTAAATTGTTTTATAACACATTACCTAATGCAAAATAATCTAGTTTCCTATCCTAATAGAGCAAAACTAAATTATTTTTATTAACTAAGCATTTCTTAACAGAAAGTAATAAGTACAAATTTTTATTTGAAAACAGAATCTATTTATATAAAACTTTGTTCGAATAAACTATTACTAACTAGTTTGTTTATCACAAATTAAACCTATTTGAAAATGTATAGTGTTCGTATAACAACATGGTAGTAAACTAAGCAAATTATTTTTATTTTAACAACAAGTAATTCACCTAAAGTTTAACTAACAGAATTTACTAAATCAAATATATAATTAACTCAGATTTAAACTAGCAAAATAAAACTAATTAAACTATATTAACAACTAAACAGATTCTGTTTCTAGTTAAAACCCTAATAAATTTTATTTTACAAATTCTCAAACTCTACCTAATGATAACTAAGATCACTAGTGACAAGTAGGAAAAAGAATCAATCAAAAATTCATTTTAGAACTCAAGATATTCAGAAAACAAAATTTAAATCCAATCTGTTTAAATTCAAATTTAAATGTTCAAACATAGCCAAATTTGATATCCCCAGAAACTAGATGAAATTTGTGACACTATACAAAAAGAATCATTTAAAAAAATTAAACAGTTTAAAAGATATAAAGGAAATAAAATCAGAACTATTTTTGTTTTTTTAAACAAAAAAGAAAAAGAAAAACTAATACTAACGGACAGGGGGGTGACGTGGCGCTCTCTGGTTGGCTGTGGCCGTGTGTGTGCGGGCGAATACGAGCGGGTGACCGAACCTTAGAAGAAAACGCTTCGGCGTTATAAACTGCTCTAATCCTATGCGTTAATCTAAGATCGGACGGACGGGGATAGAGGGGGAGCTCACAGGGGAGGTTTGCCGGCGATGGCGACGGTGACGGCGTGATGCAGGCGAGCTCTCTGGTGGGTCTCCTACGACGGCGTTGGCACTGGTCGACGCGGCGATGAGTGGCGCGTCCAGTGGTGGCGTCGGACGAGCTTGGGGACGACGGAGATGAGAGGTACGAGCTCGTGGGCGGTTCGGACTCCGGCGAGGTCGACGGTGTGGCGGCTCTGGGGTCTCCGAGGCTCAGGCAGGGGATGGGGAGGTGCGGGCGAGCGAGGGAAGCTCGATGATGGGCTCGGGAGAGCTCAGGGAGGGCAGGGTGGAGCGGTGGCGCGGCAAAGGTGTGGCGGCCGTGGTGGACTCCGGCGAGCTATCCCAGCAAGAGAGAGGCACGGGCAGAGGGGCGAAGGGGGGAATGGGTCGAGGGGAGGCAGGGCTCCTTATATAGGACCTCGGGGTCGAGGGGAGGGACAGGAAGGAGGAGATCTGCAGCGAGGGGAACCGGCGACGACGGCGCGTGCGGGGGAGGGAGAAGATGACCGTTCGGTGAAACGGTCGGTCGGGTGGGGTCCAGCGTCAGTGAGAGGAGGGTGTGTCCGTTACGCGCGGTCGGCCGGCTTCTAATCAATACGCGAGTAACTGCCGTGGGCCGGCCCGTTTAATACCGGAAACGGTTACCGTTTTTCCTTTAATAATTTTCCACACACATTCAAAAGCTTCTAAAGCATTCAAATTGTTTGTAAATATAGGGGTATTATATATCAAAATTAACATAATAATAAATTCAATTTAATGAACATTTTTATTCTGGCATTTGAACACCTTGAAAAAAAATCATTTTTCAGAAAATGCCTTAATTGGCTTTATTTAATTTTGCAAATATTCTTCAAATAAGTTTTTGGGTATGATGATTCAAAAAAACTTCACAAATTACCCCCTGGCTTGGAGTGTCATGTTACTCCTCTCAAATTTTTGTCAGGGGTTTGAATACTTTGAAATTGGAATAGGAACCAAATATGAAATGATTCCAAAAGAAAATCCAGAGATTTTCACATTCACTATTCAAAGATTTATTTTAAACTTCCAAGTCATATTTCATATAATTTGAAGAAGTCATTTTATCTTCTCTCATGAAAATCATTGAGTTGCTTAAAGTTTTCTGAATTTGAAATATTTTCAAAATGGAAATTCAAATCATTTTCAAATCCCTTTTCATTTCTTTAAATGGAAGAAGTCATGTCATATTCACTCTAGGGTTTTGTGATGAAATGAATTTGAATTCCTGGTGATCAAAATGTAGATTGAAAGTTTTGGGAAAGTCATTTCATTCCCTCTCAATAAACTTTCAAAAGTTTCAAAAAAATTCAAATTTCACTCACTTTCAATCATTCAAGCAAACAAACAATCATTCTATATTTATTATAACATTCCAAAGTTTGGGATGTTACAAATCTACCACACTTAAAATGAATCTCGTCCTCGAGATTCGGAAAGGCTAGAAAGAAAAGGTTAGGGTATTGGGGATCTTCTTAGCAAATCAATTTACCAAGAAGGTGAGGGGTCTTCCAACAAAACTCCATTGACCTGGAAATGTGGGTCTACCATACTTAAAATGAGAGTTACTAGTCCCTCAAAATCATGATAGTCCTTTGGATGCATCTGTCTCTTCACATACTTCACGATACCTCCTTCGATGATGCTCTTCCGTTTAAAATCAAAAACGTGTGTTCTCATAACAAAATGTATTACCACCGATACTGGGTCTTCTTAGCTAGCAGGCCTCGCGTTCATTCTAAATAACTTATCAAGGATCTCATGGTGGTCTACCATTTGTGGTTATCCTGCAGTGAAATGGGTCTTGGCTTCATTCCTCACCGTAAAATTCCTGCGTGTGACAGCAACTGTCATGTACAAGGGTTTTTCATCATACCATTCTAAGGCTTAAACAAAAAGCTTCAAAGAACGTCGTCTCTTTACTATGGGTAAGTCACTCAGATTTACCATTCCGAATAGCAAGAGAATGATAAGAGTAAGTCGTCATGGTGGCCAAACCATGTCGCACTGAAATCATTACCTTGTATAAGGTTTAGTGAATCTCGTATTCTAGCACTTGGGCTTCCTCACAAGCGTTGCAGAAAATTTCTCTTGTCAACGAACAAAGTTCGGATAAATCCATTTATTTCTGCAAGCCGGACAAAAACATCTATCATTTCTTCACAACTCTCAGGTTTTCGTAATACTCCTAAGGAAAACGTTTGCTGATCAGTCGTAGCTTCTTCCAAGTCTCTGCCTTCACAAAGGTGGGGCTTGATCCTTATCAATCTTGAGGTCAGTGACTTGTGGATTCACTTGAATACTTGAACAACTTCATCTCACCCGTGGGGTGACTATCGATCCATATTCCAGCATTACCTTCAGTTCACTCCATTATACCCTTGAGGTAACAATTTACAGACCTATTATTGTCTGGATTCCACTCCATGGAATTCATTTTCCTTTCCATTGGTCTGTTTAACCTTGGGTGTGGTTTTCACCATAATCATTCCGTTTCTCAGCATTCCAGCTTCGAAAATTCTTTGTCTCAAAGGTTATTATCCGGATAGTTTGCGGTGATTCCACATTCTCTTCATCTGTATTCACTGATCCAAATTCCTTAACCGGGAGGTACCTGTGGTCACTACCACACTTAAAATGAAATGCACTCATGTATGCATAGACCATATTTTCTCATATCCTCGAAAATGGTAAGAGATCTTTGTTCACAGAGTAACAACTCACATATTTCAACATAAGATAAATCATGACACCATAATTTCCATTGACTCATGAATTTATTTACAGACTCTGAGACTTCCATTACATAACTCCAAAATTGTAAGAGTGCTACCTATTACATTTGGTACACCCAGAATCCAAAACTCAGACTACTCATGCTTAGCCATTCTTCTCTGGACAGGTATAGGAGTAGTGTCCTGTCTTCTTGTACTGAAAACAAATGATTTCTGACATATCTCGGGGCTTCTTGGTGTTGGTGTTTGCTCCTTGGAAAATCCTCGTATCTAACGTAAGTATACAACAGGGGTTTGGTCTTCTAGGGGCATAATATCTTGGAAAATTCTTCATGGTCTTCAATTTCTTGAGGTCTGTATAGTCTTCAATCCTTTTGTAGCTCTTCCAAAATGGAATACATCTTTGTCTGAGTTGGTCACCAGTTGTCTGATATCTTGTCCTTCTTGGAGGGCTTCAGTTGATCCTTCCTGTGGTCAAGGGGAAAAAGTATTTTCTAACTTTTTGAAGTAGGAGAGATCATTTGATAAAGCTCAAATAAGATGAGAAGTAGAAGGTCTTTTGAAAACAAAGTTTTTCGAGAAATCATTTCCTAAGGGCTTTCCAGTTTCTAGGGTCACGTCCTACAGTCAACATGTGCTCTGATACCATTTCTGTAGCGACCCGACTCAAAACGAGTCAAGCCTCTGTGTTTTCTATGCCATCCCTGGATCAGTATGCTGGCACACACAGTACATCAATGTATATATCAAAGTGCAATCACATGTAAATAGCGTAAAACTGATATATACCTTAAAATAGCAGCGGATACAGTCAACGGGAGTGGAGTCCCAATAACACCAACGGCAAGTTGAGTGCGGACCGTAACCCTAAATCATACTCTTACCCGTCGTAGAAGAGTATCTGCAACATAAGACGTTGCAGCCGTGTAGGTCAATACATTGAATGTACTAGCAAGATCACCATAGAAGAACAGAAGAATAAATCATACTATATGCAATAAGGCTTTATGGCTCTGTGGCTAAGTTTTTGCATAAAAGCTGATTTTTGTTTTCCTACAACAAAGGAATATCAGGAATTTCACTATGGAGTTACCTATCATGACATGGTTCCGCCAACCAATGTCTTAATGCCCATAAGTATCATAAGTTGCCCACAATTAGTTATCAGTCCAGTGTTGAGAGTTCAGAGATAGATCCAAGTCTAGAAGCTCAAATTGTCCGTAACCGGGGACACGGCTAATCGATTAGGTTTAACTCTGCAGAGTGTTGTGTACTTTACCCACAAGATTCTTTCCCTCCTGGTAAGTCCTCGCACTGCCTGGTGTTTGAGAACAGGATGAAAGAAACATGGTCTTTCAGAGTGCTTCCCTGACTGTCTGACTGTCCGACATCATTCAGCACATCCCTCCCGACAGTCAGGGAAGCACTCTGAAAGACCATGTTTCTTTCATCCTGTTCTCAAACACCAGGCAGTGCGAGGACTTACCAGGAGGGAAAGAATCTTGTCGGTAAAGTACACAACACTCTGCAGAGTTAAAACCTAATCGATTAGCCGTGTCCCCGGTTACGGACAATTTGAGCTTCTAGACTTGGATCTATCTCTGAACTCTCAACACTGGACTGATAACTAATTGTGGGCAACTTATGATACTTATGGGCATTGAGACATTGGTTGGCGGAACCATGTCATGATAGGTAACTCTATAGTGAAATTCCTGATATTCCTTTGTTGTAGGAAAACAAAATCAACTTTTATGCAAAAACTTAGCCACAGAGCCATAAAGCCTTATTGCATATAGTATAGTTTATTCTTCTGTTCTTCTATGGTGATCTTGCTAGTACATTCAATGTACTGACCTACACGGCTGCAACGTCTTATGTTGCAGATACTCTTCTACGACGGGTAAGAGTACGATTCAGGGTTACGGTCCGGACTCAACCTGCCGTTGGTGTTATTGGGACTCCACTCCCGTTGACTGTATCCGCTGCTATTTTAAGGTATATATCATTTTTACGTTAATTACATGTGATTGCACTTTGATATATACATTGATGTACTGTGTGTGCCAGCATACTGATCCAGGGATGGCACAGAAAACACAGAGGCTTGACTCGTTTTGAGTCCGGTCGCTACACATTAGTACCCTCTTCATATTCTATTTGTTTTCTTGTCTTTAGATAGTTGGCAATATAAGGATTCTCAATGCAATTTACCGCACAAAACATATAAATTTCCTCTAGATCAAAATAAAGAAATCTCTCGGGATTTGGAAAACCCTTAGTTATACGTTTCATTTCTTCATACCCCAAAAGAAGACTAAGCTCTTTATGATGCTCAAGGTTAATCAAGTTGTCACAATTTTTGGACATGATTTGATCATGAAATAATTTGCATTGGAGATTTCAATGACCATGTTCATTGCAAAGTTCACAAGGATGGCAAAAGAAATTACATCTTTCAGCACAATCATCTAGCCTCTCTAGCAACTTTTTCATTTCTAAATATTTATGCTTATTACAAAATCTATCTTCCCTTTTTGGTGTGAATTTGCACTCCCAATTCACTCCGCAAAAATTGACATGCTTATAAGAAACATTTTTGTCATGAATTGTGCAATCATCATTAACATTTTGGATAATCAAAGAATTCATACTAACAATATTGCAATCATGCTCATCATTCAAATATTTTGTGCCAAACATTTTATTGACTTCTTCTTCTAACAATTGACCACAATTTTTGGATCCATCACTTTCAAGAAAGATATTATAAAGATGATCAATTATATGATGCAACCTCAATTCCATTTTTTGTAGTTTTCTTTAATAAACCAAACTAGTGATAAAACATGAAACTAAAAGATTATATTGCAAGATCTAACGATATACCTTCATGCACTCACCTCCCTGACAACGGCGCCAGAAAAGAGCTTGATGTGTACTATGCAACTTTATTCTTGTAGACACGTGTTGGGCCTCCAAGCACAGAGTTTTGTAGGACAGTAGCAATTTTCCCTCAAGTGGATAACCTAAGATTTATCAATCCGTGAGAGGTGTAGGATGAAGAAGGTCTCTCTCAAACGACACTGCAACCAAATACAAGAAATCTTTGTGTCCCCAACACACCCAATACAATGGCAAATTGTATAGGTGCACTAGTTCGGCGAAGAGATGGTGATAAAAGTGTAATTTGGATGGTAGAAATATATTTTTATAATCTGAATAAATAAAAAAATCAAGGTAGCAAATAGTAAACGGTCACAAAAACGATATTGCAATGCTTGAAAACAAGGCCCAGGGTCCATACTTTCGCTAGTGCAATTTCTCAACAATGCTAACATAGTTGGATCATATGATTATCCCTCAAAGTGCAATAAAGAATCACTCTCGAGTTCCTATTAGCGGTGAACAAAAGATAGAAATTGTTTGTAGGGTACAAAACCACCTCAAAGCTATTCTTTCCGTTCGATCTATCCTAGAGTACGTACTAGAATAATGCAAGCTATTCTTTCTGATCGATCTACTCAAGAGTTCGTACTAGAATAACACCAAAGCAAATTCATATTCATAATACTCAATCCACACAAAGAACTACAAGGGATCCCCAAAGTTTCTATCAAAAAAAAGATAATAAAAACATGCATCAACCCCTATGCATATATTACCTCAATATCACCGCGGGAATCTGCAAGTTGAGTGCCATAACGTATATCAAGTGAACCAATAAGATACCCCAATGTAACCTCAAGTATTCATACCGCAAGACATACATCATGTCTTCCCAAATCTGAACATTCAATCCAACATAACAAAACTTCAAAGGGTAAAGATTCTATTCATCACAATAAGAGTATAGAGGGGAGAAACATCATATGATCCATCTATATTAACAAAGTCCATGATAGAGATCACGAGAGAGAGAGATTAAACACATAGCTACTAGTAGATGGTGGACCTCTCCCTCCTCATCGTGGTGGCCTCCGGGATGATGAAGATGGCCACAGGAGATGATTCCCCCTCCGACAGGGTGCCGGAAAGGGGTCTAGATTGGTTTTCGGTGGCTATAGAGCCTTGCAGCGGCGGAACTTCCGATGTAGGTCTGCCCTGAAGGGTTTCAGAATATTTGGGAATTTATAGTGCAAAGAGGCGGTGCGGGAGGCCATCGAGGTGGGCACAACCCACCTGGGTGCGCCAGGGGGCCCTGGTAGGTCCTGGTGGGTTGTGCCCCCCTTGGGGCACCCCCCCCCAGGTGCATCTCTGGCCCATTGGGTTCCTTCTGGTTCAAAAAATATCCAAGAAGTTTCGTGGTGTCTGGACTCCATTTGATATTGATTTCCTGCGATGTAAAAAACAAGCAAAAAAACAGCAACTAGCACTGGGCATTGGGTCAATAGGTTAGTCCCAAAAAATGATATAAAGTTGCTATAAAATGATTATAAAACATCCAAGAATGATAAAATAACAGAATGAATACTTCATAAATTATAGATATGTTGGAGACGTATCAGTAAGCAATGACATATAAGCGAGGTTGCTAAGGTGGCTGCCTAATCATCCTAATGCATTCGAACGGAAGTGTAGTGACCATTTATATGGTCGCTATCAGCTCGAAATAAGGCAGCAGACTAGTGATGTTCGCTTTATGACAATTTCCTATAATGAAATTATGACCTTTCATTCCAATATGGTCGTTAGGGTTCAGGGTGTGGAGCCCCTCGAACAGCTTATGACCAATTGTTCTCAAATGGTCATAGATTTACGAGCATTTCTTCTAGGGTCACTGACAGAAGGTCACAAGTTGACATATTTCTTGTAATGTCCGCTAACATCCCTCATCGCATGGCGGGGGAGGGTCAAGTGATCCCCACCCCCAATCCAGGTGAGAGGGTGGTGTTCATCCCCCAGTTCATCAGGGTCCTGAGCTTCCCCCTCCACCCCTTTGTCAGGGTGCTGATGTTCTTCTACGGCCTCGACTTCCACGACCTCCCACCGAACTCCATCGTGCACATCTTGGCGTTCATCCTGGTCTGCGAGGTCTTCTAGCACATCAAGCCGCACTTCGGGCTCTAGCTTCAGGTGTTCAACATCAAGCCCAAGTGTGTCAGTGGCAAGCATGCGGACTGCAGCGGGGAAGTCATCAGCAAGATCACCCGCGTCGGGTGGCCATCGGGCACCCTTATTGACACCATCAAGGGGCGGCAGAAGGAGTGGTTCTACGTCACCAAACCACAAGAAGAAGGTCGGTGTCCAGCTACAGCATTCAGATCCGGTCCCCCACCAGATTGACTTCTTGGCTCGAGAAGGGCCTTGTCTGGGGATCGGCCAAGGAGGTGAGCGACCTGTAGAAGCACATCCGCTATATGGTCGAGGAGGGCACCAAGTTGACCGATGTGCTCCAGGTGATGCTACGAAGATGCATCCTTCCTTGCTAGCGCAGGGACACCCCCCTGTGAGCTTGCAAGCTCGATGCCACGCCCACAGTCCGGAATCTCTCCCGCACTACGCGGGAGAAGATATGGAAGGCGCTGATGTCTACTATGCAACTTTATTCTTGTAGACACGTGTTAGGCCTCCAAGCGCAGAGTTTTGTAGGACAGTAGCAATTTTCCCTCAAGTGGATGACCTAAGGTTTATCAATCCATGAGAGGTGTAGGATGAAGATGGTCTCTCTCAAACGACCCTGCAACCAAATACAAGATATCTCTTGTCCCAACACACCCAATACAATGGCAAATTGTATAGGTGCAATAGTTCGGCGAAGAGATGGTAATAAAAGTCTAATGTGGATGGTACAAATATATTTTTATAATCTTAATAAATAAAAATAGCAAGGTAGCAAATAGTAAATGGGCACAAAAATGGTATTGCAATGCTTGAAAACAAGGCCTAGGGTCCGTACTTTCGCTAATGGCAATCTCTCAACAGTGCTAACATAGTTGGATCATATGATTTTCCATCAAAGTGAAATAAAGAATTACTCCCGAGTTCCTATTAGCGGAGAAAAAAAGATAGAAATTGTTTGTAGGGTACGAAACCACCTCAAAGCTATTCTTTCCGTTCGATCTATCCTAGAGTTCGTACTAGAATAACGCAAACTATTCTTTTCGATCGATATTCTTAAGAGTTCATACTATAATAACACCAAAGAAAATTCATATTCATAATACTCAATCCACACAAAGAACTACAAGGGATCCCCAAAGTTTCTATCGGAGAAAAGATAGTAAAAACACACATCAACCCCTATGCATAGATTGCCCCAATATCACAGCGGGAATCCGCAAGTTGAGTGCCATAAAGTATATCAAGTAAACCAATAAGACACCCCAATGTCACCTCAAGTATTCATACCGCAAGACAAACATCATGTGTTCCCAAATCTGAACATTTAATCTGACAAAACAAAACTTCAAAGGGTAAAGATTCAGTTCATCACAATAAGAGTATAGAGGGGAGAAACATCATATGATCCATCTATATTACCAAAGCCCATGATATGGATCATGAGAGAGAGAGAGAGAGAGATTAAACACATAGCTAGTGGTACAAACCCTCAGCCCTGAGGGTGGACTACTCCCTCCTCATCGTGGTGGCCGCCAGGATGACGAAGATGGCCACTAGAGATTATTCCCCACTCCGACAGGGTGCCGGAACGAGGTCTAGATTGGTTTTTGGTGGCTATAGAGCCTTGCGGTGGCAGAACTTCTGATCTAGGTCTGCCCCGAAGGGTTTCGAAATATTTGGAAATTTATAGTGCAAATAGGGGGTGCGGGAGGCCACCGAGGTGGGCACAACCCACCTGGGTGCGCCAGGGGGCCTAGGCGCACCCTGGTGGGTTCTGCCCCTCTCGGGGCACCCCTAGGTGCAGCTCTGGCCCATTGGGTTCCTTTTGGTCCAAAAAAAATCTCCAAAAAGTTTCATGGTGTTTGGACTGTGTTTGATATTGATTTCCTGCGATCTAAAAACAAGCAAAAAATAGCAACTAGCACTGGGCACTGGGTCAATAGGTTAGTCCCAAAAAATGGTATAAAGTTGCTATAAAATGATTGTAAAACATCCAAGAATGATAACATAACAGCATAAATACTTCATAAATTATTGATACGTTGGAGACGTATGAGGCGCTCTTCAAGTCACAGAAGAGATGGCCATCCGAAGAGGAGGACAAGGGTCTGCACACCGCCAAGCCCGATTCCGAGGTATGATACAACCTAGCTTGGTCGGTTTTAGTACATAGGAAGTCATCATAACCCCTTGTCCGATCTGTCTATGCAGAGATGGCTGAAGAAAGCCGTCAACATTAATAGTTTGGCGCATCAGCCCGATGATGAGAGGACCGGGCTATTAGCAAAGATTCTTGTGGTAAATCCTTACGAGGCTCCCACGAAGAAAGAGAATATGAAGAAACCAGGTCAGGCTGGCATCCGCATCAAGGACCAGCCTGACGCTGCGTCCGAGGATAAACCCACATCTTTGAATCATGAGGAGGCTGAGGAGGAGGACAAGGAAGAAGAGGAGGACGAGGAGGCCGAGGTCGAGGGCACGGGGAGAGGAAATTTCCCCCGTGCCAGGAAGAGAGCGGCGTCTTCAGACACGCCATAGCAGGTCCCTTCCCCTGCCCAGAAGAAAGCGCGATAGACGCGGGTGGTTCTGTGCGACGATAGTCCGGACTCGGATACCACGCCCGAAGACCTCGAGGAGGTTCCACGAAGGAGCGTATGATTCAAGCCCCCCTCCAAAAGGTTAGAATCCTATGACTCTCCTATTCATTACGAATAGATTTAGGATTTACTAACATGCAGGTTATTGGCCTTACATCCCCCTGTGTTATATCCCCACCGATGTGATATCGAATGGGGAGACCCCGCCCGTCGAACTGGTGGAGAGCGGGGATGCTTCGCATCCCACCACTCCAGGCGCCACAAGGGACTCGGTGGAGGTGTCGTCCCAGCATGCTCCTATGGAGGCGGACGCTGGAGATGAGGGAGACTACACCATGGCCGAGGCTAACACCTCGGCCACCAAAGACCGAGGGGCAACACCCTTCCCGGATACCGAGGAGGTTGGACGAGCGAGAGCTCCTTCCCCTCCAAGAACATTTTCGGAGCATTCTATGCCTCCGGAGGCACTGGGCCAAAGCCCGATGGGTGATCGGGAAATCCGATCATCGCCGGCTCCGCCGACCAACAAGTGGTCAGTCATGGAGGAGGCTCTATCGAGCTCCTCTATCCCCGAGGATCACCGCACCCTTATGGGTGCGGTATTGCAGAGCATTCAGTCCATTGACAGCAGACTGAAGGAGGCCTTCAACAGTCTCCTTACGGTCTTTCAAGTAAGTCACCCAATGTGTTTATTTGCAGAAATTTTGTTTATTCGCATTATACACATGGCCTCCCCCGAGCCCTAGGTGGGGTGAAAATCTCACCTAGGGATCCCATCTATATCCGACATCGAGCGAGATGCACTTTAAGTGTTAGTCATATGAGAATAACTCAACATATGATCGGACTTGACTATAATTCGGGAATTGAGAGCTCATGTAATGTATCAACTGTGTGTGTAATGCAGGCTTCGTCATCTACGGCGGCTAGAAATGATGCTGAGCTGGACGAGCTACATTGGAAGCTTAAGTGCTCCAAAGACGTGGTTGAATCCCTCAACAAGAGGTTCAACGAGGCACAGGGTAAGTCCGAACTAAATCCGAATACTTTCCCCCAAATATTGTGAATGCAGTTTCCTTTTATATAAAGTTTATCATTTTGCAGCCTCGTCGAAAGAGATGGAAAAGCTCAAGGCTGAGCTTCAACGTGCCAAGGACGAAGCGGCCGTTGAGAAGGCGGCGGCCAAAGAGCCGGCCACCTCACTCTCCGCCCTATGAGCCACCAGCGATAAGCATGAGGCTCGTGTGGTGGAGATCTAGGATGAGCTCAAGGATGCCAGCAAAAAGTGTGAGGCCCTTGAGCAGAAAAACAAGGAGAGCGATGCCGAACTATGCACTCTGAAGACCGAACTTCAGAAAGAGCGAGTGGACAGACGGTTCTACGAGGAACAAGTCCACCATGCAAATGATGTAACAGATGGTAAGCCATACTCACTAAAGTGCATCTTCGGGGATAGCAAATTCAGACTGCTTACCCGGGCATGGTGTTCCTTGCGCGCTTCGTCAGATCTTCAAAAGAGCGTGGCGGACAGCAATCAGTTGTTCCTCGTGGGAAGAGGGAGATGAGGCTCGGCTGCTCTGGGCACAGTTCGGAGCCCACGAGCGTCCTCCTCTTTTGGTGGAGCAGCTAAAGCAACTGATGGAGCTGCACCAAATGGCAGAGCCAGCCATGAACGACCTCTGCATCCGATTATGGCCCGGTGAGCCACTGCCACGCAGCTACTTCAGCCTGGTGCAGAGGCTGATTGTAGCTTTGCCCTGCCTCGATAACGTCATGCGCTCCTCCTGTATTGAAGGAGTCTGAATGGCCCTTGCTAAGGGCAAGGTGCACTGGTCGGGGCTAAATCCGATGAAGGTAGCCACCGATCTGCCCCGCCCGGGAAGGAGCATCGACGCCCCGAATGATGGAGAATGCTCGGGTGATAGCGTCACAGTGTTCGGGTGACAAAAATATTTGAATGAGTTGTAACACGTCTGAAGACTTGTCCAAACTATTAATATATTAGTATTTTGTTCTTATATGGTTTTGCATTCCTTTATAACTCCTATGTGTCTATTTAATACTGAAAGATGCGAGTCGTCGGCTTCAGCCCCCATGTAGATACTACATGGGGGTGTCAATGTGAATGCACTAAGGCCCTTAGCCGAATTATCGGAACTTGAAGGTTGTACAGTGCGGCAGACTAGCCAATCAGACTGTGAGACTAGAATCGACGATAACAGGAGACGAAAGGGACACAGATTTACCCAGGTTCGGGCCCTCCTATGGAGGTAATACCGTACGTCCTGCTTGATTGTATTGATGGTATGGGGGTTATAGAGTTGATCTACCTCGAGATCAAATAGCTATACCTAGATGAGTTGTCCTGTCTATACCCTAAAACCCCGGGCTTATATAGATGCCGAGGACGCCTAGGGTTTACACATGGTCGGTTACATGCCGAGTAGATAAACATGCCTATCTACTACATCAAACGTGAAGTGCAAGCCATGCTTCCCGAAGCTTCCATCCTGGAGACTGGGCCTTCAAATCCTCCGGTGTTCGGTCAGTAGCCCATATAGTCCGACCCATAAATAGTAGGTCAGCTATCCGAGGACCCCTAATCCGGGACTCCCTCAGGAACCGCCTATAATGTATCTAGCATGGAAGATACCGAGATCTCTCGGTTGTTATGGTGACAATGAAAGCATACCGCCCAAAATTATTATTCATCTCTGTTTTAAAAGCTCGAGCTCTGGCACCTCCGCAAATCAATGCTTCCCTCTACGAAGAGCCTATCTTTTACTTTCTAGTACTTACCTTTACACAAGAGTCATGGTGATCTTCACCACTTCCTATATTTTGCCTTTTTCTCTTGGCAAGCGTCATCTGTTGGGGAAAGATCCAAGCATATATGGCCATTCAAATATATTTGATCATGCATTATTATTGTTGACAATTATCTATATGATAAATAAGTTGGGAGGCGAAACATTAAGCCCCTATCTTTCTCTGTGTTCGATGCATGCTATTTGTTCTAAAAATATGCTTTGAGTGCTAGCAATCATGGAAGACTATATGATAGTTGAGTATGTGGAATGTGCTAAATCAAAGCTCTTACATAGACCCTTCCTGAAAATAAGATGAATTGCAATTGTTTGGTGACTGAAAGCATAGTTTGTTAGTCTATACTTTAACATATGGATAGCTTGTTATTTCACCATGAGAAGTTTTATGATATGAGCTACTGTTTATGATATATAATGATGCTAGAAAAAGTGTTTGGAACTATCACTGATCAAATTTATGCACTATGCTAGCATTCACACTTCATAAATTATTTCTTTCATCATTTACCTACTCGAGGATGAGCAGGAATTAAGCTTGGGGATGGTGATACGTCTCCAACGTATCTATAATTTATGAAGTATTATGCCATGTTTACAATAATTCTATATGATTTTGGTATGATTTTATTAGAACTAACCCGGACTGACGTTGTTTTCATCAGAACTACCATGGTGTTGTTTTTTGTGTAGAAATAAAAGTTCTTGGGATGGGATGAAAATTTAGTATAATTTTTTGTGGACGAAAAGAGACCCCGAAGCATTGGAGTTGGGCCAGAAGAACCATGAGGAGGTCACAAGCCTGCCAAGCGCGGCCACCCCCTGGCCGTGCCTAGTAGGCTTGTCACCACCTCATGGCACCTCTTTATGTGAGATCGATGACAAAAATTCCTATAAATATAGAAACTTCCGAAAGGAAACCTGGATCGAGAGTTCCACTGCCATAAGCCTCCACAGCCCCAAAAAACCAATCGGGAGCCCATTCCGGCACCTTGCCAGAGGGGGAAACTATCACTGGAGGCCATCTTCATCATCTTGGCGGTCTCCATGACGAGGAGGGAGTTGTTCACCCTCGGGGTTGAGGGTATGTACGAGTAGCTATGTGTTTGATCTCTCTCTCTCTCTCTCCCTCTCTCTCGTGTTCTTGAGATGGCACGATCTTGATGTACCGCGAGCTTTATTGATATAGATGAATCATATGGAGTTTTCCCCTCTCTATCTTCTTGTGATGAATTGAGTTTTCCCTTTGAAGTTTTCTAATCGGATTGAGTCTTTAAGTATTTGAGAACACTTGATGTATGTCTTGCGATGGGATATCCATGGTGACAATGGGATGTTCTATTGATCCACTTGATGTATGTTTTGGTGATCAACTTGCGGGTTCTGTGACCTTGGGAATCTATGCATAAGGGTTGGCACATGTTTTCGTCTTGAATCACCAGTAGAAACTTTGGGGCACTCTTTGAAGTTATTTGTGTTGGATTGAACATGATGAATCTGAAATTATGTGATGCATATCGTATAATCAAGCCCATTGGTACTTGTGGTGATATTGGAGTATCAAGGTGACATTAGGGTTTTGGCTAATGTGTATCTTAAGATGTTATTTTATTACGAACTCTAGGGCTGTTCATGACACTTATAGGGATAGATCATAAGATTGATCGAAAAAGATAACTTTGAGGTGGTTTCGTACCCTACAATAATTTCTTTGTTAGTTCTCCGCTACTTGTGACTTTGGAGTGAAACTCTTTGTCGCACAGGAGGTATTTACATATGCTTCAACTATATTAGTATTGTTGAGAGAACTTGCACTAGTGAAAGTATGAACCCTAGGCCTTATTTTCAAGCATTGCAATACCGTCTGTGCTCACTTTTGTTACTTGTTACATTGCTGTTTCTATATTATCATATTACAAAAATCTATATCTACCATCCATATTACACTTGTATCACCATCTCTTCGCCGAACTAGTGCACCTATGCAATTTCCCATTGTATTGGGTGTGTTGGGGACACAAAAGACTCTTTGTTATTTGGTTGCAGGGTTGTGTGAGAGAGACCATCTTCATCCTACATCTCCCAAGGATTGATAAACTTTAGGTCATCCACTTGAGGGAAATTTGCTACTGTCCTACAAAACTCTGCGCTTGGAGGCCCAACACAAGTCTACAAGAAGAAGGTCGCGTAGTAGACATCAACGCGCTTCTGCTCAGGATCCATCGCGAGCACGGCGGGGCTCTTGTGCTTGACATCCTTGGCCTTGCCGTCGTCCGGCGCAACGTCGGGCTCATCGTGTACGAGCATACGGCCCACCTCAGCCTTGGCACACTTGTCGGTGATGCTAAATAGTTCCATGACCATGCTCGGGTTGTCCTTGATGGCGAGCTTTTCACACATCTTGAGATCCTTGACACTGCTAGAGAACGCTGTGATGAAGGCTTCGTCCATAGCGCATGGGATCTTGTTGCGCACCTGGGTGAACTGCTGGATGTACTTGCGCAGGGTCTCCCCGGGATGCTTCTTCACACGTCGTGGGTCGATGATGATGAGGGGACGGTCTCGCGTACCCTTGAAGTTGGCAACGAACAGTTCATAGAGGTCGCTCCACGAAGAGACCAGATTCTTGGCCAGGTTTAGGAGCGAAGACCGCGCGCCGTCCTTGAGGGCCATTGGGAGCCAGTTCGCCATGGCTTTGTTGTCGCCGCCCTCCGCCTCGACGCTTAGTGCGTAAAGCTGGAAGAACTCCGTGGGGTCGAGGGAGACGTCATAATGCTGTGGTAGCTCAGGCCTGAATTTGGCAGGCCAAACCACCCTATGCAACTCCCGTGTGAAGGCCCGGCAGCCCACGGAGCCTGTAGGGCTGCCGCGCATGGGGACGACCCGGTTCTGGTGTCCTGTCACAGTAACATCTTGGATGACGCGGTCCTCATGTTTGCGTTGCTCCTTGAGTTCTCCATGCTCATCAGGCGGTGCATGGCAGATGATCTGGGAACTGACCTTGTCTGGTCATGCGGGGTCACGTTGCGTCAGGGATTGTCCGGCTCATCGTGCAGGAAAGGGGGTGGAGGCGCCCTATTAGCCACGTCCCCCACGCGGGGAAGTGGAGGGCGGAACCCGGTGATGCGGCCCAGCCATGCATTGTAGTCAGCGTCCGTGAGGCGGTAGTGGAGCAGCTCGAGGGCCATGAGCAGTGCCGCCTACATGTTCACCTGCTCGAGAAGGGAGTTCGAGGAGGAATCCCTGGCGGTGCGGCCATCCCTCTGCATGGAGGGGTGCACAGAGGAGTCATGATGCTCGTGGGCAGCGGGATCGGTGGCCGCGGAAGCCTCGGCATCGGTGGAGTGGTGCTACCTCTTGATCTTGCATTGGTTTGCCCTTGAAGAGGAAAGGGTGATGTAGCGATGTAGATAAGTATTTCCCTCAGTTTTTTATAACCAAGGTATCAATCCGGTAAGAGGAACAAGTATGTCACCGATGGATGCACCTACACAAACAATCAAACTCTCGCACCAAATGTTGTAAAGGGGTTGTCAATCCCTTCACGGTTATTCGCAAGGATTGGATCTGAAAGAGATAGATGTAAACGAGTGCGGAAAATAAAAGGTAAATAAATTGTATCAAGATACTTTTGGGTTTTTTAGTTTATAAATCTGACAGTATATGATGGAAAATAGACCCGGCGCCATAGGATTCACTAGAGGCTTCTCTCTTGAAGGCAAATATCATGGTGGCTAAACAAATTACTATCAAGAAATTGATAGAAAAGAGAATAATAATGTAGTTATCCAAGGCAATGATCATGCATATAGGCATCATGTCCGTTACAAGTAGACCGAAACGATTCTGCATCTACTACTATTACTCCACACATCGACCGACTCCTGCCTGCATCTAGAGTATTAAGTTCATGAAGAACAGAGTAACGCATTAAGAAAGATGACATGATGTAGAGGTATAAACTCAAGCAATATGATGAAAACCCCATCTTTTTACCCTTGATGGCAACAATACAATACGTGCCTCGCTACCCTTACTATGTCACTGGGTGAGGACACTGCAAGATTGAACCCAAAACCAAGCACTTCTCCTATTGCAAGAATTACCAATCTAGTTGCACAAACCAAACCAATAACTTGAAGAGACTTGCAAGGATATGAAATCTTGCAAAAAAGAATTCAAAGGAGATTCAAATGAGATTCATGGATAATCTCAACATAAACTCACAATTCATCGGATCTTGACAAAGACACCACAAAAGAGGATTACATCAGATAGACCTCCATAAAGATCATGAAGAACATGGTATTGAAGATCAAAGAGAGAGAAGAAGCCATCTAGCTAGTAGCTATGGACCCGTAGGTTTGTGGTGGACTACTCACGCATCATCGGAGGGGCAATGGAGTTGATGTAGATGCCCTCCGTGATCGAAACCCCCTCCGGTAGATTACGGGAAAAGGCTCCAAGATTGGATCTCTTGGGAACGGAGGCTTCCGGTGGCGAAAAAGTATTTGTGTTGATCTTTTTGACGTTGCGGGAATATTTGGGTATTTATAGGCAAAGAATTAGGGTTAGGAGACCTGCCACGGAGCGACAAGCCTGCTAGGTGCGGCTAGGGGGGAGCCTAGCAGGCTTGTGGCGCCCTGGCACCTCCCGTGACGTTCACTCCAAGCTTGATCGACTTGTTTCCTTCCAGAAAAATTCCTTCCGAAGGTTTATTCCGTTTGGAGTCCGTTTAATATTCCATATCTGGAAAACTCAAAAATAAGGGGAAAAAATAGAAAATGGCACTTGGCTCTAGATTAATAGGTTAGTCCTAAAAATAATATAAAATAGCATATTAATGCATATAAAACATCCAAAATGGATTATATAGTAGCATGCCTTCATCAAAAATTATATATACGTTGGAGACGTATCAGCATCCCCAAGCTTAACTCCCACTCATCCTCGAGTAGGTAAGTGATAAAAACATAATTTTTGATGTGGAGTGCTACCAAACATATTTATCCATGTAATATTCTTTATTGTGGCATGAATATTCAGATCCATAAGACTCAAAACAAAAGCTTAATATTGATATAGAAACAATAACATTTCAAGCATACTAGCAAAGCAATCGTATCTCTTCAAAATATAATGGCAAAATAAAGTTATCCCTACAATATCATATGGTCTGGCTATGCTCCATCTTCCCCACACAAAGTATTTATATCATGTACAACCCCGATGAAAAGTCAAGCAATTGTTTTCACACCTTTATTTTCTCCAACTTTTTCAACTCTCACGCAACACATCAGCGCGAGCCATGGATATAGCACTATAGGTGGAATACAATATGGTGGAGGTTGTTAAGGAAAGGGAGAAGATAATCTCACATCAATGAGGCATATCAACATGCTATGGAGATGCCCATCAATAGATATCAATGTGAGTGAGTAGGGATTGTCATGCAACATATGCACTAGAGCTATAAGTGTATGAAAGCTCAAAAAGAAACTAAGTGGACGTGCATCCTGAAGAAAAATTTCCAGTAACTATATGAAAGTGACAAAATAGGAGACTCTCTATCATGACGATCATGGTGCTACTTTGAAGCACAAGTGTGGAAAAAGGTAGTAGCAATGTCCCTTCTCTCTTTTCTCTCATTTTTTGTGGGCATCTAAGGCCTCTTTTATTCATTTTTTTATTTGGACTTCACTGGCCTCTTTTATTTTTTTCATAAAGTCCGGACACTCATCCCTACTAGTAAGGGGATCATAGCTTCCATCATCCTTTCCTCACATGGGACATGCTCTATTAATGAAAATCATCACACTTTTATTTACTTACAACTCAAAATGAAAAGTACAACTCGATACCTATTACAAAATATGACTCTAGATGCAATATGGAAGTGATCGTGCATGTTATAAAAGGAAACGGTGGAAGTTGCATGGCAATATATCTTAGAATGGCTATGGAAATGCCATAACAGGTAGGTATGGTGGCTGTTTTGAGGAAGGTATATGGTGGCTGTTTTGAGGAAGGTATATGGTGTACCAGCAAAAGTTGCACGGTACTGGAGAGGCTAGCAAAAGTGAAAGGGTGAGAATGCGTGTAATCCATGGACTCAACATTAGTCATAAAGAACTCACATAATTATTGCAAAAGTCTATTAGTCATTGAAACAAAGCATTAAACGCATGCTCCTAGGGGGGAGGTTGGTAGAAGTTAACCATCTCACGCCCCCGACCCTCACACAAAGGGTGACAATCTATAAACAAGTCATGCTCCGACTTCCTTACATAATGGTTCACCATACGTGCATGCTACGGGAATCACAAACATTTACACAAGTATTTTTACCAAATCACAATTTGCTTCCTAACATGTCTCTTAACATTACCATCTTTATATTTCAAAACTTTATGCAAGGAATCAAACTTCTCATAAATACTCAATGCACTTAATATGGAAGTTTTTATCATATCCCTCTTGGATGCCTATCATACTAGGACTAAATTCATAACCTAGATCAATTACCATGCTATTTTAGAGACTCTCAAAATAATATAAGTGAGGTACGAGAGTTCAAGTATTTCTATAAAATGCAAACACCATCGTCCTCTAAAAGATATAAGTGAAGCACATAGAGCAAAATTGCCCAACTCAAAAGATATAAGTGAAGCATATAGAGCGTTCTAATAAATTCACGATTCAGCGTGTCTCTCTCAAAATATGTGTGCAGCAAGGATGAATCTGGAAAACTAAGAAACAAAGACTCATATCATACAAGACACTCCAAGCAAAACACATATCATGCGGTGAATAAAAATATAGCCTCAAGTAAATTTACCGATGGATTGAAGACGAAAGAGGGGATGCCTTCCGGGGCATCCCCAAGTTTAGGCTTTTTGGCATCCCTGAATATGACTTGGGGTTCCTTGGGCATCCCAAAGCTTAGGCTCTTGCCACTCCTTATTCCATAGTCCATCAATCATTACCCAAAACTTGAAAACTTCACAACACAAAACTTAACAGAAAACTCGTGAGATCCGTTAGTATAAGAAAATAAATCACCACTTTAGGTACTATTTTGAACTCACTATTTATTTATGTTGGTTTTATACCTACTGTAATCTAACTTCTCCATGTCTCATACCACATGATACAACCCATAGATTCATCAAAATAGGCAAATAACTCAAAGAAAACAGAATCTGTCAAAAATAGAATAGTCTGTAGCAATCTGGAAACTTCTTATGCTTGTGTAACTCAAACAATTCTAAAAAATAGGAAAACCTAGGAAATTTATATATCAATCTTTTTTAAATATTTCAGTTCAATTCAACACTCTAAAAAATCTGCAAAATTCCTGGACTGAGTGCAAAAGGTTCTGTTTTTCAGCAAGATCAAATCAACAACTACCATAGATCACCCCCAAAGGTTTTACTTGGCTCAAACACTAATTGAAACACCAAAACACAATTATTACAGAAGTAATAATGTAGGAAACACTCAAGAATAGAGGCAAAAAATACAACACAAAAATAAAATTGGGTTGCCTCCCAACAAACGCTATTGTTTAACGCCCCTAGCTAGGCAAAACGCAATAGATCTAGGTATTGTCATCTTTGGTATGCAATTCCTCAATTGAACACTTATAAGTTCTAGGAGGCCAGTCATTTTTATCAATGATAATACTCCTAGGTGAAAATGAAGGGAGTCAATAGTGGAAATTGGTTCCTTAATGATATTGAGAAAGTTGGGGTGGATACTTATCGTCTTAAGATCTTCATCCTTACTAGAAGATTCACCCTTATTTTTAGTAACATAAACAAACTTGGTAGACTTAGGAGGCGAAGGAGTGGTTTGAACCAAAGCAAAAGCGGATCCCAAGTTGGTAATAATGTCCTCAAGCTTGCCAATTCTAGAGGAATCTTTTTCCAATTTTTCATTAACTATGGGTTCCTTTTCCTTAAGATTTTTTAAGGTAACTCCTACTTCAGATCCATATTGAGTAATGTGATTATGAATATTTTTATCCAAGTTTTCAATAAGCTCAACCATAGCAACCCTTTTTTAAATAATATCAAGCTTTTGCATCACATGTTCCAGGGTTAAAATTGTTCCATTATCCATGATTGGGGTGAACCTAACAAATTTATCATCGCACCATATGATTCAAAGGTATGACTTCCTAAAAAATTTCCCCCATGCTGGTATCTAGAACATATCTATTCCAAGGAGTGATACCTACATAAAAATTGAGAAGGACAACGGTAGTAGATTGCTTAAAATGGATATATTTTGAGCATTGCAAATTCTATACCAAGCATCTTTTAAGTTTTCCCCCTCCCTTTGCCTAAAACTAAGAACTTCATACTCAGGATTATTAGCTATAGTGGTAAGGCTAGCCATGAGTTCAAACAATCCAACACACGAGCAAGAAAAAGGGCGAATAAAAAGGCAAATATTTTTGGTATTTTCTGAAAATCGTTTTAGAAGTGGGGGAGAGGAAAACGACAGCCAAATGGCAAATAAAGTAAATGCAAGAGATGAGTTTGTGATTGGTACTTGGTAGGCTTGATGTAGATCTCCCTAGAAATGCTGCCAGAATGGGCAAGTTGGCGGGAAAGTTCTTGTCTTGACTTGCTATGTATCCTCCCCGGCAACGGTGCTAGAAATCCTTCTTGTTACCTCTTGAGCTTGCGTTGGTTTTCCCTTGAAGAGGAAAGGGTGACGCGGCGAAGTAGATAAGTAATTCCCTTAGTTTTTGAGGACCAAGGTATCAATCCGGTTGGAGGAACAAGCAAGTCACCAATGGATGCACCAACACAAACAATCAAACTCTTGCACCCAACGCTATAAAGGGGCTGCCAATCGCTTCACGGTTATTTGCAAGGATTAGATCTGAAAGGGATAGATGTAAACGAGTGCGGAAAATAAAAGGTAAATAAATTGCAGCGAGATATTTTTGGGTTTTTTAGTATATAGATCTGAAAGTATATGATGGAAAATAGACCCGGGGGCCATAGGTTTCACTAGAGGCTTCTCTCTTGAAGGCAAATATCATGGTGGGTAAACAAATTACTGTCAATCAATCTTTACCTACTAATAAAGAGGCTATTGCTTCTGCCCGTCCATCAAATAAATACCCTCAAAGTTGCTACAAATTACACACTATGCCATCTATAAGTAAGAAAAAATGTATTGTTTTTTCAGCACAAGTCGTTGCGCCAGATATTTGCTTATCAGAGGGCAAATCGCTAAGGTTTAACGAAGTTGTCACAGTCTGCTGGCTCGAGCGCCACCCGTCTACCTAGGACACCTGTGTTCCAATCCCCTCTTCAATCTTTTTTGCTTAATATTTTCCCTTTTTTGTTTACCTTTTCTTCTACGAGGCTGATTCAAATTATATATATACGTACAAAATTAAATAGTCCCACATCGCTACCTTCAATCCAAACTTCGTAATTTTAAAAGATATTTGAGTTTCCTGGGTATCAAGGAGTAGTTTCAGGAATTAAAAGGAAGGGAAAAAATTGTCCCGTAAGGAAGGAAAAGATGGGGAAATAAGAAGGGAAAGAGGGATTTCAAGTCTGTGACAGAAAAAAAGAAAAGAACGGATAGGTAAATAAGGAAACAAATGAAATCCAAAGAAGGAAAGAGGGATTTCGGTCTTGAAGAAGGAAAAAACAGATTGAATCCTACTACTGATACCAAACGGAATGAGATGAGGGCATGCATTGTGTGCTTGCATGGCCGACCGTGCTAGCTATGGCCAAGAGCACACCCTTGGCTCCACCTCTCATGAAAGTTTTTAATTAGAAGCCATTTAGGCCATAATGAGATATCATTTTAGTTCTTACAAAAAGACCTCTTGTTTGAAAAAAATTCATGTGAAAAATCCATCTACAACTCAGAGTACAGCAATATCGACGAAAGCTTTTAGGTTTGGCTTCGATCTAGAAATGCCATACACTTTCAAGTTGATAAACTTTAGCTTTATTTGAAATATGATAAGTTTGTGTTGATGCTTTTCTTCATAAAAAAGTTTGCATTACTGTTTTCATGCCTATTAGTAAGTGTGTGAATTTCTTGGAGTGTACACTAATATAAAAACAAAAGTTTGACCGATGATGTGTCTAGCAAGGGCTATGTTTGACCGATGATTTCAAGTTGCATGGCATACAATCTATTGAGGACATGGCATCATTAGTGACAATGAATAATGTTATTTCTTCCTATTATACTTTTAAATTCAGTATGCACTAAAAATCTAGAGTTTGTGTTATTCACCGATCAATTGACTCGGGATCATGTTTCATGTTCCAAACTACCATCTGGAATAACCCAACGTTAGTCGATCCATTGTTATTGTCATCAGCAACATGTATATCATGACCCAGTTTATCAAACTTGCCACTCTTGATTCATAGCAACATGCATTTTCTCTGTAGTAAAGGACATACATCCGCGAGCTTCGCTAGAGAGATAGAGAAAATGGGTGGAGGAAGAAGAAGAAAAGGAGTGATTTAATGGTAAATGAGGACCGACAATCCTATCTGATGTGCATAGGATCCTAAAGGTGGATTGACATGCTATTTGAAGAAGAATATGATTTTGTATCTCCGAGCCTGATTCGTATCCCTTGCAGTCTCCCGTTGCAACGCACGGGCATATGTGCTAGTTGATAGAAAAGCGAATAATCATGTAGTTATCCAAGGCAATGATCATGCATATAGGCATCACGTCTATGACAAGTAGACCGAAATGATTCTGCATCTACTACTATTAGTCCACACATCGACCGACTCTTGCCTGCATCTAGAGTATTAAGTTTATGAAGAACAGAGTAACACATTAAGAAAGATGACATGATGTAGAGGGATAAACTCAAGCAATATGATGAAAACACCATCTTGTTACCCTTGATGGCAACAATACAATACGTGCCTCACTACCCCTACTATGTCACTGGGTGAGCACATTCCAAGATTGAACCCAAAACCAAGCACTTCTCCTATTGCAAGAATTACCAATATAGTTGGCCAAACCAAAGCAATAACTCGAAGAGACTTGCAAGGATATGAAATCATGCAAACAAGAATTCAGAGGACATTCAAATAAGATTCATGGATACTCTGAACATAAACTCACAATTCATCGGATCTTGACAAACACACCACAAAAGAGGATTACATCTGATAGATCTCCATGAAGATCATGAAGAACATGGTATTGAAGATCAAAGAGAGAGAAGAAGCCGTCTAGATACTATCTATGGACCCATAGGTCTGTGGTGGACTACTCACGCATCATCGGAGGGGCAATGGAGTGGATGTAGATGCCCTCCGTGATAGAAACCCCCTCCGGCAGATTATCGGAAAAGGCTCCAAGATTGGATCTCTCAGGAACGGAGGCTTCCGGTGGTGGAAAAGTATTTGTGTTGCTCTTTTTGACATTACGAGAATTAGGGTTGGGTTAGGGTTAGGAGACCTTCCATGGAACGGCAAGCCTGCTTGGCGCGGCTAGGGGGGCCTGCTACTAGCAGGCTTGTGGCGCACTGGAACCTCCCCTAACATGCACTCCAAGCTTGATCGACTTGTTTCCTTCCAGAAAAATTCCTTCCAAAGGTTTTATTCCGATTGGACTCCGTTTAATATTTCATATCTGTAAACTCAAAAACAAGGAAAAAATAAACTGGCACTTGGCTCTAGATTAATAGGTTAGTCCCAAAAATAGTATAAAATAGCATATTAATGCATACAAAACATCCAAAACAGATAATATAATAGCATGACATCATCAAAAATTATAGATATGTTGGAGACGTATCAAGTGGCGGCGACTACCCTGGCCCACGAGCGCGGTGTGGACAACCCGGGCTGCCCTGCGCTCAGCGCACACACGACGTGTAGTGACCCGACCTGGAAAGGTCAAGCCTCTGTGTGTTCTGTGCCATCCCTGGATTAGTATGCTGGCACACACAGTACATCAATGTATATATCAAAGTGCAATCACATGTAATTAACGTAAAACTGATATATACCTTATAATCTCAGCGAAAACAGTCAACAAGAGTGGAGTCCCAATAAACACCAATGGCAGGTTGAGTGTAGACCGTAACCCTGAATCGTACTCTTACCCGCCGAAGAAGAGTATCTACAACATGAGATGTTGCAGCCATGTAGGTCAGCATTTTGAATATGCCGGCAAGTCACAAAAGAGGGGGTGAAAAATAATCATCTATACTATATGCATATATGGCAGGTGGGGCTATAAGTTCAAGTTTTGCATAAAGCAATTTTTTCCTACAACAAGAGAGGGGCAAAACAGAAGTTAATACTACAATGTTGGTTGATTAATGAGATGGTTCCACCAACCAATTCTCATACCCAAGTTGTCATTAATACCCTCATCATTATAATTCTTTGTGTTGAGAATTCCAGATAGTTTCAGTTCCTTTGGCTCAAGTTGTCCATGACCGTGGACACGGCTAATCGATTAGCTTTGAGTACTCTGTAGAGTTTTGCACACGTTCCCCACAAGATTTGATCGCCTTCGTTGGATTCCTCACACTTCAGGGTGTTTGAGGAATGGATGATCAAAACATGGTCTTCTAAGGGGTTCCTCTGAGACTCTTTCGGTGCCCATCCTTTCCTACCATTCTTCTACATCTCGTAGCACCGCCTGTCTAGGGTCACCACAATATCCAACCAAGCCAGAGCCCATAATGGCTTGTGGCTGTGCAGGTAAGCCTTGGGTCTTGAAGCATCCATCCATCTCTTTGTTCCTGGGTGGACCTTTCCGCGTGAATACTGGCACTTCTCCAGCAACACCTAGGCTAACCACTGGCTTCTCCAGGGCGCCGTTCAACCATCATCCACCCAGAGGTATGTTGAAAACTTGGAGTCTTAAAGTCTTGATCATCATGTAGGTCTTGTAATTATTATCTCACAACTCTCATGAATCACACAACCAACCTCGTCTACTAATAGCATAGCAAAATTAAATCAACGATTCCCGGGGCCAAGGTGTCAAAAGGTTGAGGGGTGCCTACCACATGATACTACATCAAGTAACCAAATTTCCAAATTACCTACTTTGCATGCAATGGGTGGAAGGTTGAACTAATGCAACTTGAAAAACATAGGTAATAACATGGTCAATGTGAACTTGCTTGGACTGGTGATGAAGAATAATATCGCTCTCAGAAATAACTTGATAGACTATTCGTCACTCTCTGATAAAAATCTATAATAATCAAACATTGCATTCATACAATCAATCATACTAGCAATCAATTCTAACAATCAAAAAGTAGCACAAAACCAAAAGCAACAAGGTTGTGATGAAGGAAATACTTAAGACAAAACTCAAAACAACAAAGTTTCATCAACACAACTAAGGTTGGTTTTCTCTACAAATAAATCCTATTTTCAAAAGTAAAAACACTAAAAAACAAAGAAAAAAATAACAAAAGTATTTTTAAAATATTTTACTAGCAAAAGGATTACTTGTAAAGAACAACTAAGAACTAAGAGAACAATACTATAAACAACATAAATTTTTGCCTAACAAACTTAACAACAAGAAAAAAATGAAATAATAAAATAAGAGAAAAACAAATTATAAAACAACTAATTTAACAGAAAGTAAAACTTATAAAATAATTTATAAAAAATATTTTCAAATAAGAAGTCAAACTAGCAATGAAATCAATTTGCAAGTTAAAATAATAAATAACATAAAAATAAATTTGGTTGAAGTACTTCTGCTAACTAACATAAAACAAAGTAAAACTTTCCAACTAATATAAAAGAAAATAAATTAAAACAATTTGAAACAAAAGAAATAGAAATAAACCTAAAAAGAACTAAAACAGAATATGTTTTGTTAAAAATACTAACTCAAAATATTCTAAAAATTCTCAAATTCTACCTACTGATAAATAAGATCACTAATGATCAGTAGCAAAAAGAATCAACCAAATATCTATTATTAAACTCAAGATATTCAGAAAATAAGATTTAAATCAAATCTGTTTGAATTCAATTTTAAATTATTCAAATATGGTCAAACTTTATATCTACAGAAACTAGATGAAATTTGTGACATGATGCAGAAACAATCAAATTAAAATAATTAAAACATAAAAGATATGAATAAAACAAAAACAGAACTAAATCTGTAAAAGAAACTAAAATAGAAAAAAGAAAGAATTACTCTAACGGACAGGGGGTGAGGTGGCAGTCTCTGATTGGCTGGAGGGTGTGCATGTTCTAGCGATTCGAGCGGATGGCCGACTCCTAATAGAAAAAACGGTTCGGCTAAATGACTAAATAGAAAACCAGTCAGTTTATTTAATCTAAACCAAAGAGGTACGCGGGATCTAATCCTAACCGCAGGTTCTAGATCGGACGGGTGAGGAGGGCTCCGGTGACTTACAGAGGAGGAGGAGAGCTCCGGCGATGCTCCGGCGATGTCCGAGGAGGCGAGGTCGACGGGGACGATGCTCCGTTGGTCCTCCAGTGACGGCGTCAACACCAGGTGATGCGGACGAGCACGGCGACTCTGTTGGTAGCGTCAGCAGGGCTCGGGGGCGACGATGGTGATGACAGTGAGCTCGGAGGTGGCGGCGGCGCTTGGGTGTCGACGGGGAGAGGGGCTCTGGTGGGTGCGGGGATCAAGCGAGTGGATGGGGAGGTGTGCAGGCGAGCGAGGCAGAGTGGTTGGTGGGCTCGGACGGCGATGAGGGGGTCAAGGTGGTGCGGTACGATGGTAATGGTGCGGCGGCTCGGTCAAACTCCGGTGAGCGTGGGGCATCGTTCTGGAGAGGGAGGATCGGGGTTTCGGGGGGAACAGGGTGAGAAGGGGCATGGGCTTATATAGGGGCCTCGAGGGGCTCGGGGAAAGGAAGGGGAGGGAGATCCGGTCGGGATTGATCTCGCCGGCGTTGGAAAGGAAGGAGGGAGGAGAAAAGGAAGGTGGTGACCGGCGGCGGTTTCGGTCGGCTGGTGGGCCTGGGTGCATCGAGAGGGAGGGAAAGGAAAGAGGAGCGGGCGGCCGATCCGGAGGGATTCGGATCCGGCTAATAAATATGTGGGCCAATTTCTTTCCTAACGGGCCACAGTGGGTTTCCTATTTTAAAATATTTTCCTTTTATAAAATAACAGAGAAGGAAACTAACTTTTGAGCAATCAAAAAATTTCCAAAAAATAATGTTTTATATACCAAAATGATCAGGGAAATAAATGCAATAAGACGAACATTTTTTCACGGCTAAAATAAATAGTCTAAAAAAATTTATTTTCAGAAAATGCCTAAAATGGCCTTTAACTCCTTTTGCAAATAATTTTTCAAATAACCCCTGGGTTTTATGGTTCAAATACTTCACAAAAATAACCCTGGTGTGGAGTGTCATGTTACTCCTCTCAAAATCTTGTCAAGGGTATTTGAATTCTTTCAAAATTTAGAATAGAACCAAATATGAAATGAATTCCAAAAAGAATAATTCAGAGATTTTCAAATCCACTTTTAAAATTCCTTGTTTATGAAGAAGTCATGTTATCTTCTCTCACTGATTTGAAATGGAATTGAATTTGAAATCAAACACAAAGGGGAAAGTCATTTTAGTCCCTCTCATTCAAAAGTTTTCAAAAAGTTTCAAATTTCACTCAATTCAATCACTCAAGCAAACAAACACTCATTCTAATATTTATTATAACATTCCAAAATTTGGGATGTTACACGGTGAGCATCAGCCATGGGATCGATGAAGCTTGTTTCGGAGTGGAGTGGTAGAACAGTAGCGCACCCCTACCTGGCGTGCCAAATGTCAAAATCGGGGATTCATAGACCAAAGAAAGGTTCGAACACTAGGGTGTGCTCGCTCTCCAACCCTACTCGACCTCACAACTTTGCGATGACTCTCCGGTGGCTTCAACTAAGGAAAAATGACAAGGACACACGGTTTGCCCAGGTTTGGGCCACCTCGCGATGTAAAACTCTCCTCCTTCTTGGTGGATTACTTGAGGAAGAAGGTGAGTACAAGGCATGTTCTTGCCAGCCTAGAACCTCTCCCCTCTCTACGATGGCCAACCCCCTCCTTATATTTGCCCTCGTCCTCTTCCACCGAAAATATTAGGCGGGAAGGGTTGCTGCAACGGTCAGTTTGAAGGGGGACATGGTTGCAGCCTATCCTGACAAAAGGTGGTCTTTGCTTTCTAAAGCTCCCCGTCGTGATGCGCTGGTGGGCTTGGGGATGACCTCCATCCTGCCGAGCCCTCTGTCTTGGTCCTCTTACATCAGAAGGGTAAACTTTGGGGATTTTCTTTGGGAACCTATGAGCTGGCATAGCTCCCTTATCACCAAAGGGGAATCCTTCTTGGTTGGCACCCGCTGGCATGGCTCTGTGGGCCGCCCTACCCGGGGTGCATCAGCCACATGAAGGGGCGAGGCTGTCGGACCCTGTCGCACTATCTTTGACGTCCCTCGCCGATGCCCCCAGATGGCCTCGAGAGGGGGTCCCACAACAAGGCCCCAGGGCGCGCCCTCAGAAGGGAAACACTCCTTGCCTCTTGAGGGGGTTGTCGGCATGCCCCTCACAAGGGTCCGAGTCCTGAGACTCACTATGGGCCCTCACCGGACCCACAACACGTGCCACGCCTTGGGCCGCAGGCATACGGGCCTGGGTACCCCAAGTCCCACGGGCCCGACAAAAGTAATCTCCTCTCTTCTTGCTCTGAAAGGTTAGCACTGATAATAACAGGATATATCTTGTTTTCATCAAGATAAGCATATTTCAAAGTATCAGGTAAAGTCTTCAGTTCAAACATGAGATCTCCTTTGGGTGGAAGAGCATCCCCTAAAATATCAAATGGTAAGTTGTGTTTAAGAATATGTGTCTGATTGATAAATATCTCATCTATTGTATTCCTGTCATTCATATGCATATCATTCTCATGGTCTAGCAAATATTGTTCTACAGGGTGACTAGGAGGCACGACAATAGAAGCAAGACCAATTATTTCATCCTTACTAGGTAACTCCTTCTCATGTGGTTGATTAGTAAACTTGGAGAAATTAAATTCATGAGACACATCACCAAAGCCTACTCTAAGATTCTCAGTAACACAATTAATTTCAGCATTAACAATGTTCCAGAAAGGTCTACCGAATATAATGGGGCAAAAGTTATCTTGTTTTAAACCAAGTACTAAGAAATCAGTGGGGCACTTGACTTTTCCACACAAAACCTCAACATCTCTAACGATCCCAAGTGGTGTAATAGTATCTCTAATTGCAAGTTTAATAGTGACATCAATATCTTCAATAGTCGAAGGTGCTATGTCATTCATAATTTCTTGATATAAGGTAAAAGGTATAGCATTGACACTAGCACCGAGATCACACAAGACATGATAACAATGATCTCCAATTTTAACTAAAACAACACGCATGCCAACCACTGGTTTATTTTTATCTAATTCATCTTGTTCATTTCTAACAGGTTTTGCAATCCTAGCAGCTTCTCCACAAAAGTAAATAACCTAACTCTCAATGTTATTAACTAAAAGATCTTTAACCATGGCAACCTTAGGCTCAACATTTATTTGTTCACAAGGTATAGGTGTCCTGACATGACTTTTATTAACCACAATTGTAGCCTGAGCATGTTCCCTAATTCTAATAGGAAAAGGAGGTTTCTCAATGTAAGCAGTGGGAACAATTGGATCAACATGACTAACAATTATTTATTCCTTCTTAATTTTAATAGGTTCCTCTGATGATTTTTCAATGGGAGGATGATATTTAAACCACTTCTCTTTGGGAAGATCAACATGAGTAGCAAATGATTCACAGAAAGTAGCTACTATTTCAGAATCAAGACCATATTTATTGCTAAACTAATGGAAGACATTACTTTCCATGAACTACTTAACACAATAAAAATAAAGCTTTATACCTAACTCTTTACCTTCGTCGAGCTGCCAATCTACAAAGTTGCGTTTAATTCTTTCAAGAAGATCACATCTGAATTCAATAGTGTTATTCATATATGAGCGAGCAGAATAAGAATCCAGTAGTAGTCGATCATCATGAGAAAGCCGATCATAATTTTTTTGTATAATCATTTCTCTTGGGAGATCATGGTGCTGGGGAACATCGCATGGGAAACAAAAAATTTCCTACGCACACGCAAACCTATCCACGGTGATGAGCATCTACGAGAGGGAGAGTGGATCTACATACCCTTGTAGATTGCTAAGCGGGAAGCGTTAAGAAACGCAGTTGGTGTAGTCGAACATCTTCGCGATCCAAATCGCCGAGCGTCCCGCGATCTCATCACAATCCGTCCCGCGATCCAATCATGATCCGTCCCATGAACTCATCACGATCCGTCCCGTGATCTCATCACGATCCATCTCACGATCTTGATCACGATCTGTCCCGCGAACTCATCACGATCCGTTCCGCAATCTCATCACGAACCGTCTCGCGATCTCGATCACGGTCCTTCCGATCTAGCACCGAACGGATGGCACCTCCGCGTTCAGCACACATGCAGCTTGATGACGATCGCCACCATCTTGATCCAGCAAGAGGAGGTGGAGAGGAGAGAGAGTTCACCGGCAGCGTGACGGTGCTCCGGTGATGGTGGTGGAGCAATTCCGGCAGGGCTTCGCCTAAGCGCTGCAGAAAACCGAACTAGAGGAGAAACTGTGCACCGGTGAAACGGGTAGCACGTGGCCGGAAATTCTGTCCAAAAACCACCCAAAACACCAGTATATAAAGGAGGAGAGGAGGAGGAGGAGGGCTGGCGCAAGGCCTAGACAATTCGGCCACAAGAGGGAGGGAGAGAAGGACTCTCCTTCTCCAATCCTAGTTGGACTAGGATTGCTCCCTATTGGCTGATTTTCCACTTTTTCCTTTAGGACTTTCTCCTCCAGCGCCATGGGCCTTTTTGGCTGTTTCCCCAGCCCACTTAGGTCTGGTTATTATTCTCCCACATCCCATGGACCTCTTGGGGTCGAAATACCCCTCCCGGAGGTCCCCCGGTACACTACCGGCACTCCCGGTACACTACCGATGAGCCCGAAACTTTTCCGGCGACCAAACTGGGACTTCCTATATATGAATCTTTACCTCCGAACCATTCCGGAGCTCCTCGTGACGTCCGAGATCTCATTCGGGACTCCGAACAATCTTCGGTCACCACCATACATAACTCTATGCTACCGAAACGTCACCAAACCTTAAGTGTGCAGACCCTGCGGGTTCGAGAACTATGTAGACATGACCGAGACACCTCTATGGTCAATAACCAATGACGGGACCTGGATGTCCACATTGGTTCCTACATATTCTACGAAGATCTTTATCGGTCGAACCTCTATGTCAAGGATTCAGTTAATCCCGTATAACGTTCCCTTTGTTCTTCGGTATGTTACTTGCCCGAGATTCGATCGTCGGTATCTCCATACCTAGCTCAACCTCGTTACTGGCAAGTCTCTTTACTCGTTCCGTAATACAAGATCCCGTGACTAACACTTAGCCAAAATGCTTGCAAGGCTTGTTGTGATGTTGTATTACCGAGTGGGCCCTGAGATACCTCTCCATCACACGGAGTAACAAATCCCAGTCTCGATCCATGCCAACTCAACAGACACCATCGGAGATACCTGTAGAGCACCTTTATAGTCACCCAGTTACGTTGCAACGTTTGATACACACAAGGCACTCCTCCGATATCCGTGAGTTGCATGATCTCATGGTCATAGGAACATATACTTGACATGCAGAAAACAGTAGCAATAAACTGACACAATCATATGCTATGTTTGTAGTTTGGGTCTTATCCATCACATCATTCTCCTAATGATGTGATCCCGTTATCAAATGACATCTCATGTCCATGGCTAGGAAACCTTAACCATCCTTTGATCAACGAGCTAGTCCATTAGAGGCATACTAGGGACATGGTTTTGTCTATGTATCCACACATGCATTTAAGTCTCCGATCAATACAATTATAGCATGGATAATAAACGATTATCATGAACAAGGAAATATGATAATAACTAATTTATTATTGCCTCTAGGGAATATTTCCAACAGTCTCCCACTTGCACTAGAGTCAATAATCTAGTTCACATCACCATGTGATTCGCATTGTTATGAATCTAACACCCAATGAGTTCTGGGGCTCGATCATGCTTTGCATGTGAGAGAGGTCTTATAGTCAACGGGTTTGCGATATTCAGATCCGTGTGTACTTTGCAAATCTCTATGTCAAACCGTAAACACTGCTACCACACTCCACTTGGTACTATTTCCAAATGGCTGCTCCACTATATGTATCCAGATTGCTACTACTAGTCATCCGGATAGGTGTTAAAGCTTGCATCGACGTAACTCTTTACGACGAACTCTTTATCACCTCCATAATCAAGAAACATTTCCTTAGTCCTCTGGTTACTAAGGATAATTTCGACCGCTGTCCAGTGATCCACTCCTGGACCACTCTTGTACCCCTTGACAGACTCATGGCAAGGCACACACAGGTGTGGTACACAACATGGCATAATATAGAGCCTATGGCTAAGGCATAGGGGACGACGTTCGTCCTTTCTCTTTCTTCTGCCGTTGTCGAGCTTTGAGTCTCACTCAACTTCACATCTTACAAATCAGACGAGAACTATTTCTCTGGCTGATCCATTTTGAACTCTTTCAAAATCTTGTCAAGGTATGCACTCATTGAAAGTCTCATCAAGCATCTTGGTCTATCTATATACATTTTGATGCTCAACAATTAGGTAGCTTTATCCAGGTCTTCCTTTGAAAATCACTTTTCAAACAACCTTTTATGCCTTCCAGAAATTCTACATTATTTCCGATCAACAATATGTCAACCACATATACTTATCAGAAACTCTATAGTGCTCCCACTCACTTTATTGCAAATACAAGTTTCTCGTAAACTTTGTATAAACTACAAAAACTTTGATCACCTCATCAAAGTGTATATTCCAACTCCGAGATGCTTGCTTCAGTCCATAGAAGGATCACTAAGCTTTCTCATCTTTTAGCATCCTTAGGACTGACAAAACCTTCTGGTTGTATCACATACAACCTTTCCTTAAGTAAACCGTTAAGGAAACGATGTTTTGACATCCATCTGCCAGATTTCATAATTGAAAATGCAGCAACTGCTAACATAATTCCAATAGAATTTTAGCATCGCTACGAGTGAGAAAGCCTCATCGCAGTCAACTCCTTGAACTTGTCACAAAAAACTTTGCAACAAGTCGAGCTTTACAAATGGTGACAATTACCATCAGCGTCTGTCTTCATTCTACAGATCCATTTGTACTCAACGACCTGCCGTCCAACGAGCAAGTCTACCAAAGTCTATACTTGGTTTTCACACATGGATCCTATCTCAGATTTCATGGCCTCCAACCATTTGTCGGAATCCGGGCCCATCATCGCTTCTCCATAGCTCGTAGGTTCATCGTTGTCCAACAACATGACCTCCAAGATAGGGTTGTCGTACCACTTAGGAGCAGTACACATCCTTGTCGACCTACGATGTTCGATAGTAACTTGATCCTGAAGCTTCATGATCATCATCATTAACTTCCTTTTCAAATAACGTAGGCTTCACAGAAACAACTTCCTGCGTTGTGCTACTCTCTGGTTGAACAAAGGTTCAACAACCTCATCAAGTTCTATCTTCCTCCCACTCAATTCTTTCGAGAGAAACATTTCCTCGAGAAAGGATCCGTTTAAGCAACAAACACTTTGCACTAGGATCTGAGATAGAAGGTTCACCCAACTGCTCTTAGGGTATTCTATGAATATGCATTTGTCCGCCTTGGGTTCGACCTCATTAGGTGAAAACATTACCACACAAGTGTCGCAGCCCCAAATATTAAGAAATGACAGCTTAGGTTTCTATCAAACCATAATTCACACGGTGTCATCTCAACAGATTTAGATGGCGCCCTATTTAAAGTGAATGTAGTTGTCTCTAATGCATAACCCCAAAATTATAGTAGTAAAACGATAAGCGACATCATAGCGCGCACCATGTCCAATAGAGCATGACCATGATGTTCGGACACACCATCACACTATGGTGTTCCAGGTGGCGTTTTAGTTGTGAAACAAATTTCACATTGTCTTAAGTTGTATGCCAAACTCGTAACTCAGATATTTACCTCCACGATCATATCGCAGTCATTTTATCTTCTTGTCACGATGATCTTAAACTTCACTCTGAATTTGCTTGAACCTTTCAAACGATTAAGACTTGTGTTTCATTAAGTAAATATACACTATATCCACTCAAATCATCAGTGAAGGTAAGAAAATAACGATATCCACCGCAAGCTACAAACACTCATTGGACTGTATACATCAACATGTATTGTTTCCAATAAGTCATTTGCCCGTTTCATCAAGCCGGAAAACGGGGTTTAGTCATCTTACCCAAAAGGTATGGTCCGCATGTCTCAATCGATTCAAAATCGAATGAGTCCAAAGATCCATCAGTATGGAGTTTCTTCATGCGCTTTACACCAATATGACATTCAGTCGCAGTGCCACAAGTATGTGGTTCTATCATTATTAACTTTGTATCTTTTGGCATCTATGTTACGAGCATGTGTATTACTACACTCAAGATTCAACAAACCATTCTTACTGAGTGCATGACCATTGAAGGTATTATTCATTTAAACAGAATAACCATTATTCTCTAAATCAAATGAATAACCGTGTTGCAATAAACATGATCTAATCACGTTCATGCTCAACGCAAAACACCAAATAACATTTAGGTTCGTCACTAATCCCGAAGGTAGAGAGAGCATGCGATGTTGATCAAATCAACCTTGGAAACCTTTACAACACACACCGTCACCTCACACTTAGCTAGTTCTCCATTTATTCCGTAGCTTTTACTTCGAGTTACTAACATTCAGCAACTGAACCGGTATCCTATACCCAAGTGCTACTAGGAGTACTAGGAAGGTACACATCAATAACACGCATATCAAATATACTTCTGTTGACGTTGCCAGCCTTCTCATCTACCAAGTATCTAGGGGTGTTCCGCTTCAGCGACCGCCTTCCTCATAATCGAAGCACTTAGTCTTGGGTTTTGGGTTCAACTTTGGGTTGCTTCACTGGAGCAGCAACTGGCTTGCCATCCATGAAGTTTCCTTCCGTGCCCTTGCCCTTCTCGAAGCTAGTGGTTTTACTAACCATCAACACTTGATGCTCTTTCTTGATTTCTACCTTCGCGGTGTCAAACATCGCGAATATCTCGGGAATTATTATTTCTATCCCTGGCAATTTATAGTTCATCACCAAGTTCTAGTAGCTTAGTGACAGTGACTTGGAGACCTATATCAAACACTATCTTATCTGGAAGATTAACTCCCACTCAATTCAAGCGTTTGTAGTACTCAAACAATCCGAGTACATGCTCAACAATTGAGATATTCTCTTTCATCTTGCAAGCAGAGAATCTTGTTGGAGATCTCATATCTCGCAACACGGGCATGAGCCTGAGATCACAATCTCAGCTCTTAGAACATCTCATATGTTCCGTGACGTTCAAAACGTTTTGGAGCCTCAAATCTAAGCCGTAATGCATGACGCACTAAACTATCAAGTAGTCATCGGAACGTGCCTGTCAGATGTTCACAACATCTACAGACAACGCTAGAGGGGGTGGCGCACCGAGCAGTGCATCAAGGACATAAGCCTTCCTGTGCAGCAACGAGGACAATCCTCAGATCATGGACCCAGTCCGCAATATTGCTACCATCATCTTTCAACTCTATTTCTCTAGGAACATAAAATTACAAGGGAGCTACAGCGTCAGCTAGTAATCTACGACATAATTTGCAAAGACACTATTGACTATGTTCATGATAATGAGTTCAATTAATCATATTACTTAAGAACTCCCACTCAAATTGACATCCCTCAGATCATCTAATTGACACATGATCCAATATCCACCAACTCAAGTCCGATCATCACGTGAGTTGAGGTGGCTTCAATGGTGAACATCATCATGTTGATCATATCTACTATACGACTCATGTTCGACCTTTCGGTCTCTTGTGTTCCGAGGCCATGTCTGTACATGCTAGGCTCGTCAAGTTTAACCCGAGTGTTTCCGCGTGTGCAAATTTGTCTTGCACCCGTTGTATGTGAACGTAGAGTCTATCACACCCGATCATCACGTGGTGTCTCAACACGACGAACTTTCGCAACGGTGCACACTCGGGGAGAACACAATTTATCTTGAAATTAAGTGAGGGATCACCTTATAATGCTACCGTCATCCTAAGAAAAACAAGGTGCATAAAAGGATTAACATCACATGCAAATCATAAGTGACATGATATGGCCATGAACTTGTGCTTTTGATCTCCATCTAGAAAGCACCGGCATGATCTCCATCGTCACCGGCATGACACCATGATCTCCATCATTTTGATCTCCATCAACGTGTCGCCATCGGGGTTGTCATGCCCTGCATGCTTCGACTACTATTGCTACCGTTTAGCGATAAAGTAAAGCATTACATAGCGCTTAATGATTGACACGCCGGTTGCCGTACTCATCGACATGCAAGTCGTGATAATCTATACATCACATGATCATCTCATACATCACATATATCACATCATGTAATTGGCCATATCATATCACAACATACCCTGCAAAAACAAGTTAGACATCCTCTAATTGTTGTTGCATGTTTTACGTGGCTGCTACGGGTATCTAGCAAGAACAATTCTCACCTACGCAAAAACCATAACGGTGATACACTAGTTGTTTTTCAACCTTCTCAAGGACCGCCTTTGTCGAATCCGATCCAACTAAAGTGAGAGAAACTGTCACCCGCAAGCCATCTAGGCAACAAGTTGCGTCGAGGGAACCGGTCTCTCGTAAGCGTACGAGTAATGTTGGTCCCGGCTGCTTCATCTCACAATCTCGCTGAACCAAAATCCGACCAAGGGAGGAAGCAATCTAAGCATCAACGCCCACAAACCTTTTGTGTTCTACTCGAGATCTCATCGAACCATCAACCTAGCTCATGATGCCACTGCTGGGGAACGTCGCATGGGAAACAAAAAAATTCCTACGCACACGCAAACCTATCCATGGTGATGAGCATCTACGAGAGGGAGAGTGGATCTACATACCCTTGTAGATCGCTAAGCGGGAAGCGTTAAGAAACGCGGTTGGTGTAGTCGAACATCTTCGCGATCCAAATCGCCGAGCGTCCCGCGATCTCATCACGATCCGTCTCGCGATCCAATCACGATCCGTCCCGTGAACTCATCACGATCCGTCTCCCGATCTTGATCATGATCTGTCCCGCGAACTCATCATGATCTGTTCCGCAATCTCATCACGAACCGTCCCGCGATCTCGATCACGGTCCTTCCGATCTAGCGCCGAACGGATGGCACCTCCGCGTTCGGCACACGTGCAGCTTGATGACGATCGCCACCATCTTGATCCAGCAAGAGGAGGTGGAGAGGAGAGAGAGTTCACCGGCAGCGTGACGGTGCTCCGGTGATGGTGGTGGAGCAATTCCGGCAGGGCTTCGCCTAAGCGCTGCAGAAAACCGATCTAGAGGAGAAACTGTGCACCGGTGAAACGGGTAGCACGTGGCCAGAAATTCTGTCCAAAAACCACCCAAAACACCAGTATATAAAGGAGGAGAGGAGGAGGAGGAGGTCTGGTGCAAGCCCTAGCCAATTCGGCCACAAGAGGGAGGGAGAGAAGGACTCTCCTTCTCCAATCCTAGTTGGACTAGGATTGCTCCCTATTGGCTGATTTTCCACTTTTTTCTTTAGGACTGTCTCCTCCTGCACCATGGGCCTTTGTGGATGTTTCCCCAGACCACTTAGGGCTGGTTATTATTCTCCCACAGCCCATGGACCTCTTGGGGTCGAAATACCCCTCCCAGAGGTCCCCCGGTACACTACCGGCACACCCGGTACACTACCGATGAGCCCGAAACTTTTCCGGCGACCAAACTGGGACTTCCTATATATGAATCTTTACCTCCGAACCATTCCGGAGCTCCTCGTGACGTCCGGGATCTCATCCGGGACTCCGAACAACCTTCGGCCACCATCATACATAACTCTACACTACCGAAACGTCACCAAACCTTAAGTGTGCAGACCCTGCGGGTTCGAGAACTATGTAGACATGACCGAGACACCTCTACGGTCAATAACCAATGGCGGGACCTGGATGTCCACATTGGTTCCTACATATTCTATGAAGATCTTTATCGGTCGAACCTCTATGTCAAGGATTCAGTTAATCCCGTATAACGTTCCCTTTGTTCTTTGGTATGTTACTTGCCGGAGATTCGATCGTCGGTATCTCCATACCTAGCTCAACCTCGTTACTGGCAAGTCTCTTTACTCGTTCCGTAATACAAGATCCCGTGACTAACACTTAGCCACATTGCTTGCAAGGCTTGTTGTGATGTTGTATTACCGAGTGGGCCCTGAGATACCTCTCCGTCACACGGAGTAACAAATCCCAGTTTCGATCCATGCCAACTCAATAGACACCATCGGAGATACCTGTAGAGCACCTTTATAGTCACCCAGTTACGTTGCGATGTTTGATACACACAAGGCACTCCTCCGATATCCATGAGTTGCATGATCTCATGGTCATAGAAACATATACTTGACATGCATAAAACAGTAGCAATAAACTGACACGATCATATGCTACATTTGTAGTTTGGGTCTTGTCCATCACATCATTCTCCTAATGATGTGATCCCGTTATCAAATGACATCTCATGTCCATGGCTAGGAAACCTTAACCATCTTTGATCAACGAGCTAGTCCATTAGAGGCATACTAGGGACATGGTTTTGTCTATGTATCCACACATGCATTTAAGTCTCCGATCAATACAATTATAGCATGGATAATAAACGATTATCATGAACAAGGAAATATGATAATAAATAATTTATTATTGCCTCTAGGGCATATTTCCAACACATGGTTGGGGCGGGTGTGAATCATAGATTTAAGCCTCCCCCAACCTTGAGTGATGCTTTCTCCTTCATGATGGACTAGATGCATTGGATAAAACTTCTGATGAAATTCCAACTTCAAGCGATTCCAATTCCATGATTCAATATTATCCAATAGTATATACCACATTAATGCTTTTCCCTCCAAAGCTAAAGGGAAAATTTTCTTCTTAACTTTGTCCCTAGACAAACCTACAAGCTGAAATAATCCACAAACCTCACACGAATATCAAATGGTAATCAGGACGAGTTGTACCATCATATCGATTAGATAATAGTTTTTCAAGCATACCCGAAGGAATATCATAATAAATATTTTCAGTAGGTTCAGTAGGTTGAGGAACAGCTTCCTCATCTTTAGGTTGGGGTGAAGATGCCCCGAACAATCCACTCAAAGGGTGACCGTTCATAGTGACAAGCAACAGTAAATTCCAGCACATATAGAAAATGTTTCCTTACCAATTTCCACTTGCCAAAGGCGCTTCACTCCCCGACAATGGTGCCAGAAAAGAGTCTCGATGGCCCACAAGTATAGGGGATCAATCATAGTCCTTCTGATAAGTAAGAGTGTCGAACCCAACGAGGACCGGAAGGAAACGACAAGCGGTTTTCAGCAAGGTATTCTCTGCAAGTGTTGTGAGTAACAATAATAGACAGTTTTGTAGGAAGATAATTCATAACAAGTAATAAGTGAAAATAGTAACAAAGGTGAAGCAAGTTAGCCCAATCCTTTCTGTAGCAAAGGACAGGCCTGAAAGTTCTCTTATATTAAGCAAGTGCTCCCGAGGACACATGGGAATTTCTGTCTAGTCATGTTCATCATGTTGAGTTGGTTCGCGTTTGCTACTTTGATAATTTGATATGTGGGTGGACCGGTGATAAGGTGTTGTTATTACTTGAACTAAAAACATACTTATGATTACCCCCTCTCGCAAGCATCCGCAACTATGAAAGAAGAATTAAGATAAATCTAACCATAGCATGAAACGTGTGGATCCAAATCAGCCCCTTATGAAGCAACACATAATCTGGGGTTTAAGCTTCTGTCACTCTCGCAACCCATCATCTACTTGCTACTCCAGAATGACTTCCCTTAGGCCCATAACATGGTGAAGTATCATGTAGTCGATGTTCACATAACTCCACTAAGAGAAGTAACAACATACATATCATCAAATATCGAACGAATACCAACTTCACAAGATTACTTATAACAAGACTTCTCCGATGTCCTCAGGAACAATAGTAAGTACTCACACATCATCAACATGTTCAAGATCAGATATATAATAATGATGATTAAGGATGTGAACATAATGTCTTTCACCAAGTAATCCAACAAGCATCAACTACAAGATGTAATCAACACGACTAGTAACCCACATGTACCAATCTGAGATTTTGGGAGAAAGATTGAATACAAGATATGAACTAGGGTTGGAGATGAGATGGTTCTTGTGAAGATGTTGATGAAGATTGGTCCTCCCCCAAAGGAGGAAGCGTTGGTGATGACGATGGCTTCGATCTCCCCCTCCCGGAGAGGAATTTCCATGGCAGAATGTGACTGTCGAAGTGAAAAGGGCCTCTACCCAGGTTTTCGCCTCGAGACGGTAGTGCTTCGTCTCGAAAGATTGTTTATGATTTGTTTTAGCATAAAACACACCATATAGGAGAAGAGAGGTGATGTCTACTACACAACTTTATTCTTGTAGACACGTGTTGGGCCTCCGAGCGCGGAGTTTTGTAGGACAGTAGCAATTTTCCCTCAAGTGGATGACCTAAGGTTTATCAATCCATGAGAGGTGTAGGATGAAGATGGTCTCTCTCAAATGACCCTGCAACCAAATACAAGAAATCTCTTGTGTCCCTAGCACACCCAATACAATGGCAAATTGTATAGGTGCACGAGTTTGGCGAAGAGATGGTGATAAAAGTGTAATATGGATGGTAGAAATATATTTTTATAATCTGAATAAATGAAAACAGCAAGGTAGAAAATAGTAAATGGGCGCAAAAACGGTATTGCAATGCTTGAAAACAAGGCCTAGGGTCCGTACTTTCGCTAGTGCAATCTCTCAACAATGCTAACATAGTTGGATCATATTATTATCCCTCAAAGTGCAATAAAGAATCACTCCCGAGTTCCTATTAGCGGAGAACAAAAGTTAGAAATTGTTTGTAGGGTACGAAGCCACCTCAAAGCTATTCTTTTCATTTGATCTATCCTAGAGTTCGTACTAGAATAACGCAAGCTATTCTTTTCGATCGATCTACTCAAGAGTTCATACTATAATAACACCAAAGCAAATTCATATTCATAATACTCAATCCACACAAAGAACTACAAGGGATCCCCAAAGTTTCTATTGGAGAAAATATAATAAAAACGTGCATCAAGCCCTATGCATAGATTACCCAATATCACCGCGGGAATCCGCAAGTTGAGTGCCATAACGTATATCAAGTGAACCAATAAGATACCCCAATGTCACCTCAAGTATTCATACCACAATACATACATCATGTGTTCCCAAATCTGAACATTCAATCCGACATAACAAAACTTTAAAGGGTAAAGATTCAATTCATCACAATAAGAGTATAGAGGGGAGAAAAATCGTATGATCCATCTATATTGACAAAGCCCATGATATAGATCACGAGAGAGAGAGAAAGAGATTAAACACATAGCTACTGATACAAACCCTCAGCCCCGAGGGTGGACTACTCCCTCCTCATCATGGTGGCCACCCGGATGATGAAGATGGCAACCGGAGATTATTCCCCCCTCTGACAGGTTGCCGGAATAGGGTCTAGATAGGTTTTCAGTGGCTACAGAGCCTTACGGCGGCAGAACTTCTGATCTAGGGCTAACCCGAAGGGTTTCGGAATATTTGGGAATTTATAGTGCAAAGAGGGGGTGCGGGAGGCCACCGAGGTGGGCACAACCCACCTGGGCGCGCTAGGGGGCCCTGGTGCACCCTGGTGGGTTGTGCCCCCTCGGGGCACACACCCCCCCCCCCCCCCGCAGGTGCAGCCCTGGCCCATTGGGTTCCTTCTGGTCCAAAAAAATCACCAAAAAGTTTCGTGGTGTTTGGAATCCGTTTGATATTGATTTCCTGCAATGTAAAAAACAAGCAAAAAACAGCAACAGGCATTGGGCACTAGGTCAATAGGTTAGTCCCAAAAAATGATACAAAGTTGCTATAAAATGATTGTAAAACATCCAAGAATTATAAACTAACAACATGAATACTTCATAAATTATATATATGTTGGAGACGTATCAGCATCCCCAAGCTTAATTCCTACTCGTCCTCGAGTAGGTAAATGATAAAAGAAATAATTTATGAAGTGTGAATGCTAGCAAAGTGCATAAGTTTGATCAATGATAATTTCAATCACTTTTCCTAGCATCATTATAGCAATTCTTTTCTCATAAAGTTTTCTCATGTTAAAGTAGCAAGCAATTCACATGTTAAGGTTCAAACAATGAATTCTCTTGAAATCCAACAACCTATGTTCTCAGTCACCAAGCAATTGCAATTCAACTTATTCAACAGAGTTTAAGTAAAAGCTCCACATGCTCAACCTTCATATAGTCTTTTATGATTGCTAACACTCACCGCGTACACATGAGCAAAATGTTTCAACCGGACACATAGAAAGATAGGGGCTTATTGTTTTGCCTCCCAACGTATTCACCTCAAGGGTGATGTCAACAATAATAACTCATGATACCCATATTCAACTGGACATATGTGCCTAGATCTTTCCTCACCACATGATGCTTGCCAAAGGAGAAAAATAAAAAGGAATAGAGAGAAAACTTTGACTCCTTGCATAAAAGTAAATACTGAAAAGTAAAAGATAGGTCGTTCATAGAGGGAAATAGAGGTTGCCATGCGCTTATTTGTTTGTATGCTCAACCCATTAGTGCAAAATAACATCACATTATATTGCCCCTTATGATAGCAACCTTTATTATGCAGTCCGTCGCTTTTATTACTTTGTCATCACAAGTTCGTACAACGCTCAATTTTCTCTTGCACTAAATGATCTAACACTTTTAGAAGCAATTTTTATTGCCTTATTGCACCGATGACAACTTACTTGAAGGATCTTGCTCAATCCTTAGGTAGGTATGGTGGACTCTTGAAAATAAGATTTGGGTTTAAGGGTTTTTGGATGCATAAGTAGTATCTCTACTTGGTGCGGAATTTTTGGCTAGCAAAGATGGGGGGCAAGCACCACATGTTGAAGGATCTATGACAATATAACTTCTATGTGAATATGAACAAACATAAATCATTACATTGTCTTCCTTGTCCAATGTCAACAATTTTGGCATATAATATTTTGATGGGGGCTCACAATCACAAAAGATTTCTAGGATAGTGTATCTGCATGTGAAAGTTCTCTTCCTTATACTAATTATTCGTGAATTGCTTGTATGACCAATATTGTGATTGTCAAGCCTCAAAAGATTTCACTTTCTAAACCCAATGTCAAGATACCACTAGGCATGATATGGTTTTAACTTCATGACATTCAATTTATTCAACAATTTACTCATAGGATATAAGTGAAGCACAAGAGTAAATGACATAGAAAAGAGCTTTGTTGACGGGATGTGAATGCCGCTTACTTATCCTCCTTGGCGACTATTTGAGGACTATATTTTATTTAAAACTTTCAGATATAAGTATTTTATTAAAACAGCAAGTAAAACAAAAATAAAATGACATTCTAAAAATATCACAACTCATGTGAGAAGCAAAAACTTAGGCTCAACCGATACTAACCGATAATTGTTGAAGAAGAAAGGTGGGATGCCTACCGGGGCATCCCCAAGCTTAGATGCTTGAGACTTCTTGAATATTATAGTGGGATGCCTTGGGCATCCCCAATATTGAGATTTTGTGACTCCTTAATTCTTCTTATATCACGGTTTTCCTAATATTGAAAACTTCATCCACACAAAACTCAACAAGAACTCATCAGATAAGTTAGTATACACTAATGCAAAAACCTTATCATTATCTAATGTAGAAAATAACTAAAATTATTATTGAAAAATTTATACTAAATGCCTATGCATATTTAATACTCCTATCCTCAAATAGAGTCATTAAACAAGCAAACATATGCAAACAATGCAAACATAACAGCAAACTGCCAAAACAGTACAGTCTGTAAAGAATGCAAGAGTATCAATACTTCTTAAACACCAAATGTTATGAAGATTTACCACACTGTAGAAAATTTAACAAAGCTTATTATTCAAAAGTTTCAACATTTTATCACATTCTGACTTTCCTAGGGAATATTTGCAACAGCGGTAAACTTTCTGTTTTCAAACAGCTACATGTAGACTTGCAAAATAAGTATGGTAAATGCTATACTTGACATTTTATTGAAAATAAAGATTCAAAACATTATTATAAATAACATAAATCAAATCCTAGTAAATTAAAATGACGCTCCAAGCAAAACACATGTCATGTGACGAATGAAAACATAGCTCCAAGTAAGGTTACCGATAATGTTGGAGACGATAGAGGGGATGCCTTCCGGGGCATCCCCAAGCTTAGTTTCTTGGATATTCCTTGCATGTTACCTTGGTTTTGCATTGGGCATCCCCAAGATTAGGGCCTTATCACTCCTCATTCTCCTCATATCAACATCTCACCCAAAACTTGAAACTTCAATCACACAAAACTTAACGAAACTTCATGAGATGGGTTAGTATGATAAAGAGCAAACCATTTCACATTGGTACTATCAATACAATATCCATAATTGTTCTAAAACAATAACTATTGTATCATATCATTTACACAATTTATATTGAGCAATATAAGCCATAGAAACTAGAAAACAAGCAAAAGATACATTGAAAACAGAATCTGTCAAAAACAGAACAGACTGTAGTAATCTGTACTCCAACCATACTTCTAATACTCTACAAATTCTAAAAAATTAAGACCACATGATAAATTCGTATATTAATCTTCTGAAAAATAATAAACTCAAAATCACTCTTCTGTTAAAAATTAGAATCATTTTCATGAGCGCAAAAGTTTCTGTTTTTCAGCAAGATCAAATCAATTATCACCCCGCATGATCCCAAAGGCTTTACTTGGTACTTTATTGAAACAAAAGCAATAAAACATGATTACTGCAGTATATTAATCATTTTAACACACGAAAAAGTAGGTAAAGGTGTTGGGTTGTCTCCCAACAAGCGCTTTTCGTTTATGCCTTTTAAGCTAGGCATGATGATTTCAATGATGCTCGCATAAAAATAAAGAATTGAAACATAAAGAGAGCATCATGATGCACATGACAAGTACATTTAAGTCTAACCCACTTCCTATGAATAGGGATTTTGTGATCAAACAATTTATGGGAGCAAGAATCAACTAGCATAGGAAGGCAAAACAAGCATAGCTTCAAGATTTTCAACACATAGAGAGGAAGCTTGATATTATTGCAATTCCTACAAGCATATGTTCCTCTCTCATAATAATTTTCAGTAGCATCATGAATTAATTCAACAATATAGCTATCACATAAAGCATTCTTTTCATGATGCATAAGCATAGAGATTTTGTTACTCTCCACATAAGCAAATTTATTCTCATCAATAGTAGTGGAAGCAAACTCAACAAAAGAACTATCATGTGATTTAAAATTAAAATCATGATGACAAGTTTCATGGTTATCATTATTATTTATAGCATACATGTCATCGCCATAATCATCATATATAGGAACTTTGTTGTCATAATCAATAGCAACCTCTTCCAAAATAGTGGATTCATCATTAAATAAAGTCATGACCTCTCCAAATCCACCTCATCAATATAATCATCATAAATAGGAGGCATGTTTTCATTATAACAAATTTCCACATCAAAACTTGGGGGACAAAAAATATCATCTTCATCAAACATAGCATTCCCAAGCTTATGGCTTTGCATATCATTAGCACCATGGATATTCAAAGAATTCATACTAACAACATTGCAATCATGCTCATCATTCATTCCAATCATTTATTGAATTCTTCTTCTATCAATTGAGCACAATTTTCCGATCGATCATTTTCAAGAAAGATATTATAAAGATGATCAATAATATGATGCAACCTCAATTCCATTTTCGTAGTTTTCTTTAATAAACCAAACTAGTGGTAAAACAAGAAACTAAAAGATTCGATTGCAAGATCTAAAGATATAACTTCATGCACTCACCTCCCCGGCAACGGCGCCACAAAAGAGCTTGATATCTACTACGCAACTTTATTCTTGTAGACACGTGTTGGACCTCCAAGCGCAGAGTTTTGTAGGACAGGAGCAATTTTCCCTCAAGTGGATGACCTAAGGTTTATCAATCCGTGAGAGGTGTAGTATGAAGATCGTCTCTCTCAAACGACCGTGCAACCAAATACAAGAAATCTATTGTGTCCCCAACACACCCAATACAATGGCAAATTGTATAGGTGCACTAGTTCGGCGAAGAGATGGTGATAAAAGTGTAATATGGATGGTATAAATATATTTTTATAATCTGAATAAATAAAAAACAGCAAGGTAGCAAATAGTAAACGGTCATAAAAACGGTATTGCAATGCTTGAAAACAAGGCCTAGGGTCCATACTTTCGCTAGCAATCTCTCAACAATGCTAACATAGTTGGATCATATGATTATGCCTCAAAGTGCAATAAAGAATCACTCCCGAGGTCCTATTAGCGGATAACAAAAGATAGAAATTGTTCGTAGGGTATGAAACCACCTCAAAGCTATTCTTTCCGTTAGATCTATCCTAGAGTTCGTACTAGAGTAACGCAAGCTATTATTTTTGATCGATCTACTCAAGAGTTTGTACTAGAATAACACCAAAGCAAATTCACATTCATAATACTCAATCCACACAAAGAACTACAAGGGATCCCCAAAGTTTCTATCGGAGAAAAGATACTAAAACGTGCATCAACCCCTATGCATAGAATACCCCAATATCACCACGTGAATCCGCAAGTTGATTGCCATAATGTATATCAAGTGAACCAATAAGATACCCCAATGTCACCTCAAGTATTCATACCGCAAGACATACATCATGTGTTCCCAAATCTGAACATTCAATCCGACATAACAAAACTTCAAAGGTAAAGATTCAATTCATCACAATAAGATTATAGAGGGGAGAAACATCATATGATCCATCTATATTAACAAAGCCCATGATATAGATCACGAGAGAGAGAGAGATTAAACACATAGCTAAAGGTACAAACCCTTAGCCCCGAGGGTGGACTACTCCCTCCTCATCGTGGTGGCCACTGGGATGATGAAAATGGCCACCGGAGATGATTCCCCCCTCCGGTAGGGTGGCGGAACGGGGTCTAGATTGGTTTTCGGTGGATACAGAGCCTTGTGGCGGCGGAACTTCTGATCTAGGGCTACCCCGAAGGGTTTCGAAATATTTGGGAATCTATGGTGCAAAGAGGGGGTGCGGGAGGCCACTGAGGTGGGCACAAGCCACCTGGGCGTGTTAGGGCCCCCTGGCGCGCCCTGGTGGGTTGTGCCCCCCTTGGGGCACCCCCCAGGTGCATCTCTGGCCCATTGGGTTCCTTCTGGTCCAAAAAAATCTCCAAAAAGTTTCGTGGTGTTTGGACTCCGTTTGATATTGATTTCCTGCGATGCAAAAAACAAGCAAGAAACAGCAACTGGCACTGGGCACTGGGTCAATAGGTTAGTCCCAAAAAATGATACAAAGTTGCTATAAAATGATTGTAAAACATCAGAGAATGATAAAATAACAGCATGAATACTTCATAAATTATAGATACGTTGGAGACGTATCAAGAGGCTTCGGAGGGCCAACATGGGCCCACAAGTCATCAGGGCGCGCCCTAGGGGAGGGGGCGCCATGTTGGCTTGTGGCCTGCTGGTGGCCCCCTCTGTTATATTTTGGTCCTAGAAATTTGTAACGACCCGACCGGAAAGGTCGAATCTCCAGTGTTTCTGTACCATCCCAAGATTATGCTGGTACACACACGGTACATCAATGTATATATCAAAGTGAAATCACACGGCTTTAATAATCGAAAATCTCATATCGAGTCCTTTATTACAATAAGAATTACAATAAAGTGGCTGAAGGCCAACTCATGAGAATAATTAATCTTGTGGAAGCTTCAAAGGTAGTTGAGTCCATCTGACTCCAAGGGCATCTCACCGAGCGTAGAGCGTATCCTCACTCCTGGACAGAAAAGTACCTGCAACACGATACGTTGCAGCCGTGTAGGTCAGCATATTGAATATGCCGGCAATGTCACAAAAGAGGGGGTAAAGAAATCTGCTAGTCTATATGCATATATGGCAGGTGGGGTAGTAAGTTTTTGCATAAAGTCAATTTTTTTCCTACAACAAGAGAGGGCAGAAAAATTATTACTACTATGTTGGTTGATTAATGAGATGGTTCCACCAACCAATTCTCATACCCAAGTTGTCATTAAAAGCCCACATCAATACAATTAATTGTGTTGAGAGTTCTAGATAGTTCAGTTCCTTTGGCTCAAACTGTCCATGACCGTGGACACGGCTAATCGATTAGGTTGGGGTACTCTGTAGAGTTTTGCACACGTTCCCCACAAGATTTGATCGCCTCCGTTGGATTTCTCGCAATTCAGGGTGTTTGAGAAACGGATGACCAAAACATGGTCTTCTAAAGGGTTTCCCTGAGACACTGTCGGTGCCCATCCTTTCCTACCGTTCTTCTACATCTCGTAGCACCGCCTATCCAGGGTCACCACGATATCCAACCAAGCCAGAGCCCATAATGGCTTGTGGCTGTGCAGGTAAGCCTTGGGTGTTGAAGCATCCATCCTTCTCTTTGTGCCTGGGTGGACCTTTCCGCATGAATACTGGCACTTCTCCAGCAACATCTAGGCTAACCACTGGTTTCTCCAGGGCGCCGTTCAACCATCATCCACCCAGAGGTATGTTGAAAACTCGGAGTCTTGAAGTCTTGTTCATCTTGTAGGTCTTGAAATTATTATCTCACAACTCTCATGAATCACACAACCAACCCCATCTACTAATCGCATGGCAAAATTAAATGAACGTTTCCCGGGGCCAATGTGTCAAAGGGTTGAGGGTGCCTACCACATGATACTACATCAAGTAATCAAGTTTCCAAATTACCTACTTTGCATGCAATTGGGGAGATGGTAGAACTAATACAATAAAAACATGGGTAAAATATGATCAAAGTGACTTGCCTTGCTGACGATCCTCGTACTCAAGTGACTCTAGATAACAAGCTTCGCACTCCGAATGATCTAATGAATCAAACAAAGCACACAATAAGCATAATCAAAAGGAAGAATCACTCAAGGTATAAGATTCTAAAATTTTTGGTGTCAAAATCTCTACTAAGACATAACAAGTCAAAAATTTGTTTTGAACAATTAGGCATTTAGATAACATAAAAGTAAATACAAAATTTTTATTAGAAAATAGAAAGTATTTCATTATAAAAAATTTGTGCAAAAAGAGTTACTACAAAACTTTTTTCAAAACAATACTAAAGGTGAAAATAAGATGTACCTATTCAAACTATAGTACAAAACAAATAGTAAAAAAATACTTTTATTAACATAGAATAATACACCTAATGTTGAAACAACAGAACCAAATGAAATCTAAAAAAACAAAAGTTAAACTAAATCAGGTTCAAACTAAACTAAAATCAAACTAACTAAACTCTATTAAGAACTAAACAGATTCTTTTTTTGTTAAAAACCCTAATCAAATTTATTCCTAAAATTCTCAAACTATGTAGGATGATAGGTCTAACTAATACAAAACAGTGCCAAAAAGATTCACTCAAAAATATATTTTTAAACTCTAGTTATATAGATTTTAGTAATTTAAGCAAATTTGGTTAGATTCAAATTCTAAAGTTCAAAATTTGAAATCTAAGACTTTAGGATGAAACTACATGAAATTTGTGATCTAATGTAAAAAGAATCAATTAAAAACACTAATTAGTTTAAAATATATAACAAAAATAAAATCAGAATACATTCTGTTTTCTAAAACAGAAATAGAAAAAGAAAAATAATTATCGATCGGTTAGGGGCTATGTGGCATGCTGTGATTGGCCGAGGCCGTGTGCGTGCGAGGTGTTTGCGGCAGACGACCAAAAACTAACGCGTACCGATTCGCTTTTATAAACGTTCTAATCTGGAGCGTAGATCCTAGATCTAACGGATGCGGGTGGAGGTGGCGGCTTACAAAGGAGGGGGTTGGGGTTCTGGCGAAGTCGACGGCGGCCGGAGGTCGGAGATGCTCGGAGAGGGTGGTGCAGTGGTCGAGGGCGGCGTCCGAAATGCTCAGGCAACGGCGGCGAAGATACGGCGGCAAATGGCGGCGTCAGAAGGGAGTGGGGGTGGTGTGGCGACGGCCAGGAGCTTAGGGAGGGTTTCGGGTGGAGGTAGAACTCCGGCGAGGTGGCGTGGTGGCGTTTTGGCGAGGTTAGAGGGGGTAGCAGGGTGGAACGGAGAGCGGCGAGGGTAGGGCTTTATATAGGCCAGGTGCGGAGTCGGGAGAGGGAGAGAGGAGGGAGATCCGGAGAGGAGAGATCTCCGGCGAGGTGGCGGGCGCGAGGAAGGAGACGGGCGCGCAGATGACACCGTCGGACAGTGGGTCTCACGTGTTAGTGAGAGAGATGGCGAGGTTAGCGCGTCGGTTGACCGATCCGGAGGAATCTCGGGGTTTAATGACTATGGGCCGGCCGGTTTTCTAATTAAACGCTTTAAATCTGTTTCCTTTTCTATTTTCCAGAACGTTTAAAATCCTTTAACACATTCAAATCATTTCCAAACATAGGGAATATATATATAAATGATCAGGGGAATAAATTCTATTTAATGAACATTTTTCCTCTGTCAAAATGAATACTTTTAAAAAAATATTTTTCAGAAAATACCTAATTGATTTTTAAATTCTTTTGAGATAAACTTTCAAATAAACCCCTGGTTTTATTGCTCAAATATTTCACCAAGATGCTCCTGGTGTGGAGTGTCATGTTACTCCCCTCTTTCTTTGAACATTTCCAAAGGTTTTCAAATAGGTGAAACAAATACATGGAAAATTGAAATGGCCTTTCAGAATTTCAAAGGAAACACTTCAACCATTCATTTCATTCAAACAAAGTGATGATGATGCATAGCTATATTTCATAGCATTCCAAAATGAAATTTTGGGATGTTACAAAATTCTTAAATATTCCAAAAATATTCTCCATGAAGTTTCAGGTCATTTGGGGTCTGGTGATTTATCTGTCTTTTTCTCGGTTTTCTGGTCGAGAAGTCTAGTTTCCAGATAATTCCCTCCTTGTGTTGTACCTTGCATATTCAGAGAGAAAAGGCATACGAATTGTATAATAATATGGAATAATGTACAAGACTGAAGTAGATAGTAATAGGAATTCATGATGCAAAATGGATATATCAGAGTGCCCTAGTGCTCCTGGACCGAGCAAGTCAGTAGAGCGTGGTGCCAAGTATCATCAGCACCGCAAAGGAAACATGAACTAATGGTGGAAATGTTTCGATGATTTAGTAGTGTTACCATGGGAATTGAGTGTTAAGCAAGTCTCCACAAAAGATATCTTAGTTTGGAGGGTACCTTGATCTTCCAAAATCTGCCTAGTCGTCCTTGTTGCCAAGATATCTTAGTTTGGAGGGTACCTTGATCTTCCAAAATCTGCCTAGTCGTCCTTGTTTCCAAGAGTATCAGAGGAGGACCCCTCCTCGTAAAACCATGCTTCCCTGCTAAGCTTTGTGTGTTGTATCATTATATACGCATATTGAACCGAGAAACTGCCCCTCCTTTCCTCTGACCAGGCCTAGAAGTCATCCTTTTGGCGAGTGCATAAGGGGATTTGCAAAATAGCTACTGCATCTCTAGGAACAAAAGCTGACCTTACCAAGTTCTCATTCCATGAAGATGAGGTGTGATCAATTAATTCAGAAATCATCCTCACAGGTTGTGCAATCATGGATGTTATCGGCCTGATCATGTTGCCCCTTGGAAGCCAATTATCTTCTCATATATTAGTTGCCTCCCCATCACCTATTCTTTGAATAAATCCATGTACCATTGTCGGTGTCAAAACCGGGGGATCTCGGGTAGGGGGTCCCGAACTGTGAGACTAGAATCGATGGTAACAGGAGACGAAGGGGACAAGGTTTTACCCATGTTCGGGCCCTCCTATGGAGGTAATACCCTACGTCCTGCTTGGTTGTATTGATGATATGTGGGTTACAGAGTTGATCTACCTCGATATAAAATAGCTAACCCTAGATGAGTTGTTCTCTATCTACAACCTAAAACCCTCCAACTTATATAGATGTCGAGGGTACCTAGGGTTTACACATGGTCGGTTACATGCCGAAGAGATAAACATGCCTATCTACGATTGATAGCTTGGAGGACACGCCATGGCTCCTTGAAGCTTTTATCCTGACGATTGGGCCCTTGATCATCCAATTCTCACCTTGTGGCCCATATAGTCTGGCCCATAAGAAATAGGTCGCCTATCCGAGGACCACTTAATCCAGGACTCCCTCAGTAGCCCCCGGACTAGCCTTCAACGCCAATGTATATCTAGTCAATCTTTGCGTGTCATTAGCTTTGGCTTGCGAGGCGAGTCCCTTACTCCTTCTTGTTCGACAACCGACCAGTTCTCGGCCAAATACCAAGCGCCACGAGCTCTCTAGGTCCATTATAATAACCGCTTGTGTTCCTCGATTCTGGTGCATCGTGGGGAGACAAGCGGTTCAGTGATTGATTTACAATACTGCCCTTCCGCAATGGAGGCATCGCCCATTTAAACAAATAGAAGCATGGTTTAGGACACATCCTCCACCTTCCCATCGGAAAAAACTCCTAGCAGAAGCTCACCACAAAAAACATGACGAGCACCCCCAGCTCTTCCTCCCGCCCCTACGGCTCCCGTCCCGGGGATTGGACCAGTTGTTCCGTATCGCTCTCGCGGCTGCGCAATCTCGAGATCCAAGGGTACCTCCCTTCTTCATATCTGGCGTGACACGCGCAGGTCTATTCTCCTACAACAACGAAGTTTTTGTGGAGAATTTTCCCAATCCCCAAAGGGGGAACACGTATGCTTCGTGCCCTTTCTCTCGCGGGGCCTTAGATTTCCCATCCACCCGTTCTTGAGGGGATTGCTGGAGTTTTATGGGATCTACCTCCACCACCTCACCCCGGGGTCTATCCTTCATATCTCAGGCTTCGTAGCCCTTTGCGATATGTTCTTGGGCTGTGAGGCGCATTTTGAACTATGGAGGAAGTATTTCTGCCTTGTCACTCGAACTCGGGACAAGACAATCTTGGAAGTCGGCGAAGCCGAAGTATGTCGTATAGCGGGGGCGGGATATCCGGTGGGAACACCAAAGGAGTCCAAAGAGTGGTCTTCGAAATGATTTTACGTCGAAGATGTCCCCCTATTCGAGCCAGCTCGGAGGGGTCTGTCGGAGTACTCCGACGCCCCCTTGAAGAAAAGGTACAACTGGCGTCCAAAGAGTTCGACCAAGAGGATAGCGCTGAAGTGCAATGCTTGGCGGGCCATGTACGGATACTTACCCACCACGACCTGACCATGATCGATGTCATGGCCGCCGCCATCACCCGGTGCGTGCAGCCTCTCCAACAAAGGATACATCCCTTGTGGCGTTACAACGGGACAAGCGACACCATGCGCTCCCGAAGACTGGGTCCTGCCGATCGAACGGTGTTGGCCGCCGCACTTGCTAACCTGTATAAAGGAGAGCAAGAAGATTTTTTGGCAGCCAACCAAGGAAGGGTATTCGAGCCATAATCCCATCGAATGGGTAAGCCTTTCTCCTCTACGAACATAGTTCGGGGTTTCGATTTCGTCCCTTATTTGACTGAAGCCTTTAACCTCACGTGAACAGGACTGGAGAAGCTTCATCGAGACAGTCAACTGTCCGGCTCCCCAGCCAAAGACTATTCCCATGATGATGATCCGGTCTTTCATAAGGACACGGATCTTTTATTTGAATTTGAAGGCGGAGTCTTCTATCAGGAGAGTCTCGACCGCTCCATGGTGGCTATCATAGCCGATTACCCTGGATCATTCCCCCTTCCTGCAACAAACAACAACAACAAGAAAAACTCGTCCCGCAAAAGGCAAGCATCCAACAATGCCCCGAACACGTCAGCTCATACTCCCAAGTGTCGTTGATCCGCGCGCCATACGCCGGCAACCGAAGCAGTGCCCGGATCAGAAAACAACAAGGGCCCAACGAACGAGCCGGCTGTGAGGACGAGTTCGCCTACTCGCTCAACCCCAAGGTATTTTGCTCGGTTGTTTGCTTACTATCAAAACTGATAAAGCCTTACAGAAGTTATTACATTTAAATACTTAGGCAAAATTCCTAGACTTCTCTCGCCGAAGAGGTTGCCAGGGTGTCCGGTGGTGCTCAAAATTCTAGAGTTGCGGCTCATGCCGAACCTGTTACAGAGGTCCCTATGGCCAATCTGGCTCCTGTCGATTCTGGTGACGCTGTGTCTGTCACCAGATCGGAAGTAGGAAGCGCCATGAATCATCGGCGACAACGGGTGGCCCTACACCACCCAGTATTCTCCAAACAACAGTTTTGTGCTCTACGCATGGCGGACGCGCACATTGGTGCTGCTCGAGCTGGGTTCGGAGAGGCCATGAAGTTGATATCGGCCAGCATGAAGGTAAGTAATCGGTTTTTAAAGATTCCGGACACTCACGTAAACCTAGTAGCCCTCAACCTTAAATTGGCCAAGGAGCTAGAAGACAGCCAATCACAGGTGCAATCTGTAAAGGCCGAGCTGGAGCAAGTGAAGATCTTTACTTGGGAGGCACATGGTGAGTATATCCGTGCTGATAATCTTGATATATTTCTGTGTTGGCGCAAGGATTCTCTTTAGCATCTGAATCAATAGGGCATATGCAAAAGGAGTTGGATGAAGCCCGAGGATCTCAATGATACGTCGAGTCCTAGCATGAGGCTGGTTGTCGTGTTTTGAACCGTCTCTAGGCGGAGAATAAACAATAGGCCGGAAAAATTGAGAGTTTAAAAACTCAATTGGCTCAGGCCCAAGAAAAAACCCAGAAACTACAGAGGTGCATGTTAGATAAGTGTGATTGTAACACTGGTAAGTATCTCTTATAGAAGAAGGAAAATAAGCATGCCTTTGCCACATGTATAGGCCTCCTGTCTGGGCGTCCTAGAGAAGAGATCAGATCCAACCAGGGGAACCTGCTGAAGGAGCTTTCTGCTCTTCATGAGCGTGCGAGGGAGGCGATGAAAAGCATGTTAAAGGCACTATGGCCTGCCGAACAACCTCCGGAGGGAATGACCGAACTAGTCGATCGATTCAAGGGAGCCCAAGGTAGGTTCGAGATGTGGACGACATTGGCTTACCGGGAGGGAGCACGGGAAGCGTGGGCGATGATCAAGACCCACTACACCGGACTTAATCCCGAGTGTATGGCTTAGGTTGGTCTAGTGGGGCCAGACGGACAAGAAGTGCCACTCCACCTGGTATATGACCAGATGATGCGTGTCGCCCGTATTTCACAAGAGGACTGCTCCCTAGACACTATAATCGATAATCTCGATCAGCAGCCAAATGTATAATTATGTATGAACAATCGAGTTTTTGCTCCATCGGCGTTGTGAACTTTGTCTTAACCGGCCATCGGCTTTTACCTCCCGCACGAAAGGCTTGGGGGTGTTCCTCGGAATTTGTCAACCTAAAAGAGCGAATTGTGTTCGGGGAACCAGGCAATCCGGCCATGTGGTGCGAACAAACAGAAAGCACATAGGGAGAGATGTTATATTACTGCTTAGCGTAAGAAACATCTTCCGAGGAAAATAGTACCACTATCGATACCTTTCTTCGGGGTCCTACGAAGATCGTAGGTAGAAGTCCGCACACTACTAGTATGCGGCTAAGGGCTTTTAAGAAGAAAGAAGCCCAAGTAATGGTGATAACAACCATAGTCGTATTAATTGTTTCCGTCATGGCCGATGAATTGTCTACGTAAGATAGATAGCTTTTGTGTTCACCCGTCTGAGGTACGTATCCAGATGACCGGGTCGTAACAATCGCAGAGGTGCTCCCTTTACCCTCTAGTCGAACAATCGGGAATGTAGAGGGTAAACACAGGAGCAAGGCAACCCAGCTTGGCAAAGTCTTAGTTCTAATTGATGCATATGATGGCTTAAACGCTACAAAGTAAACGCGTGTACACAATAAGTGTGGGTAAATGCTTATAATATAAAAGTGTTGGCTTCAGAAAGAAGCACACGGGTGTTGTGTTCGGATTAACACTTAAGGGTGTAAGCCCATAACCTTAGTACAAGATCGGTTGAACTAAACATGGGAAGAAAAGGAAAGAATTCAATCGTACCAAACATCAAAGTGGGAGGGAAAGGAAAAGGAGAAAGAAAAAAGGAAAGAAAGAAAGGCTAGAGAATGTGACGACATTGGTTTATCTGTAGAAGCACCGAAGACGAGCTACGTTCCATGGGTTTGGTTCAAGGTGGTTGTCCGACGGGCTCCGAAGATGGTAAGCTCCTCCTGCGAGTACTTCATAGATTATGAAGGGGCCCTTCCATTTGGGGTTGAGTTTATGCTTCTGCTTCTCCGGGAGCCGTAAGACGAGTTCGCCTTCGTTGTATGCTTTTGACCTGACCTCCCTACTTTGGTAACGTTGGGCCTGCTATTGGTAAAAAGTAGAGCGAGCCTGATCTATGTCGTGCTCTCCTTCTAAGGCGTACAGGTCATCCTGCTGAGCTAACTCGGCCTCCTTTTCCTCATACATGCGCACCCTTGGTGCATCGTGAATAATGTCACAGGGGAGGATTGCTTCTACCCCATAGACCATGAAGAACGGCGTGTATCCCGTTGATGTGTTCGGGGTGGTGCGCAGGCCCCATAAAATGAAGTCGAGCTCCTCCACCCTATGACAGTCGGACTCATGAAGAGATCGGACCAAACATGGCTTAATGACACTCATAATGAGGCCGTTTGCTTGTTCCAATTGTCCATTGGTCTGCGGATGATACACTAATGCGTAATCGAGCTTTATGCCCATTTTTGCACACCGGTCTTTGACCTCTTGGGCCGTGAAGTTGGATCCGTTGTTAGTTATTATACTGTGCGGGACACCGTAATGGTGTACCACGCCGGAGATAAAGTCAATCACAGGTCCAGATTTGGCCGATTTGATAGGCTTTGCCTCTACCCATTTGGTGAACTTGTCAACCGTGACTAGTAGGTATTTATTCTTCTTGGTCCCCCCTTTAAGGGATCTGACCATATCTAGCCCCCAGACTGCGAAAGGCCAGGTGGTCGGAATAGTATGAAGAGATGTTGGGGGCATGTGACTTTGATTTGCAAAAAGTTGACAGCCCATGCAGTGTTTGACAAGCGATTCGGCGTCCACACGAGCTATGGGACAAAAAACCCATCTCGGAAGGCCTTGCTAACTAAGGCTCTTGTTGCGGCATGATGGCCGCCCATGCCCGCGTGGACTTTGGCTAGGAGCTCCCATCCTTCTTCCTTGGATATGCACCGCTGTAATATTCCGGTGGTGCTTTTCTTGTATAACTCACCCTCGTGTACTTTGTAGGCCTTGGATCGCCGATCTATGCGCCGCGCCTCTGTCTGATCATCAGGGAGTTCCTTGCGAAGAAGGTAGGCGAGGAAGGGCTCAGTCCATGGCGCGATTACTGCCATGACCTCGTGAGCCAAAGGTGTTTCATCCATTACGGAGTTGCCGATGATTTGGTCATCTGGTTTGTTTATAGGGGGAACAACCTCTTCCGCGGTAGTTAGACCGGCACCCTGATGATCGTCCTGCCAAACCGCGGATGGCTTAAAGAGCCGTTCCAGGAACATGTTTTTGGGAACAGGGTCGCATTAGCCCCCATGTGGGCCAGTACGTCGGCGACTTGGTTGTTGTCACGAGCGACGTGGTGGAATTCCAACCCCTCAAACTGTGTGGATATCTTTAGGACGTCATTTTTGTATGTTGCCATCTTCGAGTTTTTGGCATCGAATTCGCCATTGATTTGGGAGATGGCCAAGTTGGAGTCTCCCCGTACCTCCATACATCGTGTGCCCATTGATACTGTCATCCGAAGACCGTGCAAGAGTGCTTCGTATTTCGTCACATTATTGGAGTCGGCATACATGATCTGCAACATGTATCACATGTTGTCGCCTGTGGGGAATGTGAGGATAACTCCATCCCCCAGTGCAGCCAAGGTTTTGGATCCATCAAAGTACATTGTCCGATGTGAATATGTATTGTATTCCTTGGGAAGCATTGCCTCTGTCCACTCAGCCAGAAAGTCTGCCAATACCTGGGATTTTATGGCACGGCGTGGCTTGTAGGTTATTTCAAAGGGAAGGAGCTCAATGTCCCACTTGGTTATGGGAACGGTGGCATCCATGTTGTTGATTATATCGTTCAGGGGTACTTCGGATGCTATCGTCACCGCACATTCTTGGAAGTAGTGTCTGAGTTTCCGTGATGCCATGAACACTGTGTAGGCTATCTTATGGTAGTGCGGGTATGTGGACTTGCACCGCGTTAGTACTTATGACACGTGGTAGACCGGCTTCTGAGTCCGAAATTTGTGTCCCTCCTCATCACGCTCGACGACGAGCACTGCGCTAACAACTTGGTTGGTAGCCGATATGTATAATAGCATGGGCTCACCGGCGCCCGGTGCTGTGAGTATGGGATTGGTTGCCGGTAGTGTTTTAATTTCCTCTAACACAGCCGTTGCTTTGTTGGTCCACTTGAAATTGTTGGTCCGTTATAGCAACTTATAGAGCGGTAAAGCTTTCTCTCTGAGGCGGGAGATAAAGCGGCTTAACACTGCTACACACCCAGCCAGCCTCTGGACATGCCTTAGCTCTTTGGGAATTGCAAGTTCTGATAGAGCGCGGATCTTAGCCGGATTCGCTTCTATTCCTCTATGGGAGATGATGAATCCAAGAAGTGTACCAGAAGGAACTCCGAATACACATTTTGCTGGATTGAGTCATATGTCATACTCGCGTAGGCTGGCAAAGGTTTGCCGTAGGTCATCGATCAACTGGCTGATGTGTTTGGTTTTGATTACCACGTTGTCCACATATGCCCTGACTGTCTTACCGACCTGTTTCGCGAGACAAGTCTGGATCATGCGCTGGTATGTGGCCCTAGCGTTTTTAGCCCGAAGGGCATCATTTTAAAGAAGAATTGCCCATGGGGGTGATGAATGCAGTTGCCGCTTGGTCGGATTCCTACATTTTGATTTGATGGTATCCGGAATAAGCATCGAGGAAACACAACGAATTGTGTCCAGCTGTGGCGTCAATGATCTGGTCTATGTGCGGTAAGGGGAAAGGTCCCTAGGTCAGGCTTTATTGAGGTCTTTAAAATCGACGCACAACCGCCAGGACTTATCTTTCTTTGGTACCATCACCAGGTTTGCCAACCATTCAGGGTGCTTTAAGCTCCCGAATGAATCCCTACCCGTTTACCTAATTCTTCACCCATAGCTTACCGTTTGGGTTCGAAAAAGTGGTGCGGAGTTTTCTTAACAGGCTTGAAGCCTGCAATGATGTTTAGACTATGTTCTGCAAGCCGCTGTGGGATTCCAGGCATACCGGAAGGATGGCAGGCGAAGATGTCCCAATTTTCTCGTAGAAAGGTCCGCAGTGCATCATCCATTATGGGATCGAGCTGAGCTCCGATGGACACTGTCTTATTGGGGTTCGTCGAGTGCACTTGAAACTTAATGATTTCCTCTGCGGGTTTGAAGGACGTGGGCTTGGGCCCTTTCCTAAGGATCACGTCGTCCTTATCAACTGTTGACCGCAGTGCGGTCAGTTCTTCTACAGCGAAGGTCTTAGCTAGTGCCTCGAGGGCGAGCGTTGCCGTTTTGTTTTCGGCCCGAAGGGCTATATTCGGATCACTGATGATTGTGATCACTCCGTTTGGTCCTGGCATTTTAAGTTTCATGTACCCATAATGGGGTATATCCTGGATTTTTGTGAAGGCGTCACGTCCCAATAGGGCGTGGTAGCCGCTTGGGAAAGGCATGATGTGGAAGAGGAGTTCTTCGGATCGGTAGTTTTCGGGCATGCCGAACACTACATCCAGGACGAGATGTCCTGAGCAACACGCCTCTTTCCCTGGAATGATTCCCCGAAAAGTTGTGTTGCTATGCTCAATGTGAGATCGGTCGAACTGCATTTTTTCCATGGTGCCTTCGTAGATCAGGTTTAAACCACTGCCACCGTCCATTAGCACCTTGTGTAACCTGTAGCCATCGATAATGGGGTTCAGGACTAGTGCGGTTGGTGAATGACCGGGGAGAATAGCTGGTTGGTCAGTATCTCCGAAGGTAATGGGTATGTCTACCCATGCACTTGTTGCTGCCACATGGTAACCTGTTCGAGTTGTGTAAGAGCTCTTTTCCTCCTGTTCCTTGAGGGGAACATTTCATAGACCGTCAGGACTTTGGTGTTGTATTCCGATGACGGTGTGGAGCGCCTCAAGAATGGCCTCCCTGCTTTTTGCAACCTGCCTGACGACCCAACAAGCTCTAAGGCTATGAGTTGGGCTTGTGTTTAGCAACACCGAATGTATAGGTCATGGTTTATCCAATAGTCCGTCAAGGACAGTACTGACCCCTATAAAGTGTCTGTTTCTCTTTTCGACGAGTTCGAATCTGGCTGGCCGCTTTAGAGGTATCCTATTTTTCCGATCTCCACTAGGGTGTTCGGTAAAGGTTGCTCCCAAAAATAACCGTTCGGCTTGCCAATCGCTCTCCATGGCACAATATTTTGTACCAAGTCTGACAGCTCGACAAAGTCATGAATGTCTCGACGAGCCAGGGAGTTCAGAATCCTTTCATCATGGCAATTGCAACTGAAGGTTGCCATTATCTCTTGGTCACTAAGACATTTCTCTCTGTTTCTAGTGAGTAGGAGTCTAGCCCAGAAGTGATGAACTGACTCTCCTTGTAATTGTTTGATATCTCGTAAGTCCGAAGACCTAGGCTTTGGTGTGATAGTCAGATGATCATCTTGGGTGATGGGTGGGAAACATTTTGACTCCATGCCACATTGTATGTTCGGAATCAGAGACCCTAAACTGTGTGATAGATCGGGAATGGATAATGGTTCGTCTGTGGTATCCGGTTTGCAACTGAGGTCTCGGTTATCGAAGACAGGGGTATAAACCATTTTTAATTCCGGTCGTTGGACGATCCCTCAGCCGGACAATCGACGGTGGCGACTAGGTGGGTGACCGTGGGGATATGAAATTCCTATCATCGGGCTTAAACCCGAGACGGTCATAGACCGGAACCTAGTCCTCTTCCATACGCATAGTCTCCATCTGATCGAAGAGCTCGTTTAAGAATTAGGTGATGGTAGGATGCGTGTTGCTGAAGCGAGTGGAGTTGATATGCATCATCGCGGTTTCGGCGCTGCACAAAAGCAGATCCGGGTTCCATCTCGCCGTGGTGGATCTGGTTATATCAGCCAGATTGGGCGTTCTATGCCGCCCGAGGGTGACGTCCTTGACGGAGGTGGGGCCCAATGTCTTCGGCGTCAAGGCGTCGAGACTTACAGGCTCCTTCTCAAGGGCCGGGGGTTCCATCAAGATACGTTCTCCCTATGAATTAGCGATGAACTCTAGGGTTCCGAAGTTGATCCTTTGGTCAGGGGAGAAGTTTTCGATCTGGCCAAGGTGGCCGATCGGGGCGGCGTGTGACAAGATGTCATCACCTGTGAGAGTCTGATCGAGGGCGAGAATCTCCTGGATGTAGACGTCATTGCTCGTGATAGGATGAGCCATCGATTCCTCTGGTGATCATAGTGGAACTCTCAATGAAAGCACCAATGTCGGTGTCAAAACCAAAGGATCTCGAGTAGGGGGTCCCGAACTAGGAGACTAGAATCGATGGCAACAGGAGACGAAGGGGACAAGGTTTTACCCAGGTTCGGGCCCTCCTATGGAGGTGATAGCCTACGTCCTACTTGATTGTATTGATGATATGTGGTTACATAGTTGATCTACCTCGAGATCGAATAGCTAACCCTAGATGAGTTTTTCTTTGTCTACAATCTAAAACCCTCCGGCTTATATAGATGCCGACGGTATCTAGGGTTTACACATGGTCAGTTACATGCCGAAGAGATAAACATGCCTATCTATGATTAACAGCTTGGAGGACACGCCACGGCTCCTTGAAGCTTTTATCCTGGTGACGGGGCCCTTGATCATCCAATGCTCACCTTGCGGCCCATACAGTCCGGCCCATAAGAAATATGTCGGCTATGCGAGGACCCCTTAATCTAGAACTCCCTCAACCATTAAGTCATGACCATCTAAAATGGCCATCCAAATCTAGGAAGGGTGTGACCCCAAGGTTGCTTCGAAGAGACTGTTGGATGGGTAATAAACTGCTTTCAAGACCCAACAACTAAGTGTCATAGGGTTTTTCAACATACACCATGCTTGCCTTTCTAGGAGGGCAAGGTTGAAAATCTCCAAGTCTCGAAAACCCAAGCCTTGCAAATGTTTGGGCAAGGTCATAACGTCCCAAGCCACACAACTTGGCTTCCTCTTACCTTGCTTACGGCCCCACCATAATTGCCTAATAAGTGATGTGACACTCTAGCATAGGCCGGGGGTAGACGGAAACATGCCATGGAATATACCGGTATAGCTTGTGCCACCGCCTTAATCAACACCTCCTTGCCTGCAGCAGATAAAAGTTTTTCCATCCATCCTTTTACTTGTTCCTAGTCGCGATCATGTAGATATTCAAAGGTCCTATTCTTTGAGTGCCCCACGTCAGTTAACATCCCGAGATATCTGTCACTAAGAGATTCATTATGGACGTTCAAAATATTTTTACCACTGCCCCTCACCAGTTATGGGCATCCCTTGCTAAAAAATATCGAGGATTTATTCTCTGCCTCGATGCCGAACAATAGTTGTCTGGTAGGTTTACTACAACTGCCCCCTCATTATCTGACTTAAATAGCAACATGCTATCATGTGCGAAAAGAAGGTGGTTTACGGCTGGGGTCGTTGGTACCACCTTAAGTCCAGTAAACCGTGATGACGAAGAACTGGTTTTCAGGAGGCACGAAAGGCCCTCGGTTGCAATTAAGAAAAGATAAGGGGATATCGGATCTCCCTGTCGAATACCTCTACTAGGTATGAAATTATCAAGCCTCTCCACATTAAACAAGACTGAGTAAGAAACCGACCACACCACGTTCATGACCATCTTGATCCAGGCGGTAACAAAACCAAATTTTCCATTATGGCTTCAAGATAGTCCCATTCAAGCCTATCATATGCTTTCATCATGTCAAGTTTGAGTGCACAATAACTATTGGCCTTTGACTTGCTGCATTTCATGAAATCAAGACACTCACATGAATTTATAATGTTATCAGTGATTAGCCTTTCGGGCGCAGATTGTTCCTCAGAAATAATGTGAGGCAAGATTTGCTTGAGTCTATTTGCAATGACTTTATATGCTATCTTGTATATAACATTGCACAAACAGATAGGCCAGAATTGTGACAGGAGAGATGGATTTATTACCTTGGTATTAGAACGAGTATGGTATCATTAATGCTTTCCGGGCTATCGACCCCCCTCACAATCCTGACTACTGCCTCGGTTACCTCTGCACCACACAGGTCCCAATGCCTTTGATAAAAGTGCACCGTTCAACCCTAGACCTCTCGCGCCACATGCCTCGACTCAGGCGGAGCGCCATTGGCCCAGCGCAGCAGCGCCGTACGAGGCCCTACGGGCAGCGCTCAAGAGTGTTTTTTTTTGAGAAATACTGGGCCTATCCAAAAAAATTGGGGCCCCAAAAAATTATGGGCCATGTATGGGCCACACAATGTGCACACCTATGGCCTTGAGTGGGCCGCACAATGTGCACACCTATAGGCCCGACCCTGCCGAGCTACAGGGAGTTCGGTATTAAAAAAATCCAAAATCATATTTCAAAGTTTCAAAAAAAATCAAAAAACATTCCATGACAACTTATATGATTTCCGCACAGAAAAAATCATTTGAATATCTTGTGATTTGTAGGTTGTACAAAAAAAATCCGGCCCAACAACAACTAATACCGGTCCATTTTAGGAATACATTTTTGTCTTTTTTTTATGTCATGTGGGAAAGTATTTAGTTATAAATTTTTGCACATAAAAAAATACACATGTGTGACAGTGTATACAAAAAATTTCAAATTATTTTCGTGCTATGAAAATTCGTATTCTTGTCGGCCTCCAAAAGCCCTCACTTGCTTCCCCTCTGCTTTTTCATGCTGCCGATGCATGTTCGAATGGTCAAAGATGGCTTGACGAGACGCCCGGAATAGCAAAGATAGGTGTCACTGTCATCACTCGGAGCATCATCCATGGCCAGTTTCGGAGTCGCCGTACCGGAGGAAGCTACGCGGAAGGCTCCGGCCAATGCACATCTGCACAAGGCTCGGCCTTGGGGAACAATACGCGTCTCGCTGCTCCAGTCTCCAGCAGCGTTTTGGTTACCGGGCGGTAAATTTGGATACCGCCCAGTATCCGTGTTTCTCGCTACCCCACGAGACCGAGCAAAAAAAAATCGAAATTTTTGGAATTGAACGGAGATATTATTGTTAAGTAAGGTACAAAATCAACTAAAACGCAAAAGTAGCTGTGGTCTGGTGGTTAATATGACTCTGTGCAACCTGTAGGTCGTAAGTTTGAGTCCAGGTACTCCCATGAATTCATTATTTTTTTGCTTAACCAACTCTTCAATAAAAATTTAAAAGCACAATAGAAGAATCGAACACACGACCTCGGACAGCTTGTGGACAGAAGGCAAGTAGCTGCCACGGCGCCAACACCTAGCTTGTCTACCAATTGAGCTCAACACTATTATATTACGAGCCCAAAAAAGTTTGAATTCAAATTACGTTTAAAAATTTCGTGCGGTACTTCCTCGGGATTTTACGGTAACCGCGGTATCCGCGTTTCTCGCCCATCCTCGGAATTTTCTTGGGATTCGGTAGCCAAAACATTGGTCTCCAGTCCTCCTGCTCTGCTAAAAGTACCACAATCGCCAGTTGCCAACGCTTCCACCAGCGCGTGCACGTACCGAGACCGGCAATGGCGAGGTCTGCGCCCCCCTTCCTCCTCCTCCTCCTCCTCTTCGTCCTCGTCGCCGCCGCGGCGCCCACGGAGGAGCGTCCGCCCGTCACTCCCACCCTGGTCCAGTGCCACCCGGCGCAGGCGCAGGCAGCCTCCAACGCCAGCAGCGCCAAGAACGCCACGGCGTTCCGCGCCAACGTCCGAGCCCTCCTCGCGAAGCTCCCCTCCGCCGCTGCGCCCACAGGCTTCGCCTCCCTGCGGTCCACCGGAGCGGCCGGTCGCGGCCTCGCGTTCGCCCGCGGCCTCTGCTTCGGGTACGCCGCGCCGTCCGAGTGCCGCGAGTGCCTGTCCGCCGCGGCAAAGAAGCTCGCCGACGCCTGCGGCAGCCTCGGTCACCGCGCCGGCGTCTGGACGGACGGCTGCTTCGCGTCCTACGCCGACGCGAACGCCTCCTCGCCCAACTACGACGGCTTCCCGCACGCGTCATCTCCGGCGCTGAGGCGGTCGTCGCCAGCACCTCCTACGAGCTGCAGAGCCTCGCCGACCTGGCGTGGCGCATGGGGCCGGTCGTGGCCACCAGCGCCAGGACGCAGGTGGCCATGGACTGGACCGCCGCGAGGAGCGACTACAGGAAGAACAGCACGGTGCGCGTGCTGGCGCAGTGCGCGCCGGACCGCACGCCGGAGGAGTGCGCGTGGTGCGTCCAGTGCTCGGCGCGGGTGGCGGAGACCTGCGCCGCCGGCTGGTCCTGGTGCCCCCGGCACTCGGCGCGGGAGGGGGACACCTGCTGCTGGGGCCTCGACGCGTGGCGCGATGGCGTGGCGGGCGCCGTCGTCGGCTTCGACTGCTACCTGCGCTTCGACGTCGCCGTCGCCACCGCCGCTGCCACTGCCAACGCGCCGGCGCGGGTGCCCCTGCTGCACAGGATCGGTGAGCAGACAGAGCACACTGCCCGCTCTACTCTTCTTCGTCTTCGCTATAACCTATTACTAGCATCTATATAAGCGTTTGAGGCTAGGGTGAGGGCTTTTGGAGGACGGGGGCATTGGAACCCGTTTTCAAATACGAATTTTCACAATGCAAAAAAATTGAAATTTTTTTCTATACACTCTTACATATGTGTATTACGTGTGTGTAAAAATTCATAATCAAACACTTTCACACGTGGCGTATAAAAAAACAAAAATATATTTCTAAAATGGGTCGATATTATTTCTTGTTGGGCTGAATTTTTTTTTTGTACAGCCTACAAATTAGGAAATATTCAAATTATTTTCACAGTCGTTCGTGTGGAAACCATATAAGTTACCGTGGATTTTTATGTGTTTGTGGGTGTCATGCTACCTAGGATATGTTTAGCTTTCGTATGGTTGTGAGACTATTTTCTTTGGCTAGGTACTCAAGGATGACGTGTTGTGTTTATTGTTGTTAACTCTTGTTATATGATCGTCCAGTATATCTAGTCTCTCAAAAACCTTTCCATGACATCCTTTGTAATTCCACTTAATCATGTATAAATTACTTGCATTTGTAAAATATATTACTCCATTCGTTCGGAATTACTTGTCATGGAAATGAATGTATCTAGACGTATTTTAGTTTTAGATACGATCATTTCTTTCCATTTTGATGACAAGTAATTCCAGACGGAGGGAGTATGATTTAAGAGGATTTTCCTCTCCGAGTTATCTCTAAGTGTGCACCTTGTTGAGTACAAGACCCTTTGTGCACACATTTAGGGAGAATCCATCTACATCATGGAACCCATGCTCATGCTCGTTGATCTGAATTGACACCTCTTTTTGCAAGCATTAATTTTGTATCACCAGTTGCCCAAAAGGGTAGATTGAAAGTGTAGTATGCCCTTTATTGTTGTTTTGGTAATGATGATGAAAAATCAGCATGACTAATGATGAATGCTAAGTGTATATTCAAGTATTAGTCCCCCGGTTGATTAGTGATATACTGATATGGATCAATGATTGTCGAAAATTCTAGTAGTTCTCAAGAACAATGTCATAAAGACTACCTCGTTTAGCCGTTTTTCCAAACTTTAAGATTGCAAGTTGGGAGGCGAAGGACAAGCTCAAGTCATGATTTTTTTTACCTCTTCCCTCTCCTTAGTCCAAAAGCCTTACCAGATCACAAGCTATATGCATCAAAAGAGGCACTCTCAAATCTCAATGGACGCGAGTCTCCGGTCATTTTGGTCGGAGTCCCTGGCCAGGCGCAGTAGCTGCTCCTCCTCTTCTTCTTAGCCAAGTAGTACAACAGAGTCAGTGGGAATTATTTTGATCTCATCACGATGGAATGGACGCAATGGCTGCAGGGAAGCTGATGAACGACCATCCCGTCCTCGCCGCGGCGTTCGGGATAGTCGGCGGCGGGCTGGTCGCGGTAGCTGTCTACGTGCTGATCGTGGGTATTTGCTGCTGGATGGGGAGGAGGATCGGGCCCATCAACAACGCCCCAGCTGTGCCAGTCGCAGGTACAAACTGATCTGTGCCAAGTAAAGGATGTTCTTTCTGTTGTGCTCAAATGCTAGCTGAGTAGAGTACTTTTGCTGGATGTGCACTGCAAGAGATGATCTGAATCCTGAACGTCCTATGTTCTATGCTCTGAAATGTGAAATCTGAGTACGGATTTAACCACATCTGAATTGCTCGTCTCCCTGCAGCCCCGGCGTTCGTCCAGGCGGGAGTGGAGATGAACCCCCGCAGCCGCAGCCCAGGGTGATGGTCTGACTGGGCGATCGATCTGCACTGCAGCTGAAGCAACAACGTACCACTCCAGTAGGTCAAGTCTGTAAATAAGTAGGCATGCGTGGACTAAGCAGTAGCAGCAGCAGTAGTTTGGAGTCTTCAAGCTGCAGATCTCTTATATAGAAAAGAGAAACATAAGCATTGAACCTTTAATCCTTGATGATCGACCATTGATGCCCATGCTAGTATGCTACGACATGCGAGTTATCGGGCTATTCACAAGTAGTTACCGTCGCGATGAAATGATGAAACGTAAAAACCCTTTTGGGACGTTTTTGCGACCTAATTCTGAGCTATCAAGTTATCATCATCCAGTAATATGTGAGTTACCATGCTGTTTACATATTGTTATTGGGTTCAAAACTTGTCTCAGTTGGGTGTTTGCATTTTGTTTATGCTCTCAAGTTACCAGGCTATGATGTGTGGGTTAGCGGGCTATTCACGAGAAATTATCATGATGAAAACTAAAACTTTTTGGACTGTTTAAGCTATTTTTTTCCGAGCTCCGATATCATCATCCGGTAATATGCCAGGTACCATATTGTTCACATGTTATCGACTTTATTTAAGGAAAAATCCAAAAGAAATCTTGAAGTTGTAGACGAAAGCCAAATCAAAACCCAAACTTTGAATCTCAGAAATTGACGCTCTGAACTTGCAATCCCGGTCTATTTTAGACCCTAGACCTGTTTGGCACATTGGGAATACCACAATCCCGACCGGGATTACTTGCTACTCAGAATTTGGGCTGGCCCACTTTACCAGAACAAGAATTCGTGCAGTTTAAAAAATGTTGACGCATTTCTAATATTATCCAGAAATTCGCAAATGCTTTTTATATTTTTCGCACAAATTCAGTTCCTTTTTTGTTTTTTAAAAAATGTTAAGAATTTTGAATTTTTTTTCATATTTTTTAAAATTGACTGTAATATAGAAGAAAATCACATTTGTCAAAAAACTTCAGAATTTCAGTAGTTTTTCAAATGCTACGAAAAATGATATGGATTTTCCAAAATTGTGTCACATTTTTTAAATAATGTTTTTTCAATTTCATAAACTATTTGTGTTTTGGAAAACACAGAAGCAACAAACTTCAAATTTATTTTCTGGTCAAAAAAATTATTGAAAATGTAAAAAAATTTGGAATGTATGAACATTTTATAAAGTTTGAATACTTTTTGAAAATTCTGAATACTTAAAAAACAACTATTTTTTGAAAAACAATCAATTTCGAAAAAGCAATCACTTTCTGAAACATATTTTTTTGAACCCAGATTTTGTTTTAAAGTGCAAATGCTTTTTGAAAACTTTAAAAATGGAAACAAAATAAAAAACCTGAACAAATGTGTAAAGAATTGTTTGTGACATCTAAAAAATATCACGAGTTTAGAAAAAAGTACGTGGCATTTCAAAAAATGTAACATTTCAAGACTGTTCACGAGTTCAAATAAATGTGCTTGTGACATTTTCAGAAATAAGTGTATACAATGTAAAAGAAGTTTGCATGATGTAAAGAAATGTGTCATACCCTTAAAAGTTTACATAATTTTAAAATGTGTAACAATGTAAAAAATGTTTGTGCAGTTTTACAAAAAAAAATATTGTCATTAACAAATGTAAACATGTATTTGAAAAATATTACCATGTATTCTATTTTTTGGGAAAACATCTATCTAATTCTTTTAAAATAAAGTGTATCAAAAATATATTTGCACTAAGAATTTACTATGGATATTGAGAATAATTAGACATGTGTAAAAAAGAAAACCAGTTACCGGTAAAGAACAAAACAAAGGCAAAAAAAGAAAAAATATGAAGAAAATCAAGAAAGAAGCAAAAGAAAAGCATTGAACCTTTAATCCTTGATGATCGACCATTGATGCCCATGCTAGTATGCTACGACATGCGAGTTATCGGGCTATTCACAAGTAGTTACCGTCGCGATGAAATGATGAAACATAAAAACCCTTTTGGGACGTTTTTGCGACCTAATTCTGAGCTATCAAGTTATCATCATCCAGTAATATGTGAGTTACCATGTTGTTTACATACTGTTATTGGGTTCAAAACTTGTCTCGGTTGGGTGTTTGCATTTTGTTTATGCTCTCAAGTTACCAGGCTATGATGTGTGGGTTAGCGGGCTATTCACGAGAAATTATCATGATGAAAACTAAAACTTTTTGGACTGTTTAACCTATTTTTTTCCGAGCTCCGATATCATCATCCGGTAATATGCCAGGTACCATATTGTTCACATGTTATCGACTTTATTTAAGGAAAAAGTCCAAAAGAAATCTTGAAGTTGTAGACGAAAGCCAAATCAAAACCCAAACTTTGAATCTCGGAAATTGGCGCTCTGAACATGCAATCCCGGTCTATTTTAGACCCTAGACCTGTTTGGCACATTGGGAATACCACAATCCTGACCTGTTTGGCGCATTTCTAATATTATCCAGAAGTTCGCAAATGCTTTTTATATTTTTCGCACAAATTCAGTTCCTTTTTTGTTTTTTAAAAAATATTTAGAATTTTGAAATTTTATTCATATTTTTTAAAATTGACTGTAATATAGAAGAAAATCACATTTGTCAAAAAACTTCAGAATTTCAATAGTTTTTCACATGCTACGAAAAATGATATGGATTTTCCAAAATTGTGTCACATTTTTTAAATAATGTTTTTTCAGTTTCATATACTATTTGTGTTTTGGAAATCACAGAAGCAACAAACTTCAAATTTATTTTCTGGTCAAAAACATTATTGAAAATGTAAACAATTTTGGAATGTATGAACATTTTATAAAGTTTGAATACTTTTTGAAAATTCTGAATACTTAAAAAACAACTATTTTTTTAAAAACGGTCAATTTCGAAAAAGCAATCACTTTCTGAAACATATTTTTTGAAACCAGATTTTGTTTTAAAGTGCAAACGCTTTTTGAAAACTTTAAAAATGGAAACAAAATAAAAAACCTGAACAAATGTGTAAAGAATTGTTTGTGACATCTAAAAAATATCACGAGTTTAGAAAAAAGTACTGGCATTTCAAAAAATGTAACATTTCAAGACTGTTCACGAGTTTAAATACATGTGCTTGTGGCATTTTCAGAAATAAGTGTATACAATGTAAAAGAAGTTTGCATGATGTAAAGAAATGTGTCATACCCTTAAAAGTTTACATAATTTTAAAATGTGTAACAATGTAAAAAGTGTTTGTGCAGTTTTACAAAAAAAAATTGTCGTTAACAAATGTAAACATGTATTTGAAAAATATTACCATGTATTCTATTTTTTGGGAAAACATCTATCTAATTCTTTTAAAATAAAGTGTATCAAAAATATATTTGCGCTAAGAATTTACTATGAATATTGAGAATAATTAGACATGTGTAAAAAAAGAAAACCAGTTACCGGTAAAGAAACAAAACAAAGGCAAAAAAAGAAAATAATATGAAGAAAATCAAGAAAGAAACAAAAGAAACCAAAAGTTAACTAAGAAAGAAAAACCAGATAAAACCAACGAAAAGGTAAAGTATAACGAAGAAAAAACCCAGAGAAAACCCATGAAGACCAGATCGGCGCGACCGACTATGCTAATGGGCTGGCTGAATTCAGCGAATACCAGCTAAATCGTCTCAAGGTTGAAATAAGACTGGAATCAGAAAGTTTGGTGTGCTGATTTCAGGGATTGAGAGTTCAGAGTTTGATTTAGCTTTCGCATATAAATTGAAGGTTTGTTTTGGAATTTTTCCTTTGTTTAAAATGTATCCCAGTGGGTCTTACGATAGCTTGTTTGAGCTCAGAAGTTATGAAACATATGCAAAAAGCTGGCGGTTTTGTCGTATGACATGTCTCAAATCTTATTTTATTTGAATGGTTAACTCTTTTGCCTTGGAAAATTTATACTTCGCGTCAAAAAAAATGAAATTTCCTGCCTATATCACTTTTACCGGCAAAAAGGCACTCTGCATAGACAAAATTCAGCCAAACCCCTCTCTGTTTAGCTCTTTGTCCACCTTCAGTCGTAGAGAAAAATCGAAAACAAAAAAACACACAAAGCGGACGTAGCCCAGTCCAGCATTGCGAGGACCCATCCTTTTCTAGCCCGTGTACTCTCCTACTCAAAAATGGACCTAATCCTGCACCTCCACTGCTCAGAAAAACTATGCAGCCCAGCCAGCCGATGGAGGGGCTGGAGGCCACGCCCGAGCAGCGAGCTGCGTCACTTCCGAACAGGGCTTTGAAATTCCATGGCAACAAATTTCATGGCCTCATTTGTGTGGTATGTTGGGAGACATCTTTTCTGCCGGGAATGCTCGCAATGGGGTAGAAAAGGATGCAGAGGCCACACAATTTGAGCGTGTATTTTTTTTTCAAGAACAAGCAAACACTGTTGCCTATAAATTATTTCTATAAAAAATGTTGGAGTACACGCCTCCTAGGGCTCTTCAAGGACGAGAGTGCCCTCCACTCGGTGTTCTTTGGGGTGGCGTGTCCCGAGGCAGCGGTGGCGCTAGTAATCCAAGCCTGTGGGGTCAGCCTTTGTAATCTGTGAGGTCAAAGTAGCTACTAATAGATAGGGGCCAAAGAATTATCAAAAACCTGTGGGGTCAGCTGACTCCACAGCCATAACGTGGCTTCGTCATTGTCGCGGGGGCCTCTCTGCGTCGTCTGATTTGCCCGAAAGGCGCGCCAGGGTAACCGGCCTGAGCAGTTCATTGAGGGTGGACCGAGGTCGTGCCTGGGGCCACTGTCATTGATCGGCGTTGGCCGTGCCCACGACCGCCTCTTGAGCAAAGGGTCGGCCGGATCTGCTTGTTGCCACCTTCGCCCCTCGAGGCAGGCCTCACACCAGTGTGCGCAGCCCCGCGCACAATGCTGAGTCCGGATTCACACTTTAGATTTCTGATTGGCAATCACATTACACTAGTGAGCCTTAAAAACAATGAATCCTGATAAACGGCGATCAATCGTCAGAAGGAAGCTCCCATTGAACGAATTAGTTTGCCCCATGAGCATTGATCGAGTGAACGATCGTGTTCTTTTTGGGCACCCCTATATCTCAACTTAAGCGAGATGGTAGGAACCCTTGCCGAAGGAGGACCGAGATGGGCCGTTTCAGGAGCGTGGGAGGCCACAACTTTTTTTATGTTTATTGTTTCGTTGTTTGCTACACTTAACATATTCTAATCATATGTACTACAAATAAACTTTATAAAAATATTTGATCAAATGTTGATCAAGCATTTGAGAAATGTTAAATATATATCAAAAAAATGTTTATCACCTATACGAAAAATGTATATAAAACATTTGGTCATGTATTTAAGAAAATGTTAATCAATCATTCGAAATTTATTGAACAAGTATTTTTAAAATGTTGATTACGCATTTGAAATTTGTCAAATGTGTATATAAAAATGTGTACCATGCATTAAAAATGATAAATATTTTATCAGGTAAATAAAAATTTAATAAAGAATTTGAAAACAATGTTGAAAAGGTATTTCAAAAATGTTGATCAACCATTTGAATCTTTTTAAATGCGCATAGAAAAAATATTGACCATGTATTAAAAAAGTATGATTTTTTATCATGTACATAAAAATGTTAATCAAGCGATTGAGAAACAATGTTGAACAAGTATCTGAAATATGTTGGTCAAGCATTTGAATTTTTTTAAATGTGTATAGAAAAAAGTTGACCAAGTATCGCAAAAATGATGATTTTTATCATAATGTGCATAAAAAATTGCAATCAAGCATTTGCAAAAATGTTGAACAAGGATTTGAAAAATGTTAATCAAGAACTTGGAAACTATTAAATGTGTATGGAAAAATGTTGATCATGTGTTAAAAAATGTTAATCTTGCATCTAGAAAATATTAGTCAAGAATTAAAAATATATATTAAATGTGTATATAAAAAAAGAAGACCTTGTATTATAAAAAATGTTAATCTTGTATTTGAAAAATGTTAATTAAGAATCTGAAAAAGTTTGGATAGGAAAAATGTTGACCATATATTATAGAAATGTTAACCTCATATTTGAAAAATGTTAAAAATATATACAAAAAAATATTGACCTTGTATTATAAAATGTTAATTTTATATTGGGAAAATGTTGAAAGCGTATTTGAAAAACATCGTTGACATATACCAAAAATCTAGAATGAAAAACAAAAAAATAAAGGAAACTGAAAAATAAAAAATAAACCAAAGGAATATATTCTGGTAGAATAAAAAGAATAAAATCATGACAACTAAAAAATAAAATGACCAAAAGAATATAAAATAACATTGAAACAGAAGAAACAAATGAAAAAAGAATGAAAAAATTGAGAAGAAAAGAAATAAAAGAGAGGAAAAAAATTAAAAAACCACAAAAAACAGAAAAAAGAGAAAAAATGGAGAAAAAACCCCCAGAAAACCAGTGTACAACTAGTTATTTTTCTTCTAGGTTTCACTCAGGTCATTTTATCGTGCTGGCTATCAGTGCGATGAAGATACCATGTGGGATCCGCGCACACTCCAATTTTTACTATTTTTTTTTAGAAAAAAGAATCGCTACTCCGCTTGCCAGACTACTCAATAGCCTTCAGCAAGACATCTCTAAGTCTCCGTGAATGCGTGACATAGATCTCGCAGTTCATTTTCGTTGCTCGCTATATCCCTTGTTCCAGCGGGACATAGATGTCATGTTACTATAATAAAATTGCCATGGTCCTATGACAACATTAAACAATAAAAACGTTTTATCTAGACAAGTCCAATAAATTTTCCATGGTCGAAAGATGTTTTTTTTTGCAAAGACAAAAAATGCTATCCTCTTAATAATAAAACTGTCATCCTCTTAACAAAAAATGACATATTATTAATAATAAAACTGTCATGTTTAAAAACAAACTTGACTTGCTGACATTAAAAAAATGTCATCCTATTAATAATAAAAATGCCATGTTACTAATACTAAAACTGCCATGTGACAAAGTTCAAGAAATTATGAAAAAAAATGCTACGTTATTTTCTTAAAAAATGCCATGTACCTAAAAAAACATATTTTGTCATTCAGTAAGAAAAAAGGAAAGAAAGAAGGAGGGACTGGGTTGGATCACAGGTTACCTGTGGAGGCTCACATCCTTAGGCTGCAGGCCGGCTTGGCAGTGCAGTGGACGGTATTGTTTTGAATGAGAAATTTGAATATTTGCCATTTTTAATATGTGGCTTTTTAAAATTGCCACTCTCAACACTGGCTTCGTAAAATTGCCACTCTGTTGGGAGACGTGTTTTCTGCTGGAAATTTGTGCTTACGTCTTTCCTAGTGCTTATAAATGTAAAAGGAAATGATAATCGATAAAAGGAAAAAAAAAGTGGCATGATAATCAAGAAGCCAACGAGCTGAGTGACAATTGTGCGAAGCCAATTTCGAAAGTGGCAATTTTGAGAAGCCACATATTGGAAGTGGCAAATATCCACTTTTCATGTTTTGAATAGGATAACGTATGCTGGGTTTTGTTCACGGCGACCGTGTAGGAGATATGCCCTAGAGGCAATAATAAATGTTATTGATTATCTCCCTGTTCATAATTATGTTTATGTTCCATGCTATAACTGCAATGATTCTCGAGTCTACAAATAAAACGAGGCTTGGAGGGAAACTCATGTGCACGTGTGGGATACTAAATGGTAAAATGTATTCCTAGTCTGGCCTCTAAGACTGGCTCAAGTATTGCATGATGATCCTGTTTTCCTGATCATGGGCATGGCTATGCCGGCAATTTTGAGGGCACAATGTTAGAAGAACATTTGTGTTGAATCGACCCAAATTAATGTTATGCTATGAGATACATTCGTCATAAGTTAATGGTTAATAACACAGAGAAGTTAATGTTTGCATAATTCCTTAGACCATGAGAGTATCGAGTTTCTTCATGCTTGCTTCATGAACTTTGGGGTTTGTTAAACGTCATCCGTAAATGGGTGGCTATTACGGCGGCTTACGGGTTCATGGAAAAGTAAGTGAAGTAACTTGATAGCTCAAGATTGGGATTTGCTCCTCCGACGATGGAGAGATATCTCTGGGCCCTCTCGGTGTTACGGTATCCATCATCGTCTGCCCAGACACTTTGCGATTTGATCAGGGGGTGCCGGAACACGGGAACGAGAAAAGAGAACAATACCGATAACGAGGTAACTGGCATAGTGGACAAGTTGTTGATCCATGGGGATGCCAACATGTCTCACCTCGGGTATTTGTAACATATCGCTAAGCAACAGGAATAGCACACGGCAACTGGAGGTTCACTCGAATATTTATTCGTGTGGGTATAGGGATCGATATGGGTGTCCACGGCTCCGATGTTGATCATTGATCGGAAGGGGTTCCAGGTCATGTCTATGCTTCACTGAACCTATAGGTCACACGCTTAAGGGTCATCTATCTGTTGAATACTAGACAGGGAGTCTGAGAGAAAATCACTGAAAAGTTTCGGACACCGGAAAAGTTTCGGACAGCGGAAATGTTCCGCAGACAGGTCACCGGAACAGTTTCGGTGAAACTGAAAAGTTGTTTCAGAGGATACCATAAAGTCAAATTGGTTTTGGCACATGCCTGATAATTCTTGGAGGGTGCCAGAATCATTCTGGAAACTTCTGGGAATTTTCCGGAAGAATAACCGGAAATGTTCCGGAGCTGCCGAAACCGCTTCAGATGCTTTTCACAGATGAAAATCACTATTCCGGAATTGTTCCGGATCGTATTGAAAATTATTTTAGTGGGTACTGGAAATGTTCTAAGCCCACATAAATATTTTTAGTTCGAACGGACGCTGAAAAATATCGTCATGAATAGTGAAAGTGCTTTTTGGATTACTTTATTGGAAACACTATTCGTGAATAGTGGAAACACTATTATGAATAGTGGGAAACACTATTGGGAGAAAATATCTCATGACTAGTGAAAACACTATTACGAAAAGTGGAAAACACTATTTATGAATAGTGGAATCACTATTATGAATAGTGAAAATATCTGAGGGCATTTTGGTATTTTTACCATAGTCTCTCATCCTATAAATAGGGGTGAGGAGGCAGCCCAAAATCCTCATCCTTGTGCTCTCATACACATGCTTTGCTTTGCAAGCTCTCTCTCTCCCTCCCAGCGAAATAGTTTCGTAGAGCCGAAAGGCTGTCTGGGTTCCGGCAGGAACTAGTTCTGGACGGCGAAGCCCTGCCGGATAGATGACACCGTATGTGTGCAACTCTGTAGAGAGATTGTAGTTTCGGTCTTAGTTCGAGAGTGCCTCCCGGAGGACTGTCTGTGTGACCGTCCAAGTTTTGGAGGTCCTCCCGAAGGGCTGTCCGAGTGACAGTCCGAGTTTCGGAGGTCCTCCCGAAGGGCTGTCCGCGACACCGTCCGGGGGGCTATGCGACCGCCTCCCGGAGGGCTGTCCGCAGGGCAGATGAGGGTATACATCCTCGCGGTTGGGAGGTTGTAAAATCCTAGCTGCGGGGATCTGCACCGCCGTTCGTCATCGACTCTACTTCCGCTGCGCTTCGAGTCGGTACGGATCAGGTCAAACCTTGTATGCAGTCTCCATAGTGGTCCTAGGCGTGCTCGCTATACCGGAAATTTTTGTTTTCTGTCGCGTTCCCCAACAGACCGCGTTTAAAATCTGGCGTGTCTCCTATCCCTGCTCCATGATTCGTGCAACAAATCCAACGAAAGAGAGCGCGTTCGTCAAGATTGGCCCCCTAGGACCGTAATCACAGGAGGAAAAAGCTGAACCAGGAACATGTAACATGTTTCTTTAAAAAAAGAGATAAACATTACGGGTGCTTGAACTTGTCACGAATGTGCACTTTGGTGTCTGAACTTATAAAATACATTAAACTGGTTTCATAACTTGACATGAACATGCATGTACGATTCAAATCTTGTTTTTATACGTTCATGACGCTGACGAGGCACGCTACAATGTAAGGGACAAGGCATGTGGCCTGGGTTTTTGCGAAAAACCTCCTAGAATAGATTTTTTTTCTTACAAAAAGACCCTCAGAGAGAAATTGATAATTAAAAAAATGATTAGTCTATTAATAATTAAAACTGGTCCGGGGTTCTAACCACACGCGTAGGTGTGCCCGACTAGCCAGTCGACCCGTTTAAATTTAGTGTCAAGAAAGCATGCATATACTTCATAAAACATAAAGTTGAAGAACATAAATTAAAAATATATTTTAGCAATATAGTGCCATTGATTTGAACCTGCTACCATGGGTTATTTAGTCGCCCAACATATCACTCCAGCCGACGACATTGAATGGTAAAATAATAATTTATAGGTTTATAACATAGGAAGCCCATGTGGCTAAAATGGACCACAACATGGCTCAATTTTCAACATGTTTTTTTTCATTCCATTTTTTAATATGTAAATTATCATCGTGTTACAAACAATATACATATATTTCAACAAATTACGTTAAAAAGTTCATATAATTTCATAAAATACCTATGCAATAATTGAAAAGAAATACAGATAATAAAATTATGAATTTTGAATATATATTATAATTTGAAAAATATTCACATTTTATTAAAATATTAAAGTAATTTTAGAAACATTCATATATTTAAATAAGTTATCATATAAAATTTTAAAATTTCTACATTTGTAATAAACTATTTATGTAGTATATCAATGTGTTCATGCTTTTACAAAAAATGTTTTGTTTTAAAAAGTTTATTTAGTTTGTGTTTTTTCTAGGAAGATAAATACAAGCCTAGTGCGTCTTTGGACTGCGGATCCTCACATGAATAGTTCTTGAATCATATAAACATTTTAATTATTCATGAATATTTTCAATTTTATGAATATGTTTATAATAACATGTGAATTCTTTTAAAATGTCATGAAGATTTTTTGCATTCTTTTGAAATTATGTTATTTATACACTCATAAAGAGTACTTGTAATATCGATACATGCATTGGCTGTAGTGGCATCCATGCCTAGTCTACAAGCTTTGGTCCGATGTTCGGGTCATAGACCCAATGTTCTTTTTGCTGGATTATTAAATTCTTTTTATTTACTTCGCTTCATCAAATGTTTATAAATGTAATCAATCATTAAATATCAGCAAACGTGAAGTTATTGAGTGACTAGCCGTATGCACTCGACTGGTACGTCGCTGGTTCTATCCAGGGCATCAGTTTTAGTTTTTATCTTATAATTATACTCCTAGTTTTTGTAATAATTTATAAGTTTCTCCCCGAAGGCCTTACCGTCAGAAAATAATTTCAAGGGTTTTTCCGTAATAAACAAGGCCACATACCCTTGTCACTTTTTTTTTTGCGAAAACACACACCCTTGTCACCGACAATGGGCCCCATGGCATGCTAGCGCGCCTTCTCATTTTCGCGGCTGTATACAAACACCATTTGAACCATATATGCTCGTCCATGTCAAGTTATAGAATCAGTTTAATGTATTTTGCAAGTTCGGACACCAAAGTGCACATACATAACAAGTTCAAACACCACTTGTGTATTTACCTCTTAAAAAAATAGACTGCGCCTCTTGTGAAAGAAAATCATGCATCTATGGGAAATAAATTAACGCTTCTCACAAAAACGAAAGAAAATAAAACACATTTTTTTCCATTTCTTAGAGGCACCACCGTGTCTTTCGCAAAAGCAAAAGCAAAAAAATGCTTTTTTTCATTTTTGAGAGGCACAACTGTGTCTCTTGCGAAAAAAATGCATCGTTTCTAAAAGGCACAACCGTGTTTCTCAGAGAAGCAAATCCACGCCTCTCATGAAAGCAAATTTGTGCCTCTCGCAGAAGCAAATTCGTGCCTCTCGCGGAAAGAAAACACACACACACATATATTTTTCGTTTTTGAGAGGCACGGCCGTGCCTCTCAAGGAAGCAAAAAATTAACGCGTGTTTTCAAGCTTTTTTTTTCAAGATCTCAGAAAGATCGTTGAAAAACCGAAAAGCCAAAAACTATCTAAAAAGCCGATAACGCGTGTGGTCAAATAAGAAAAAATTAGAAATCGGAAGGAGCACTAGAACGCGACACATGACGACGGCCGGCGCACTCTCAGCCCACTCCCTGATGACCCTTCCAGGGCTCCTGAACGAGTAGTCGTTCGTTAGTTGCTCTCCTGAATGACGGTAGCTCATTTTTATTTTACCGAGCGCTTTCACTGTGTTGCCCCTTCGGGTCATTGCGCTGTGTTCTACTTCGTCGTTCATGCGCGTCAACTTCTATATGATATGCGGCATGGTGCCTTCCTAGGCACCGGAACACACCGTCTGTGCTGGTCTTCGTCATGGTGTCGGGTTTTTCCTCGCCTACTTTGAGCATCGCAGGCGCGTTCCTAACATAGCCGCCGTCGCTGCCTTGTCAGGCCACCGCCACCGCTCTTCTTCCCTGTCCATGACGAATACTTCGACACCGGCCACCACGACTCGACATCGACCACAACCTCCATCGCACAACTACCTCGACCAGACTACACCACTCTACGCTCTTGGCTACATTGACATCAGCATAAAGGGCTATCACCACGCTTGAGCAACTAGTCGGTTCCTTCTACAGTCAATGTGTCTGCCATGCGACGACTGCAAGGGGATGTTACCGCTACGACTGCGAGGAATGTTAGAGATATATTTGATAGTCAAGATTGCCCGGGATTAGATAAACTTATTTCCATTTTATTTTTGGGAGGTATCTTATTTTCTAAATCTTGTACTCAATACATATTCACATTCGAGGCTCAATAATATATCCACTGTATTGTTTGAGCCCATGGGGCACGTCTGATCGGGTGGAATTCTTCCCAAGATGGCAAGAGGGTCGAGCTAAGCGACGATGGGCGAACGAGAGGGAGCTGATCGAGAGCGTGCGTGAAGTTGTTGGCCAATCTCCGGTTAAAGCGGCCATATCGAAAAAGTTCCAGCGAGCGATATGTACGCAAGAACGGAGCAGCTAGGCAGCTAAGCTACCCATCCATGATCCCTCCCATCTCCATGCGGAACACGAGACGAGATACGTTGGCGATCTCTGTAGGAATAATATACTACGTATATCGTGTGTATTCTAATTGATCTTGTAATAATCCTGCTATTGCTCCATTGAGGAACCTTGCGGCACTTGGCCATGCGTGGCATTCATGATCTCCTCCTTCCTACCTTGCGCACTTTCACGATACAATACATCCAATCGTATCAGAACCGAGATCAGAGACGCCCTAGCCGCCACTCGATGCTGAACACATTGAACGCAGCTTGCTGGCAATGTCAACCGGTTGAGCTGTGAGATTGTGCTCTCCATGGATGCATGTTCCCGGTTGACTTGAGCACATACATGCAACCTACCATCGCTTGAAGAAACAAAAAACAAAAATTTACATGAACATCATGCATGGCATGCGTGGATGCTGATTTTCAGGTTCAGCTTGGACCTATAAGTAGGCCTGGCCTGCAACACATCAAGTTTCCTTCACCCATCTTCGATCAACTCCCTACTCCCCTCTCTCTCTCACGAACAGCCAGCCTCGCTCAGTAGTACTAGCAACAATGGCTGGTAGTGACAAGAAGCTTGCCTCCTTGGCTCTGCTGCTAGCATTGCTTGGTTGCCTGGGGCGCACGTGCCAAGCGAGCTACGGGTTTCCCTATCCGTTGGTCCCTTTCTTCCAGGTCAGAACACTTTCTCCAGCCCTGTCGCTCACCTTCGGTCACTACCCCAAGGTCAAGAATACTTGCTATGGAGTGGAGACGATCGTGAGGGACATTGTAAAGGAGGAGGTGGACCGCGACCGTGGCATCGGCGCCGGGCTCATCCGTCTCTTCTTCCACGACTGCTTTGTCCAGGTATATATCTTTGGCATGTATTGTTGAAGTGTATATATGGATCTTCCAAAAACAAAAGTGTACATATGGACCCACTAGTCATATCCATCGGTTTAGATTTTTGATTGCGTTAACCAGCTAATGCATGAAGCTTTGAATGGTTGCTTTTCATTTGAGGTACTAAACAGATCGGGTATTTTTATGCCAGGGCTGTGATGCGTCGGTCCTCCTTAACACTACCACCACGTCTAATGAACCGACGGAGATGGAAGGCATCCCCAACAAGGGCAGTCTCCGCGGCTTCGAGGTGATCAACAAGATCAAGAAGAACCTCGAGGACACGCCCGGGTGCGAGCGTGTCGTCTCGTGCGCAGATATCGTCGCCTTTGCTGGGCGCGACGCCACCTACTTCCTCAGCAACGAGGCGATATACTTCGAAATCCCATCCGGCCGGTACGATGGGCGCGTCTCCCTCGCCAGCGAAACCCTCCCCAACCTGCCCCCGCCCTTCGCCGACATCAAACAGCTCGAGACTATGTTCCAAAACAAGGGCCTCACCCTCGACGAGATGGTCACCCTCTCCGGCGCACACTCCATTGGCGTCTCCCACTGCTCGTCCTTCAACGGGGATCGCCCCACGACCATGAACTCCAGGTTATCTGCCTTGGTGACAACTAACTGCAGCAGCGGCGGCAACCCTACGGTGGATCAGGACATCAACACCCCTCGAGTCCTCGACAACCAATACTACAACAACGTGCTTAACCACGAAGTGTTGTTCAAATCGGATGCCGCGCTCGAGTCGTCCAACACAATTCAATCCGTGAAAGATAACGCTAAGTTCGCTTTTAAGTGGGAGGAAAAGTTTCGGCAAGCCATGGTGAAGATGGGAAACATCGACGTCAAGACCAGCAAGAACGGGGAGATCAGAGAGAAGTGCTGGTCTGTCAACTACTAGAAGTGGTACCTCGTCTTGATTCCTGACGCTGGACATCGATCGCGATTAATTTGTGTGTGCTTTTATAGACTTTCCATTATTGTTCTTTATTTAATTATTATTTTGCACTAAGGTTGTGTTACTCAATTGATCATGAATTTCCTTAAACAGTAGCATGAATCCGTCTGAAGTTATTGAGCTAATTTGGTACCCGGTCGGATCGAACGACTGCGAACGTACTATCTAGTTTGGTAAAGTGGATTCCCAGTGGGATAGACGGGATATAGCCTAGTTAATCTTTTTTTCGGCCAATACTCGACGTCGGCCGCTCCATGTGTCGCCGGCGCTTGTAGCATGGCCGGCTCGCAGTCGCAGCCCCTCACCGTTAGGGCCATCGTCATCGAGTATTGGCCAATTGCTGAAGTTCTTTATACTGCAGAAAAACTGTGCCATGAATCCGTCTGAAATTATTCAGCTTGTATTACGGAATTTTGCTTCAGACCTTTTACAATACATCAAAATAATATGAGCCGTTCATCTTCCGTCATTCAATAGACTAGATCTATCAATCTCTACTTTTAAAAAAACAGTTCGCGGTCGTGATGGTAGGTTTGTCTCACCTCCCTAACAATGTTTTTTTTTGTTTTTTTTCGTCCCACCTCTCATCATCATCTCTCATTGGTTTCTTTTCGTATCACCTCTCGCAAAAAAGAAAATCTAAATGGATCAGAACGTTTCATATAGGTGCAAGCTATTTAGTACTGTCTTTATATGAAAGAATCAAGGACTCCACTACGTAGCGGCGCGGCATGGCTGGCTTCCCGTGCGGCGGCTCTCTAATCCCCGTTTTAGGTGTGCACATGTTCTGCACCATTCGTGACCCCTCAAAATGATGGCTTTCTTATTGGGCCGTCCCCAAACGAAGGCTTTCTTACTGGGCCGACTCACCTCGATCAAAAAAATGCTCATTCCTTACTGGCTTCCTTGATCTCAAAAATAATAATACTGGCTTCCTTTTCCAAGAACGAAAACTGACAGCCAATACATCACAGTAGCAGAACAGAGAGGGGATCTAGATTAAAAACACAGCAAAAATACATTTACTCGTCATCCCACGTCTCTCTTTCAAACATCCTGGACAAGAAACAAAAAGATCCATGGTTTTGCTTGCTACATGGGCATCGAATTGGCACACAAAAAAATCTCCAGTGTTTTGCTTACTTCGTCAGCACACAAAAAAACTCCAGAAACTTGTTTACATGCTTTGCCATGACATGTAGAAACCTCCATAGCTTTTCTTCATAAGGCTGATTTGTTTTCCACCTTCCCGAACACAAAGGAAGAAAAACGTGTTAGCTGATACGTTTTTAATCTCGTGAAATCTTTGAAGGTTGGTGAAGGGGACAACAAACAACTTTCACATAAGTCGAATCTCAGTATTGCCAGTCTGGCTGACATGTTTGAAGGAAGCTTCAATGTGTACTTGTTGCCAGGTTATTTTCTCTATTTCCAATCTAATTTCCAGGTAAACCTACTTTCCAGTATAATTATGCCTACTTGTCATGATGTTCCAGATTAAAAAAGGTTTTACCTTGTACTAGTATTGCCAGATAAAAAACGTCCTAGTTACCAGAATAATTTGTATGTAACATCCCAAAATTTCATTTTGGAATGTTATGAATATAGCTATGCATCTATCATCATCATTGCTTGATTGTATGTGTTTGTTGAAATATCTCTTCTGGATTTCAGTAAGCTCTTTCTACTTTTCCCTAAGTTGCTTTCAACTATTTGAAATTTTGGTTAAAAGTTCAAATAAGAGAGGAGGAACATGACACTCCACACCAGGGACTAATTGGTGATATATTCGAACAATAATAACCAGGAGTTATTTTGAAAATATTTGCAAAAAGGGTTTAAAAACAATTAGGCAATTTCTGAAAATATTATTTTTTTCAAAGTGTTCAAATGACAGAATAGAAATGTTCATTAAATAGCCTTTATTATTCTGTTAATTTTGATATATAATACCCCTATATTTAGAGACGGTTTGAATGCTTTAAAAGCTTTTGAATATCTCTGGAAAAGTATTAAAAAGAAACGGTAACCGTTTCCGGTATTAAACGGGCCGGCCCACGGCAGTTATTCGCGCCTTTACTACCGACCGGCCGACCGCGCGTAATGGGCACGCCCTCCTCTCACTGACGCTGGACCCCACCTGACCGACCGTTTCACCGAACGGTCATTTTCTTCTTCCCCCCGCGCGCGTCGGACCCGACGCCGGCCGTTTCCTCCCCTCGCCGGATCTCTCTCCTCTCTTAACTCCCTCTCACTCCCCGCACTCCTATATAAGCCGGCCACTCCCCGCATCCATTTTCCCCCGAGCCCCCTCTCTCTCTCGCTGAGACGCTGCCGCAATTGCTCGCCGGAGCTCCCACCCTCACCGGACCTCCCATCGACCGTAGCCACCACTTCTGACCACCGTTCGCCCCACCGTTGCCACCAGTCGACACCGGAGGCCCGTCGCCGTCGCCCGGACCACTTTCCCGTCTTCCCCGACCACCTGAACGCCTCGTCGTCGTCCTCGCCGCCTTCGGATCCACCAGAGAACCCCGACGCCGGCGACTTTACCCCGTGAGCATTCCCCTCCCTCCGATCCAAAACCAACGACTAAGATTAGATAGGATTTAATCCGAACCGTTATCCTCTTCCGTCCGGTCGCCCGCTCGAAATCATCTAACACACGCGCTAGCCAACCAATAGGATTGCGCCACGTAGCCCCCCTGACCGTCGCAAATCATTTTTTTCTTTCTGTTTTTGTTTTAATTAACAGAATGTTTTCAAAATTTGTTTTGCTTATATATTTTAATCTATTTAGTGTTTTGAGTTGATTCTTTTTGCAATAGCTCAAATTTTTCATGTAGTTTCACCCTGTACTTTTAAATTTCAAAGTTGAACTATAAAATTTGAATTTAATCAAATTTGCTCAAAATCTTCAAATCTGAATAACTAGAGTTTGAAAATAGTTTTTCACATGAATCTTTTTGCTAATGTTTGGTATTAGTTAGGACTACCTTCATGCTTAGTTTGAAGATATTTAGGATATATTTGATAGTGTTTTAGCTATAAACAGAATCTGCTTAGTATTATAATATAGTTTTATAAACTCAATTTTAATTAGTTTGATTTAGAATTGGTTTTATTTGTTTATTAGGTTCTGTTAGTAAACATTTAGTGTTTTCACTCACTGATAATAAAAATATAAATTTGCTTAGTTTAATTTTATTTAACATAGGAATCACAACTTCTTTTCAAATAGGCATAATTTGATTAAAACAACTAACTAGTAATAGTTTTGTTTTGCTCTCTTGTTAGTAAAACTATATTTGTTCCATTTAGTGTTTATCAAAACTTTTACAAACTTTACAAAAGTTTTCTCAACAAACTTAGATTCAAAATAGTTTTATTAAGATAGTAGTGTTTTATCAATCACCTCCTAGTAAACAAAACTTTGTGTGTTTTCTTACTTGAGATTTGTGCATTGTTTTGTCTTGATTGTTTACTAGTTCTTGGTTGATGTTATGAGTTGTTATTTTTGTTGTATACTTATTTGAGTGCTTGTTTGTTTCGTTAGATTATCCGGAGTGCGAAGCTTGTTACTTAGAGTCACTCGTGTACGAAGATCATCAATCAGGCAAGTCACTTTGATCATGTTTACCCATGTTTTATATGCATTAGTTCTACCATCTCCCCAAATGCATGCAAGATAGGTTAGTTGGAAACTTGGTTACATTGTAGTAGTATCATGTGGTAGGTACCCCCCCTCAACCTCTTTGACACATTGGCCCCGAGAAACGTTGTTTTACCTTTTGCTATGCTATTAGTAGACGGGGTTGGTTGTGTGATTCATGAGAGTTGAGAGAGTTAATAATTTCAAGACCTACATAAAGATCAAGATTTACAAGACTCCAAGTTTTCAACATACCTCTGGGTGGATGATGGTTGAACGGCACCCTGGAGAAACCAGTGGATTTGCCTAGGTGATGCTGGAGATGGCCAGTATTCACGCGGAAAGGTCCACCCAAACACAAAGAGATGGATGGATGCTTTAAAACCCAAGGCTTACCTGCACAGCCACAAGTCATTATGGGCTCTGGCTTGGTTGGATACCGTGGTGACCCTGGACAGGCGGTGCTACGAGAGGTAGAAGAACGGTAGGAAAGGATGGGCACCGACAGAGTCGCAGGGAAACCCTTGGGAAGACCATGTTTTGGTCATCCGTTTCTCAAACACCCTGAAGTGCGAGAAATCAAACGGAGGCGACCAAATCTTGTGGGGAACGTGTGCAAAACTCTGCAGAGTACAAAACCTAATCGATTAGCCGTGTCCACGGTCATGGACGACTTGAGCCAAAGGAATTGAAACTTCCGGAACTCTCAACACAATTAATATGATGATGTGGGTATTTAATAATTTTGGGTATGAGAATTGGTTGGTGGAACCATCTCAGTAATCAACCAACTTAGTAATATTTTGCTTAGCCCCTCCCTTGATGTAGGAAAAAAACTTGGCTTTACGCAAAAAACTTACACCACCACCTGCCATATATGCATATAGACTAGCTGATTATTTTCACACCTCTACTGTGACTTTGCCGGCATATTCCATATGCTGACCTACACGGCTGCAACGTATCATGTTGCAGAGTACTTTTCCGACCAGGAGTGAGGACACGTTCTATGCTCAGTGAGATGCCCTTGGAGTCAGATGGACTCACCTACCTTCGACGCTTCCGCAAGATTTAGATATTCTCATGAGTTGGCTTTTAGCCACTTTATTGTAATCTTTATTGTAATAAAGGACTCAATATGAGATTTCGATTAATATAATGCTGTGTGATTTCCCTTTGATATATACATTGATGTACCGTGTGTGTACTAGCATGATCTTGGGATGGTACGGAAACACCGCAGACTTGACCTTTCAGGTCGGGTCGTTACATTGTACCTACTTGCCATGATAATCCAGCTTAAAAGAAGGGTTTGCATTGCACTAGTTTTGTCGGATAAATACGCCCTAGTTACCAGAACAATTCGTGCCTACTTGCCACGATGTTCCAGATTTAAAGAAGGTTTTACCTGTACTAGTATTGCCAGATAAAAAACGTCCTAGTTACCAGGATAATTTGTACCTACTTGCCACGATAATCCAGCTTAAAAGAAGGTTTTGCATTGCACTAGTTTTGCCGGATAAATACGCTCTAGTTACCAGAACAGTTCGTGCCTACTTGCCATGATGTTCCAGATTAAAAGGAGGTTTTACCTTGTACTAGTATTGCCAGATATAAAACGTACTAGTTACTAGAATAATTTGTACGTACTTACCACGATAATCCAGCTTAAAAGAAGGTTTTGCATTGCACTAGTTTTGCCGGATAAATACGTCCTAGTTAACAGAACAATTCGTGCCCACTTGCCATGATGTTCCATTTTTTAAAAGGGTTTGTATTTTACTAGTTTCTAGATAAAAAAATGGCCTACTTTCCAGTATAACTGTGCCTACTTGCCATGATGTTTCGGATTTAAAATGGATTATATCACACTAGTTTTGCCAGATTAAAACGCCCTAGTTACCAAAATAAGTTGTGCCTACTTGCCATGATGTTCTAGATTTTTTAAAAAATATTTCCATTCTACTAGTTTCCAGATAAAAAAGTGTCCTACTTTCCAGTATAATTATGCATACTTGCCATGATGTTACTGATTAAAAAAGGAAAAAAATGGTAACTATTAACTGCTGTTTTGACAAATACTATTGGAAAAAAGTGGCAATTGATACGAAACAATGTGATAAAAAGGGGAGTAAAATTGTAAAACTAGAAACCTTATTGGTTGCCCGCCTACCACCTGCAACTGGTTCCGGCCGGCTCTTCAGAAACCCCTGCTCATTTTTTAAACAGGGAAAATGCCGTTAAGGGAGAGGGCCGCAGATTAAAGAAAGAAACCATGGTGTGCGATATAATTGACAAACAGGACATGCATGTTGTAAAAATAGTACTACTAGACAAGTATAGGTCTCTAAAAACTGAACAAAACATTTTACATCACCATTCCTGGGAAGTGCCACAACATCTCTCGAAGTTTCGCGTTACATCTCACATGTATGCGTACGCTAGGGATTTTCGGCAAGGGTAGGGATACGAGAATGGCAAACTCAGCAACCTGTATGTCAACTGATACAACTAATCTGGAAATTAGACATGACTAATCTGGAAACTAGGTGTAGGTGAGTATAGAAATCCATCTTTGGCAACTTGACACAATCTAGTTTGGAAACTGATACAACCAATCTGGTAATTAGAGATAACTAATCTGGCAATTAGAGTAATCAGGAAACTTGGTGTGCAACAAATCCATCTTTGACAACTTGAGACAATTAATTTGGAAATTGGTACAACAAATCTGGCAATTAAAGACAACTAATCTGGAATGTGTGGGCGTCAGCCTAGGGGCATACCTTTTTTCTTTCTTTTTTTCGCCATGCACACGCGTTTCGGGTCATGGTTTAATGGTTAGTGCGTGTAGGAGCCTCCGCACGACAAGACCTACGCGTGGTGCCGCTGCCTAGTCAAGCCCTTATATACATGCTATGCAGCATCAGAGGCACCTACACACGGAGACAACGCCAGCCTACTCTACCCAGGATGTCACTCCTCTTCAATAACCCGAAGCTCCTGCTGCTGCTTCCTAGGTTTTGTCACCAGCCGATGATACCCTGGATGCCACTAGTGAGGCTCCCACCGATACAACACAAATTTACTAATCTAGAAACAACCGAGATGCCAGCTGAACATGAGATGGACCACCGATTGGAACGCAACATCAACGACCTAGATCATCCGACCACCAATAAATACACCGCGTCTGATGATGCCACTCAAAGTCTTGAACCAGCTCCTCGTGTATCTGATTCAACTGCATCTCTGAGGATGGAACTACGGACCCAAGAGGCATTATCAGATTATGGATTCACGTGATGCTGTGCAAAAAATATCCGATAATGTGGCTGAGGTTACACATTTACAAAACACTGAGCAAATCCTCAACTTTCTACTGAAGATGGACTTCTCTACATCCACTTTTCCTGATTATGTAGCATATGGAAGCACTCACCAGATGCTTCCATCGAGCTCCAATAACTTACTGACTGAAGATGGCCAGCCAGGAAGGGCAAATAAAACAGAGCAAGGCAGCAGCAGAGAAGGGTTGAGCAGCGGCATAAATTGGGAAGAAACAACAGGAAGATTAGAAGAAGAAGCTGAAAATCCTCGCGGTGGATCATAAAGCCACGCCCCCTTTTTCTGGTTGGAGGCGTGACCTCCTTCTCCATTCTCGATCTTGTTCAGGTTCCCTTCACGGGTGAACCAGCACAACTGCCTTTTGTGGCGCTGGTGAACCAGCATCGGGCAGTCTCGGCGCACTGGCGGCGGCCTCTATGGACTGGGCGAGCAAGGAGCTCGACTAGACTGGCCGTCGCTCTTCCCGCTTGTCGTCGCCCCATCCCTCCCCCACCCCCCGAGTTCGACACACCACCCCAAAAAATCTCCCCCGACACACAACGATAATGGATGGAGGAAGGAGTAATCCTCATCCATCACCGGCGTGATTCCGCTTAGCTCCGCGCCACATCGTTCCCCTCTGCAAGACCGCAACCCAACCCGATTTGCCTCTCTGCAAAAGCCACCAATTCGCCCCTGCCCAACCCCCATTTCTGCGAGGCGAGGAATAAAATACACTGAGTGGACTCACCGGAGTTGCCTGCACGCTAGCGCCGGGGCGGGATCTGGAAGGGAGTCGGCGCCTCGTCCCCTCCTCGTAGTACGGTGAGCCCCCCACACCCCTAGGGATTGGGGATAGGAATGGGGAACGGAACAAAGACGATACGCAACGTCGCTCAGGCCAATTTGTTTTTGAAACAGTCCCCACCCTCTCCCTTTTGATCTCCACTAGCAATCAAACGGTACGCGTCGCTTGTGGGTGGATCTGTCTATCATGTGTGGTCGTTGCGCGCGTTCCGGCCCTGGGATGCCTTTCCGTGCGAATCATGACGAGCTGCCACACGGGAAGGACAGTGTGCGGCGCTTCTTATTAGATTTTCCCAAGAATCAATCATGACTAATATCTAAAGACCAAATTTAAATTAATTAATCTTACCATAAGTCGCTCAATCACATTAATTGCAATTTGCATACATCACCAAAATTACACAACCCCTTTGTTTTTTTGGTGCATCTCGCCCTCCTCACCCGAGTCCCTCTCAAGAAAAGAAATCAATAGGAAATCCTCCTTCCAAGTGAAGCACATCTTGACCAAGAAAACAAATCAGATGACAATCCCCTCTGAAATGATCCATTAACTACACATGGACATGTCTAAAGAAAAGAACAGGGTAGAGTCTCGTCTCTTGCTACATCACACCACACCTCTTTCCATGTCGTGTCTCCCGCGTCGGCGCACGATGTGGCACTATGGTCGTCGTCGTGCGTGCCATAACCCACGTCATCCATGGAGTCCTAGCCGGTCCAATCCGATGGCCCGCGTGATGATAGGTTCGTCCCACCTTCGTAACATTGGTTTATTTTTGTTCGGTGTCGTCGTTTTCTCACGGGGGGTGCACCGGGACGGCAGATGCCATGGGATGGCTTAAGTGGTGAGAGAAAGGATGTCGTGGAGATCCGGGACGGAATAGGGCAACAACACACGATGGTTTACCCAGGTTCAGAGCTCTCCGGAGAGATAATATCCCTACTCATGCATGTCTGTATTTGAGGTGTGTAGCAGTACAGAGTTGCTCCTAGAGCTGTTTGGGGAGGAGAGCCATGAGGCTTCTTGCCTCATGTGTGCATGTGTGTGAGCATGTGAGAGTGAGAGGGGATGAGAGCGTGAGGAGGCTAGGCCCTCCCGTGGGTGTCCATCTGTGAGGGAGCTCCCATGGTGCCTCTTATAAAGGGACGCCCAGGGGACAAAGGGTGGCCCGCATGGCCAACTATACATTGTTGGAGGTGAAAAGTGATACAGGAAATAGTACACCACTATTGAAGATGACATGCGAGGTAATGCATGATGCAGGCTACTTTGCGTCACTATTGGAGCGAAGTGAAGTGACGCATGACGCATGCTATAGTGTCTTCATGTCGTGTCCAATGGGATGTGGCGGTTGACCTCGCACAGCAGGCTTGCTGGAGCAGCCGGGCGGGAGGTCGGTCGGTGCAGACAGTTGGTACAGCCGGGCAGGGTGCCGGCTAGACAGAGGAGCCCGCTAAAATGGACGAGTAGGGAGCCAGCAAGACCCAATGGTCGGCAAGACCGGGGTACCAGCCGGGGCAGCCGGAGAGAGGGGCATTGGCCGCCCCGTTGTTTTGAAATGTTGAGTCGACTCCTTGAGCCTACCCGGGGTAATCCCCTCGACAGTAGCCTCCGAGACTCCGAGCGACTTGGAGAGTCGGGCGGAGGGTTTTCGCCGTTGGTGGTGTTGTTGTAGAAGTTGTTGGTGATGGTCGATTGTAGGCTGGGGACGAAGCGACTTGCTTCCAGCGGGGGCGCGTGAGTGCACCCGCTGGGTGTAGCCTCCGAGCCTCCGGCCTTCGCTGTTGCCGGAGCAGACAGTGGCGTCGAGGATGTCGAGCGCGGACACGGGGTCCGCCAACTGAAGGGCGCGAGACACTGCCGGGGTCGGACGCATGGTCCGTAGGTCAATGGGCACGAGGCGCCCTGCCGGGTGCGAGCGCAGAATCCGCCGACTAATGAGTGCAAGACGCTGCCGGGGCGGACGCGGAGTCCGCCGGCTGATAGCATGAGACGCCGCCGGGAGCGGATGCGTGGTCCACCGGTGGGTGGGCGCGAGGTGCTGCTGGGCGCTGACGTAGATTCCGTCGGCCGATGGGTGCGAAGCCCTGTCGGGCGTGGATGCAGAGTCCGCCAGCTGATGAGCGCGAGGCGCTGCCAGACGTGGATGCGGGGTCCGCCGGCTGATGGGCGCGGAGCCCAGCCAGGTGCGGATGCGAGGTGCTGTTGGACGCGGACGTGGGGTCTGCCGACTGATGGGCACGGAGCCCAGCCTGGGGCGGACGCGAGGTCTGCCGGCTAATGGGTGCGGACGCGGAGTCCGTCGGCTAATGAGCGCGGAACCCTGCCTAGCGTGGATTCCGAGCCTCCGAGTGAGGGGGTTCCTCATGGAAATGGTCGTGCAAAAGACAAGTTAGTTGGCACAGATATATCAATGTTTGGTTCTGGCAGTGCGAGTTTTATATAAAGGGTCCCGACTCGGTTTTGTCCGAGCCCCCTTTAGTATTTTTCATATTCTCTCCGCTCTTTGTCTTCTGCTCTTGCCAGCCAGATAGCTGGGAGCCAGTTTGTAGCCGAGGCAAAGAGTGGGCTCCGGAATGGACTGTACAATACTCGGACTCTGGGAGCAGACTCGATCGAGCAGATACTCACAAAAGAAGCGATCGTGTCGCCCAAGCCGTTTTTCGTGTGTGCTATCCTCCAGCTTTTGCTCTTGCTCGCCAAACAGCCACGATGCGGTCTATAGCTGATACAAAGAGTGGGTCTTCGATGCCGTACATGCTACTAAGCCGTCTGGTGGAAACGAATTTATCGGGGCAAATGGCCGGCCCCGGACAGAGACTAGCTCACGCCGGGGTGAATAATAAAGTAGTTGAAACAAATGCAGGGATGGACCCCGAGGGTCGCTCAGGGTATCCGTATTTTTGTGTGCGGCACCAGGCTATGCGGGTGAAAGGCTCACATTGGTTTTTGATGCCTGGGAGGCGGTGGTCGAAGCGGTTGTTGTTGATGACGATCGGCGTGGGCTTTTACGAGTGGAGCGCACCGGCGTGCTGGCGCACCCAGTGAGTGTTGCCTTCGGACCTTCAGCGGTCAGTGGTCGTGCCAGCCGGCCGGGCCGGAGCCAAGGCAGGCAGGCCAGCCGGCCACGCGGTGAAGCAGAAGGGCGGTCCAGCCGGCTGAGCGGACGCGGGCTCATATTTTTTGGCCGACTAGGCAGCCTGCCCACTCATCTCTAGCCGACACTCCCCCTTTTATTTTTTTATTTTTGCAGCCGCTAAGGAGACACAAGGGACGGGGCCAGTAGACGACGTGCGCGGTGCAGCCAGCTGTGAGGCATGGAATGGGAGCCGGCCGGGCTTGTCGAGGCCGGGGCGCGTGAAGCCGGCCGCGGCTGAAGGCAGAGCCGGCACGTGCCAGGGTAACGGGAGAGGCACGGTCGTGCAGCCGTGCTGGCAGGGTGATGTCGGCACACGGGGTAGGAGTGTGGCGAGCCACTGGCGTGCGGCTGGAGCGGGGACGCGGAGCAGCGGGCAAATGCGGTGTGCGCAGCACGGGCGTGCGGCCATGTGGAGCGGGGCAGCCCGTGACGGCGCTCGCGAGCTGGGTCACTTGGGAGCAGGCCGAAACGGCGACAGAGAGCCACCGGAGGTCCACGGAGGGACGCGAGGCGAGGACGCGAGGCACGCGGCCGCCGGCTTGATGGACCCAGACCTCGGCGGAGGCACGGGGTATGAAGTCCTGGCGACAGGTGCAGTAGCGCGAGGGCGTCGGGGAGGCACAGGCTGAGCTTGCCACGGATCATGAGCAGATGGAGTGAGGGTGTTGACGCGCGTGCAGTGCAGCCAGCACGGGATGGAGCTGGCGCGGCAGGTCGGTGTTAAACGTTGTCGGTCGGAGACGGACGTTGCAAAGCCAGACGGACTCGTGTGGGCTCGAGGTGGGGCGGCCGGCCAAACAGCCGGCCACACAACATCTGCAGCTAGCCGGGTAGCAGGTCAGGCAACGGCCGACCGAATAGCCAATCGGGCAGCTGATTGGGGCAGCCGGCCGGGCAGCCAGCCACGACGCCCAACCGTGCAGCCGGCCATGCATGTGGTCGTTCGGCCAACCGTGCATGTAGCCATCATGCGGCCTGACCGTTGCATGTAGTCGTGCCTGTGCCCTGGCCATGCATGCATCGTTCGATACCACAGACGTATGTACTTTCTTCCTTTCTAAATATAAGTCTTTTTAGAGGTTCCAGTAAGGGACTACATACAGATGTATATAGACATACTTTAGAACATAGATTCACTCATTTTATTCTGTATGTAATCCCTTAGTGAAATATCTAAAAAGACTTATATTTAGGAACGGATGGAGTAGTTGTTTTCCTTGTTCTGCATGTCAGAGCGGGAGTAAGGATAGGACGCGTCCGACAACGCTAGAAGCAGGGACTGGGCAACTGCCGGCCCGGGATGGCACGGCCGCAAGGGCGGAGCAGACGGCAGCCACACGTGGGGCGGAGCCAGCCAGACGCGCGCGGCAGAGCCGTCAGGGCGTAGTAGGACGGATACGCAAGGGCACAAACGGCCGGGGCACGCATTCGCGAGGACGCGGGTGTCGATGGAGGTGACCCGCAACAACGCAGCTTGGGTTGAAAGTTTGCCGGAGCCAGGCGGCGCCAGGGCTCGGCCTTGAGTTGGGCGGGGTTTGATGGTGAGGTAGATCCCATGCCTGAAGGGCGTTGGGCATGGAGGTGCAACCGCGGAGGCACTCCGGGGGGCGTGCCCAAGCGGCCCTCCTCGGGCGCGAGGCAAGGAGTGCAGGGGGGGTGGCGGAGGTGAGGAGCTCCTTGGGGGTGGCGGCTCCGTGGAGCTGGTCGGAGACGGGGAGGCTGAGCGCCGCCAAAGGGGAGGCTCAGGAGGCGTGGACAAGGCTAAGGACGGTGCGCCGTGCAACACCAGCAGTAGCAGTATGACGAGGGAGGCCACGACAAACGTGTTGAGCAGCATCGACATGCGGAGCGGTGCTGCGATGCAGAGCTTCAGCCATGGGGGAGCGGCACAACACGAGGGTGCCATAGAAGGCATTGTTCGAGCTTCTTCAAGAGCTTCACGCGCCACTCGCACGGGAGTAATAGCAAGACTGATGCTACGACTAGGGTCTAGCTCCGTCCAATCCCGACACCAGGAGAGGAGGCGGCGGAGGCGGCCGCCAGCAGCTTGGGAAGGACCAGGAGGCCGACACGACAAGCCGAGGTGATAACTCGCCGGCGATGCATGCACGTGGTGAACTTTACAAGAGGCGGACGGGCGCGCTAGAGGCGGGCATGACATGATGCGGGGGCGTCAGAGGAGGCACGTCGGTGCGGGCGAGCTGACGACACAGGCCGTGTAACAATGCGGGGGCGACGGGACGCTGGTGTCGGCGGTGCCCTGATGGTGCAGCGACGAGGGTGCCGGGAGGCCGGAGTCATGGTGGTTGCGACAAAGAGGGTCCTGCCCGGACCGCATTTCTAGCAGCAACTTGCCCCACGGTGGGCACCAACTGTCTTCGTTTTCTCATGGGGGGTGCACTGGGACGGCAGATGCCATGGGATGGCTTAAGAGGTGAGAGAAAGGCTGGTATGGTGATCCGGGACGGGATAGGGCAACAACACACAATGGTTTACCCAGGTTTGTGGCTCTCTGGAGAGGTAATACCCCTACTACTGCATGCCTATATTTGAGGTGTGTAGTAGTATAGACTTACTCCTAGAGCTGTTTGGGGAGGAGAGCCATGAGGCTTGCCTCATGTGTGCATGCATGTCAGCATGTGAGAGTGAGAGGGGATGCGAGTGTGAGGAGGCTAGGCCCTCCCGTGGGTGTCCATCTGTGAGGGAGCTCCCCTGGTGCCTCTTATAAAGGGAGGCTCAGGGGACAAAGGGTGGCCCGCATGGCCAACTATACACTGTTGGAGGTGACAAGTTATGCAGGCAATAGTACACCACTATTGGAGATGACATGTGAGGTGACGCATGATGTAGGCTACAGTGTGCCACTATTGGAGCGCGGTGAAGTGACGCATGACGTAGGCTATAGTGTCTTCATGTCGTGTTCGATGTGACGTGGCGGTTGACCTCGCGCAGCAGGCCGGCTGGAGCAACCGGACGGGGGGTCGGTCGGTGCAGCCGGTTGGTACAGCCGGGCAGGGCGCCGACTAGACAGAGGAGCCGGCTGGAACGGCCGAGTAGGGAGCCGACCGGACCCAATGGTCGGCAAGACCGGGGTACCGACCGGTGCAGCCGTACAAAGGGGCGTTGGCCGCCCCGTTGTTTTGAAATGTTGAGTTGCCTCCTTGAGCCTACCCAGGGGTAATCCCCTCGACAGTAGCTTCCGAGTCTCCGGGCGACTTGGAGAGTCGGGTGGAGGGTTTCCCCGTTGGCGTTATTGTTATAGAAGTTGTTGGTGATGGTCGATTGTGGACCAGGGACGAAGCAACTTGCTTCCAGTGTTGGCACATCAGCACACCCGCTCGGTGTAGCCTCCGAGCCTCCGGGCATCTTGAAGAGCCGGGCGGAGGGTCTTCCCTGTTGCTGGAGCGTATGGTGGCGTCGAGGTCATCGGGCGCGGACGCGGGGTCCGCCAACTAAAGGGCGCGAGGCGTTGCCAAGGGCGGACGCATGGTCCGCAGGATGATGGGCGCGGGCACAGAGTCCGCCTGCTGATGACCGCAAGACGCTGCCGGGTGCGGACGCGGAGTCCGCCGGATGGCGCGAGACACCACTGGGAGTGGATGCATGGTCCACCGGCGGGTGAGCGCGAGGCGCTGCTAGGCGCGAACGCGGATTCCGTCGGCTGATGGGCGCGAGGTCCTGCCGGGCAGATGTGGAGTTCGCCTGATGGGCACGGAGCCCAGCTGGGGGCGGACGTGACGCAATGTCGGACACGGACGCGGGGTCCGCCGGCTGATGGGCGTGGAGCCCAGACTAGGGCGGACGCGAGGTCTGCCGGCTAATGGGCACGGAGCCCTGCCAGGCGTGGACGCGGGGTCTGCCGGCTGATGGGCACGGAGCCCAACCTGGGACGAACGCGAGGTCCGCCGGCTAATGAGCACGGAGCCCTGCCTAGCATGACTTCCGAGCCTCCAAGCGAGGGGGTTCCTCATGGTAATGATCGTGCAAAAGACATGTTAGTTAGCACAGATATATCAAATGTTTAGTTCTGGCAGTGCGAGTTTTATACAGAGGGTTCCAACTCGGTTTTGTCCGAGCCCCCTCTAGTCTTTTTCATGTTCTCTCCGCTCTTTGGCTTTTGCTCTTGCCAGCCAGACAACCAGAAGTCGGTCTGTAGCTGAGGCAAAGAGTGGGCCGTGGAATGGAGTGTAGAGTACTCAGACTCTGGGAGCAGACTCGACCGAGCAGATACTCACAAATAAAGTGACCGTGTATCCCAAGCTATTTTTCGCATGTGGTGACCTCTAGTTTTTTCTCTCGCTAGCCGAACAGCTGTAGTGCGGTCTATAGCTGAGACAAACAGTGGGACTTCAGTGCCGTACATGCTACTAAGCCGTCCCATGGGAACGAATGTATCGGGCCAAACGGCCAGCCCCGGGCAGAGAGTAGCTGACGCCGGGGTGAATAATAAAGTAGTTGAAACAAATGCGGGGATGGAACCCGAGGGTTGCTTGGGGTATCCGGATTTTTGTGTGTGGCACAAGGCTATGCGGGTGAAAGGCTCACATTGGTTTTTGGTGCCGGGGAGGCAGTTGTCGAAGCAGTTGTTGTCGATGACGATCGACGCGGGCTTCTGCGAGTGGAGCGCGCCAGCGTGCTGGCACACCCACTGGGTGTGTCCATCGGACCTTCGGCGGTCGATGGTCGTGCCATCCGGCCAGGCCGGAGCTGAGGCAGGCAGGCCAGCCGGCCACACGGCGAAGCAGACGAGCGGTCCAGCCGACTAAGCGGACATAGGCTCATTTTTTTGGCCGCCTGGGCAGCCTGCCCACTCATCTCTAGCCGACACTCCCCCTTTTTCTTTTCTTTTCTTTTTGCAGCCGCTAAGGAGGTGGAAGGTATGCGACCAGCAGACGTCGCGCGCGGCACAACAGGCTGTGAGGCATGGAACGGGAGCCGTCCGAGCTTGTCGAGGCCGGGGCGTGATACGTCCATTTTTCATCATGCTTTTATATTGATATTTATTACATTATGGGCTGTTATTATATGTTGTGGTACAATACTTATGCCTTTTCTCTCTTATTTTACAAGGTTTACATGAAGAGGGAGAATGCCGGCAGCTGGAATTCTGGACCTGAAAAGGAGCAAATCTGAGATACCTATCCTGCACAACTCTAAAAGTCCTGAATATTTACGAAGAATATTTTGGGAGTTAATAAAAAATACTGGCGCAAGAATCAACCAGAGGGGGCCAACAGCAGGTGCAGCCACCCCCTGGTCGCGCTTCGCAGGCTTATGGGGCTCCTATGGCTCCTCCGACGCCCATCTTCTCCTATATAAAGCGTTTTGACCTGGAAAAAAATAATCAGAAGAGAGCTTTTGGGACGAAGCGCCGCTGTCTCGAGGCGGAACTTGGGCAGAACCAATTTAGAGCTCCGGCAGGGCGGTCCTTCCGGGGAAACTTCCCTCCCAGAGGGGAAATCAAAGCCATCGTCGTCACCAACGATCCTCTCATCAAGAGGGGGTCAATCTCCATCAACATCTTCACGAGCACCATCTCCTCTCCAAACCCTAGTTCATCTCTTGTATCCAATCTTTGTCTCATCACCTCAGATTGGTACCTGTGGGTTGCTAGTAGTGTTGATTACTCCTTGTAGTTGATGATAGTTGGTTTACTTGGTGGAAGATCATATGTTCAGATCCTTTATGGTAATTAATACTCCTATGATCTTGAACATGAGCATGTTTTGTGAGTAGTTCTGTTTGTTCCCGAGGACATGGGATAAGTCTTGTTATAAGTAATCATGTGAATTTTGTATTCGTTCGATATTTTGATGAGATGTATGTTGTCTCTCCTCTAGTGGTCTTATGTGAAAACCAACTACATAACACTTCACCATTATTTGGGCCTAGGGGAAGGCATTAGGAACTAATAAGTATATGATGGGTTGCTAGAGTGACAGAAGCTTAAACCCTAGTTTATGCGTTGCTTCGTAAGGGGCTGATTTGGATCCGTATGTTTCATGCCATGGTTAGGTTTACCTTAATTCTTCTTTCGTAGTTGCGGATGCTTGTGATAGGGGTTAATCATAAGTGGGAGGTTTGTCCAAGTAAGGGAGCACCAAAGCACCGGCCCACCCACATATCAAATTATCAAAGTAACGAACGTGAATCAAATGATCATGATGAAAACAAGCTTGACAGAAATTCCCATGTGTCCTCGGGAGCGCTGTACTTTATATAAGAGTTTGTCCAAGTCCGTCCTTTGATACAAAAAGGATTGGGATACCTTGCTACACCTTTGCTACACTTGTTACTCGTTACGAATTATCTTATCACAAAACTATCTGTCACCGATAATTTCAATGCTTGCAGGGAATACCTTACTAGAAACCGCTTGTCATTTCCTTCTGCTCCTTGTTGGGTTCAACACTCTTACTTATCGAAAGGACTACGATAGAACCCCTATACTTGTGGGTCATCAAGACTCTTTTATGGCGCCGTTGCCGGAGAGTGAGGCGCCTTTGGTAAGGAAAAAAATTATATAGTGTGCTGAAATTTACTTTCACTTGTCTCTATGGAAAGTAATTCTTTGAGGGGCTTTTCCGGGGTATCTTCACCTCGAACGGAAACACAAAGAGTTGTCACTCAACCTACTAAAAATATTTATTATGAAATTCCTTCGGGTATGATAGAGAAACTGCTGGCTAATCCTTATGCAGGAGATGGAACACTACATCTTGATTTGCATCTAATCTATGTGGATGAGGTTTGTGGATTATTTAAGCTTGCAGGTCTGCCCGAGGATCACATTAAGAAGAAGCTTTTTCCTTTATCTTTGAAGGTAAAGGCATTGATATGGTATAGGCTATGTGATGATATTGGATCATGGAGCTACAACCGATTGAAGATGGAATTTCATTAGAAGTTCTACCCTATGCATCTAGTTCATCTTGATCGGAATTATATTTATAATTTGTGGCCTCGTGAAGGAGAAAGAATTGCTTAAGCTTGGGGGAGGCTTAAGTCAATGTTATATTCATGCCCCAATCATGAGCTCTCGAGGGAAATTATTATTCAGAATTTTTATGCTCGGTTTTCTCGTGATGACCAATACATGCTCGATACTTCTTGTGCTGCTTCCTATATGAAGAAATATATTGACTTCAAATGGGATTTATTGGAAAGGATTAAACGCAACTCTGAATATTGGGAACTCGACAAAGGTAAGGAGTCAGGTATGAACCTTATGTTTGATTGTGTTAAGTCCTTTGTAGACACCGATGCTTTTCATGAATTTAGCACTAAGTATGGACTTGACTCTGAGATAGTAGCTTATTTTTGTGAATCTTTTGCTGCTCATGTTGATCTCCCTAAGGAGAAGTGGTTTAAATATCATCCTCCCATTGAAGTAAAAGTAGTTGAACCTATTAAAGTTGAAGAGAAAACTTTTACTTATAATGTTGATCCTGTTATTCCCACCGCTTATATTGAGAAACCACCTTTCCCTGTTAGAATAAAGGATCATGCTAAAGCTTCAACTGTAGTTTGTAAGATGCGTGCTAGAACACCTACACCCCCTGAGCAAATTAAAGTTGAACCTAGTATTGATATGGTTAAAGATCTCTTGGTTGATAATATTGATGGGTATGTTATTCAATTTTGTGATGAAGCTGCTAGAATTGCTAAACTTGATGCTAAAGATAAACATAGACCTATTGTTGCCACGCCTGTTGTTTCTGTTAAAATAGGAGATCATTGTTATCATGGCTTATGTGATATGGGTGCTAGTGTGAGTGCAATTCCCTTTTCCTTATATAAAGAGATTATGAATGATATTGCACCAGTTGAGTTAGAGGAAATTGATGTTATAATTAAGCTTGCTAATAGAGACACTATATCACCAGTTGGGATTATTAGAGATGTTGAAGTCTTGTGTGGGAAAATAAAATATCCTATTGATTTTCTTGTTCTTGGTTCCCCACAAGATAATTTTTGTCCCATTATATTTGGTAGACCCTTCTTGAATACCGTTAATGCCAGGATAGATTCTGACACGAAAACAATTACCGTAAGTTTTGGGGATGAGTATCATGAGTTTAATTTCTCTAAATTTCGTAGACAACCCCATGATAAAGAACTGACTAGTAAGGATGAAATTATTGGTCTTGCCTCTATTGTGGTGCCTCCTACTGATCCTTTAGAGCAATATTTGCTAGACCATAAAAATGACATGCACATGAATGAAAGAAATGAAATAGATATGATTTTCTTTGATCAACATCCTCTTCTGAAACACAACTTGCCTGTTGAAATACTTGGGGATCCCCCTCCACCCAAGGGTGATACCGTGTTTGATATTAAACAATTACCTGATACTTTGAAATATGCTTATCTTGATGAAAATAAGATATATTTTGTTATTATTAGTGCTAACATTTCAGAGCATGAAGAACAGAGATTGTTGAAAACTCCGAGGAAGCATCGTGCTGCTATTGGATATACTCTTGATGATCTTAAATGCATTAGTCCCATTCTATGTCAGCACATATTAAAATGGAGCATGATGCTAAACCAGTTGTTGATCACCAACGACGGTTGAATCCTAAAATGAAGGAAGTGGTAAGAAATGAAATATTAAAGCATCTGGAGGCATGTATCATTTATCCTATTGCTGATAGTAGATGGGTTAGTCCCGTTCATTATGAACCTAAGAAAGGAGGTATTACCATAGTTCCTAATGATAAAAATGAATTTATCCCACGGAGAATTGTTACAGGTTATAGAATGGTAATTGATTTTAGGAAATTGAATAAAGCTACTAGAAAAGATCATTACCCTCTACCTTTCATTGATCAAATGCTAGAAAGATTATCCAAACACACACATTTTTTGCTTTATAGATGGTTATTTTGGTTTCTCTCAAATACCTATGTCAAAAGAGGACCAAGAGAAGACTACTTTTACCTGCCCTTTTGGTACCTTTGCTTATAGACGTTTGCCTTTTGGTTTATGCAATGCACCTGCTACCTTTCAAAGATGCATGACTGCTATATTCTCTAATTTCTGTGAAAGGATTATTGAGGTTTTCATGGATGATTTTTTCGTTTACGAAACTTCTTTTGATGATTGTTTGAGCAACCTTGATCGAGTTTTGGAGAGATGTGAAGAAACTAATCTCGTCTTGAATTGGGAGAAGTGCCACTTTATGGTGAATGAATCCATTGTCTTGGGACATAAAATTTCCGAAAGAGGTATTGAAGTTGAGAAGGCTAAATTTGATGCTATTGAAAAAATGCCGTGTCCTACGGATGTAAGAGGTACAAGAAGTTTCCTTGGTCATGCTAGTTTCTATAAGAGATTTATTAAAGATTTCTCTAAGATTTCTAGGCTTCTCACTAATCTTTTGAAAAAGTATGTTCCATTCATTTTTGATGATGATTGCGTGGAAGCTTTTGAAATTCTCAAGAATGCTTTGATTTCTGCACCTGTTGTTCAACCACCTGATTGGAACCTACCTTTTGAAATTATGTGTGATGCTAGTGACTATGTTGTAGGTGATGTTCTAGGCCAAAGAGTTGATAAGAAATTAAATGTTATTCATTATGCTAGCAAAACTCTAGACAGTGCTCAAAGAAACTATGCCACCACTGAAAAATAATTTTTAGTAGTTGTGTTCGCTTGTGATAAGTTTAGACCTTATATTGTTGATTCTAAAGTAACTGTTCACACTGATCATGCTGCTCTTGAATATCTCATGGAAAAGAAAGATGCTAAACCTAGACTTATTAGGTGGGTTCTTTTGCTACAAGAATTTGATTTGCATATTGTTGATAGAAAGGGTGCTAATAACCCCGTAGCAGATAACTTGTCTAGGTTAGAGAACGTTCTTGATGACCCACTACCTATTGATGATAGCTTTCTTGATGAGAAATTAGCTGTCATAAATGCTTCTCACAATGCTCCTTGGTATGCTGATTATGCTAATTACATTGTCGGTAAATTTATACCGCCTAGTTTCACATACCAGCAAAAGAAAAAGTTTTTGTATGATTTAAGACATTACTTTTGGGATGACCCACACCTTTATAAAGAAGGAGTAGATGGTATTATTAGACATTGTGTACCTGAGCATGAACAGGAACAGATCCTACGGAAGTGTCATTCCGAGGCCTATGATGGACACCATGCTGGAGATAGAACTGCACATAAGGTATTACAATCTGGTTTTTATTGGCCTACTATCTTCAAAGATGCTCGTAAGTTTGTCTTGTCATGTGATGAATGTCAAAGAATTGGCAATATTAGTAGATGTCAAGAAATGCCTATGAATTACTCTCTTGTTATTGAACCATTTGATGTTTGGTCTTTTGATTATAGTGGACCTTTTCCAACATCCAATGGTTATACTCATATTTTAGTTATTGTTGATTATGTTACTAAGTGGGTAGAAGCTATTCCAACTAGTAGTGCAGATCACAACACCTCTATTAAGATGCTTAAAGAAGTTATTTTCCCTAGATTTGGAGTCCCCATATATTTAATGAATGATGGTGGTTCACATTTTATTCATGGTGCTTTCCGTAAATTGCTTGCTAAGTATGATGTTAATAATAGAATTGCATCTCCTTATCATCCTTAGTCTAGTGGTCAAGTAGAATTAAGCAATAGAGAAATTAAATTGATCTCGCAAAAGACGGTTAATAGATCTAGGAAGAATTGGTCTAAGAAACTTGACGATGCATTATGGGCTTATAGGACTGCTTACAAGAACCCTATGGGTATGTCTCCATATAAAATGGTTTATGGTAAAGCATGTCACTTACCTCTAGAGCTAGAGCATAAAGCTTATTGGGCAATCAAAGAGCTCAACTATGATTTCAAACTTGCTGGTGAGAAGAGGTTATTTGACATTAGCTCACTTGATGAATGGAGAACCCAGGCCTATGAGAATCCCAAGTTATTTAAAGAAAAAGTTAAGAGATGGCATGATAAAAGGATACAAAAGTGTGAATTCAATGTAGGTGATCATGTCTTGCTATACAATTCTCGGTTAAGATTTTTTGCAGGAAAACTTCTCTCTAAGTGGGAAGGACCATACATCGTCGAGGAGGTATATCGTTCCGGTGCCATCAAGATCAACAACACCGAAGGCACAAATCCAAAAGTGGTAAATGGGCAAAGAATCAAACACTATATTTCAGGTACTTCCATTAATGTCGAAACCAATGTTATCAATACCATAACTCCCGAAGAGCATATTAGGGAGACTTACCAGAACGTTTCAGACTCTGAAAAGGAATAGGTACGTGGTACGATAAGTAAACCGACTCCAAAACTCCCCCTAGCAATTTTACTCAGTTTTGGAATATTTAAAAAAATTAGGAAAATAAAAAGCAGTCCGAAGGACGCACGGGGGGGGGGGGGGGCGACAAGCCTGCCAGGCGCGACCACCCCCTGGCCACGCCTAGGGGGCTTGTCAGCACCCCGTGCACCCCCGCACTCCGTTTTCTTGTGGAACATCCCATCGGGTCGGCAAAAGTTCATTATATAATCTCCCAAAGGATTCGACTTTCGTATCACGACAATACCTCCTGTTTTCGTTTTGAGTTGTTTCTACAATATATTTAGATTGCCATGGTGATGAGGATATGTACCTAGGGTAGGGTCCTAGGCAAGGCCCACATACCCTACCTAAGGACACCTCATGGGAGGACTTGAAGATCAAGCATGAACTTCCGAGTGGATCCCTGGAGACGTTCAAAGTTACTCGATAGTAATCCACTCGGAGACTCCCACTCTCACTCGACAGTCACGTGTCACTTGACAGACCTCGCTTCACTCGACGTTAGAAGACCAGGAGCCATCATCAAGAGCCCAATGGGCAGACGCTGGCTTAATGGCCCTTAATAGCTTTTACTACGTACGTTACCTGTAACGGCAGACTTTACACCCCATGACCAGACCCTTTGATGCGGGGCCATTATGAGGGGCAGCGAACTCTATATAAGCCGCCCCTCCCCTCCTACACAAGGGTTAAGAAACTATTGTAATCTCTACATTCCACTCGACATAAAGCTCCCGAGCACTGAGACGTAGGGCTATTACCTCCACAAGAGGGGTCTGAACTCATACATCTGTGTGTACACCCTCGCCGTAGCTAGGACTCTGCCCTCTCCATTCATACCCCTACCATCTACTGTCAGGCTCGTTCCCATGACAGTTAGTGCCCACCGTGGGGCAGGCGTCTAAGCGACTTCCGGCGAGGTTGCGTTTTCATCCTTCAACATGTCTTCCGGCGGTGTTTTTGCTCTAGGCCACGAGATCCATTTCAGAGCGCTCACTTTCATCGCCGACGATTCGGCATGGCTCCAGGAGGTGCCTCTCGATGTGAGGCGCTCCCGGTCCACAAGGCCGCGCATTTCCGCGCGATTCCGTACGGCGTGTTGCTGCGTCAGCCGTCGACCCCTTACGCATCGGCTCCTCTCGCCATTCGCGATCGCAAGCGGTCCGGCTCCTCACGACTCCAGTGGTGGGTCGAACACGCAGCAACGCTTCAAGCTTCTTCGAAGGTTGCAGCACTCGAACCTGCCGAGTCCCTTCATGGGATGTTCGAGTCGGATTCCGATCCGTCCGACGTGCCTTCCGAGTGCGAGAGCTGCGATCCTGTAGTGGAGGTCTTGATGGCGGGCTCTCATCAGAGCTCACCACCTCACTTTGGTCGTGGCGAGCACGAGGCTGGTGGCCCATCGAACGTGTAGTCGCGTCACGATGAGAAGGTCCTTCATACCCCCATTGTCAGTGCGACCGCCGAGGCTTGGGCTTTGGAGGCCGTGCGCGTTCGTCTAGAAGAGCTCCAGGCAAAGATCGACGAGCGCGCCTGTCCATGCCTATTGGAAATATGCCCTAGAGGCAATATATAAAGTGTTTATTATTATATTTCCTTGTTCATGATAATCGTTTATTATCCATGCTATAATTGTAGTGATTGGAAACACATTGCATGTGTGGGTAAATAGACAACAAAATGTCCCTAGTAAGCCTCTAGTGACCTAGCTCGTTGATCAAAAGATGGTTAAGGTTTCCTTTCCATGGACATGAGATGTCATTTGATAACGAGATCACATCATTAGGAGAATGATGTGATGGACAAGACCCAAACTACAAACGTAGCATATGATCGTGTCAGTTTATTGCTACTGTTTTCTACATGTCAATGTATATGTTCCTATGACCATGAGATCATGCAACTCACGGATATCGGAGGAGTGCCTTGTGTGTATCAAACGTCGCAACATAACTGGGTGACTATAAAGGTGCTCTACAGGTATCTCCGATGGTGTCTGTTGAGTTGGCATGGATCGAGACTGGGATTTGTTACTCCGTGGGACGGAGAGGTATCTCGGGGCCCACTCGGTAATGCAACATCACAATAAGCCTTGCAAGCAAAGTGACTAATTGTTAGTTGCGGGATCTTGTATTACAGAACAAGTAAAGAGACTTGCCCGTAACGAGGTTGAACTAGGTATTGGATACCGACGATCGAATCTCGGGCAAGTAACATACCGAAGAACAAAGGGAACGTTATACGGGATTAACTGAATCCTTGACATAGAAGTTCAACCGATAAAGATCTTCGTAGAATATGTAGGAACCAATGTGGACGTCCAGGTCCCGCCATTGGTTATTGACCATAGAGGTGTCTTGGTCATGTCTACATAGTTGTCGAACCCGCAGGGTCTGCACACTTAAGGTTCGGTGACGTTTCGGTAGTGTAGAGTTATGTATGGTGGTGACCGAAGGTTGTTCGGAGTCCCGGATGAGATCCCGGACATCACGAGGAGCTCCGGAATGGTCCGGGGGTAAAGATTCATATATAGGAAGTCCCAGTTTGGTCGCTGGAAAAGTTTCGGGCTCATCGGTAGTGTACCGGGAGTGCCAGTAGTGTACCGGGAGGCCTCCGGGAGAGGTATTTCGACCCCAAGAGGTCCATGGGCTGTGGGAGAACAATAACCAGCCCTTAGTGGGCTGGGGAATCAGTCACAAAAGGCCCATGGCACAGGGAGAGAAAAAGGCTAAGGAAAAGGTAAAAAATCAGCCAATAGGAGGCAATCCTACTCCAACTAGGATTGGAGGTGAAGTAGGATTGCTTCCAACCTCCTATTCGGCCGACCCAAAGGCCTTGGCTTCCTCTCCTCTCCTCTCCTCCTATATATACTAGTGGATTGGGTGGTTTTTGGACAGAATTTCCAGCCACGTGCTACCCGTTCCACCGGTGCATAGTTTCTCCTCTAGATCGTAGTTCCACAGTGCTTAGGCGAAGCCCTGCCGGAATTGCTCCACCACCATCACCGGAGCGCCGTCACGCTGCCGGTGAACTCTCTCTCCTCTCCACCTTCTCTTGCTGGATCAAGACGGTGGAGATCGTCATCAAGCTGCACGTGTGCTGAACGCGGAGGTGCCGTCCTTTCGGTACTAGATCGGAAGGATCGTGATCAAGGCCACGGGACGTTCGTGATCGGATCGCGGGACGGATTGTGATGAGATCGCGGGATGGTTCTTGATTGGATCGCGGGACGGTTCGTGATTAGATTGCGGGACGCTCGGCAATCTGGATCGCGAAGAAGTACGACTACACCAACCGCGTTTCTTAACGCTTCCCGCTTAGAGATCTACAAGGGTACGTAGATCCACTCTCCCTCTCGTAGATGCTCATCACCATGGATTGGTTTGCGTATGCGTAGGAAAAAATTTGTTTCCCATGCGACGTTCCCCAACAGTGGCATCATGAGCTAGGTTGATGGTTCGATGAGATCTCGAGTAGAACACAAAAGGTTTGTGGGCGTTGATGCTTGGATTGCGTCCTCCCTTGGTCGGATTTTGGTTCAGCGGGATTGTGAGATGAAGCGGCCCGGACCAACATTACTCGTACGCTTACGAGAGACCGGTTCCCTCGACGCAACTTGTTTCTTAGATGGCTTGCGGGTGACAGTTTCTCTCACTTTAGTTGGATTGGATCCGACAAAGGCGGTCCTTGAGAAGGTTGAAAAGCAATCTATGTATCACCGTTGTGGTTTATGCGTAAGTGAGAATCGTTCTTGCTAGATACCCGTAGCAGCCACGTAAAACATGCAACAACAATTAGAGGACCTCTAACTTGTTTTTGCAGGGTATGTTGTGATGTGATATGGCCAATTACATGATGAGATATATGTGATGTATGAGATGATCATGTGATGTATAGAATTTCACGACTTGCATGTCGATGAGTACGATAACCGGCAGGAGCCATAGGGTTGTCCTTAATTATTGTATGACCTGCGTGTCAATCATTAAGCGCTATGTAATGCTTTACTTTATCGCTATGGTAGCAATAGTAGTAGAAGCATGCAGGGCGTCACAACCCCGATGGCGACACGTTGATGGAGATCAAGATGATGGAGATCATGGTGTCGTGCCGGTGACGATGGAGATCATGCCGATGTTTTGAAGATGGAGATCATAAACACAAGTTCATGGCCATGTCATGTCACTTATGAATTGCATGAGATGTTAATCCTTTTATGCACCTTGTTTTGCTTAGTACGACGGTAGCATTATAAGGTGATCCCTCACTTAAATTTCAAGGTAAATTGTGTTCTCCCCGAGTGTGCACCGTTGCGAAAGTTTGTCGTGTCAAGACACCACGTGATGATCGGGTGTGATAGACTCTACGTTCACATACAACAGGTGCAAGCCAGATTTGCACGTGCAGAACACTCGGGTTAAACTTGACGAGCCTAGCATGTACAGACATGGCCTCGGAACACAAGAGACCGAAAGGTCGTACATGAGTCATATAGTAGATATGATCAACATGATGATGTTCACCATTGAAACCACCTCAACTCACATGATGATCGGACTTGAGTTGGTGAATTTGGATCATGTATCACTCGAATGACCGGAGGGATGTCAATTTGAGTGGGAGCTTTAGTAATTTGATTAACTAAACTCATTATCTTGAACAATAGTCTAAGTAACCTTTGCATATTTATGTTGTAGATCAATGGCTCGTACAGTAGCACCCCTGAATTTTAATGCGTTCCTAGAGAAAGCTAAGTTGAAAGATGATGGAAGTAACTTTGTTGATTGGGCCCGTAATCTGAGGATTATCCTCACGGCTTCCCAGAAACAATATGTCCTTGATGCACCGCTTGGTGTCCAACCAGAAGACATGACCTCCGAAGACGTTAAGAATGTTTGGGAGGCTCGTGCTGGAGACTACTCAATAGTTCAGTGAGCAATATTGTATGGCTTAGAACCGGGACTTCAAAGACGTTTTGAACGTCATGGAGCATATGAGATGTTCCAGGAGTTGAAGTTTATCTTTCAGAAGAATGCCCGGATCGAGAGGTATGAGACCTCCGATAAATTCTATGCTTGCAAGATGGAGGAGAACGGGTCTATTAGTGAGCACATACTCAGAATGTCTAGGTACTCAAATCGTCTAGCGGAGTTGGGTATTACCCTTCCGCCAGAGGCAATCACTGATAGAGTTCTTGAATCGCTGCCACCTAGTTACAAGAGCTTTGTGATGAACTATAACATGCACGGGATGAACAAGTCAGTCGCCGAGCTGTTTGCGATGCTGAAAGTCGCTGAGTCTGAAATCCAGAAAGAACAACAAGTGTTGATGGTCAATAAAACCACTAGTTTCAAGAAAAATGGCAAGGGCAAAGGCAAGAAGGGTAAAACCAAGAAGGATGGCAAAGCAGTTGCTACTCCTACAAAGAAGCCTAAGCATGGACCTAAGCCAGAAACCGAGTGCTTTCATTGCAAGGGAACTGGTCACTGGAAGCGGAACTGCCCCAAGTACCTGGCTAACAAGAAGGCGTCCAACGACAAACAAGGTATATATGATATACATGTTATTGATGTGTACCTTACTAGTTCTCGTAGTAGTGCCTGGGTATTTGATACCGGTTCGGTTGCTCACATTTGCAACTCAAAACAGGAACTACAAAATAAACGAAGACTGGCAAAGGACGAAGTGACGATGCGCGTGGGAATGGTTCCAAGGTTGATGTGATCGCCGTCGGCAGGCTCTCTCTTTGATTACCATCAGGATTAGTGATGAACCTGAATAATTGTTATTTAGTGCCTACGTTAAGCATGAACATTATATCTGGATCTTGTTTATTGCGAGACAATTACTCATTTAAATCAGAGAATAAAGGTTGTTCTATTTATATGAGTAATATCTTTATGGTCATGCACCCAATGTTAGGGGTTTATTCATATTGAATCTTGATAGTGATGACACACATGTTCATAACATTGATGCCAAAAGATGTAGAGTAGTTAATGATAGCACCACTTTCTTGTGGCACTGCCGTTTAGGTCATATTGGTGTAAAACGCATGAGGAAGCTCCACGCTGATGGACTTTTGGAGTCACTTGATTTTGAATCACTTGACACATGTGAACCATGCCTGATGGGCAAGATGACCAAAACGCCGTTCTCAGGAACAATGGAACGGGCAAGTGACTTATTGGAAATCATACATACTGATGTGTGCGGTCCAATGAATGTTGCAGAGCACGGTGGATATCGTTACTTTCTCACCTTCACTGATGACTTAAGTAGATATGGGTATATTTACTGAAACACAAGTCTGAAACTTTTGAAAAGTTCAAGCAATTTCAGAGTGAAGTTGAGAATCATCGTAACAAGAAGATTAAATTTCTGTGATCTGATCGAGGAGGTGAATATCTGAGTTATGAGTTTGGCAGTCACTTAAGACAATGTGGAATTGTTTCACAGTTGACACCGCCTGGAACACCGCAGCGTAATGGTGTGTCTGAACGTCGTAATCGAACCTTATTAGATATGGTGTGTTCTATGATGTCTCTTGCCGATTTGCCACTATCGTTTTGGGGTTATGCATTAGAGACAGCTGCATTCACTTTAAATAGGGCACCATCAAAATCCGTTGAGACGATGCCATATGAACTGTGGTTTGGCAAAAGGCCAAAGTTGTCGTTTCTTAAAGTTTGGGGATGTGATGCTTATGTCAAAAAGCTTCAGCCTGAAAAGCTGGAACCCAAAGCGGAGAAATGCGTCTTCATAGGATACCCGAAAGAGACAGTCGGGTATACCTTCTATCTCAGATCCGAAGGCAAAGTGTTTGTCGCTAAGAATGGAACATTTCTTGAGAAAGAGTTTCTCTCGAAAGAATTGAGTGGGAGGAAAATAGAGCTTGATAAGGTTATTGAAACTTTACTTCAACCAGCAAGTAGTGCAGCGCAGAAAGATGTTTCTGTGGAACCTACGACGGTAGAAGAGGAAGTTAATGATGATGATCATGAAGCTTCAGATCAAGCTGCTATTGAACCTCGTAGGTCGACAGGGGCGCGTACTACTCCCGAGTGGTACGACAACCCTGTCTTGGAGTTCATGTTGTTAGACAACAATGAACCTACGAGCTATGGAGGAGTGGTGATGGGCCCAGATTCCGAGAAATGGTTAGAGGCCATGAAATCCGAGATGGGATCCATGTATGAAAACAAAGTATGGACTTTGGAAGTACTACCTGAAGGGCAAAAGGCCATTCAGAACAAATGGATCTATAAGAAGAAGACGGACGCGGACGGTAATGTCACCATCTATAAAGCTCGACTTGTGGCAAAGGGTTTTTCACAAGTTCAAGGAGTTGACTATGATGAGACTTTCTCACCCGTAGCGATGCTTAAGTCTGTCAGAATCATGTTGGCAATAGCTGCTTATTTCAACTATGAAATTTGGCAGATGGATGTCAAAACGGTGTTCCTCAACGGTTTCCTTGAGGAAGAGTTGTATATGATGCAACCCGAAGGTTTTGTTGATCCAGAGAATGCTGACAAAGTTTGCAAACTCCAGCGATCCATTTATGGACTGGTGCAAGCATCTCGGAGTTGGAATAAGCGCTTTGATGAGGTGATCAAAGCGTTTGGGTTTATACAAGTTTATGGAGAAGCTTGTATTTACAAGAAAGTGAGTGGGAGCTCTATTGCGTTTCTAGTGTTATATGTGGATGACATATTGCTGATTGGAAACAATAGAGAAATGCTGGAAAGCATGAAGGAATATTTGAATAAGAGTTTTTCAATGAAGGACCTAGGAGAAGCTGCTTTCATATTAGGCATTAAGATCTATAGAGATAGGTCGAGACGCTTAATAGCACTTTCACAGAGCACATACCTTGATAAAGTTTTGAAGAAGTTCAAAATGGAGCAGTCCAAGAAAGGGTTCTTGCCTGTGTTACAAGGTGTGAAGTAGAGTAAGACTCAATGCCCAGTGACAGCAGAAGATAAACAAAAGATGAGCGTCATCCCCTATGCTTCAGCCATAGGCTCTATCATGTATGCAATGCTGTGCACAAGACCCGATGTTAGCCTTGCCATAAGTATGGCCGGAAGGTTTCAAAGTGATCCTGGAATGGAGCATTGGCAAGCGGTCAAGAATATCCTTAAGTACCTTAACAGGACTAAGGACATGTTTCTCGTTTATGGAGGTGATGAAGAGCTCGTCGTAAAGGGTTACGTCGATGCAAGCTTTGACACTGATCCGGACGACTCTAAGTCGCAAACCGGATACGTATTTATTCTTAACGGGGGAGCGGTAAGCTGGTGCAGTTCCAAGGAAAGCGTGGTAGCGGATTCTACGTGCGAAGCAGAGTACATCGCAGCCACGAAGGCAACGAAGGAAGGTGTCTGGATGAAGCAGTTTATGACAGATCTTGGAGTAGTGCCCAGTGCACTGAATCCAATAAACCTGTTCTGTGACAACACTGGTGCCATTGCTCTAGCCAAGGAACCAAGGTTTCACAAGAGGACCATACACATAAAGCGACGCTTCAACTCCATCCGGTTTTACATCGAGGAGAAGGACATAAATATTTGCAAAGTGCACACGGATCTGAATGTTGCAGACCCGTTGACTAAACCTCTTCCAAGGGCTAAACATGATCAACACCAAAATTGTATGGGTGTTCGATTCATTACCATGTAAATCACATAGTGATGTGAACTAGATTATTGACTCTAGTGCAAGTGGGAGACTGTTGGAAATATGCCCTAGAGGCAATATATAAAGTGTTTATTGTTATATTTCCTTGTTCATGATAATCGTCTATTATCCAAGCTATAATTGTAGTGATTGGAAACACATTGCATGTGTGGGTAAATAGACAACAAAATGTCCCTAGTAAGCCTCTAGTGAACTAGCTTGTTGATCAAAAGATGGTAAAGGTTTCCTAGCCATGGATATCAGATGTCATTTGATAACGAGATCACATCATTAGGAGAATGATGTGATGGACAAGACACAAACTACAAACGTAGCATATGATCGTGTTAGTTTATTGCTACTGTTTTCTGCATGTCAATGTATATGTTCCTATGACCATGAGATCATGCAATTCACGGATATCGGAGGAGTGCCTTGTGTGTATCAAACGTCGCAACGTAACTGGGTGACTATAAAGGTGCTCTACAGGTATCTCCGATGGTGTCTGTTGAGTTGGCATGGATCGAGACTGGGATTTGTTACTCCGTGTGACGGAGAGGTATCTCGGGGCCCACTCGGTAATGCAACATCACAATAAGCCTTGCAAGCAAAGTGACTAATTGTTAGTTGTGGGATCTTGTATTACAGAACGAGTAAAGAGACTTGCCGGTAACGAGGTTGAACTAGGTATTGGATACCGACGATCGAATCTCGGGCAAGTAACATACCGAAGAACAAAGGGAACGTTATACGGGATTAACTTAATCCTTGACATAGTGGTTCGACCGATAAAGATCTTCGTAGAATATGTAGGAACCAATGTGGACGTCCAGGTCCCGCCATTGGTTATTGACCGTAGAGGTGTCTCGGTCATGTCTACATAGTTGTCGAACCCGCAGGGTCTGCACACTTAAGGTTTGGTGACGTTTCGGTAGTGTAGAGTTATGTATGGTGGTGACCGAAGGTTGTTCGGAGTCCCGGATGAGATCACGGACGTCACGAGGAGCTCTGGAATGGTCCGGAGGTAAGGATTCATATATAGGAAGTCCCAGTTTGGTCGCCGGAAAAGTTTCGGGCTCATCGGTAGTGTACCGGGAGTGCCGGTAGTGTACCGGGAGGCCTCCGGGAGAGGTATTTCGACCCCAAGAGGTCCATGGGCTGTGGGAGAACAATAACCAGCCCTTAGTGGTCTAGGGAATCAGTCACAAAAGGCCCATGGCATAGGGAGAGAAAAAGGCTAAGGAAAAGGTAAAAAATCAGCCAATAGGAGGCAATCCTACTCCAACTAGGATTGGAGGTGAAGTAGGATTGCTTCCCACCTCCTATTCGGCCGACCCAAAGGCCTTGGCTACCTCTCCTCTCCTCTCCTCCTATATATACTAGTGGATTGGGTAGTTTTTGGACAGAATTTCCGGGCACGTGCTACCCGTTCCACCGGTGCATAGTTTCTCCTCTAGATCGTAGTTCCGCAGTGCTTAGGCGAATCCCTGCCGGAATTGCTCCACCACCATCACCGGAGCGCCGTCACGCTGCCGATGAACTCTCTCTCTCCTCTCCACCTTCTCTTGCTGGATCAAGACGGTGGAGATCGTCATCAAGCTGCACGTGTGCTGAACACGGAGGTGCCGTCCGTTCGGTACTAGATCGGAAGGATCATGATCAAGGCCACGGGACGTTCGTGATCGGATCGCGGGACGGATCATGACGAGATCGTGGGACGGTTCGTGATTGGATCGCGGGACAGTTCATGATTAGATTGCGGGACGCTCGGCGATCTGGATCGCGGAGAAGTACGACTACACCAACCGCGTTTCTTAACGCTTCTCGCTTAGCGATTTACAAGGGTACGTAGATCCACTTTCCCTCTCGTACATGCTCATCACCATGGATAGGTTTGCGTGTGGGTAGGAATTTTTTTCCCATGCAATGTTCCCCAACAATGCCCGCCACGCCCCAGTCGACGTCAACGACAGCTGTTCCCGACTGGATCTCACGATTGCGTCGAGGTATATCGAACTCCCGTGCTTAATGTTGCTGTTGCGGCTAGGATAGCAGATTCCATTCAGCTGTCCCGGTCAGAGGTTGGTAGAGGCTTTAGCAGATCAGAGCACTGTTAGATGCAGCACAACGCCAGAATTCAGCAGTTTCTCAGTCTCGTCACAAGATACACAGCAATTCACCCAAGGCAGAGACCATTTAGTCGGCACATAGTCCTGGGTCGCCCTTACGTCGTCGAGGCGGCGGTTATCGTGAAGGGCAAGACAGAGATCAGCATCACAGCGAAGACCACCATCGAGTGCCCACTCCTCCGCGGAGTGGTCCGTACGCGCCCCAACACCAGGACAACAAGCACTCCTTTGGTGACGAGCAGGACGCGGACTTTGATGCCCGCGCATACCTTCTTCGGAAGCGGATGAACAAGAGCAGAGCCTACAGAGAAGGACACGACAGAGATGTCCCGAGTGGAAGCTCAACTGTAGTGTCTGGTCCAGAGTGTTTTAGCAAGCTATACATTCTATGAAGATTACCCCCAACTTCAGAATGGCGGCGGGGATCAGAAAGTTTTCTAGTGAAACAAAACCAAAGACTTGGCTAGATGATTACCGAGTGGCTGTGCAGATTGGCGGCGGGAATGACAATGTCGCAATGAAGCACCTGCCTCTTATGTTGGATGGTCTAGTTCGAGCTTGGTTGAATCGTTTGGCTCCTTCCAGCATTCATTGTTGGGAAGATCTTGCTCGAGTGTTTGTCCGGACCTTCGAGGGCACTTGCAAGCGCCCCGCAGGTCTGGTCGACTTACAGCACTGCGTCCAGAAGCCCAGTGAAACCTTAAGGGACTATATTCAGCGATGGTCCACCCTGCATCATACGGTGGAAAATGTGTCGGAACACTAGTCTGTTTGTGCCTTCAAGGCCGGTGTGAGATACAGAGAGCTATACCTGAAGTTCGGGCGCACTGGTGACATTTCACTCGGCAAGATGATGGAAATTGCCACTCGCTACGCCAATGGAGAGGAAGAAGACCGCCTCCGTAGCGGCAAAGGAAAAGCGGTTGCCAACGAGTCTGGCGGCGGCAACAATAGGAAACAAAAGCGGAAGGATGAACGTTGCATGGGAAACAAAAAAAATTCCTAGGCACACGCAGATCTATCCATGGTGATGAGCATCTACGAGAGGGAGAGTGGATCTACATACCCTTGTAGATCGCTAAGCGGGAAGCCTTAAGAAACGCGGTTGGTGTAGTCGAATGTCTTCGCGATCCAAATCGCCGTGCGTCCCGCGATCCAATCACGATCCGTCCCACGATCCAATCACGATCCATCCCGCGATCCGATCACGATCCGTCCCACGAACTTGATCACGATCCTTCCGATCTAGCGCCGAACGGACCGCACCTCCGCGTTCAGCACACGTACAACTTGATGACGATCTCCACCGTGTTGATCCAGCAAGAAGGAGTGGAGAGGAAGAAGAGTTCTAGGTCAGCGTGATGGCTCTCCGGTGATGGTGGTGGAGCAATTCTGGTAGGGCTTCGCCTAAGCACTGCAGAAATCCGATCTAGAGGAGAAACTATGCACTGGAGGAACGGGCAGCACGTGGCTGAAATTCTAGTGCAAAAACCCTAAAACCTCGAGTATATAAGAGGATAGGAGGAGAGGCCTTGGAACAAGGGCCAAGGCCTCCTTGCTTCGGCCGAAGGAGAGAGGGAGATGTGGAGTCCACCTCCAATCCTAGTAGGACTAGGATTCACCCTATTTTGCCTTTTTTCCCACTTTTTCTCTTAGGCCTTTTTCCTCCAGCCGCATGGGCCTCTTGTGGATGTTCCACCAGCCCACTAAGGTCTGGTTTACACCCTCCTACAGCCCATGTAGCCTCATGGGTCGAAATACCCCTCCCGGTGGCCTCCCGGTACACTACCGGCACTCCCGGTACACTACCGATGAGCTCGAAACTTTTCCGGCGACCAAAACAGGACTTCCTATATATGAATCTTTACCTCCGGACCATTTCGGAGCTCCTCGTGACGTCCGGGATCTCATCCGGGACTCCGAACAAACTTCAGTCACCACCATACATAACTCTATACTACCGAAACGTCACCAAACCTTAAGTGTGCAGACCCTGCGGGTTCGAGAACTATGTAGACATGACCGAGACACCTCTACGGTCAATAACCAATGGCGGGACCTAGATGTCCACATTGGTTCCTACATATTCTATGAAGATCTTTATCGGTCGAACCTCAATGTCAAGGATTCAGTTAATCCCGTATGATGTTCCCTTTGTTCTTCGGTATGTTACTTGCCCGAGATTCGATCGTCGGTATCTCCATACCTAGTTCAACCTCGTTACTGGAAAGTCTCTTTACTTGTTCCATAATACAAGACCTCGTAACTAACACTTAGTCACATTGCTTGCAAGGCTTATTGTGATGTTGTATTACTGACTGGGCCCTGAGATACCTCTGCGTCACACGGAGTAACAAATCCCAGTCTTGATCCATGCCAACTCAACAGACACCCTCGGAGATACCTGTAGAGCACCTTTATAGTCACCCAGTTACGTTGTGACATATGATACACACAAGGCACTCCTCTGATGTCCATGAGTTGCATGATCTCATGGTCATAGGAACATATACTTGACAAGCAGAAAACAGTAGCAATAAAGTGACACGATCATATGCTATGTTTGTAGTTTGGGTCTTGTCCATCACATCATTTTCCTAATGATGTGATCTCGTTATCAAATGACATCACATGTCAATGGCTACGAAACCTTGACCATCTTTGATCAACGAGCTAGTTCACTAGAGGCATACTAGGGATAGAGTGTTGTTTATTTACCCACACATGTAATGTGTTTCCAATTAATACAATTATAGCATGGATAATAAACGATTATCATGAACAAGGAAATACAATAATAAACACTTTATTTATTTCCTCTAGGGCATATTTCCAACAGTCTCCCACTTGCACTAGAGTCAATAACCTAGTTCACATCACTATGTGATTTACATTGTACTGAATCGAACACCCATGCAGTTCTGGTGTTGATCATGTTTAGCCCTTGGAAGAGGTTTAGTCAACGGGTCTGCAACATTCAGATCCGTGTGCACTTTGCAAATATTTATGTCTTTCTCCATGATGTAATCGCGGATGGATTTGAAGCGTCGCTTTATGTGTCTGGTCCTCTTGTGAAACCTTGGTTCCTTGGCCAGAGCAATGGCACCAGTGTTGTCACAGAACAGGTTCATTGGATTCAGTGCACTGGGCACTACTCCAAGATCTGTCATGAACTACTTCATCCAGACACCTTCCTTCGCCGCCTCCGAGGCTGCGATGTATTCCGCTTCGCACATAGAATCAGCTACCACGCTTTGCTTGGAACTGCACCAGCTTACCGCTCCCCCGTTAAGAATAAATACGTATCCGGTTTGCGACTTAGAGTCGTCCAGATCAGTGTCAAAGCTTGCATCAATGTAACCCTTTACGACGAGCTATTCATCACCTCCATAAACGAGAAACATTTCCTTAGTCCTTTTCAGGTACTTAAGGATATTCTTGACCGCTTGCCAGTGCTCCATTCCAGGATCACCTTGAAACCTTCCGGCCATACTTATGGCAAGGCTGACATCGGGTCTTGTGCACAACATTGCATACATGATAGAGCCTATGGCTGAAGCATAGGGGATGACACTCATCTTTTCTCTATCTTCTGTAGTTACTGGGCATTCAGTCTTACTCAACTTCACACCTTGTAACACAGGGAAGAACCCCTTCTTGGACTGATCCATTTTGAACTTCTTCAAAACTTTATAAAGGTATGTGCTCTGTGAAAGTGCTATTAAGCGTCTCGATCTATCTCTATAGATCTTAATGCCTAATATGAAAGCAGCTTCTCCTAGGTCCTTCATTGAAAAACTCTTGTTCAAATATTCCTTCACGCTTTCCAGCATTTCTATATTGTTTCCAATCAGCAATATGTCATCCACATATAATACTAGAAACGCTATAGAGCTCCCACTCACTTTCTTGTAAATACAAGCTTCTCCGTAAACTTGTATAAACTCAAACGCTTTGATCACCTCATCAAAGCGCATATTCCAACTCCGAGATGCTTGCACCCATCCATAAATGGATCGCTAGAGTTTGCAAACTTTGTCAGCATTCTCTGGATCGACAAAACCTTCAGGTTGCATCATATACAACTCTTCCTCAAGGAAACTGTTGAGGAACGCTGTTTTGACATCCATGTGCCAAATTTCATAGTCGAAATAAGCAGATATTGCCAACATGACTCTGACAGACTTAAGCATCGCTACGGGTGAGAAAGTCTCATCATAGTCAACTCCTTGAACTTGTTAAAACCCTTTGCCACAAGTCGAGCTTTATAGCCGGCGACATTACCGTCCGCATCTGTCTTCTTCTTAAAGATCCATTTGTTCTGAATGGCCTTTCGCCCTTCAGGTAATACTTCCAAAGTCGATACTTTGTTTTCATACATGTATCCCATCTTGGATTTCATGGCCTCTAACCATTTCTCGGAATCCGGGCCCATCACTGCTCCTCCATAGCTCATAGGTTCATTGTTGTCCAACAACATGACCTCCAAGACAGGGTTGCCGTACCACTCAGGGGTAGTATAAGGCCTTGTCGACCTACGAGGTTCAATAGCAACTTGATCCGAAGCTTCATGATCATGATCATTAAATTCCTCTTCCATCGTCGTAGGTTCCATAGAAACATATTTCTGTGCTGCGCTACTTTCTGGTTGAAGTAAAGGTTTAATAACCTCATCAAGCTCTATTTTCCTCCCACTCAATTCTTTCGAGAGAAACTCTTTCTCAAGAAATGTTCCATTCTTAGCGACAAACACTTTGCCTTCGGATCTAAGATAGAAGGTATACCCGACTATCTCTTTCGAGTATCCTATGAAGACGCATTTATCCGCTTTGGGTTCCAGCTTTTCAGGCTGAAGCTATTTGACATAAGCATCACATTCCCAAACTTTAAGAAACGACAACTTTGGCTTCTTGCCAAATCACACTTCATATGGCGTTGTCTCAACAGATTTTGATGGTGCCCTATTTAAAGTGAATGCAGCCGTCTCTAATGCATAACCCCAAAACGATAGTGGCAAATCAGCAAGAGACATCATAGAACGCACCATATCTAACAAGGTTCGATTACGACATTCGGACACACCGTTACGCTGTGGTGTTCCGGGCGGTGTCAACTGTGAAACAATTCCATACTGTCTTAAGTGATTGCCAAACTCATAACTCAGATATTCACCTCCTCGATCAGATCGCAGGAACTTAATCTTCTTGTTACGATGATTCTCAACTTCACTCTGAAATTGCTTGAACTTTTCAAACGTTTCAGACTTGTGTTTCATTAAGTAAATATACCCATATCTACTTAAGTCATCAGTGAAGGTGAGAAAATAACGATACCTACCACGCGATGTAACATTCATTGGACCGCACACATCAGGATGTATGATTTCCAATAAGTCACTCACCCGTTCCATTGTTCCAGAGAACGGCGTTTTAGTCATCTTGCCCATGAGGCATGGTTCACATGTGTCAAGTGATTCAAAATCAAGTGACTCCAAAAGTCCATCAGCATGGAGCTTCCTCATGCGTTTTACACCAATATGACCTAAAGGCAGTGCCACAAGAAAGTGGTACTATCATTATCAACTCTACATCTTTTGGCATCAATGTTATGAACATGTGTGTCGTCACTATCAAGATTTAATATGAATAAACCCCTAACATTGGGTGCATGACCATAAAAGATATTGCTCATATAAATAGAACAACCTTTATTCTCTGATTTAAATGAGTAACCGTCTCACAATAAACAAGATCCAGATATAATGTTCATGCTTAACGCAGGCACTAAATAACAATTATTCTGGTTCATCACTAATCTCAATGGTAATCGAAGAGAGAGCATGCCGACGGCGATCACATCAACCTTGGAACCATTTCCCACGCGCATCGTCACTTCGTCCTTTGCCAGCCTTCCTTTATTCCGTAGTTCCTGCTTTGAGTTGCAAATGTGAGCAACCGAACCGGTATCAAATACCCAGACACTACTACAAGAGCTAGTAAGGTACACATCAATAACATGTATATCATATATACCTTGTTTGTCGTTGGCCGCCTTCTTGTCAGCCAGGTACTTGGGGCAGTTCCGCTTCTAGTGACCAGTTCCCTTGCAATGAAAGCACTCAGTTTCGGGCTTGGGTCCATGCTTGGGCTTCTTTACAGGAGTAGCAACTGCTTTGCCATCCTTCTTGGTTTTACCCTTCTTGCCCTTGCCCTTGACTTTGCCATTTTTCTTGAAACTAGTGGTTTTATTGACCATCAACACTTGATGTTCTTTCTGGATTTCAGACTCAGTGATGTTTAGCATCGCGAACAGCTCGGCGACTGACTTGTTCATCCCATGCATGTTATAGTTCATCACAAAGCTCTTGTAACTAGGTGGCAATGACTGAAGAACTCTGTGAGTGATTGCCTCTGGTGGAAGGACAATTCCCAACTCCGCTAGACGAGTTGAATACCCAGACATTCTGAGAATATGTTCGCTAGCAGACCCATTCTCCTCCATCTTGGAAGCATAGAACTTATCAGAGGTTTCATACCTCTCGATCTGGGCGTTCTTCTGAAACATAAACTTCAACTCCTGGAACATCTCATATGCTCCATGACGTTCAAAACGTCTTTGAAGTCCCATTTCTAAGCCATACAATATTGCACACTGAACTATTGAGTAATCTCCAGTACGTGCCTCCCAAACGTTCTTAACATCTTCGGAGTTCATGTCTTCTGGTTGGTCACCAAGCGGTGCATCGAGGACATATGATTTCTGGGAAGCCGTGAGGATAATCCTCAGATTACGGGCCCAGTCAACAAAGTTACTTCCATCATCTTCCAACTTAGCTTTCTCTAGGAACGCATTAAAATTCAGGGGTGCTACTGCACGAGCCATTGATCTACAATATAAATATGCAAAGTTTACTTAGACTGTTGTTCAAGATAATGAGTTTAGTTAATCAAATTACTAAAGCTCCCACTCAAATTGATATCCCTCAGGTCATCTGAGTGTCACATGATCCAAATCCACCAAATCAAGTCCGATCATCACGTGAGTTGAGGTGGATTCAATGGTGAACATCATTATGTTACTCATATCTACTATATGACTCATGCTCGACCTTTCGGTCTCTTGTGTTCCGAGGCCATGTCTGTACATGCTAGGCTCGTCAAGTTTAACCCGAGTGTTCTGCGTGTGCAACACTGGCTTGCACCCGTTGTATGTAAACGTAGAATCTATCACACCTGATCATCACGTGGTGTCTCGACACGACGAACTTTCGCAACGGTGCACACTCGGGGAGAACACAATTCATCTTGAAATTTAAGTGAGGGATCACCTTATAATGCTACCGTCATACTAAGCAAAACAAGGTGCATAAAAGGATTAACATCACATGCAATTCATAAGTGACATGATATGGCCATGAATTTGTGCTTGAGATCTCCATCTTGAAAGCACCGACATGATCTCCATCGTCACCGGCACGACACCATGATCTCCATCATCTTGATCTCCATCAACGTGTCGCCATCGGGGTTGTCGTGCCCAACATGCTTCTACTACTATTGCTACCATTTAGCGATATAGTAAAGCATTACATAGCGCTTAATGATTGATATGCAGGTCATACAATAATTAAAGACAACCCTATGGCTCCTGCCGATTGCCGTACTCATCGACATGCAAGTCGTGAAATTCTATACATCACATGATCATCTCATACATCACATATATCACATCATGTAATTGTCCATATCACATCACAACATACCCTGCAAAAACAAGTTAGACGTCCTCTAATTGTTATTGCATGTTTTACGTGGCTGCTACAGGTTTCTAGCAAGAACGATTCTCACCTACGCATAAACCACAACGGTGATACATAATTTGCTTTTCAACATTCCCAAGGACCGCGTTTGTCGAATCTGATCCAACTAAAGTGAGAGAAACTGCAACCCGCAAGCCATCTAGGCAACAAGTTGCGTCGAGGGAACCGGTCTCTCATAAGCATACGAGTAATGTTGGTCTAGGCCGCTTCATCTCACAATACCGCTGAACCAAAATACGACCAAGGGAGGAAGCAATCTAAGCATCAATGCCCACAAACCTTTTGTGTTCTACTCGAGATCTCATCAACACATAGACCTAGCTCATGATGCCACTGTTGGGGAACGTTGCATGGGAAACAAAAATTTTCCTACGCACACGCTGATCTATCCATGGTGATGAGCATCTACGAGAGGGAGAGTGGATCTACATATCCTTGTAGATCGCTAAGCGGGAAGCGTTAAGAAATGTGGTTGGTGTAGTCAACCGTCTTCGCGATCCAAATCGCCGTGCGTCTCGCAATCCAATCACGATCCGTCCCGCGATCCAATCATGATCCGTCCCGTGATCCGATCACGATCCGTCCCACGAACTTGATCACGATCCTTCCGATCTAGCGCCAAACGGACGACACCTCCGCGTTCAGCACACGTACAACTTGATGACGATCTCCACCGTCTTGATCCAGCAAGAAGGAGTGGAGAGGAAGAAGAGTTCTCCGGCAGCGTGACGATGCTCCGGCGATTGTGGTGGAACAATTCCGGTAGGGCTTCGCCTAAGCACTGCGGAAATCCGATCTAGAGGAGAAACTATGCACTAGAGGAACGGGCAGCACGTGGCTGAAATTCTAGTGCAAAACCCCTAAAACCTCCAGTATATATAATAGGAGAGGAGGAGAGGACTTGGCACAAGGTCCAAGGCCTCCTTGCTTCGGCCGAAGGAGAGAGGGAGAGGTGGAGTCCACCTCCAATCCTAGTAGGACTAGGATTCACCCTATTTTGCCTTTTTTCCCACTTTTTCTCTTAGGCCTTTTTCCTCCAGCCGCATGGGCCTCTTGTGGATGTTCCACCAGCCCACTAAGGGCTGGTTTACACCCTCCTACAGCCCATGTATCCTCTTGGGTCGAAATACCCCTCCCGGTGGCCTCCCGATACACTACCGGCACTCCCGGTACACTACCGATGAGCCCGAAACTTTTCCGACAACCAAAACAGGACTTTCTATATATGAATCTTTACCTACGGACCATTCCGGAGCTCCTCGTGACATCCGGGATCTCATCCAGGACTCTAACAAACTTCGGTCACCACCATACATAACTCTATACTACCGAAACGTCACCAAACCTTAAGTGTGCAGACCCTGCGGGTGCGAGAACTATGTAGACATGACCGAGACACCTCTACGGTCAATAACCAATGGCAGGACCTGGATGTACACATTGGTTCCGACATATTCTACGAAGATCTTTATCGGTCGAACCTCCATGTCAAGGATTCAGTTAATCCCGTATGATGTTCCCTTTGTTCTTCGGTATGTTACTTGCCCAAGATTCGATCGTCTGTATCTCCATACCTAGTTCAACCTCGTTACTGGCAAGTATCCTTACTCATTCCGTAATACAAGACCTCGTAACTAACACTTAGTCACATTGCTTGCAAGGCTTATTGTGATGTTGTATTACCGAGTGGGCCCTGAGATACCTCTCCATCACACTGAGTAACAAATCCCAGTCTTGATCCATGCCAACTCAACAGACACCCTCGGAGATACCTGTAGAGCACCTTTATAGTCACCTAGTTACGTTGCAACGTTTGATACACACAAGGCACTCCTCCGATGTCCATGAGTTGCATGATCTCATGGTCATAGGAACATATACTTGACAAGCAGAAAACAGTAGCAATAAACTGACACGATCATATGCTATGTTTGTAGTTTGGGTCTTGTCCGTCACATCATTCTCCTATGTGATCTCGTTATCAAATGACATCACATGTCAATGGCTAGGAAACCTTGACCATCTTTGATCAACGAGCTAGTTCACTAGAGGCATAATAGGGACAGAGTGTTGTTTATTTATCCACACATGTAATGTGTTTCCAATTAATACAATTATAGCATGGATAATAAATGATTATCATGAACAAGGAAATACAATAATAAACACTTTATTTATTGCCTCTAGGGCATATTTCCAACATGAAGACCCAGCTCCGGCAGAGGTGGCAGCACTGGCGGCTCAGTCGAAGAACAAGGGCAAGGCCAAAGCTCAGTATGCCCCCAAGAAGGGGAAGGGTCAACCAGGAACCGATATCTTGGATCAGCCGTGTGTGATTCACACGAAGAAAGATGCAGAAGGCAACCTGATTTTGCCCAAGCACACCACTCGACAGTGTCGAACCCTCATCCAGCAGTTCAAGGGAGACCAGCCGAGTGGGAAATCTCCTGAAAAGAAGATGAAGATGAAGAAAAGGAAACATTCCCGGATGTCACTGCTACACTAGTGATCTTTGTTGAGGTCGAGAGCAAGAGCCGTCTGAAAGTCATAAATAGAGAGATCAACATGGCTGTGCCAGACACCCCCACCTACCTCAAATGGTCTCAGTATGTTGTCACATTCGACCAGACTAACCATCCTGCCCGTGTGGCCACACCCGATCGACAGGCTCTGGTAGTTGATCCGGTGGTGTAGAGGACTCGACTCAGAAAGGTCCTCATGGATGGCGGTAGTGGCCTAAACATTCTGTATGCGGATACCCTGAAGGGAATGGGCATTCCTATGTCCCGTCTCAGCGAAAGCAGCATGCATTTCCATGGGGTCATCCGAGGAAAGAAGGCCAAGTCACTCGGCCAGATAGCATTGGATGTGGCATTCAGAGATAACAAAAATTTCCGAAAAGAAAAGTTGACGTTTGAAGTCATGGATTTCAAGAGTGCTTACCACGCCATTTTGGGTCGACACGCTTATGCACATTTCATGGCCCAACCATGTTATGTGTACCTCAAGCTGAAAATGCCAGGCCCTAAGGGCGTGATCACGGTCACTGGCAATAGATAGCAGGCCGAAGAGTGTCTCTAGCAAGGGTCCAAGATTGCCGATCAACAGATGGCCATGGTCAAGGTGGAGGAGTACAAGAAAACCATTGACCCTGCTGATTTGCTCCGCGCAAAAAAGCCAGCTTCCGAGTCGGCATTTTAGTTGGCAAGAGAAGTGAAGAAGGTGCACATCCACCCGACGGATCCAACCGCTGCCCCGACGAATATCTCGATAATACTCGACAGCAAATAGGAAGCCGAGCTCATCCAGTTCCTCCGTGAGAACTGGGATATGTTTGCATGGAAGCCTGCTAACATGCCGGGGATTCCCAGGGAGCTGGCTGAGCACCGTCTGCGAGTGGATCCGAAAGCCAAGCCCGTCAGGGAGCATTTGCATCGATCCATGGCTGAGAAGCGCAAGGCAATCGGAGAAGAAGTGGCCCATCTCTTGCAAGCCAAGTTCATTCGGGAGATTTACCACTCCGAGTGGCTCTCGAATGTTGTGATGGTGCCCAAGAAAGATAAGTCGTTGCGCATGTGCATTGACTTCAAACATCTCAATAAGGTGTGTCCAAAAGACCATTTTCTGCTCCCTCACATAGATCAGATTGTTGACTTGATAGCGGGGTGCGAGCGATTATCGTTTTTGGATGCCTATTTTGGGTACCATCAGATCCGTCTGTTTGGCCCAGATGAAATAAAAACAGCCTTCATCACCCCGTTTGGGCGTTTCTGCTACATCACCATGCCTTTTGGTCTCAAGAATGTCGGCGCTACTTTTATGCGCATGATTCAGAAATATTTACTTGACCAGATCCCTCGGAATGTCGAGGTGTACATGGATGATATAGTGGTCAAGTCCCGCAAAGGTTCCGACCTGCTGGCTGACTTGGCTGAGACATTCGCCAATCTGAGGCGATTCGACATAAAGCTGAATCCGGCCAAATGTACCTTCGGTGTCCCTGGTGGCAAGTTACTCGGTTTTCTCGTTTCCGAATGAGGAATTGATGTCAATCCCGAGAAGATCAGTGCCATTACCCATATGAAGACTCCCGTGCGAGTGCACGATGTTCAGAAGCTCACAGGTTGCTTGGCGGCATTGAGTTGATTCATTTCTCGTCTTGGTTGCATGGCTATCTCGCTCGATGTCAAGCGCTTGATGGTTTACAGTGACTCAGATTTGGTGGTGAATCAAGTGATGAAAGAGTGGGATGTTAGAAACCCTTCTATGACTGGATACTACAATGCAGTCCGGAAGCTGGAGAAGAAATTTGAAGGTCTGGAACTTCACCATGTTCCTCGACTGAAAAATCAGGCAGCTGATGAGCTATCCAAGATTGGTTCCACTCGACAGCCTGTCCCCAGCGGAGTGTTCCTGGAGAATTTGCACACTCCTTCGATTCAAGAGGATCCCTTCATTGAAGAGCCCCCGCAAACCTTAAGCTCCACTGACTTGACTAAAGTCGATGTTCCTGCTGTGATTGACCTGGTCATGGAGGTGCTAGTTATCATTCCCGACTGGACTGTACCGTACATAGCCTATATCCTTAGACAGGAGCTTTCTGAAGATGAAGCAGAGGCTCGACAGATTGTGCGTAGGTCCAAGGCTTTCACTGTGATGGGAGATCAGCTATTCAGAGAAAGTGTGACTGGTGTCACCCAGCGCTGCATTTCACCCGAGGAAGGTCAAATGATTCTAGATGAAATCCACTCGGGAACTTGCGGACACCATGCGTCTTCAAGGGCGATCGTCGCTAAAGCATACCGAGCGGGTTTTTATTGGCCATGGGCTAATGAAATGGCTAAGGACATTGTTGATCATTGCGAGGGCTGTCAGTTCTATGCAAACCTGTCACACAAGCCAGCGTCTGCTCTGAAGACAATTCCACTCGCCTGGCCGTTTGCGGTTTGGGGGCTCGAAATGGTTGGTCCTTTCCGACCCGGAAAAGGACGATTCACCCACCTATTGGTAGCAGTCGACAAATTCACCAAGTGGATTGAAGCCAAGCCCATCAAGAAGCTGAATTCCCACACGACGGTCACATTCATGAGGGAGATCATTATCCGGTTCGGCATTCCCCACAGCATCATCACGGACAATGGCACTAATTTTGACTCGGAAGAATTGAGGAGATTCTGTAACTCCCAAGGCACCCGAGTGGATTACGCTTCCGTTGCACATCCTCAAACCAATGGGCAAGTTGAGCGGGCTAATGGTCTCATTCTGCAAGGTTTGAAGCCTCGTCTCATGCGCGATTTGGATCATGCCGCCGGTGCGTGGGTAACTGAGCTGCCGTCTATTTTCTGGGGGTTGAGAACAACGCCTAATCGGTCGACTGGACGAACTCCATTCTTCCTTGTCTATGGTGCTGAAGCCATACTGCCGAGTGACTTGGCCCACAATTCTCCTCGAGTGGATCTGTATTCTGAGGCCGAAGCCGAACATGCCAGGCAAGATGGGGTACATCTTCTGGAAGAAGAGCGTGAGATGGCTCTGATCCATACCACAGCCTATCAGCAAGACTTACGGCGTTTCCATGCAAGGAATGTCAGAAGCCGAGCGTTCCATGAAGGAGATTTGGTGCTCCGAGTGAATCAGCACCGACCTCACAAGCTAGCTCCTGCATGGGAAGGCCCTTTTGTAGTATCCAAGGTGCTAAACAATGGAGCCTATCACTTATATAATCTCATGAAGCAGATGGATGAGTCACGAGCTTGGAATGTAGACCTGCTTCGACATTTTTACACTTGACACATTAGTTTTCTAATGTAATAAGAGTACTTCATCAATGCAATTTGTGTCCCTGCAATTAATACCTCGTCGATTCCAACCGTGCAGTTATTTACTTGGGGATACTCCGAGCGACGAGCAATCCTCGCACTCAGGGGCTTAGCTGCAAAACATGTTTCACCTAAGTTAAAAAACCCGTCGGGTGGATAGCAGTCCATCCACTCGACAGCCTATTTGCAAATCCGTCTTCGCTTGGGTTCAAAAAAAATATAACTCATCGAGGCGATGGTAATCCATTCACTCGACAGCTTAGATGCGAATCGACATTCGCCTAAGTTCAAAATACTCTGAGTGATGAGCGATCCTCACGCTCGGGGGCTTAGCTACGAATACATTTCGCCTAAGTTAAAAACCTCATCGACTGGATAGTAATCCATCCACTCGACAGCTTAGCTATGAATAGACATTCGCCTAAGTTCAAAATACTCCGAGTGATGAGCGATCCTCACGCTCGGGAGCTTAGCTGCGGATACATTTCACCTAAGTTAAAAACCTCGTCGGGGCAATGGTAATCCATTCACTCGACAGCTTAGATGTGAATCGACATTCGCCTAAGTTCAAAATACTTCGAGTGATGAGTGATCCTCACGCTCGGGGGCTTAGCTGCGAATACATTTCGCCTAAGTTAAAAACCTCATTGACTGGATAGTAATCCGTCCACTCGACAACTTAGCTGCGAATCGACATTCGCCTAAGTTCAAAATACTCCGAGTGATGAGCGATCCTCACGCCCGGGGGCTTAGCTGCGAATACATTTCACCTAAGTTAAAAACCTCGTCGACTGGATAGTAATCCATCCACTCGGCAGCTTAGATGCGAATCGACATTCGCCTAAGTTCAAAATACTCCGAGTGATGAGCGATCCTCACGCTCAGGGGCTTAGCTGCAAATACATTTCTCCTAAGTTAAAAACCTCGTCGACTGGATAGTAATCCATCCACTTGACAGCTTAGCTACGAATCGACATTTGCCTAAGTTCAAAATACTCCGAGTGATGAGCGATCCTCATGCTCGGGGGCTTAGCTGCGAATACGATTCACCTAAGTTAAGAACCTCGTCGATTGGATAGTAATCCATCCATTCGACAGCTTATCTACGAATCGACATTCGCCTAAGTTCGAAATACTCCGAGTGATGAGCGATCCTCATGCTCGGGGGCTTAGCTGCGAATACATTTCGCCTAAGTTAAAAACCTTGTCGAGCGGATAGTAATCCATCCACTCGACAGCTTAGATGCGAATCGACATTCGCCCAAGTTCAAAATACTCCGAGTGACGAGTGATCCTCACACTCGGGGACTTGGCTGCAAAAGCACTTTGCCTAAGTGAAAAACAAAAGCAGTCGAATAGACGATTGAAAGCCAAAGCGCGAACAAAATCCAAAGGATAAAACCGTGGATAAATGTCTTGTGCAGAAGCAAATGTGCTTAGGCCTAAGGCCTGAATAAAGTTTTAAGGGATACAGTTCCACTCGGCATACCGAGGCAAATTTAACTTTTTTTCCAAAGACTCAAGTTTCTAGGCAGGCAACGGACTGGCGGGCTCGACAAAAGTGTCCAGGTCGATGTCGTCGGAGATTTTGGTGGCCGCCTCGATGAAGGTTTCCATGAAGTCCTCGAACTGGAGTTTCTTCGTGTTTACCACTTGGAGATCCTTCAGCTTCTCCTCCCTCACGTCCATACAATGGACCCTGACTAGTGACAACGCCACGTCGGCCTCACAACGGGCAACAAATTTTTTCCAAGCTTGCACTCGAGTGGGAAGTTCATTCAGGCGAGCCATCATGGAGTTGAGCTCGAGCTAAAGAGTGTCCTCAGGCCATAGCTCCTTGTCGATTCTTTCCATAACAGATTTCAGTCGAGCGATATAGGCCTAGGCACCCTGGAGCCAAAAGTTGAGCCGCATCATGTTCATCGCCACCGCATCAGCAACTGGTGACTTGGTGGGGTCAAGCATGGGCTCAATCTCCTCTGTTTCCTTTTCAAAGTCCTGGCAGAATTCTGTTGAAGAAGGGGAATCGGTGAACTGCAACCCTCAATTTTTTTTTGCAAATGTCAGTCGACAAGAAATACTCACCATCGAGCAGAAGATACATCTTCCTCGAGAATTCGACCAGATGCTTCTCCAGGCCATTGCTCCTCTTGGTTAGTTGCTCGGCCTTCTTGACAAGATCCACACACTCCTGCTTCAACTTGGCGTTCTCCTCTTCCAGCTTTTGGACGGCCGCCAACTTCTGCTCTGAAAGTTTTGTCCTTGGTGACTTGTTGGGCGTCAGCAAGTGCTTTGTCCTTCTCAAGTGGCCTCTTCATGTAATATAAAGAAACAACATTGTTGAGTCGCGCTTGGAGTCGACGGTTTTCATTGCGCACGTCTGTTCGAGCGAGAGCACTCGGTTCAAAACATGAAAAGGGGAAGATGGGAATGCTGACAGTCGGCACTTATTACCTCCCAGAGACTTCAGCTCAGCACGTGCTCGCTCCAGGGCGTTGTTGGCAACCGCCAAGTCCACCTGCAATTGGTTCTTCTCCTCCTCCATCTTCTTGTACTGCGTACCAAGTTCGCAAGCTATCTGGAACCAACAAAAGACAAGAGTTCAATCAGCAAGGAGTTCTTGGACAGTCGACTAAGTTATTAAAACCGGCGAATGCCCATGTTGGAAGAATTCAAACAGAAAGTCCACTCGACATATCGAGTGGCTCTGGCGCTCTGCACGCTGTAAACAAATTCAAACAGAAAGTCCACTCGACATATCGAGTGGCTCTGGCGCTCCGCACGCCGTAAACAAATTCAAACAGAAAGCTATCTCTATTAAGACCCCTGCCGACGCAAGCACTTGACAGTGGTCACGGGGACTACACCCAGTGGGTGCGCTAAGAGCGCCCCCACTAAGACGGTTAACTCTCGATCTATCGAGTAACTCATCAGAAAACACAATCGACAAGGTCAGCCATGTCGTGACACTCAACCCGTTGAGTGACGCGCCCACCCTACTCTATAGAGTGCAACCTATCCTTATGCAGCATCATATTATGGTTTGTAAATAATATGCATGAAACCTGCAAGGTATATGCAGAATGGTGTGATTCAAGGAGAAGTGTATCCTGTATACAATAGACTCTAAGACCACTGCCGATGTAAGAAATCGACTGCGGTCTCGGAGACTACACCCAGTGGGTGCGCTAAGAGCGCCCCCACTAAGACGGTTAACTCTCGATCCGTCGAGTAACTCGTTAGAAAAAAATCGACAAGGTCGGCCCTGTCGTGACACTCAACCCATTGAGCGACGCACCTCCCCCACTCTATGAAGTGCAGTCAATCCCTACGCAGCGTCATATAATGGTTTCATAATAATATCCATGAAACTTGCAAGGTATCTATGTAGTGGTGTGATTCAAAGACAAAGTGTATCTTGTATACAATAGAATCTAAGACCCCTACCGATGCAAGCAATCGACAGCGGTCTCAGGGACTACACCCAGTGGGTGTGCTAAGAGTGCCCCCACTGAGACGGTTAACTCTCGATCCGTCGAGTAACTCATCAGAAAACACACTCGACAAGGTCAGCCATGTCGTGACACTCAACCCGTCGAGTGACGCACCCACCCTACTCTATAGAGTGCAACCTATCCTTATGCAGCGTCATATCATGGTTTGTAAATAATATCCATGAAACCTGCAAGGTAGATGCAGAATGGTGTGATTCGAAGACAAAGTGTATCCTGTATACAACAGACTCTAAGACCCCTGCTGATGCAAGCAATCGACAGCGGTCTCGGGGACTACACCCAGTGGGTGCGCTAAGAGCGCCCCCACTGAGACGGTTAACTCTCGATCCGTCGAGTAACTCGTCAGAAAACACACTCGACATGTCGAGCGACAATAGTACCACGTGTACTACCAATCCTAGTCCTACTCGACTATGATCCGATCCATTCGACTGGTGAAAGTTCAAACATTCTACGATCACCCAGTGGGTGTACGACAGCCAAGAAAAGACAAGAATTCAATCGACAATGGACTTACAATCAAACTTACTCGGACATTGGTGCAGAGGGTTGCGCTGACGTCAAAAGCCAGTTTGCTGGCCTCGTACGCCTCCTTGGTCCTCAGCATGAGTTGCTCTGCCTGGATCATGGCTTCCTTTGCAGCTCCAGTTTGGTCTTTTGGGTGCGATGCAGAGGGAAAGCCGTCACAGGTGGGGTAGGCGTAGTCGCTGGAGCAGCTGAGGCAACCTGAAGAGGTCCGGTCGGAGCCGACGTCATGATGGTCGAGATGGTTGGAGGAGCATGCGACAGAGGCGTTGCAGCCTCAACCCTGGGTCGCATCGAGTCACCTCTCCTCTGGGAAGACTCCGCAGTTGAGTGCTGAGGTGCTTGCGACGATGACGCCCTTCGGGTGCGAGCGCGCGAAGTGTCCAGCAGCCCCTCATCGTCCTCCACTTGAATGACCTCTGCAACAACCGACAGCATCAACATCTGCATGTGTCGAGTCCTATTCGGACAAACTAATAACTTTCTTACCTGTATGAGAAGTTGCAGCATCGGCAGTATCAACATCCATCGCGTCCTCTTCATCTCGACGAGGCGAGGTCACAGATGTTGCAGCTCTGATGGATTAGACAGCTTTCACTCAGATATAACTCAAGACTTCAATCGACAGAACAATTCAGAAATGAACACTTACGTGGAGACGATGGGTACGTCCACCCTCATATGGGGTAGTGCTTTGTGAGGCTTGGAGGTGGCTTGCTTGGGCTGCTTGGCCAGTCTTTCATTCAACTCGACAGTTGAGGGGCGACTCCGCTTTGGGTTCTTCTCACTTGGGCCCAGGGCCTTGTCCTCAGCAGCTACCGGGTCATGGAGGGCCTTAGTGCAGCCTTCGTGACGAGGGGGCGACTCGACTCCTTCCTCTTCGCCGGAATCTTCATATTCATCCACAGAGTCGGAAAGTCCATCGCCGTCCATGCTATCGCCCTCGCTCACCACGCCGTCATGCACATGGTTCTCGTTGGGAATGGGCGAGTGCATGTTCGTCCATTCCTGCATAATTCAAACAAGAGATTCAGACTACAAGTCAATACATCACTCGACGGTATAAATGTATCAGTCGACATCACACGTCTCACGAGGTTCCTCGGTGGGTTTTCAGCCGAGTAAGGCCGGATCCTCTTGGCTCCCAAGGGGTTGTCACAAGCCCTAGTGATGCTCCGAAGCCACTGCTCAACAGTCTCCTGTGTAATTTCTTCTGGATGCGTCCTGGTCGAGTCCCCCGGGCCTGCATAGTGCCACATGGTGTGGTCTCTGGCCTGGAGTGGTTGTATACGTCAACCGAGGAACGTTTCAAGCAGATCCATGCCTATCACCCCGCCCCGAATCAGCTGAACCACTGCCTCGACTAAGATACCTACTTGGACATGTTCCTCGTCGGTCACCTTCAGAGACTTGGGGGCAGCGGGTCGGTCAGGTGAAAATGAAGGAAGACCAGTTGACATGTTGGGCGGCGCTACATCTTTGCAGTAGAACCAGGTCGACTGCCAGCCACGGATAGACTCGGGAAGGGTAATGGCAGGAAAGGAACTACATTGCCTTTTCTGGACCCCTAAACCTCCACACAACTGGAGCACGTGAGTCTTCCCGTCGGCGCCAAGGACTTTCTTCACAGTCTGTGATCTGACCGTGAAGAGATGCTTAAACAACCCCCAATGGGGAGAGCACCCAAGGAAACACTCGCACAAGGTGACGAATGCAGACAAGTACACCATGGTGTTCGGCGGAAAGTGATGCAGTTGCGCACCAAAGAAATTCAGACATCCCCGAAAGAATGGGTGGGGTGGCATGGAGAAACCTCTTTCTACATGGGAGAGGAGAAGAACCCGCTCCCCGTTGCACGGATCCGGCTCGCGCTCCTCCCTCGACAGCCTCTAGGCGCCGTCCGCCACCAGCCCATCGGAGACGAGGCCCTCGAGGTCAGCGCGAGTGACAACAGAGGGGAGAAAATCCCCCTGCATCCACCCTGCTGGCGTGGTGAACCGAGCAGTCAAGGGCTTCTTGCCCTTGAGCTTCGACGTCCCCTTCTTTGCGCGCTCCAGCTTCTCCGTCACGTTCTTCGTCATCGGAGCGGCGGCTCTGGTCAGAGGAGAGCGGTGTGCTGCGTTGGGGAGCAGAGGAGGCGGAGGAAGAGAGGGAGAAAAGCCGGAAGGTACTGTGCAATCTGCTGCTCAGGAAGCTTTTTATGCTGCCGAGTGTCTCACTAACCAGTGGGCCTGCGAGATAACCGCACACGCCAACCGCTGACGACGCCCAATGCATGGCGAGATGACCGACGCGAGAATCGAGGCATTGCCTCCACTTGCCCTGATCGTGGCGTCATCTTCGCGCGTGCGCGCGCTTCCCAAATTTTCGTATCCCGGAAAATCCAGGCCCGTCAGACCGACCCGTCACCTCCCCAAGATGCGCTCGATTCACTCGGACACATTTAAGTCTGTATGGATCCAGGCGAGCGGAGAAGAATTCAATCGAAGTAAATTTTGTTGAAGACCCGAATATCATTCGGAAGATTTGGCGTGTCGATCCTGAATGAATGCTAAGGCTCAAAGTTCAATCGACGCAAGTTCCATGGAAATCCCAAATATCATTGGGAGGATTTGATGCACTAACTCAAGGTACGTTGATACCTCCTTCCACCACTCAAACCCCGATCCATTCGGGGGCTAATGACGAGGATATGTACCTAGGGTAGGGTCCTAGGCAAGGCCCACATACCCTACCTAAGTACACCACATGGGAGGACATGAAGATCAAGCATGAACTTCTGAGTGGATCCCTGGAGACGTTCAAAGTCACTCGACAGTAATCCACTCGGAGACTCCCGCTCTCACTCGGCAGTCGCGTGTCACTCGACAGACCTCGCTTCACTCGACGCCAGAAGACCAGGAGTCATCATCAAGAGCCCAACGGGCAGACGCTGGCTTAATGGCCCTTAATAGCTTTTACTACGTACGTTACCTGTAACGGCAGACTTTACACCCCACGACAAGGCCCTTTGATGCGGGGCCATTATGAGGGGCAGCGAACTCTATATAAGCCACCCCTCCCCTCCTGCACAAGGGTTAAGAAACTATTGTAATCTCTACATTCCACTCGACATAAAGCTCCCGAGCACTAAGACGTAGGGCTATTACCTCCACGAGAGGGGCCTGAACTCATACATCTGTATGTACACCCTCACCGTAGCTAGGACTCTGCCCTCTCCATTTGTACCCCTACCATCTACTGTCAGGCTCGTTCCCACGACACATGGCATCTCTCGGTGCTCCGAAGGACAAGTTTTTCGAGAAGGTCATCAACCCTTATCGTGTAGAGGTGCTGCAACACCCTCAAACAATTCATATGCGTGAGGGGGTGCTGCACATTCATGACATTGAGGGGCCGAACAAGACTGGAAGCATGGAAACAAGGCTCGAGGCAATGGAGCAGCAAGTCTTCAAGTGCCAAGCGATGGTGGAGCATGGACTCAATGCCAATCATATGATGATCTCAGAGTTTACCCATAAATACAAGCTGGACACCAAGGACATCGGAGAGCACATCTTCAAGCTTTACGAGAAAATTGAGCATGTCCAATCCCAGATCTATGATCTGCAAAACCAAAACTATGAGTATGAATACAAATTTAAGAGAATGAGTTTGGCTGCAGATTTGAGGATTCCGGAGACTCGTTCATCTTTTTTATGATGGTGAGCCTATGCATTGGAAGACGGAGGACAAGCCTCCAACCTCCTCAACAACTCCACCACCATCAACCCCGAAGAAGGACACCTGAGTACATGGGTATGGGTACTGACCTTGGATTGTGCTAAGCTTGGGGTAGGTGCCCCGGTATCGTATCACATCACACCTTTTTCCTTTTTTTATCTTTCCTAGTTTGATCCTTTTTGTTTTTGCTTTACCCCTTTTAGTATGATCTACCCCTTTTAGTTTTTGCTTTTTCTCCCCTTATGTAAGCAAGTCCGAGAGTTGTATAATAAAAAGTAGTTCTGATGATAAGGGTTCGCAAGATTACTATGCTCCTGAAAGTAATGAATAAAGTATAATAGAACACAAGCAAAGAGTATATATAATGATCTTATGGGGAGTGATGACTTCACATATAAAAAGTATGGTGATTGAAATTTGTTGGGAGTTAACAAACATAGTAATTGGTCATTGGTGCAATTGAAAGGAAGTGATAAAGAAAGAGAGATTCACATAGAAATATATTATCTTGGACATCTTTTATGATTGTGACCACTCATTAAAATATTACATGCCAAGAAGTTGATGTTGGACAAGGAAGACAACATAATGGGTTATCTTTGCTTACCTCCGAACAAAAGCAATATGGTTTTAGATCCTTCAACATGTAGTGCTTGCTTCCACCTCATATTAGCCAAAAACTCTGCACCATGTAGAGATACTACTTGTGCATCCAAACACCTCAACCTAGTTTTGCCATGAGAGTCCACCATACCTACCTATGGATTGAATTAGATCCCTCAAGTAAGTTGTCATTAGTGCATAAAGGCAATAAAAATTGCTCCTAAATATGTGTGATCTTTTATTGTAAGGGAAATAAGCATTGTACGAACTTGTGATGTTGAAGAAATAAAAGCGACAGACTTCATAATAAAGGTTGCTATCACAAAGGGCAATACAACGTGGCGTTCCTCTGCATTAAGAGTTTGTGCATCCAAAAACAAAAAGCGCATGACAACCTCTGCTTCCCTCTATGAAGGGCCTATCTGTTACTTTTACTTTCTAGTACTTACCTTTATGCAAGAGTCATGGTGGTCTTCACCACTTCCTATATTTTGTCTTTCTTGGCAAGCATTATGTGTTGGGGAATGATCTAGACGCATATATCCACTCGGATGTGGGTGATCATGAGTTATTATTGTTGACGTCACCCTTGAGGTGAATAGTTGGGAGGCCAAATTATAAGCCCCTACCTTTCTCTGTGTACGATTGAAGCTTTGACCTCGTGGTTACCGCGTGAGTGCTAGCAATTGTGAAAGACTAAAAGATGATTGAGTATGTGGATTTGCTTTACAAGCTCTTATATTGACTCTTTCTGATGTTATGATAAATTGTCAATTGCTTCAATGACTTACATCATAGTTTTTTGGTTGTCAACAGAGTTCTTGATTCATACTTTATCTTGTGAATGAATTTTTACTCCAGTATAAATAGTCTCATACAATGAGTATTGTTGTTCTAAAGTTGATCATGGTGCCCTCATGTCCGTATTTTATTTTTATCGACACCTCTATCTCTAAACATGTGGACATATTCATCGATCTCGACTTTTGCTTGAGGGCAAGCGAGGTCTAAGCTTGGGGGAGTTGATACATCCATTTGCATCATGCTTTTATATTGATATTTATTGCATTATGGGATGTTATTACACGTTATGGTATAGTACTTATGCCTTTTCTCTCTTATTTTACAAGGTTTACATGAAGAGGGAGAATGCCGACAACTGGAATTCTGGACTGGAAAAGGAGCAAACCTAAGATACCTATTCTGCACAACTCCCAAAGTCCTGAAAATTTACGGAGAATATTTTTGGAATTAATAAAAAATACTGGCGCGAGTATCAACCAGAGGGGGCCACCAGCAGGCCACAAGCCTGCTAGGCGCGGCCACCCCCTGGCCGTGCCTAGCAGGCTTATTGGGCCCCTTTGGCTCCTCTGACGCCCATATTCTCCTATATGGAGCATTTTGACCAAGAAAAAATAAGAAGAGAGATTTCAGGATGAAGCGCCGCCGTCTCGAGGCAGAACTTGGGCAGAACCAATCTAGAGCTCCGACAAGGCGGTCCTGCCGGGGAAACTTCCCTCCCGAAGGGGGAAATCAAAGCCATCAACATCTCCATCAAGGATCCTCTCATCAAGAGGGGGTCAATCTCCATCAACATGTTCACCAGCACCGTCTCCTCTCGAAACCCTAGTTCATCTCTTGTATCCGATCTTTGTCTCAACACCTTAGATTGGTACCTGTAGGTTGCTAGTAGTGTTGATTACTCCTTGTAGTTGATGCTAGTTGGTTTACTTGGTGGAAGATCATATGGTCAGACCCTTTATGATAATTAATACTCCTCTGATCTTGAACATGAACATGCTTTGTGAGTAGTTCCGTTTGTTCCTGAGGACATGGGATAAGTGTTGTTATAAGTAATCATGTGAATTTGGTATGCGTTCGATATTTTGATGAGATGTATGTTGTCTCTCCTCTAGTGGTCTTATGTGAAATTCGACTACATAACACTTCACCATTATTTGGGCCTAGGGGAAGGCATTAGGAACTAATAAGTAGATTATGGGTTGCTAGAGTGATAGAAGCTTAAACCTAGTTTATGCATTGCTTCGTAAGGGACTAATTTGGATCCATATGTTCCATGCTATGGTTAGGTTTACCTTAATTCTTCTTTAGTAGTTGTGGATGCTTGCGATAGGGGTTAATCATAAGTGGGAGGTTTGTCCAAGTAAGGGCAGCACCCAAGCACCGGTCCACCCACATATAAAATTATCAAAGTAACGAACGCGAATGAAATGAGCATGATGAAAACTAGCTTGACAAAAATTCCCATGTGCCCTCGGGAGCATTTTGCTTTATATAAGAGTTTGTCCAGGCCTGTCCTTTGCTACAAAAAGGATTGGGCTACCTTGCTGCACCTTTGTTACACTTGTTACTTGTTACTCGTTACGAATTATCTTATCACAAAACTATCTGTCACCGATAATTTCAGTGCTTGCAGAGAATACCTTACTGGAAACCGCTTGTCATTTCCTTCTACTCCTCGTTGGGTTTGACACTCTTCTAAAGGACTATGATAGATCCCCTATACTTGTGGGTCATTAGGGCATGCGGAGCTAGCATGCGCCAGGGCGACGGGAGAGGCGCTGTCGTGCGCTCGTGCTGGCAGGGCGATGCCGGCACACGAGGTAGGAGTGCGACGAGCCACCGGCATGCGGCTGGAGCGGGGACGCGGAGCAGGCGGGCAGATGCAGTGTGCGCAGCACGGGCGTGCGGTTGTTTGGAGCTGGGAGGCCCGTGATAGCGCTCGCAAGCTAGGTCGCTTGGAAGCGGGCCGAAACGGTGACAGAGAGCCACCGGAGGTCCATGGAGGGACACGAGGCGAGGGTGCGAGGCGCGTGGCCGTCGGCTTGATGGACCTAGAGCTCGACGGAGGCACGGGGTATGAAGTCCTGGCGGCTAGTGCAGCAGCACGCGAATGTTGGGGAGGCGCAGGCCGAGCTCACCATGGCTCGGGAGCAGACGGAGTGATGGTGTTGACGCGCATGCGGAGCAGCCAACACGTGATGGAGTCTGCGTGGCAGGCCGATGTTGGACATTGTCGGTCAGAGATGGACGTTGCCAAGCTTGACGGATTCGTGTGGGCTCGAGGCGGGGCGGCCGGCCAAACAGCCGGCCATGCAGGATCTGCATCCATTCGGGTAGCAGGTCATGCAAAGGCCGGCCGAACAGCCAATCGGGCAGCTGATTGGGGCAGCCGGCCGGGCAGCCAGCCAAGGCGCGTGATAACCCACAAGTATAGGGGATCGTAAAAGTTTTTGAGGGTAGAGTATTCAACCCAAATTTATTGATTCGACAAAAGGGGAGCCAAAGAATATTCTTGAGTATTTGCAGCTGAGTTGTCAATTCAACCACACCTGTAAGACTTAATATCGGCAGCATAGTATTCACTAGCAAAGTAGTATGGGAGTAACGGTAATGGTAGCAAAAGTAACAGTAGCAGTTTGGTAGTGATTGTAACAGTAGCAACAGAGAAGTAACTGTGGGGACCCTGACTCATAAGTCATGATCACCGAATGTACGTGCACAGTGATCCCATAGATCAATGCTCACTGAACACACATAAACTGAATAGCAAGAGTCTTACATCCATTACATACCGGATTATTCAAATATGGCCTTTATGGCCAAGTCTTCATATGCTTGAAGTGGAAATCTTCAACGATAGCGTGAACCCTTGCCATCTGCCTTAACCCTGCAGGCAGACTGGGAATTGTCCTAGCTCGCATGTCCGTCCCTAAGGTAATCTTCATCATAACCTGATCTTTCATGACTGGCCAATAAAATAACTAGTGGCAAGCCAATGAGTACTTTGAATGTACTTGCAAGCAACCCATGTTTGGAACAAGACAATAAAAGTGCATGATATATCACTAATAGGTAATTTTGCAGAAAGCTAATTTTCAGTGCAGCGACAGGATCAACTAACTTATGCGAGCATGCATCAACAGTTGGCAGATAGACATATGAACAACTTACAGATATCATCGTAAACAGGGGGGTGAACATCTCATGTTCACTCATGTCATCAACTAAATTGACTTATCTCAAGTGTCATCTCTGTGTCAACCACACACACACACACACACACATACATACACCAAGTTTGCGAAAACATCTGGACATAGTCTAAGCAGCACCACCCAACTGTCCTTGACTGTGGACATGACTATTCGAATAGTTTTACACTCTGCAGAGATTGCAAACTTTACCCACAAGACTTAGGGAACTTCCATGTCATCCACGACTCACGGTATTTAACATACCCGAGGTAAGCACCCGAACATTGCCTTTCCCCTAGCATTACTAAACAAATAGTCCACTCGTTGGTGCCACCCTCATGATATACATCACACATATCATCCATGAGGTCACACAACGGTGTGCCCGGTGCCTGTGAACACAGTGCATGATCGTCCATTCCGGTACGACCCCGTATCGAGAGTGACCATGCCAATCCCGCCACTAGTAATGCATGCTCCTTGCTAGTACCCACCAAAGTAATCAACAAAACCCCTTCCCATATAGGGGTAGAGTGGTTGTACATGTAAGGTTGGGACGGCCGACAAATCTTAAATCTAATCCGTTTTCGAAAACCACACACACTCACTTGCTCCGGTACGCCACTTCTTTATCAAGTGGCTACCTAGCTCATCTTCATCTCCCTCAGGCATTAGTGGCACCCGACGGTTTTTTTGAAAAGTATTTGAAATCATTTTTGTTTCCATCACCATGCATATTCCCATCCCACTTGAGTAGCAACCTCTAGCAACCTAACTACTCCCACCCACACAACCCTCATAAGGATGGTAGGGTCATGCATGATGCAAGTATCAATGGTAAGGTATCGGTGGCATCCCACCGTCGTGGTCACCACCTCAACATGATCAACATTAAGAACATAATTGCTATATGCCATGCAATAAAAGGGTTTCATAGTCATGGTCAAATGGCTGCTTTCCTGGCTTAGCAACGTCTTCGAGGTCTTTACACGCTTCTCGTCCACTCCGAGCACTCCGTCTATTTTGTCAACTATCGCCGGGAACAACCGCAATAAGCAACACACCAAGCAGAAAAAAAGTGCTCTATAAATAGGAGATTTATTTTTCTTGGACACATTTAGTCATGATAGAAATAACCAAGGAGGTTTTGGTAGATGTGGGTCAAGGTGGATATGAAGGGAATGATGATCCTATAAGATGTCCACAGAAAACATTTTTATAACAATTAGTGTAGGCACTCATCAAATAGGGAACGATTTTAGAAGAATTTAGAAAGTGGTTTCACTGGTTTTGGATTTGGGATGAATATTCTAGGGATTTTCAAAGTGGCTTACATATGAAGAAATGGCCCAATAATTGACATAGCAGAATAAGTGTAAGGAAAAATGCTCACCACTTAGAGCATGAATTTAGATACACCTAGGAACTTGAATCACTCAATTTGGAGTTCATAAGAATTTCCTAGGAATTTGCAAAGTGGGGCTCACTACTAGGACAAACCCTACTAGTAGCGCTTAATAAACCTATAACAGTAGCACTGGGTCTAGCGCTACTACTAAGGCGCTATAGCCAAGTTGTACTAGTAGCGCTGGTTGGTGCAGCGCTACTGCTAAGTCCGGTTAGCAGTAGCGCTGCACTTACCAGCGCTACTGCTAACTATCTGTAGCGCTGCATAAAGTAAAGCGCCGCTGCTAATCCAACGCTGCTGCTAGTATTCCCGCTTTCACAGATTCATACCCCCTCTACGTATTCGTGATGTATTTATATAGTCTCTATACAATATTTTCATTAGATCACAATAAACATACACTATTATCATCATATCATACACATACAATAGTCTCGTCATACCATCATCATCATGATTTAACACAAATATCATCACATCTGGAAAATAGCGATACACAAGTCATGTCATTTCTCGAATAAGTGCAACTGCATGGTCATGGCACACACACAAGTTTCATCATCTCTATCTAAACCATGATGTAGAAGAGAAGAGCGATCAGCATGAGCAAGACCACAACCATGTAGTACTTGAGGCACCGGCAGTTCTGCCCCCGCTCTTGCCGGAGCGTCCACCTCAAGTAGCTCCTTTCCGCTTCGGCTCTGCTGTTGAACCCTTTGTGGCTAGCACCTGGGTACTTGTCCACCTGGGCCTGAGCGTCTGGCCAGTGGTCGTAGACTCCTAGAACCTTGCCAACGAACACAATGTAGCATCCCTTCGCCATCTCTGATCTATGTATTTGCATCATGAACGATAATATGCAACATAATGTACTTAAGAACACAAAGAGGCATAATTAGCAAAATATAAGCAACCCATAGTAAACATAAATGACGATGTTCCTCATACCCAAACTAATTAACTAGAGTGATCTATGCTAGTTCAGGACCATAGTTTAATTACATCACATAGTTTCGTCTGGCCGCTAGTGACACATATATTGTCAATGAAAATTAGTCCTCAGTCCAATCTTCATAGTCAGGGAGGAAGCACCCGAGCTTCTTGAAAGGCTTCGGGTCCAGACGCTGAGCGATTAGCAGTGCCCGGATATCATCCCACGTGATTGGCCCATGGTAGAACATCCATGTTGGTTCGAGGACCTGCTTCATGATCACTTGGGCAAGTTCACACTACACGTGATAAAACTAAGCTCGGATTTGATGATCCGGTGTCTTTCCTATGCTTGTGGCCCAGTTGACAATTCGGCATTGTTGGTAGTAGCTGACATGCGAAGGTGTTGATTATCTCTTCTGAACTCGAGCAGGTGATGCATGAGGTAGAACCCATCAGCCTTACTGATGTGCGGTTGCTGGATGCAGCAGAAGTCGGTCTTATGGCTGAAAACTAGCCTGTTCCTCCTGTACTTTTTCACCTTGATATATCCACCAGACAGGCTGAAGGTTAACAGGGCACTATCGAGAACACTCTTTATGTGCTTGTAATCCTTTTTCTTGATGTTCTTCGATGAGTCCAAGTATATAGCATGGGAGTATTATGGGTATAGAATGATGAGGACCCCCCCCACTGCACAAATTAAGTACACCTCAAATTAGTCTCCATGCTGGCAAAGGAATGATTAACACTTATGAAAGGATATGCGCGGATGACTTATGTGGGATGATAAGGCAGGAGAAATTCTTCCTTGTACTTATTAGCGATCATGAAGCCGCTGATGTACTTGCTTGCATAGTCACGGTGCTCTTTGCAGACATCCAGGAAGCTCTCGTGCATATGGTATGGGTCCATGACGCAGATATATTTTATGTTCTCGATCCCGATGATGTACTTGAGATGCAGCGCATACATGCGGATGAACTAGAAATCTAGCTTGGTCATGTGGAACATTTCATAGATGTAGTCAAATCGCAGGATGAACTTATCCGCGGGCCATCCCTCAACATACAACTTCCCACCCGACACCTGAGCCGCGTAAAGCTGGTATCCTGGTTTTTCCGAGATGAGAAGGCTTTTCTCTCTGGCTAGCACATCATTGTGAAGTCTCCTTAGATCATTATTCAGTATGTCCTCTAGCGCTTTCTGAGGTAGGATCGGGTGGCCGGGGACATGGAAACACTCCGCACCTACGACAGGTATTCTGTCTACCTCTCGGGGATTCAGAGGCGGCTGGCTGCTTGAATCAGCTCTGGCTCCTTTAGGGACTCTCTTGTCCGGTCTCCTCCTTCGCTTCTTGGAGGGTGGCGGTAGTGAGCCCATCATACCTTCCCTAACTGTCACCCCCTGTGTGGAAGGACTAATCAGTGGACGGCCCTCGGGTTGTTGCTGGGTAGAGGAGGCATCTGGAGGCGTCTCCTACAAGGATCGCTTGAAGAGAGACTTTTTGCATTCCGCCTTAGGACATTTCGGCTCTAGCAAATCAGGCAACATCAAGTCATCATCTCCATGCTCATAGCCTGAGTCTTCGTTGTCCTGAGCCATGAATCCTCCATCATCATAGGCGGTATTGAAATACTTGTCTGGGTCACCATCCTCCTCCTCCATGTCATCATCAGCATTTGCTTCTTCGACAACGGGGGCGACATCATCTGGCACTAATGGTGGCTCTCCCTCGCGTCATCCGCTATCACCCGCCACGACAGGTGCAGGTAATTTGGTAGGTGGGGTGGTGTCCATACCTTCTTGAGAAGCTGTTGTTGGTGTGATACTGGGCGCCTCGACACGAAGAAGAGTCTTCGACCAAGGCAAGAACCAGCTCTTGCATGCGCCAATCCGTTGAGGGGTCTCCTCGTCATCGACTGGTACTGGAGGAGGCAAATCATCGAAGCCCGCTAAGACACTGGCCATGTTGACCTTGAAGATGCCATCGGGCATCTCTCGGTTGTGGAACATGCGGTCCTTCGGCTTCACGATCATTGGCTTTCCCCCGACCACCTTCTGGCCCTTGATGTCGTATAGTAGGGTGCACGGGGTATCGTTGGCCTACGAAGACATGTTTGGGACGTCAAACATCCGAAAGGCAATTGAAATGGAAGACTATATAGACATGCTGGTGAAAAGGGTATGACGCATAATTACCATGAGGGCGTAGAGCTCATCCATAGACGAAGGCCCGCCGAGTCGGCCAGAGACGGAGGATGGGCTGCTAAGAACAGGAGTGGGAGCATGTGCGGTGGCATGAGCAGGTGCTGGTGGTGTGGTGTTCACCGAATTGCTCCTGACGTAGCTAGGAAGCGGAAAGTACGCTGACCCTTTATCTGGATTTTCCTTCGTCCATTCAAAAAATGCCGGAAGCAAGCTGGAAATGGAAGATTTGAAGTCAGCCGTGACGCCAGCTACTGCTGCACTGACCCTTGCATCGACTATCTCTTCCAACTCTGCTTTGCTCTCAGCTTTGGACTTACTGATCGCAAGCGCGACCTTTTGGTCGATGGTCTGTTGAGTAAGCAACTTTCTCTTCCTTCTTTCCTCTAGCTCCTCGTGGTAGCATGTCTTCCACGTGGCGCCATCTCTGACACCGTGCACACGTCCATAGGACGGAGGTGTGTCCTCCGGGACCTTTTTCAGTATGTTCAGGGCTTGGTTGAAATGGGTGTCCCACTTGGGCCTCGCCGACGACTGTGACAACTCGTCGCTTTCGGCTGCCTTTTGGTGCTGCTCTTTCTGCAAAAGGAACATGGATGGTTTACTAATAATGTGACAAAACTTGTAGTCGAATTGCTTGTAAGCTAATATGATAATGTGGTAATATAACATACCAGAAGTCTCATGAACTCCCTCGTGTTCAGGTTCGTGTAAAAGGTCTTCTTGACGCGGTCCCACTTGTACCGGGCCCTGATCCAGTCACGCTCCAGTGGGTCAGTGAACTCCGCCAAGGGGTCTGGGATTCCGTGACTTTCACGTTCGGCGTCCTCCTTGGCCCATACGTTCCTCTTCCCCTCGTAACCTCAGCTTCCGAGGCGGTGGGGAGGCGTGTTCCTGGCCTGGAGCGCCTTCGTTTTCTCCGACTTTTTCTTGGTTTCATCTTTAGCGCAAGTCTCCTTGAATTTTTCAAAGTCCTCTTCCATAAGTGATGGATTGTCAGCATGAATCTTGGACCACGGTTCATTCTTATCAATCGCTTTTTTCACCCGAACTTTCCAGGCGGACAAGTCATTGGTGAACCTCACCATCGCCTTGTTGTTTATCTTTGTCATGGCGTCATCGTCCCACGGATCCTTTCTTTCTGTGCGGCGGGGGAAAAAGAACCTATTGTGCAACTTCTTTAGGAGCATGTGCTTCATATGTGGTATCTTCTTCAACTTCTCGTCGTTGATGTTGGCGGTTTCCCTAAGGATGCATCCTAGTTGATTGCCCCAGCATGAGTGTGCTTCATCTGGCGCCGTTGGCTCTAATTTATTGGGGTGCATATCCGTGACCACAATTTGTCCGATGCCGAGCTCGTTTGGTCTTCGTTCCCTCTTCTGCTTCGGTGCTTTACCGACTACGACAACATCGTTGCCGGTCTCAAGGGTGATGTCGGTGCCGGTGCCAGTGCCAGTGTCAGCGTAGGCGTCGAGGTTGGTGCCACTGCCGCCACCATGCACCCCCATCTGGTGTTCGTCCAGGTAATCGAAATAGTGATTTGCTGCCTTGATGGGGTCTTCTTCGAGGCGAGCAGAACCCCCGGCTGAGGCATGGCAAGACATGTTTCCTATTCAACAATTGTAAATAAAGGATATAATGAAGAGAAAAAGGGGGCCTATATTTGGTCGGAATGTTGATTCATTCCCCTTTCGGCAAATCTCGGGCACTCCATATGTCCTAGTTTCTAGCACAAGTCATGCCGAAAATCACGGAAATTTTCGGCATGACCTTTGCTAAAAAGTGGACATATGGAACGCCTGAAATTTACCGGAACGGAAATGAATCAACATTTCGGCAAAACATAGGCCACTTGGATATTCTTCGACATTCAACCAACATTGCAAACATTTTGCAACCAACATCAATTTGCAACATTATGCAACAAACATTTTGCAACCAACATCAATTTGCAACAAACATTTTGTAACCAACAGGAGCACATATATAACATCAATTTGCAACCAATATTCTACCAACAGGAGCACATTTATAAACTTTTGCTGCTGTTTTTTATAATTTTTGCTAATGTTTTTTTATACCAACAAAGCCTATCTAGTTTTTTATTTAAAGCAAAAAAAATTGCTACTGTTTTTTATTTAAAGTTTTTTATTTATACTTTAACATGGATTTTTTTCAGCCACTCGGAAATGAATTTTTTCTTCCGTCCACAGCAAGCTTATTCTAAGAAATATGGAATAATGATAACATGATTTGTGCATTAAATTTTGTACACATGAAGCATTCCATTGTAACAAATAAGCAATATGGAATAATGATAACATAATTCTGTCCACAAATTAGAGTTGCATGAATACAGGTAAGCAATATGGAATAATTAATCATTTTGTACACATGAATCATTCCCTTGTAACAAAACGCTAACAGATATCAAGGACCGGATCATCAGGACGCCAAACAGATCGGTTCCATAGTCTACGATATGACCAGTTCCCACGAGAGAGGGAGGGGGATACTCACAGACAATGGCGGTGATGCTTCCTTGTCAACGGCGACAGGGTGAAGTGGGGCGTAGGATACCGGGGGGCGTTGAGGGCAGCAAGGGCAGCAAGGTCGAGGGCGGGCCCGCATGGTGATGGTGAGGTCGAGGGAGGGCTCACGCATCTGTGCGAATGAGGAGGAGGTCGGAACGGCAGGCAAGGGCGACGGCGGCGCGCGTCAGAGAGGAGGGGGAGAGGTGGGAGAGTGGGGGATGGGAGTTTGCAAAATGTGGGCACACACAGCGGTTAATGTTGGAAATATGCCCTAGAGGCAATAATAAATTAGTTATTATTATATTTCCTTGTTCATGATAAACGTTTATTATCCATGCTATAATTGTATTGATCGGAGACTTAAATGCATGTGTGGATACATAGACAAAACCATGTCCCTAGTATGCCTCTAATGGACTAGCTCGTTGATCAAAGGATGGTTAAGGTTTCCTAGCCATGGACATGAGATGTCATTTGATAACGAGATCACATCATTAGGAGAATGATGTGATGGACAAGACCCAAACTACAAACGTAGCATATGATCGTGCCAGTTTATTGCTACTGTTTTCTGCATGTCAAGTATATGTTCCTATGACCATGAGATCATGCAACTCAGGGATATCGGAGGAGTGACTTGTGTGTATCAAACGTCACAACGTAACTGGGTGACTATAAAGGTGCTCTACAGGTATCTCCGATGGTTTCTGTAGAGTTGGCATGGATCGAGACTGGGATTTGTTACTCCGTGTGATGGAGAGGTATCTCAGGGCCCACTCGGTAATGCAAGATCACAAACAAGCCTTGCAAGCAATGTGGCTAAGTGTTAGTCACGGGATCTTGTATTACGGAACGAGTAAAGAGACTTGCCAGTAATGAGGTTGAACTAGGTATAGAGATACCCACGATCGAATCTCGGGCAAGTAACATACCGAAGAACAAAGGGAACGTTATATGGGATTAACTGAATCCTTGACATGGTGACCGAAGGTTGTTCGGAGTCCTGGATGAGATCCCGGACATCACGAGGAGCTCCGGAATGGTCTGGAGGTAAAGATTCATATATAGGAAGTCCCAGTTTGGTTTCCGAAAAAGTTTTGGGCTCATCGGTAGTGTACCGGGAGTGCCCGTAGTGTACCGGGAGGCCTCCAGGAGGGGTATTTCGACCCTAGAGGGACCATGGGCTGTGGGAGAGTATTAACCAGCCCTTAGTGGTCTGGTAAATCATCCACAAAAGGCCCATGGCGCAGGGAGACAAAAAGGCTAAGGAAAAGGTGAAAATCAGCCAATAGGAGGCAATCCTACTCCAACTAGGATTGGAGGTGAAGTAGGATTGCTTCCCACCTCCTATTTCGACCAAACCAAAGGCCTTGGCTGCCTCTTCTCTCCTCTCCTCCTATATATACTAGTGGAATAGAGGGGTTTTGCACAGAATTTCCGGCCACGTGCTACCCGTTTCACCGGTGCACAGTTTCTCCTCTAGATCGGTTTTCCGCAGAAGCTTAGGCGAAGCCCTGCCGGAATCACTCCACCACCATCACCGGAGCGCCGTCACGCTGCCGGTGAACTCTCTCTCCTCTCCACCTCCTCTTTCTGGATCAAGACGGTGGAGATCGTCATCAAGATGCACGTGTGCTGAACGCGGAGGTGTCGTCCCTTCGGCGCTAGATCAGAAGGACCGTGATCGAGATTGCGAGACGGTTCGTGATGAGATCGCGGAACGAATCATGATGAGTTCGCGGGATAGATCGTGATCAAGCTCGTGAGACGGATCGTGATGAGATCGCGGGACGGATCGTGATGAGTTCACGGGACGGATCGTGATTAGATCGCGGGACGGATCGTGATGAGATCACGGGACGCTCGGCGATTTGGATCGCTAAGATGTTCGACTACACCAACCGCGTTTCTTAACGCTTCCTGCTTAGCGATCTACAAGGGTATGTAGATCCACTCTCCCTCTCATAGATGCTCATCACCATGGATAGGTTTGCGTGTGCGTAGGAAATTTTTTGTTTCCCATGCGACGTTCCCCAACAGTGGCATCATGAGCTAGGTTGATGGTTCGATGACATCTCGAGTAGAACACAAAAGGTTTGTGGGCGTTGATGCTTAGATTGCTTCCTCCCTTGGTCGGATTTTGGTTCAGTGGGATTGTGAGATGAAGCGGCTCGGACCAACATTACTCGTACGCTTACGAGAGACCGGTTCCCTCGACGCAACTTGTTGCCTAGATGGCTTGCGGGTGACAGTTTCTCTCACTTTAGTTGGATCGGATTCGACGAAGGTGGTCCTTGAGAAGGTTGAAAAGCAACTAGTGTATCACCGTTGTGGTTTTTGCGTAGGTGAGAATTGTTCTTGCTAGATACCCATAGCAGCCACGTAAAACATGCAACAACAATTAGAGGACGTCTAACTTGTTTTGCAGGGTATGTTGTGATATGATATGGCCAATCACATGATGTGATATATGTGATGTATGAGATGATCATGTGATGTATAGATTATCACGACTTGCATGTCGATGAGTACGGCAACCGGCAGGAGCCATAGGGTTGTCTTTAATTATTGTATGACCTGCGTGTCAATCATTAAGCGCTATGTAATGCTTTACTTTATCGCTAAACGGTAGCAATAGTAGTAGAAGCATGCAGGGCGTGACAACCCCGATGGCGACACGTCGATGGAGATCAAGATGATGGAGATCATGGTGTCATGCCGGTGACGATGGAGATCATGCTGGTGCTTTCTAGATGGAGATCAAAAGCACAAGTTCATGGCCATATCATGTCACTTATGATTTGCATGTGATGTTAATCCTTTTATGCACCTTTTTTTGCTTAGGATGACGGTAGCATTATAAGGTGATCCCTCACTTAATTTCAAGATAAATTGTGTTCTCCCCGAGTGTGCACCGTTGCGAAAGTTCGTCGTGTTGAGACACCATGTGATGATCGGGTGTGATAGACTCTACGTTCACATACAACGGGTGCAAGACAGATTTGCACACGCGGAAACACTCGGGTTAAACTTGACGAGCCTAGCATGTACAGACATGGCCTCAGAACACAAGAGACTGAAAGGTCGAACATGAGTCATATAGTAGATATGATCAACATGATGATGTTCACCATTGAAGCCACCTCAACTCACGTGATGATCGGACTGGAGTTGGTGGATATTGGATCATGTGTCACTCAGATGATCTGAGGGATGTCAATTTGAGTGGGAGTTCTTAAGTAATATGATTAATTGAACTCATTATCATGAACATAGTCAAAGTGTCTTTGCAAATTATGTTGTATATTACTAGCTCACGCTGTAGCTCCCTTGTATTTTTATATGTTCCTAGAGAAATAGAATTGAAAGATGATGGTAGTAATATTGCGGACTGGGTCCGTGATCTAACGATTGTTCTCATTGCTGCACAGAAGGCTTATGTCCTTAATGCACCGCTCGGTGCGCCACCCCATCTAGCGTTGTCTGTAGATGTTGTGAACATCTGACAGGCACGTTTCGATGACTACTTGCCAGTTTAGTGCGTCATGCATTACGGCTTAGAATTGAGGCTCCAAAACATTTTGAACGTCACGGAACATATGCGATGTTTCTAAGAGCTGAAATTAGGATCTCAGGCTCGTGCCCGTGTTGCGAGATATGAGATCTCCAACAAGATTCTTTGCATGCAAGATGAACGAGAATAGCTCAATCATTGAGCATGTGCTTAGATTGTCTGGGTGCTACAATCACTTGAATCGAGTGGGAGTTGATCTTCCAGATAAGATAGTGATTGATATAGTTCTCCAAGTCACTGTCACTAAGCTACTAGAACTTGGTGATGAACTATAGGTTGCTAGGGATAGAAGTAATGATCCCTGAGCTGTTCGCGATGTTTGACACCGCGAAGGTAGATATCGAGAAGGAGTGTCAAAGTGTTGATGGTTAGTTAAAACCACTAAGTTTCAGGAAGGGCAAGAGCAAGGAGGGAAACTTCATGGATAGCAAGTCAGTTGATGCTCCAGTGAAGCAACCCAAAGTTGAACTCAAACCCTAGACTAAGTGCTTCGATTATGAGGAGAGCAGTCGCTGAAGCGGAACACCCCTAGATACTTGGTAGATGAGAAGGCTGGCAATGTCAACAGAAGTATATTTGATATGCGTGTTATTGATGTGTACCTTGATAGTACTCCTAGTAGCACTTGGGTATAGGATACCGGTTTAGTTGCTGAATGTTAGTAACTCGAAGTAAAAGCTACGGAATAAACGGAGAACTAGCTAAGTGTGAGGTGACGGTGTGTGTTGGAAAGGTTTCCAAGGTTGATGTGATCAACATCGCACGCTCTCTCTACCTTCGGGATTAGTGACGAACCTAAATGTTATTTGGTGTTTTGCGTTGAGCATGAACGTGATTAGATCGTGTTTATTGCAACACGGTTATTCATTTGATTTAGAGAATAATGGTTATTCTGTTTAAATGAATAATACCTTCAATGGTCATGCACTCATTAAGAATGGTTTGTTGAATCTTGAGTGTAGTAATACACATGTTCGTAACATAGATGCCAAAAGATACAAAGTTAATAATGGTAGAACCACATACTTGTGGCACTGCGGCTGAATGTCATATTGGTGTAAAGCGCATGAAGAAACTCCATACTGATGGATCTTTGGACTCATTCGATTTTGAATCGATTGAGACATGCGGACCATACCTTTTGGGTAAGATGACTAAACCCCGTTTTCCGGCTTGATGAAACGGGCAAATGACTTATTAGAAACAATACATGTTGATGTATACAGTCCAATGAGTGTTTGTAGCTTGCGGTGGATATCATTATTTTCTTACCTTCACTCATGATTTGAGTGGATATAGTGTATATTTACTTAATGAAACACAAGTCTGAATCGTTTGAAAGGTTCAAGCAAATTCAGAGTGAAGTTTAAGATCATCGCGACAAGAAGATAAAATGACTGCGATATGATCGTGGAGGTAAATATCTGAGTTACGAGTTTGGCATACAACTTAAGACAATGTGAAATTTGTTTCACAACTAAAACGCCACCTGGAATACCATAGTGTGATGGTGAGTCCGAACATCATGGTCATGTTCTATTGGACATGGTGCGTGCTATGATGTCGCTTATCGTTTTACTACTATAATTTTGGGGTTATGCATTAGAGACAACTACATTCACTTTAAATAGGGCACCATCTAAATCTGTTGAGATGACACCGTGTGAATTATGGTTTGATAGAAACCTAACCTGTCATTTCTTAATATTTGGGGCTGCGACACTTGTGTGGAAAATGTTTTCACCTAATGAGGTCGAACCCAAGGCGGACAAATGCATCTTCATAGAATACCCTAAGAGCAGTTGGGTGAACCTTCTATCTCAGATCCTAGTGCAAAGTGTTTGTTGCTTAAACGGATCCTTTCTCGAGGAAATGTTTCTCTCGAAAGAATTGAGTGGGAGGAAGATAGAACTTGATGAGGTTGTTGAACCTTTGTTCAACCAGAGAGTAGCGCAGCGCAGGAAGTTGTTTCTGTGAAGCCTACGTTAGTTGAAAAGGAAGTTAATGATGATGACCATGAAGCTTCAGGATCAAGTTACTATCGAACATCGTAGGTCGACAAGGATGTGTACTGCTCCTAAGTGGTACGACAACCCTGTCTTGGAGGTCATGTTATTGGACAACGATGAACCTACGAACTATGGAGAAGCGATGATGGGCCCGGAAACCAACAAATGGTTAGAGGCCATGAAATCCGAGAAAGGATCCATGTATGAAAACCAAGTATAGACTTTGGTGGACTTGCTCGTTGGACGGCATGTCGTTAAGTACAAATGGATTTTTAAAATGAAGACAGACGCTGATGGTAAATGTTACCATTTGTAAAGCTTGACTTGTTGCAAAGTAGATTACGACAAGTTCAAAGAGTTGACTGCAATGAGACTTTCTCTCTCGTAGCGATGCTGAAGTCTGTTGGAATTATGTTAGCAGTTGCTGCATTTTTCAATTATGAAATCTGGCAGATGGATGCCAAAACATCGTTTCCTTCCTTAAGGAAAGGTTGTATGAGATACAACCAGAAGGTTTTGTCAGTCCTAAGGATGCTAAAAGATGTGCGAGCTTCAGTGATTCTTCTATGAACTGAAGCAAGCATCTCGGAGTTGGAATATACACTTTGATGAGGTGATCAAAGTTTTTGAGTCTATACAAAGTTTACAAGAAACTTGTATTTGCAATAAAGTGAGTGGGAGCACTATATAGTTTCTGATAAGTATATGTGGATGACATATAGCTATTCGGAAATGATGTAGAAATTCTGGAGAGCCTAAACGGCTGTTTGAAAAGAGTTTTTCAAAGGAAGACCTGGATAAAGCTACCTAATTGTTGAGCATCAAGATCTATAGAGATAGATCAAGATACTTGATGAGACTTTCAATGAGCACATACCTTGACAAGATTTTGAAAGAGTTCAAAATGGATCAGTCAGAGAAAGAGTTCTCGCCTGATTTGTAAGGTATAAAGTTGAGTAAGACTCAATGCCCAGTGACTGCAGAAGATAGAGAAAAGATGAGTGTCATCCCCTATGCTTCAGCCATAGGCTCTATCATGTATGCAATACTGTGCACAAGACCCGATGTTAGCCTTGCCATAAGTATGGCCAGAAGGTTTCAAAGTGATCCTGGAATGGAGCACTAGACAGCAGTCAAGATTATCCTTAGTAACTAAAAGATTAAGGAGATGTTTCTCGATTATGGAGGTGCTAAAGAGTTCGTCGTAAAGAGTTACGTCGATGCAAGCTTTAACACCGATCCGGATGACTCGTTGTAGCAGTCTGGATGCGTATAGTGGAGCAGCCATTTGTAATAGTACCAAGTGGAGTGTGGTAGCAGTGTTTACAGTTTGACATAGAGGTTTGCAAAGTACACACGGATCTGAATGTCGCAGACCCGTTGACTATAAAGACCTCTCTCGCATGCAAAGCATGATCGAGCCCTAGAACTCACTGGGTGTTAGATTCATAACAATGCGAATCACATGGTGATGTGAACTAGATTATTGACTCTAGTGCAAGTGGGAGACTGTTGGAAATATGCCCTAGAGGCAATAATAAATTAGTTATTATTATATTTCCTTGTTCATGATAAACGTTTATTATCCATGCTATAATTGTATTGATCGGAGACTTAAATGCATGTGTGGATACATAGACAAAACCATGTCCCTAGTATGCCTCTAATGGACTAGCTCGTTGATCAAAGGATGGTTAAGGTTTCCTAGCCATGGACATGAGATGTCATTTGATAACGAGATCACATCATTAGGAGAATGATGTGATGGACAAGACCCAAACTACAAACGTAGCATATGATCGTGCCAGTTTATTGCTACTGTTTTCTGCATGTCAAGTATATGTTCCTATGACCATGAGATCATGCAACTCACGGATATCGGAGGAGGGCCTTGTGTGTATCAAACGTCACAACGTAACTGGGTGACTTTAAAGGTGCTCTACAGGTATCTCCGATGGTTTCTGTTGAGTTGGCATGGATCGAGACTGGGATTTGTTACTCCGTGTGACGCAGAGGTATATCAAGGCCCACTCGGTAATGCAAGATCACAAACAAGCCTTGCAAGCAATGTGGCTAAGTGTTAGTCATGGGATCTTGTATTACGGAACGAGTAAAGAGACTTGCCAGTAACGAGGTTGAACTAGGTATAGAGATACCGACGATCGAATCTCGGGCAAGTAACATACCGAAGAACAAAGGGAACGTTATATGGGATTAACTGAATCCTTGACATAGAGGTTCGACTGATAAAGATCTTCATAGAATATGTAGGAACCAATGTGGACGTCTAGGTCCCGCCATTGGTTATTGGTCGTAGAGGTGTCTTGGTCATGTCTACATAGTTCTCGAACCCGCAGGGTCTGCACACTTAAGGTTTGGTGACGTTTCGGTAGTGTAGAGTTATGTATGGTGGTGAACGAAGGTTGTTCGGAGTCCCGGATGAGATCCCGGACATCACGAGGAGCTCCGGAATGGTCTGGAGGTAAAGATTCATATATAGGAAGTCCTAGTTTGGTTTCCGAAAAAGTTTTGGGCTCATTGGTAGTGTACCGGGAGTGCCGGTAGTGTACCGGGAGGCCTCCGGGAGGGGTATTTCGACCCTAGAGGGACGATGGCTGTGGGAGAGTATTAACCAGCCCTTAGTGGGCTGGTAAATCATCCACAAAAGGCCCATGGCACAGGGAGACAAAAAGGCTAAGGAAAAGGTGAAAAATCAGCCAATAGGAGGCAATCCTACTCCAACTAGGATTGGAGGTGAAGTAGGATTGCTTCCCACCTCCTATTTCGACCAAACCAATGGCCTTGGATGCCTCTTCTCTCCTCTCCTCCTATATATACTAGTGGAATAGAGGGGTTTTGCACAGAATTTCCAGCCACGTGCTACCCGTTTCACCGATGCACAGTTTCTCCTCTAGATCGGTTTTCCGCGGCGCTTAGGCGAAGCCCTGCCGGAATCACTCCACCACCATCACCAGAGCGCCGTCACGCTGCCGGTGAACTCTCTCTCCTCTCCACCTCCTCTTGCTGGATCAAGACGGTGGAGATCGTCATCAAGCTGCACGTGTGCTGAATGCGGAGGTGCCGTCTGTTCGGCGCTAGATCGGAAGGACCATGATCGAGATTGCGAGACGGTTCGTGACGAGATCGCGGAACGGATCGTGATGAGTTTGCGGGACAGATCGTGATCAAGCTCGTGAGACGGATCGTGATGAGATCGCGGGATGGATTATGATTGGATCACAGGATGGATTGTGATGAGATCGCGGGACGCTCGGCGATTTGGATTGCGAAGATGTCCGACTACACCAACCGCGTTTCTTAACGCTTCCCGCTTAGCGATCTACAAGGGTATGTAGATCCACTCTCCCTCTTGTAGATGCTCATCACCATCGATAGGTTTGCGTGTGCTTAGGAATTTTTTTGTTTCCCATGCGATGTTCCCCAACAGTTAACTCAAAATAGTAGTAGCGCTGGGTTAGGACGAGCGCTATAGCTACATTAGCTATAGCGCTGTGTGGTAATCCAGCGCTACTGCTAACTTTTTAAATTTTCTGTTTTTTAAATTCTAAAATGCATATAGTGGTTGCATTGGGTTAGGACCAGCGTTATAGCTACATTACCTATATACTACTGGAATTGAGAAATTTGCCGTCTGCCATGACTTTACCATCTGCTGACTCATGGCAAAGATCCTCTTTGCCGTCAGCTTGTAAAAAGCAGACGACAAAGAGGTTGCTGATGGCAAAGGTTTTATTTGCCGTGAGCAGACTCTTTGCCGTCGGCTGACGCATGGCAAAGGCCTCAGAGGCAGATGACAAAGCCCACGCAAACGGCAAAGGGGCGCAACCCTAACGGCCGAAGCCCGCCCCACCCCCACCCACCCTTTTGCCGTCTGCCTACCAGCTTCTGCAGACGGCAAAGGGGCGCTCCCCCTAACGGCGCCTAGCCCCTACCCCCGCTCCCCTAACGGGGCCCAGCCCCCGCCCGCTCCCCTCGACCGCCTCTCTCACGCGTGCCCGGCCCCTGCCCACCCCAGCGCCGCCGCCACCACCACCTGAGCCGCTCCGGCCCACCACCGCCGCCCACGACCGGAGCTCCCCGCGCCCCTCCTCCCCGCGCTCTGCCCACCCCAGCGCCGCCGCCACCACCACCTGAGCCGCTCTGGCCCACCACCACCGCCACCACCACCACCTGAGCCGCTCCGGCCCACCACCGCCGCCACCACCTACGGAGCCGCTCCGGCCCACCATCGCCGCCTACGGCTGGAGCTCACCCTCCCCTCCTCCCTGCGCACCTCCTCCCCGCGCACCTCCTCCCCGCGCACCTCCTCCCCGCGCTCTGCCCACCCCAGTGCCACCGCCACCACCACCGGAGCCGCTCCGGCCCACCACCGCCACCTATGGCAACTCGCCCTCCCCTCCTCCCCGTGCACCTCCTCTCCACGCCCCTCCTCCCTGCCGCCCAGGGCCAGAGCTCGCCCTCCCCTCCTCACACTGCCCTCCTCCCACTGCAGGTAAGTTTTTAAATTAGATAGTTAATTTAGATAGTTTGTTTATTTTCTGTTTTTCTGTTAAATTGGATGGTTAGTTTTTTTCTTCTGTTTTTTATGTTAAATTAGATAGTTAGTTTATTAGGTAGAAAAAGTAGATAGAAAAGAAAAAATAGATAGAAAAAAACTTAGAAGAAAATAAGAGAATAATAAAGTAGAAGAAAAAAGAAGAAGAAGAAGAAGAAGAAGAAAGAGGAGAGGAGGAGAAAGATAAAAGAAAGAAGAAAAAGAAGAAGAGGAAGAGGAGGAGGAGGAGGAGAAAAAAGAAGAAAAAATAATAATAAGATGATCAAGAAGAAGAAGAAGAAGAAGAAGAAGAAGAGGAGAGAGGAGAAGAAGAAAGAAGAGGACCCCGACCCCCGACCCCCGGCCCACGACCCCCGACGCCCGACGCCACGAACCCCCGACCCTCGACCCCCAACCTCCAACGCCACTGACACCCGACTCCCGACCCCCGACACCCGACACCACTGACCCCGGACCCCCGACCCCCGACTCCACTAACCCCTGACCCCCGACGCCCGACGCCATTGACCCTCGGCTCCAAACGCCACTGACCCTCGACCCCCGACCCCCGACGCCCGACGCAACTGACCCTCGACTCCCAACGCCACTGACCCTCGACCCCCGACCCCCGACCCCCGATGCCACTCACCCTCGACCCCCGACCCCCGACCCCCGACGCCCGACGCAACTGAACCTTGACTCCCGACGCCACTGACCCTCGATCCCCAACCCCCGACCCCCGATGCCACTCACCCTCGACCCCCGACCCCCGACCCCTGACCCCCGAAGCCACTGACCCCCAACCCCTGACCCCCGACACCTCTTCGGCCTCTTGTTGACCGAAAAGACCCCAACCCCCGACGCCAGTGACCCTTGACCCCCGACGACACTGACCCCCGACCACCGACACAACTAACCCCCGACCCCCGACGCCACCGACACCCGACACCACCGACCATCGACGCCACCGACACCCGACACCACCAACCATCGGCGCCACCGACACCCGACACCATCGACCATCGACGCCACTAAGCCGACAGGGTCATAGTTTTGTACATTATGAGTTAGGTCACATATTTTCCGATTATGTTAATTATAAAAACATCATATTTGTGTTGATCGGGTGAATTTCAATGTGCAGTTGTTTGACGACCTCCACGAGCTCCGCCCCTATGTTTGTTGGTATGGGTGAGAAGAATCAGACCAAAATCCCCATTAGTGTTCTTCGGTATCTGCCAATCGTACCAAGACTTCAACGTATTTTCATGATCGAAGAGACGGCCAGACAGATGACATGGCACAAATTGGGCAAAAGAATCGAACTAGATGCGGATGGGAACAAGATGCTGGTACACACTTCAGATGGTTTTGCGTGGAGGCACTTGGATGCATTACATAAGGATAAATCGGAAGATCCAAGGCATCCAAGAGTTGCCATCAGCACGGATGGGTTCAATGTGTATGGTATGACGGCAGCATAATACAGTTGTTGGCCTGTATTTGTCATTCCACTCAATTTCCCACCCGGAGAGATTATGAAAAGAAAGAACATTTTCCTGAAGTTGATAATTCCAGGGCCCAACTATCCGGGGAAGAATATGAATGTGTACATGCAGCCGCTTAAGGATGAGTTGCAAGAAGCTGGGGATAATGGGATCAAGACCTACGACGCCTCTACCAAAACAAATTTCAAAATGCATGTGTGGTACATGTACTCGATGCATGATTATCCGGCGTATGCGCTATTCTCTGGCTGGTGTGTGCATGGAAGGTTCTCGTGCACCACATGCAAGGCAGCTCTCCAGTTCCGTTGGCTGCAGGCTAGTCGCAAGTATTCTTGCTTCGACATGCATAGACAATTCCTGGATCCTGACCATAAGTTCAGAAAAGACAAGAAGAATTTCATCAAAGGTAGAATTGTCAAAAACACTGCACCAGCTGCGTTGACAGGCCAACAGATCTTGGATAAGATAAATGCTCTCGAGCCGAATCCTAAACATCCAGGGTATTTCAAAGGGTATAATACGGAACACGCTTAGACTCACAAGTCATGTTTGTGGGATCTGCCTTACTTTAAAGACCTCCTTTGCCCACACAACATCGACATGATGCACACTGAAAAGAATATTGTGGAGGCCATTTTTGGTACATTGTTCGACATAGAGGGGAAGTCAAAAGATAATCCTAAGGCTAGAATCGACCTGGAGGCTCTATGTGATAGACCGTTACAAAACTTGCGACAATGGAACGGAAAGCAAAGCATAGCGAAGCCAAAGGCATGGTTCAATCTTGAAAGTCCAGCTATGAGGGAAATGCTATTGTGGATGAAAATGCGGTTGATGTTCCCCGATGGGTATGCTGCGAATCTAAAGAGGGGAGTGAGTCTTGAGAAATTGAAAATATTTGGTCTCAAGAGTCATGATTGGCACATATGGATTGAGCGGGTAATGCCGGTGATGTTGCGTGGCTTTATCCCTGAGGATGAATGGCTAGTACTAGCAGAGCTGAGCTATTTCTTCCGTTCTCTTTGTGCGAAAGAACTATCGCCTGGCATGCTATATGAAATGGAAGAGTTGGCGCCGGAGTTGATCTGTAAATTAGAAAAGATCTTTCCACCGGGCTTCTTTAATCCAATGCAGCATTTGATTTTGCATCTCCCGATCGAGGCAAGATTGGGGGGGCCCGTTCAAAATCGATGGTGCTTCTCAACTGAGAGGATGCAGAAGACGCTTCGAGCTAAGTGTAAAAATAAACGTAGAATTGAAGCATCGATGGCCGAGGCATATATTACCGAGGAGGCGGCAAACTTCATGACAGCACACTACGAAGCCAAAAATCATCATTTGCATAATCCGAAGCCTCGGTACAATGATGACAATCCAAAAAAAGGTAGATCCAACCTCAGCCTATTCAAAGGGAAGCTCGCACCATCCTGTAACGACCCGACCTGGAAGGTCAAGTCTCCGGTGTTTCCGTACCATCCCAAGATCATGCTGGTACACACACGGTACATCAATGTATATATCAAAGGTAAATCACACAGCATTATATTAATCGAAATCTCATATCGAGTCCTTTATTACAATAAAAATTACAATAAAGTGGCCAAAGGCCAACTCATGAGAATATCTAAATCTTGCGGAAGCGTCGAAGGTAGATGAGTCCATCCGACTCCAAGGGCATCTCACTGAGCATAGAACGCGTCCTCACTCCTGGTCGGAAAAATACTCTGCAACATGATACGTTGCAGCCGTGTAGGTCAGCATATGGAATATGCCGGCAAAGTCACAAGAGAGGGGTGAAAATAATCAGCTAGTCTATATGCTTATATGGCAGGTGGGGTGGTAAGTTTTGCGTAAAGCCAATTTTTCCTACATCAAGAAAAAGGGCTAAGCAAAGCATTACTAAGTTGGTTGATTAATGAGATGGTTCCACCAACCAATTCTCATACCCAAAATTATTAAATTCCCACATCATCATATTATTTGTGTTGAGAGTTCCGGAAGTTCCAATTCCTTTGGCTCAAGTCGTCCATAACCGTGGACACGGCTAATCGATTAGGTTTAAGTACTCTGCAGAGTTTTGCACACGTTCCCCACAAGATTTGGTCGCCTCCGTTTGATTTCTCGCACTTCAGGGTGTTTGAGAAACGGATGACCAAAACATGGTCTTCCAAAGGGTTTCCCTGCGACTCTGACGATGCCCATCCTTTCCTACCGTTCTTCTACCTCTCGTAGCACCGCCTGTCCAGGGTCACCACGATATCCAACCAAGCCAGAGCCCATAATGACTTGTGGCTGTGCAGGTAAGCCTTGGGTCTTGAAGCACCCATCCATCCCTTTGTGCCTGGGTGGACCTTTCCGCGTGAATACTGGCCACCTCCAGCATCACCTAGGCTAACCACTGGTTTCTCCAGGGCGCCGTTCAACCATCATCCACCCAGAGGTATGTTGAAAACTTGGAGTATTGAAATCTTGATCATTATGTAGGTCTTGAAATTATTAACTCTCTCAACTCTCATGAATCACACAACCAACCCCGTCTACTAATAGCATAGCAAAAGGTAAAACAACGTTTCCCGGGGCCAATGTTGTCAAAGGGGTTGAGAGGAGTATCTACCACATGATACTACTACTATGTAACCAAGTTTCCAACTAACCTATCTTGCATGCAACTGGGGAGATGGTAGAACTAATGCATATAAAACATGGGTAAAACATGATCAAAGTGACTTGCCTGATTGATGATCTTCGTACGTGAGTGACTCTAAGTAACAGGCTTCGCACTCCGGATAATCTAACGAAACAAACAATGCACTCAAATAAGCATACAATCAAAATATTGTAGCTAACACACACACACAACAAGGAACTAGTAAACAATTGAAACAAACAATGCACAAGTCATAAGTAAGAAAACACATAAAGTTTTGTTTTCCAAAGGAGATGATGAAAACACTACTACATAATAAAACTATTTTGAAATAGCAAAACAATTGTTGACAACAAGGAAAACAATAGAATATTTTATTAATAAACAGAATAATCAATTTAAGCTTGTTGGGAAAAGTTTAGTGAAGTTTATACAAGTTTTGATAAACACTATATGAATCAACTATAGTTATATTAACAAAAGAATGTAAAACTAAACTTATAATTTGTTAACAAAACATGTTCTTGACAAAAAAATAATTTACTATTAAATCTGTCTTAGAAAACAGAAACAAAATATAGAAAACTTTGTTTGAAAACAAACTATTACTAGTTAGTTGTTTTAGTCAAATTAAGCCTAATTGAAAAGAAATTTTGATTCCTATGTTAAATAAAATTAAACTAGGCAAATTTATATTTTTATTAACAGTAAGTGAAAACACTAAATGTTTACTAACAGAACCTAATAAACAAATAAAACCAAATTCTAAATCAAACTAATCAAAATTAAGTTTATAAAACTATATTATAATAATAAGCAGATTCTGTTTTTTGGGTAAAACAGTAATCAAATATATCATGAAAATCCTCAAACTATACCTGAAGATAGTCCTAACTAATACCAAACAGTAGCAAAAAGATTCATATCAAAATCTATTTTCAAACTCTAGTTATTCAGATTTGAAGATTTTAAGCAAATTTGATTCAATTCAAATTTTATAGTTCAAATTTGAAATTTAAAAGTACAGGGTGAAACTACATGAAAATTGTGAGCTATTGCAAAAAGAATCAACTCAAAACTCTAAACAGATTAAAAGATATAAGCAAAACAAAATTGGAAAACATTCTGTTAATTAAAACAAAACAGAAAATGAAAAAAAAGTTTGCGTCGGTCAGGGGGCTACGTGGCGCGATCCGATTGGCTAAGGGGGCCGTTCGGTAGGTGAATTAGAGCGGGCGACCGTTCGGTAGAAGAAAACGGTTCGGACTTAAGTTCGTTCTAATCTGGACCGTGGGATTTGGATCGGACGGTCGAGGGGGCTTACGGAGGGAGGTTGCCGGCGTCGGGGTACTCCGGCGAGTCCGGTAGCGGCGATTGCGACGGCGAGGTGTTCCGGTGGTCGGGGAGGACGGGGAAGTGGTCCTGGCGACGGGGACGGTCCTCCGGAGGCGATTGGTGGCGACGGCGTGGCAAATGATGGTCGGAGGTGGTGGCTACGATCGACGGCGACTTCCGGTGGTGGTGGAACTCCGACGAGCAATCGACGGCGTCTCGGCGAGAGAGAGAAGAAGGGGGCTCGGGGGGGAAATGGATGCGGGGCCGTGGGGCTCTTATATAGGCGCTCGGGGGGGTGCGGGGAGGAGAGAGGGGAGAGATCCGGTGAGGGGGAGTAACGGCCGGCGTCGGATCCGGCGAGCGCGGGGAGTGAAGACGATGACCGTTCCGGGGCAACGGTCGGACGGGGTGGGACCCGGTGTCAGTGAGAGAGCGGGAGCATTACTGCGCTCGGTCGGCCGACCGGTAACGGTTTCGGCTTTTAAAGCCGGTGGGCCGGCCCGTTTAATACCGGAAACGGTTACCGTTTCTTTTTAATAATTTCCAGAGACATTCAAAAGCTTTTAAAGCATTCAAATCGTTTGTAAATATAGGGGTATTATATATCAAAATTAACAGAATAATAAATGCTATTTAATGAACATTTCTATTCTGTCATTTGAACACTTTGAAAAAAAATATTATTTCAGAAATGTCCTAATTATTTTTAAACCCTTTTTGCAAATATTTTCAAAATAACTCCTGGTTATTTTTGTTCAAATAATTCACCAATTAGACCCTGGTGTGGAGTGTCATGTTCCTCCTCTCTTATTTGAACTTTTAACCAAAAATTTTAAATAGAGGAAGCAACATAGGGAAAAGTAGAAGGGGACTTTCTGAAAACCAGAAGAGGCATTTCAACTAGTTCATACAATCAAGCAATGATGATAATAGATGCATAGCTATATTCATAACATTCCAAAATGGAATTTTGGGATGTTACAAACCTACCCACCTTAAGATGAATCTCGCCCTCGAGATTCGGGTTGGCTAGAAAATAGGTGCGGATGGTCTCTACGAAGATCTTCTTCGCGTTCCCAGGTGGCTTCTTCCTCAGTATGGTGACTCCACAAAACTTTGCAGAACTTGATAATCTTGCTGCGGGTAACTCTGCTGGATGTCTCGATTATCTTGACAGGCTTCTCCTCATAAGTCAGATCACTTTCAAGCTGTATGGCCTCTAGGGGCACGGTGTCTCGCAAAGGGATGTCAACCATCTCAGCATGACATTTCTTCAGCTGGGAAACATGGAACACATCATGAACTTCGGATAATCCTTCCGGCAATTCCAGTTTGTATGCAACTTCACCTCTACGTTCAAGAATTTTGTAGGGGCCTATGAATCTGGGTGCTAATTTTCCTTTAACACCAAATCTCTTGGTTCCTCGAAGCGGGGACACACGAAGATATGCTCGGTCTCCCACTTCATACGTCACTTCCTTGCGCTTGTTGTCAGCATAGCTCTTCTGTCGAGATTGAGCTATTTTGAGTCTGTCACGTATCAACTTGACTTTCTCTTCAGAATCTCGGATAAGGTCGGGACCAAAAAGTTGTCGGTCTCCAACACCATCCCACGTCAGTGGTGTTCTACATCTTCTTCCGTATAAAGCTTCGAAAGGGGCCATCTTTAGACTGGTCTGATAACTGTTGTTGTATGAGAATTCTGCGTAAGTCAAGTTTTCGTCCCAACTAGATCCATAATCTAGCGCACAAGCTCTCAACATGTCTTCCAGAATCTGATTGACTCTCTCAGTCTGGCCATCTGTCTGCGGATGAAAAGCTGTACTAAACTCCAGTCTCGTACCCAAAGTCTCATGTAACTGATGCCAAAACTTTGAAGTGAATTGTGTTCCTCTATCTGACACTATACTCCTCGGAACTCCATGCAGACATACGATCCTGGTCATGTATATCTTGGCTAGCTTAGCACTGGTATAGGTGGTCTTTACTGGAATGAAGTGTGCTACCTTGGTCAAGCGATCTACCACTACCCAGATGGAATCATAACCTGAACGGGTCCTGGGCAATCCTGTGATGAAATCCATACCAAGCTTTTCCCATTTCCACTCGGGTATCGGCAAAGGTTGGAGTAACCCTGCTGGTTTCTGATGTTCTGCCTTTACTCGCTGACAAACATCACATATCGCAACATGCTCTGCAATATCTTTCTTCATACCTGTCCACCAATAACTTTCCTTTAAATCCAGATACATCTTGGTATTGCCTGGGTGTATCGAGTAAGGTGAATCGTGGGCTTCCTGAAGTATCAACTTCCTGAGCTCTGGTTCATTGGGCACATAGATTCGGTTCTCAAACCACAAAGTTCCGTGTTCATCCTCACGAAAACCTTTAGCTTTACCATCATTCATTCTCTGTTTAATCTCGGCTATCTCCTTGTCCGATTTCTGGGCTTCTCGAATTCTTTCGGTCAAGGTGGACTGAATTTCCAGTGTAGCAACATATCCTCTTGGAACTATCTCTAGCTTGAGCTCTCTGAGATCATCGACTAACTCTTGAGGTAATCCTCCAGCTGTGAGTGTTTTCACATAAGTTTTCCGACTCAAGGCATCGGCTACAACATTAGCCTTACCTGGATGGTAGTGTAATCTCATGTCATAGTCCTTGATTAACTCTAACCATCTCCTCTGTCTGAGGTTCAACTCTTTCTGCGTGAAGATATACTTCAGGCTCTTATGGTCGGTGTAAACATCACAACTATTTCCGATAAGGAAATGTCTCCAAGTCTTGAGTGCGTGCACTACGGCTGCTAGCTCCAAGTCATGAATGGCATAATTCAACTCATGAGGTCGTAGCTGTCTGGAAGCATAGGCTACAACTTTTCCATCCTGCATAAGTACTCCTCCAAGTCCTTGACGTGAAGCATCACAATAAACCTGGAAATCCTTCCGAATATCGGGCAAGATCAACACTGGGGCTGTGACCAAACGTTCCTTCAACTCCTGGAAACTGGCTTCACATTCCACAGTCCAAACATACTTGGATTCTTTCTTCAACAACTCTGTCATGGGCTTGGCAACCTTGGAGAAATTTTCAATGAACCTCCGGTAATATCCAGCAAGTCCAAGGAAACTGCGGATCTCCTTAACTGAGGTGGGTGACTTCCACTCGGTGACGGCTTCAACCTTAGCGGGGTCCACTGCTATTCCATCTCCGGAAATAACATGTCCAAGGAATCCGACTTCCGTCAGCCAAAATTCACATTTGCTGAACTTGGCATATAACTGATGCTCTCTTAGCTTTTCCAGAACTAAACGCAAATGTTGCTTATGCTCTTCCTCGTTCTTGGAGAATATCAGAATGTCATCGATGAACACCACAACAAACTTGTCTAGGTATTCCATGAATACTTTGTTCATCAAATTCATGAAGTAGGCAGGAGCATTAGTCAATCCAAAAGACATGACCGTATACTCATACAAGCCATACCTCGTGGTGAAAGCTGTTTTGGGTATATCCTGTTCACGAATTTTCAACTGGTGATACCCTGATCGAAGATCGATCTTGGAGAATACTTTGGCTCCTACGAGCTGATCAAACAAATCATTAATCATCGGTAGAGGGTACTTGTTCTTGATAGTCACCTCGTTCAAGGCACGATAGTCCACTACCATTCTCAAAGATTTATCCTTCTTCTCCACCAAAAGAACTGGGGCTCCCCAAGGTGAAGAACTTGGGCGAATATAACCTTTGTCCAATAACTCCTTAATTTGCTTCTTGATTTCCAACAGATCATTTGCGGGCATCCGATAGGGTCTCTTGGAAATTGGGGCTGTCCCTGGCTGTAGCTCTATTAAGAACTCAATCTCCCTATCTGGTGGCATTCCTGGTAATTCTTCCGGAAATACATCTGGAAATTCTTTTACCACAGGTACTTCCTCCTGAACAACTCCTGTGAGAGAATTTAACCGAGCACTCATACGTGTGCGTCGGGATACATACTTAATCCTCTTGTTCTCCGGGGTGGTGAGTGAAACAGACTTGCTAGGGCAATCAAGATTTCCTTCATACTTGGTCATCCAATCCATGCCTAGGATTACATCCAATCCGTGTGACTCTAAGACGATGAGGTCGGTGGGAAAAACATGGTTCCCTATATTGAGTTTCAAGGCATGGCATCCTATCCCTGCCATCATCATACCTCCTGGGGAACTGACCTGAATGGGCTGACTAAGGGTTTTGGTGGGCAAACCATACTTATCCACAACTACCCTTGATATGAATGAATGAGTTGCACCCGAATCAAAAAGTACTGTAACAGGACGTGAATGCAATAAAAACTTACCAACCACAGTCTCGGGCTGATCATAGACTTCTTCCACGTTGATGTGATTCACGTGAGCACGGGGAAACGGATTGGGCTTCTTGGCTGCGGAGTTGCCGTTGTTAGTGCCGTTTCCAGTGCCTTGCTTACTCTGGGGACACTCAGTAGCATAGTGCCCTGTCTTCTGGCACTTGAAACAGGTAATGTGACTCAGATCCTTCTGAGCAGGAACTTGACGGTGCTGGTTGTTGTTCCCATTCCCATTGTCACTCTTGAAGTTACCATGGTTGAGACGGTTGTTCCCATTTCCTCCATGATGGTGACCTCCATGGTTGTGCACAGCATGAGTGTGCTTTCCAAACTTACCGTTTCCTGATCCGGTATTTCCGGAGTACGGGGAGTAACGAGGCTTCTGATGAGCTCCAGAGTTGAACTTCCCCTGAGTGTACTTCCGCTTGCGGTTCTCAATCTGCTGCTGTTTACCTTCCAGAATAAGTGCCTTATCCACCAGCTCTTGGTAGTTGTTGAAATTAGCCACTACCAGCTGTATGCTCAACTCATCATTGAGTCCTTCCAGAAACTTTTCTTGCTTGGCCGCATCATCGGCCACATCTCCTGGGGCATAACGTGACAATGTGTTGAAGTCGTCCACATATTGGGCCACGGAACGATTACCCTGGCGCAAGTTGCGAAACTCGCGCTTCTTTAAACTCATGGCTCCAGCTGAAACATGAGCGGTGCGGAAAGCAAGCTTGAACTGCTCCCAAGTCACATCTGCAATAGGATAAGTGGTGGTATAATTCTCCCACCATGATGCTGCTGGTCCTTCCAGTTGATGTGCGGCAAATCGCACTTTCTCAGCGTCAGTGCATCCAGCGGTGACAAGTTCTCTCTCCATCTTGCGGAGCCAGTCATCTGCCACAATGGGCTCAGTGCTGCTGGAGAAAGTTGGAGGGTTCAACCTCAGAAAACGGGTGAGATTGTCAGTCTGGGGTGGATGGTGGTTGTTGTTGTTGTTCTGGTTGTTGGTCTGATTCTGAATCAATAGTTGCATCAGTGCATTCTGTTGCTGAAGGAGTTGGGTGAGTTCCGGTGGAAAAGTGAAATCGGTCTCACGTCGTGGAGGCATCTTGCTGTTTTCAGAGGGATGAGAATTAGAATAGAACAAGGGTCTAGAAGAAATTCACTACCCATATGCAATGCAACAAACATATCACACGAAACACTCATTCATTTATTCAATCAATGTCAAACATCGGAAATACAAATCTCAGACAACTAAACATCGACCTACGCTTTAACGACTAAAATAAAGATACATTGGAGGGCATAACTAACGTTCTCCTCAAAAGTGCATAGTCGTAGGTCCTCCGGTGGTGCTTTCCTCATAGTCTTCATCGTCGCTGATGAAGGGTGCCATGTCTCCTTCGGGGTGAAGGTTTTCTCCCATGTCTAGATGCTCCTCCAGAGTGGCGATGCGTGCATTCTGCTCATCAATCCTCTCTAAGAAGTCCTTCACTTCATGCTCGTGTTCATAGTTGGCCTCTCGCAGATCAGCTTCAAGGTCCAGCTCACGATTCATCAGATTCTTGATAGTCTTCGTGTCAGCACGAACTCGAAGCTCCAGAGTCCTGATGTGAGTCTCCAAGGTCTGGATATAGGAGATAGTGGTGTCTGCAGTGGGATTGGTGATGATGTTGCCATGGGCATCTCTGCGGCAAACCATGCTGAGTCCTGGTGAAATGGTTCCACCTCTGTATTCCTCCTGGATACGTCCAAGGGCACGATGAATGGCCATGTCTCTTCCAAGTATCCAACTGGGTGCCACGAACTTGAGGTCGATGGGTTCCTTCCGGTTTCCAAAAGTCTTCCCTGGAATATGCACCTCGATCCTGTAGCGTCCATCTTGGGGAAATGACATGATAGGAATCCCGGTGATGCTCGGCAAAGCAATCCTTATGTCCTTGACGATCCTCATCAGCTCCTTACCAAAGGGCATCGTTGCGTCAGGCTGGCAAAACTCTGTGATCAACACTGGGATGAAGGTGGCCATCTATAAATTTTGAAATAATCGGAGAGGAGTCAGAAACGAATAGATGAGAGTATAAGATATTTAAAGACAAAGAGAAACAATCCTAAGGCTTTCCAATCCTAGAGGTTACGTCCTACGGTCAGCGTGTGCTCTGATACCATTTCTGTAACGACCCGACCTGGAAGGTCAAGTCTCCGGTGTTTCCGTACCATCCCAAGATCATGCTGGTACACACACGGTACATCAATGTATATATCAAAGGTAAATCACACAGCATTATATTAATCGAAATCTCATATCGAGTCCTTTATTACAATAAAAATTACAATAAAGTGGCCAAAGGCCAACTCATGAGAATATCTAAATCTTGCGGAAGCGTCGAAGGTAGATGAGTCCATCCGACTCCAAGGGCATCTCACTGAGCATAGAACGCGTCCTCACTCCTGGTCGGAAAAATACTCTGCAACATGATACGTTGCAGCCGTGTAGGTCAGCATATGGAATATGCCGGCAAAGTCACAAGAGAGGGGTGAAAATAATCAGCTAGTCTATATGCTTATATGGCAGGTGGGGTGGTAAGTTTTGCGTAAAGCCAATTTTTCCTACATCAAGAAAAAGGGCTAAGCAAAGCATTACTAAGTTGGTTGATTAATGAGATGGTTCCACCAACCAATTCTCATACCCAAAATTATTAAATTCCCACATCATCATATTATTTGTGTTGAGAGTTCCGGAAGTTCCAATTCCTTTGGCTCAAGTCGTCCATAACCGTGGACACGGCTAATCGATTAGGTTTAAGTACTCTGCAGAGTTTTGCACACGTTCCCCACAAGATTTGGTCGCCTCCGTTTGATTTCTCGCACTTCAGGGTGTTTGAGAAACGGATGACCAAAACATGGTCTTCCAAAGGGTTTCCCTGCGACTCTGACGATGCCCATCCTTTCCTACCGTTCTTCTACCTCTCGTAGCACCGCCTGTCCAGGGTCACCACGATATCCAACCAAGCCAGAGCCCATAATGACTTGTGGCTGTGCAGGTAAGCCTTGGGTCTTGAAGCACCCATCCATCCCTTTGTGCCTGGGTGGACCTTTCCGCGTGAATACTGGCCACCTCCAGCATCACCTAGGCTAACCACTGGTTTCTCCAGGGCGCCGTTCAACCATCATCCACCCAGAGGTATGTTGAAAACTTGGAGTATTGAAATCTTGATCATTATGTAGGTCTTGAAATTATTAACTCTCTCAACTCTCATGAATCACACAACCAACCCCGTCTACTAATAGCATAGCAAAAGGTAAAACAACGTTTCCCGGGGCCAATGTTGTCAAAGGGGTTGAGAGGAGTATCTACCACATGATACTACTACTATGTAACCAAGTTTCCAACTAACCTATCTTGCATGCAACTGGGGAGATGGTAGAACTAATGCATATAAAACATGGGTAAAACATGATCAAAGTGACTTGCCTGATTGATGATCTTCGTACGTGAGTGACTCTAAGTAACAGGCTTCGCACTCCGGATAATCTAACGAAACAAACAATGCACTCAAATAAGCATACAATCAAAATATTGTAGCTAACACACACACACAACAAGGAACTAGTAAACAATTGAAACAAACAATGCACAAGTCATAAGTAAGAAAACACATAAAGTTTTGTTTTCCAAAGGAGATGATGAAAACACTACTACATAATAAAACTATTTTGAAATAGCAAAACAATTGTTGACAACAAGGAAAACAATAGAATATTTTATTAATAAACAGAATAATCAATTTAAGCTTGTTGGGAAAAGTTTAGTGAAGTTTATACAAGTTTTGATAAACACTATATGAATCAACTATAGTTATATTAACAAAAGAATGTAAAACTAAACTTATAATTTGTTAACAAAACATGTTCTTGACAAAAAAATAATTTACTATTAAATCTGTCTTAGAAAACAGAAACAAAATATAGAAAACTTTGTTTGAAAACAAACTATTACTAGTTAGTTGTTTTAGTCAAATTAAGCCTAATTGAAAAGAAATTTTGATTCCTATGTTAAATAAAATTAAACTAGGCAAATTTATATTTTTATTAACAGTAAGTGAAAACACTAAATGTTTACTAACAGAACCTAATAAACAAATAAAACCAAATTCTAAATCAAACTAATCAAAATTAAGTTTATAAAACTATATTATAATAATAAGCAGATTCTGTTTTTTGGGTAAAACAGTAATCAAATATATCATGAAAATCCTCAAACTATACCTGAAGATAGTCCTAACTAATACCAAACAGTAGCAAAAAGATTCATATCAAAATCTATTTTCAAACTCTAGTTATTCAGATTTGAAGATTTTAAGCAAATTTGATTCAATTCAAATTTTATAGTTCAAATTTGAAATTTAAAAGTACAGGGTGAAACTACATGAAAATTGTGAGCTATTGCAAAAAGAATCAACTCAAAACTCTAAACAGATTAAAAGATATAAGCAAAACAAAATTGGAAAACATTCTGTTAATTAAAACAAAACAGAAAATGAAAAAAAAGTTTGCGTCGGTCAGGGGGCTACGTGGCGCGATCCGATTGGCTAAGGGGGCCGTTCGGTAGGTGAATTAGAGCGGGCGACCGTTCGGTAGAAGAAAACGGTTCGGACTTAAGTTCGTTCTAATCTGGACCGTGGGATTTGGATCGGACGGTCGAGGGGGCTTACGGAGGGAGGTTGCCGGCGTCGGGGTACTCCGGCGAGTCCGGTAGCGGCGATTGCGACGGCGAGGTGTTCCGGTGGTCGGGGAGGACGGGGAAGTGGTCCTGGCGACGGGGACGGTCCTCCGGAGGCGATTGGTGGCGACGGCGTGGCAAATGATGGTCGGAGGTGGTGGCTACGATCGACGGCGACTTCCGGTGGTGGTGGAACTCCGACGAGCAATCGACGGCGTCTCGGCGAGAGAGAGAAGGGGGCTCGGGGGGGGAAATGGATGCGGGGCCGTGGGGCTCTTATATAGGCGCTCGGGGGGGTGCGGGGAGGAGAGAGGGGAGAGATCCGGTGAGGGGGAGTAACGGCCGGCGTCGGATCCGGCGAGCGCGGGGAGTGAAGACGATGACCGTTCCGGGGCAACGGTCGGACGGGGTGGGACCCGGTGTCAGTGAGAGAGCGGGAGCATTACTGCGCTCGGTCGGCCGACCGGTAACGGTTTCGGCTTTTAAAGCCGGTGGGCCGGCCCGTTTAATACCGGAAACGGTTACCGTTTCTTTTTAATAATTTCCAGAGACATTCAAAAGCTTTTAAAGCATTCAAATCGTTTGTAAATATAGGGGTATTATATATCAAAATTAACAGAATAATAAATGCTATTTAATGAACATTTCTATTCTGTCATTTGAACACTTTGAAAAAAAATATTATTTCAGAAATGTCCTAATTATTTTTAAACCCTTTTTGCAAATATTTTCAAAATAACTCCTGGTTATTTTTGTTCAAATAATTCACCAATTAGACCCTGGTGTGGAGTGTCATGTTCCTCCTCTCTTATTTGAACTTTTAACCAAAAATTTTAAATAGAGGAAGCAACATAGGGAAAAGTAGAAGGGGACTTTCTGAAAACCAGAAGAGGCATTTCAACTAGTTCATACAATCAAGCAATGATGATAATAGATGCATAGCTATATTCATAACATTCCAAAAATGGCGAAGCAATTCAGCCTATTCAAAGGGAAGCTCGCACCATCCGGTGCTTCGAAAGGGAAATCGTTGGATGTCGAAGAATGGCGGACCATTTCATTGTATATCTTCACCAACCTAACAGAAGTGTGGCCGTACATCGAGTAAGTTCTCGGTAAATTACTGTTCCGCAACTTCTAATTTCTTTCAACTACTCTTATTCCCAGATATTTGATATAGTCGATACGTTGCCGAATTCTCGGATGGAGCGGTCATCGAAAAGGATTCCGTCGAAGAGTATGAGCTTCTCGCAAAGCATGGAGGCGACTATCCCGGTTTCATCTCTTGGTTCATGTTGGTATTTATGACGATGATACACTTAAATTATATACATTTTATTACTCATGTTGGTACTTATGTTGTACTAATTTCATTTACTCTTTGTCATGACAGGTGTTGAAAGATGGTGGGAAAGGGTCGAAAGCACTCCGCGGCTCCTTCTTCGTTGGCGGGTCGTGGGATGGGTACTTCCATTCCTGACTCGCCTCTTCGGAGAGCGTTGCTCTCTACTCTGCATGGAGTGGCCACTTCTTCGACTCTTGCGGCCCCTTTGAGAGGAGGTCGACTCCCAGCGAAGGCGAGAGGTACTAAAGGTATTACTCATGTAGGTATTTATGTTGTATTCATGTTGGTATTTATGTTGTAGTCATGTTGGTATTTATATACATTTTATTACTCATGTTGGTATTTATGTTGTACTAAAGGTACACGTGCCCGCGGGAGAGGTAGGGCGGTGGCTGCCACGCCTTCCTCGCCGCCACCCCAAGCTGATTCACCTGAGCACAGGACTTCTAGGGTGGACGAGCCTCAGGTCGACGAGCCTCAGGTCGACGAGCCTCAGGTCGATGCGCCTCAGGTCGACGCGCCTCAGGTCGATGTGCCTTCGACCCACGAGACTCGTGTCCCAGAGGCTTCGTTCCAGGCGACTCCGGAGCAAAGCAGGGATGAGGGTACGTCCCCAGAGACCCAGTGGGATACCTGGGCTGATCAGGGTCAGCCTGAGCCAAGTGGCCATGATGATAGCGACGAGGAGCTGGGTGAGGGGGCTACCGTCTACCAGCGTGGTAGTTCGGGGCTCCCGCTCATGCAGGCGACCCGCGAGTAGAGGTGGTCGATTAAGCCAAATGGGGAGAAGTAAGTTAATTTACTCTTATTTAACCTTTTGCCTTCATGTTTTCTCAAATATCTATTGTTTTGGCTTTAATTTGTCATACTGCAGGGGTTGGATTGTTGCCAAGGGTGTCTGCAAGCCCAACATCGTCCTTGGTGTGCTTTGCCGTAAAAACTTCCCGGGGTTTGTTACATTGCCCGGTCGGGAGAGATAGGTAGGAATGACCTGGGAGCACTACTTGGGTGCCCCGGCCCCGCCGGAGGTGGAGATCGACGGTGTTTTGTGCCACACGAGGGCCGACATGGTGATCCGACAGTTCTGGGTAATTTCTCCTTTACACAATTATAAATCAACCGTAGCTAGTTATTGTACTAATGGGTGTTGTCTCATTTGCAGACCTACTACAGGTGTGAGGAGGGATACGAGGAGGACGCGGCAAAGGTTATCGATACCGAATGTCGCCGCCTACTTCAAAACTTTGGGCACGAGGCTCGGGTGCAGGCTGTTCAAGACTACTATGCCTCGCGGCGTATTAGGAAGGACAAGGCGAAGTGCCGCGATTCTAAGATGGAGAAGGAGCATTACATGAAGGTAATTACATATTATTAAGGCTTTGTAGTTAGTTTCCTTGATTTGGTTCTTACGCGCTCAAATTTCTCTTTATTAACTTAGGTGCCCCCAAGATGGTGTGTGTATAAGTTGGATTGTTGGGAGGCCTTGGTGGATCAGTGGTGCTCCGAAACGTGGGAGGCCAGCCACAACAACGCCAAGGAGAGGCGTGGAAAAATGGTTGGTGTGCCACACCATCAAGGGAGCGTCAACTTAATCCAATTTGGCAAGAACTGGGTATGTGGTTTGCTTCATGCATCATGCAATTCATTCTTAATGCTATCTTGAGCCCTTTACTAATACAATTTTCCTCTCTCTCTCTCTCTCTCTCTTTTAGGCACATCTAAATAAGACGGAGGTGCCACAAATGTACGACCTGTATGCGATGGCCCATACTGCCTCGTACAAGAAGGTCAAGACATTCTCTGAGTCTGACCTCGAGCATCCAGAAAACTTCACCAACATCTCCTCCCAAAACAAGCTCGTGAAGTACAGAGATCACGGGATGGCGAGGAAAGGGGAGGACTTTAACCCGAGCGAGGGGCCTATTGATCCAGAGCTGGTGATGATAGCTGGCAATGAGAGGCCCCATGGCTCGATCGCCATTGGAGACGGTCTTATACGTTGTCCTAGCACTCTCCGGCCGATAAAGGCACACCAAAGGAGCTCCTGTCCTGAGATAACACCTCATCCACGGCTAGTCGAGCTCGCTATCGAGGTTAGTTTAATGGACTCAACTATCTTTCCGCATTATGTTGTGCGTGGGAACCAATATGATTACAAAGCTAACAATGAGTTCTGTTGCAGGCTGCTATTCTGAAGGAGAGAGATGCAATGCAGGCGGCTTTGGCGGAGAAGGATAAGGAGATGAAGGAGCTGGAGGAGAGGACGACTGCATTGCTGGAGGCGGAGAGGGCACGGAATGATGCGTCTAACAGGGCCATGTATGAGATCTTCGTGGTGAGTTTCTTCTTCATATTATTTCAAATCTTGCATTTTAATGTCCGTTTCATTAATAACTAAAAAGTTTGACTTGTCGAAACCAAATGTACAGTCTATGTGCGAGAAGACCGACCAAGTCCCTCCGGCGATGCCAGTCATTAACATGGCGGGGACGGTGAGTTTCATTTCAATGCATTGATCTTAAGAGTGTCATCATGCTAACGACACATTGCAAACGATGTTTGGTGCAGAATATCTCCCGAAACGCATCGCACGACCCTTCTACAGTGGAGCGTTCTTCAGGGCAGCCTTCTCCAGGTGAAACAAGCCAGAGCCACCGTGCTTCACCGTCGTGATGCCGATAATGGTATGTTTGGTGAGAAGAAGGAGAAGAAGAGAAGAAGGAGGAGGAAGAAGAAGGAGAAGAAGGAGAAGAAGGAAGAGAGAAGCTCCTTCTCCTTCTTCTTTTCTTCTTCTTCTCCTCTTCCTTCTCGTTCTTCTCCTTCTCCTTCTTTTTCTCCTCCTCCTCCTCCTCCTTCTCCTTCTCCTTCTTCTTTTTCTTCTCCTTCTTCTTCTCCTTCTTGCTTCTTGTCTTTCTTCTTCTACGTAGCTTATTTCCCCCAAAATAGACATAGTTAGCTAATTATCCTCCAAAATGACATAAGTAGCTTAGTTAGTTAAAAATCATAAGAACCCTGGTTAGCTCATTGAAATGAATAATTTAGATCCAAAATGACATAATAAGCTCAAAATGGATTAATAATCATCCAAAATGACATAATTAGCTCCAAAAAGGCATAACTAGTTAATTTAGCTCGAAGAAGAGGATAAGAGGAGAAGAAAGAGGAAAAATGAAAAGAAGGAAGAAGAAGAAGAAGAGAATAAGAAGAGAAGAAGAAGGAGAAGGAGAAGGAGGAAGAAGAAGGAGAAGAAGGAGGAGAGAAGCTCCTTCTCCTTATTCTCCTTCTTCTTGTCCTTCTTCTTTTCTTCTTCTTCTCCTCTTCCTTCTCCTCCTCCTTCTCCTCCTCCTTCTCCTCCTCCTCCTTCTTCTTTTACTTGTCCTTCTTCTTCTCTTCTTGCTTCTTCTCTTTCTCTTCTTCTACGTAGCTTAGACTCATCCAACAAAGACTAAATTGGCTAATTATCCAAAAAAATGACATAATTAGCTTAGTTAGGTGAAAACATCATAAGAACCTTGGTTAGGTCATTAAAATGACTAATTTAGCTCGAAAATGAAATAATAAGCTCAAAATGGCATAAGAACCTTGGTTAGCTCATGAATATTATATACTTAGCTTGGCTTCCACCTAAATGACTTAATTAGCCAATTTAACTCCAAAATGCCTTAATAATCATAGTTGGCTCCAAAATGACATATTTTACCCAAGTTAGCTCTAGAATGGCCTATACTTAGCTTTGCTTCCACCTAACAGAATTAGCTTAGTTAGCTCCAAAATGGCCTATTTAATAATAAATGACCTATACTTAGCTATTTATCCTCCAAAATGAAATAATTAGCTCCAAAAAGGCATAATTAGCTAATTTAGCCCGAAGAAGAGGACAAGAGGAGAAGAAAGATGAAAAATGAAAAAAAGGAAGAAGAAGAAGAAGAGAAGAAGAAGGAGAAGGAGAAGGAGGAAGAAGAAGGAGAAGAAGGAGAAGAAGGAGAAGAAGGAGGAGAGAAGCTTCTTCTCCTTCTTCTTGACCTTATTCTTTTCTTCTTCTTTTCCTCTTCCTTCTCCTTCTCCTTCTCCTTCTCCTTCTCCTCCTCCTACTTCTTTTACTTCTCCTTCTTCTTCTCTTCTTGCTTCTTATCTTTCTCTTCTTCTACGTAGCTTAGACTCATCGAACAAAGACTAAATTGGCTAATTATCCAACAAAATGACATAATTAGCTTAGTTAGCTCCAAAATGGCCTATTTAATAAAAAATGACCTATACTTAGCTAATTATCCTCCAAAATGACATAATTAGCTCCAAGAAGGCATAATTAGCTAATTTAGCCCGAAGAAGGGGACAAGAGGAGAAGAAAGAGGAAAAATGAAAAGAAGGAATAAGAAGAAGAAGAGAAGAAGAAGGAGAAGGAGAAGGAGGAAGAAGAAGGAGAAGAAGGAGAAGGAGGAGAGAAGCTCCTTCTCCTTCTTCTTCTCCTTCTTCTCCTTATTATTGACCTTCTTCTTTTCTTCTTCTTCTCCTCTTCCTTCTCCTTCTTCTTCTCTTCTTGCTTCTTCTCTTCTTGCTTCTTATCTTTCTTCTTCTATGTAGGTTATTTTCCCCAACAAAGACATACTTAGCTAATTATCCTCCAAAATGACATAATTAGCATAGTTAGGTAAAAACATCATAAGAACCTTGGTTAGCTCATTAAAATGACTAATTTAGCTCCAAAATGACATAATAAGGTCAAGATGGATTTAATAATCATAGTTGGCTACAAAATGACATATTTTATCCAAGTTAGCTCTAGAATGACCTATACCTAGCTAAGTTCTCTCCTAAATGACATAATAAGGCTATGTAGCTCCAAGATGACCTATTCCACCTAACTTAGCTATTAAATGGCCTATACTTAGCTAAGTTCTCTCCGAAATAACCTATATATACTTCTTTTCTTCATCTAGTATTCTTCTTAAAACTTTCTTATTTGTCATTTTGCAGATTACATTCACTTCACGGGAAACTTGGATTATATTGATGGAATGCTTGAATATGATTTCTTGTACCATGGCTTCACGGAAGATTGTATTGAAACTATTGTAGTATATGGATATATATGAAACTATGTATGCATATGGATGAAACTGGTGTAATATATGGTTTGGTACGGATGCAACTTGAATAATATGTATGTACTATGGATGAAAGTTATTTTAATATGGTTATGAGTACGGAAACCAATTTATTTATATCAAATATATATATATATATATATCCTGATTATTGTGAAAATTGCTGGATATAATAGAAAATAAAATAGGTGAGGGGGCTGTTTTGAGCCTTTGCCATGAGGGGGCAGACATCAAAGGGGTGAGGGTAGACGACAAAGGGGTGAGGGCATACGGCAAAGGGGTGAGGGAGAAAGGCTGGGTGCCCCCTTTGCCATGAGGGGCCAGACGGCAAAGGTGTGAGGGCAGACGGCAAAGGGGTGAGGGAGAGGGGCTAGGTTCCCCCTTTGCCATGAGGGGGCAAACGACAAAGGGGGGGGGGGGGTAAGGGCAGACGGCAAAGAGGAGAAGCCTGCCGTTAGCACTTAATGGGACAGCCTGTTGATCTGCCGTCCCATTTTATTTGCCGTCTGCCCCCTCATGGCAAAGATTCTTTGCCGTCCGCCGTACAAAAAGCAGACGGCAAATAACCTCTTCACCGGATATTTTTTTGCCGTCTAGTTTGCCGTCAGCTGACTGACGGCAAAGCCTTTGCCGTCCGTGTTTCCCCCCTTTGCCCTTAGCCATAGCAGACGGCAAATTCTTAGATTCCTATATAGCGCTATGTGCCAATCCAACACTACTGCTAACTTTTTAAATTTTCAGTTTTTTAATTCTAAAATGCATATAGTAGTAGCGCTGTGTTAGGATCCAGCGCTATAACTATATTAGCTATAGCGCTGGTTAATAATACAACACTACTGATATGTATTACTTTTTATTATTTTCCTTTTCTTTTCTGTTTACTTTCCTTTTTCTTTTGTATTACCTTCTCCCTTTTGTTTTTGTTTTTTTGTATTGCTTTCTCCCTTTTGTAGTTCTTTTGTATTGCTTTCTTCCCTTATGTTTACGACGGCGTCTCCCTCCCACACTGCGTGAATATCACCAGAACCATGCATGCATGTGGTGGTAACATATATATCTGTTGACCAATAATGGTTACTTAAGTGCGTACACAAAATATATACATATATATAAATGATGGTTTCTCAGCTGCATCGACGACGTTTCACATTGAGCTTCTTCCCTTTCTTGTTCATTGCCGAATAATTGAGCCCCTCCTTGTGACTTTTCCGGAACCATGGAGTACGATCTTTCTTATGTAATGTAGTATTAATTTTTCTTTTCATGTATGCTTCATCGTCATCGTCATCTTCCCTCATCGGGTTGCGGTATTGGTCATAGTCTTCCTTGTTGGTGACTCCATCCATTCCGACGATGCTCCTTTTGCCTCTCCTCACGACAACACGACTGGGATTGGTCGTGTCGGTCATGAGGAAGCATTGTGTCATGTGCTTAGCGTGTACCCATGGCTCAGTTTTGGCGATGATGCTAACGTTCATGGTTGCGCTCTTCGCGTCAGCGGGTGGTATAGACATGGTAGTGAAATACTTGTTTTCTCTTACGACGTCCTTAGCCCATCTGATACGAAACATCGTCGCATTGTGCAATCTAGTATAGTCAAGCTCCTAGATCTCTTTGACCCTTCTGTAGAATCTTTTAGTTGTGCCGTTGGCGTCGGTCATGCATTCAATAGTCACCCTAGAGTTCTGGTAATCACTGTCCATGTCTTTGGCCTCTGTGTAGAACGTGTACCTATGGATATCATATGACTGATAGATTGCGAGTTTGGGCGCGAGGACATGTGCTAAGGCGTGTATGAGCAATCCGTCGGAACTACCCTCTTCCGGGGGATTTTCAAGAACTTGCTCTTTGAACCAACACAAGAAAGTGGTGTTGTGCTCTACAGTAACTTCGTCATCCATCTTGAGCATCCCCTTATCACGGTACTTATTTGCGATGGTTTCTTTATGCCGTGCCACATAATCATCTACCACATCTAGGTGTTGTAGCACTACTAAGTTAGCCTTGTCAAAGTCGTTTCATCGATCCGAGTAGTCCACGTGCAATTCCCTCCGGCCGTTGTTGTCACCTTCTCCTCCGAGCCTCCCATCGTGTTTGTTAACGGGCAAACCAACAACAGGGTCTCCGACGCCTATATAATTCTCGCAAAAGGAGATGCACTCATGCGTTAGATACCCCTGGACGATGCTCCCATCGGGACGGGACATGTTACGAACGAATCCTTTGATGACCCCATTCATCCTCTCGAACGACATTGTGTTGTGAAGGAGTGTCGGCCCGAGGTCGATGATGTCATCCACGATGTGGACAGACAGATGCACCATGACGTCAAAGAACGCGGGCGGGAAGTACATCTGAAGCTCACATAGTATGACAACAATCTCTTCCTGTAGCCTTCGGAGCTGCTTCAGACTTATGGACTTTCGAGAGATAACATCGAAAAAGTTGCAGAGACTAGTAAGCGTGTCACAGACGTGCTTGTCCATTATCCCTCTAATGGCAATCGGGAGTATCCGCGTCATCATCATGTGAGAGTCACGAGACTTCATCCCGCTAAACCTTTTCTTCTTGGGGCTAGAAATCTACTTATCTTCCCACAGTAACCGGAACTGACTTTGATTCCCATAAGGCACTTGATGAATTGATCGATCTCCTTTGCACTTAAGGTGAAGCAAGACTTAAGGTGCAGCAAGAAGGGGGGCAATTATTCTCCTCCTTCTTGTTGACTTTTCTGCCCCTTCCCCCCTCATCCGTCTCTGTCTCTGTCTCCTCCGTCGAATTTTTATGGTGGAGATCTTTCCTGATCTTCAAATCTTCCAAGTCTTTCCTTGACTTCAGCCCGTCCTTGGTCTTCTCTGGCATGTTCATCAGTGTGCCAAGCAAGCTCTTGAGGACATTCTTCGTGATATGCATTTGATCAAGGCAATGAGGCATGTCGTGATTGGGCCAGTACTCTAAGTCCCAGAAAACAGACCTCGTTTTCCATACCTTCAGTAGTGGCTCTGACGCCTTTTTCATCATTCCTGGCGCCGGGCACTGTTCCTAGTTTTTCAACAGCTCATTGATTTCGGTGCCACTTCTCTTACATGGAGCTCCTCGATGCTCAGCCAACCCATTGAATAGATCTCCACGCTTTCTGCATGGGTCCACTTTCTCGAGCCATCTACGATGCCCCATGTACATGATTTTCCCGGACCCGCCAACTTTCGTTGACGTAAGCTGCTGAGACATTGTATCATCCATGCACCTCGTGCATCCACAGTATTCGTGGCACACCTGGCCTGAGGTGTACCCGTAACCGAGATAGTCGTGCACCGTCGTCATCAGCGCGGCTCTCATATAGAAATACTCTCCTTTGCTGGCGTCCCATGTCCATGTTGGTGTTCTCCATAACATGTCTAGCTCCTCTTTCAGAAGCCCCATATACAGTTTAATATTATTTCCTAGTTGTTTTGGCCCTTGAATCAGCATGCTCATGTGCATGTACTTTGTCTTCATGCACTTCCATGGGGGGAGGTTGTACATCCATACAAAGACGGGCCATGTGCTGTGGTTGGTGTTTTGGTTTCCAAACGGATTCATTGCATCGGTACTCGCACCAAGCACGATGTTCCTTGGATCTTCTGCAGCAAATCCATATACGGTGTTGAATTCTCTCCATGGGCTACCATCTACGAGGTGTCTCAGCTTCGGATCATCTCCATAGTCGGGCTTCTTCCTCTCCGCATGCCAGCGCATGAGCTTTGCTTCCTTAGGATCTATGAAATACTGCTGCAGACGGGGAGTGATCGGAAAGTACCATACAACTTTCTGAGGACCTTTCTTTCTTGCCTTCTTGTATCGAGAAGCATTGCACACTGGACAGCTGGTTTTTCCCGCGTGCTCCCCTCGATAAATGATGCAATCGTTGATGCATGCATGGTACCTAATGTGCGACGAATCAAATGGGCAAACGATTTTCTTGGCCCCATCGACACTAGTAGGACATAGGTTCCCCGCGGGAAGAACTTTATTATGTAGATACTTCAAATGCTCATCGAGTATTTTGTCTGTCCATTTGTTTTTGGCCTTCGTCTTTAGAAGTTCGAGCGTGAAACTCAAGTGGGTCACCTTGGGATCGCAACCGTCATACAATGGAGTCTTCGAGTCTACTTCAAGTTGCGCCAGCTTGGCCTCCTCCCTAGAAGCAGCTCTCTTGCTAGTCGTACTCTTGCGAAGGAGGTCTCGAACATGAGAGTCCTGCACGACTGCACTTAGTAGCATCGAAGACTGCGGCCTGACTGCCGCCTCTGCTTCTCCGCCATGTCCAGACTCTTCTTCACTGTGTCCGGAATCTTCTCCGCCGCCATGTTTGGAATCTTCTCTGCCGCCGTCATTTAACTCTTCCCCGCCACCATGTCCGATGCCATCGTCTTTGTGTCGATCGGTCATCTCTTCGTCTAGCCCCATGTCATTATTCCCTGCCATGTGGACGTCCTCACCATCATCATCTTCACTTATCCACCGAGTATAGCCATCCATGAAACCATTCATCAGCAGGTGCGCCTTCAACCTGCCACAATCAAAAGGCTCCAAAAGGACTCCTTTGCATCTTGTACATGGACATCTAATCCTAGTCCGACTATTTGCATGCATGTCCATCACCGTGGATTGCATGTATCGCTCCACCTTCCATCCACTCACCTTCATGAATGACTGCATGCACAGTATAACAAGCAAAAGGGTTATAAACAAAATGCATGCATGCATCAAAGTCATATAAAAAGTTGGCATGACCTTGCCTAAAAATAGGACATATCGAGTTTGCTCGAAATTCACCGAAGTAGAAATAAATCGACATTTCAGCAAAACATAAGCAACTCGGGGGCATGTCACTCGCACAAATCTCTCCATATCCCAAACACACATATTCCCATTCACACACATATTCCCATTCTTGAAACGAACAACTTTTTACTCACCTATATCTAGCTAGATCTAGTTGTTGGGGACATGTCAATAGCTAGCTAGATCAAGTTGTTGGGGAGGAGAGATGACTCTAGGTGACTAACGGAGAGGGAGAGAGATGATATAGCTAGATCTATATCTAATGGAATGGAGGGAGAGCCAAACAAATGAGGTAGGGGGCATTTATGGAGCTAGCTAGAGATGAGAAGGCCATTTATGGAGGAGAGTTATGGTGGAGAGGGGCATTAATGGCGAGAGAAAAGAGGTAGGAGGAAGAGAGAAGAAGGGCAACAATGGTGAGGGGAGAGGGGAAAGGAGGGGCAGAGAGGGCAACAGGGGGAGGGGGAGGGGTGAAAAGGTGGCACGAGCCACACATAGTAGTAGCGCTGTTCTTGAGCAAGCACTACTGCTATGTTACTTAGTAGTAGCGCTTTCTAGAAAAAGAACGCTACCATTAAGTGGGGCCCATTATCAGTAGCAGTTCCACCAAATAAAGCGCTACTACTAAAGTATTAGTAGTAGCGCTATATTCTCGACAGCGTTGCTAGACCAATAGTGTCGGTTGGCTCGTCGGGTCCTGATTAGCAGTAGCGCTCTTTATGTTTGCAGCGCTACTGCTAACTACTTACTTGTAGCGCTTCCTAAATACAGCAGTACTGGTAATTAGCAGCAGTGCCTGTTACATTCCAGCGCTACTGATATTGTCCTGCCTATAAGGTTTTTCCTAGTAGTGGTTCTATATGGTTCAAATTCAAATTCAAATTTGAACTATCAAAAAAGATTTATGGAAAAACGTGCAATGCACATATTTTGTTAGGCCAAGATTTTAGAAGCTTGCAGGAATTTGAATCACCAAATTTGGAGTCCAAATGAATATTGTATGAATTTCTATTGTTTTACTTGGAAAGGAAAAGGGATAAACAGGAAATTACCCAAAAGGGCCTAAGCTACGCACTACGCGTAACTTAGCACCAAAGCACAGTGGGCCGGCCCAACTGCTCGACCACGTGCTAGACGCAGGCCACGTCGAAGGCGTACTCTATGGAGTATGCCTTCCGCGCACAAAAGCGGTGGCAAGCCTGGGCCGTCTCAACTGAAACCACCGGGCCCGGGCGGGTGTGGCTTACAGACGGGCCCCGCCCATTAGATCCACCTCTCTCCTTCCGCTCAAACAGGAGAGCAGGCAGAGGAGACGGGTCGAGCGCGCACCGGCGTCTGGTTGGCGGCTCCGGCCACCTCCGATGAGGCTCCGGCTACCAGAGTGCTCAGAGAGAGGGGCCGCATGCGCCTGGGCTTCCCTCGGGCCCTAGAGAGGTCGGGGCCAAGCTCGGCGTCCACCATGGCAGAGGGCACCGTTGGTCATGGGGAGAGGAGGTGGACATGGGAGGTCGTTTTGGGGGGTCCGGGAGGTTCGTGGGAAAGAGGAGAGGCGAAGGAAGTGGAGAGGGGGGAGGGCTAGGGGAGGCCTTAAGTAGCTGCAGCGTGGAGCACCATAGGCCAGGTCTACGTCCATGGCTCGAACACCGCCAGAGGCCACGGAGGTGAGCTGGTCGTGTCTGGCGGCTTCTTGGACTAGGTATACATCAAGGGGAGAGGAGAGAGGGAGTGGGGGAGCGTCAGGGCCTCGCGCGTGTGAGGCCGGCCACTAGCAGAGCCGGGCGGCTCTAGGCATGCGCGGGAGGAGGACAGAGAGGAGGGGGACGACCAGCTAGCGTGTTGCGGACGCCGAGGGGGACATGGGGGACATGCTGGGAAGGCCTGAGGCTGTCGGGGTCGCGGATTGGGGGGGCTACATTGTCATGGCGCACTATAGCCTGCTGTAGAGCATGCATATGGCTGCCATGGCATGCTCCAAGATGCTTTCGACGCGCCCACCTTGTCCACTAGATGTGGGGGTTTACTAGAGATTCCCTAGGGTGCAAGGAAGCTAGGATATAGGAGGGGGAAGAAAATAGAGGTTGAGGAGGGCAAAGCAAGGGCTGTCCAGAGGGGAATCTTGGGGTTTTACCCCCTGAATGATTGATCCATGGCTAGGGAAACTTACTGGAGGTGAAAGGTATCTACAAGAGGTTTTGGCAAAAATTTGAGGTTAAGAAGACCAATGGAAGAGTTGAAAACCTCAGTTTTGGTTTTCTGCCAGAAGGTGTTTGATGGAGTTTTGGGCCAGCTAAGTTGTTGTGATTGACATGAGAGTTAACAGGATTGAGAAATAGGTATAAATGAGCTTGATCACAAGTTTTGACCACATTTAGAGAAAGTGGCCAATGTAAAAGTTTCAAACCCTAGAAATGGGCAGAAATGGAGTTGCTTAGATCTAGCTAAGAAAATCTATCCTCCCTGATGCACCACTTGATGTGGTGGCATATTTTAGGGACTATAACATGCACAAAAAGTTTGGGGACCAAATGGGAAACTTGGCAATGTAATATTACCAATTTCTTGGAATCAACAGAAATGGGTTTGAGGGGATTTGTACAAGTGTATCTGCCCCACTTGATTCACCACATGGTTTAACATCATTATTTGGGGATTAGAACATTTCACAAGTTTTGAGATCAAAAGGAGAAACTTCACAATGTAAAGTTGGTCAAATTTGGTTATGGACAGAAGGGGTTTTGGAATAATTTTGTGAAGCAAAACTACTGGGGTTGAGATGAAACATGGCTAGATCATCACACATGACATATGTGACCTTTTGGAATTTTGTAGGATTTAATTGAGAATAATTCTTATAGAAATATTTCAAATGTTGGAAATAGGCAGAAATCGTTTTGAAGGGTTTTGTCCAATATTTTGAACATGACCATGTGTCGAAACTCATATATATGGACAATATATGTCCTCTCAGTTTTCCTAAATTTTCTCAAATATTTTTAAGGCATTTAAATAATTTTTCCCTGTAAAAGACCATTTTTGTCCTTAAGGAAAAGCCTTTAAATAAAGTATTAAAATAATCTTTAAATTACTATTTGGTGGTTTTGGAAAGTGTTATATATATTGGGCTTCAAATAAAGCATTTGGGGAAAAAGGATCCACCCAATTTGGGGACTTGTAGTGCAAATCTCAAATCAGGGGGTTTTGAAAACCTAATTTAAATAAATGCTTTTTGGCCAAAATAAAATTTTGAAAAAATATTTTTAAGTCCCATTCACATGGCATGACCATTGGACAAGATTTGGGATCAAGGAAAAGAGTTCTTTAGGGTAGGAGGAAGTTTTATGAATTATAAAGCTCTATTAAGCAATCAAGCAGGCAATCAAATAACACACAAGACAAGCATTCAAATTCACTCAAATTTTTTTAATTGGCCCTAATTTTTGAGTCATGGTAACTTAGTCATGAGGCAAAACACAGGGTGTGACAGACCTAACCCCCTTACAAGAATCTCGTCCCCAAGATTCCTAGGCTAGGTGCTGATGGGGGCATTCAGAGGTGAGGTAGTCTTCACGTTCCACATTGTTTCTACTCCAGCGTGGTTGTCCATCTGGATCTTGAAGTGCCTGATGATATGTCTTCGAGTGTATTGTTGACTTCGTCTAAGGGTGAACTGGGTTCTTGCAATATGCTAGGCTTGCCTAATGGTTAAGGGTTTGGTGGATGAGGTTCTAGCAAGGGCCTGGCTTGTGTGTGTGTATCCCAAAGTCAGAATACCTAGCCAAGTAGTGTGTCTGTGTGCTGGTCCTGGGACTGCCCACATTGGTTAGTGACACCTAGATGTCTCACGTTAGAATAGAAGGGTCGAGTCTTGGTGTAGCTTCTCGTTGACAGGGAAGTCCTTATCTTCCTTAAAGCAGGGGGTCTTCAGTCGTAGGTGGTCTCCATCCCTGAGAGTGCTGAGGTGCGTCATCGTGGGCTTCTCGTCGAGATCTTCTGCTTGAGTAAGTTTCCTCGGTAGATTCTTCATTCTTCTTTGGTCGTTTGTCTTCATCATCATGGATGCACATTTCTGGAGGGTCCGTGAGTGTTTGGTCTACTCGTCTCTCCGTGGCAAGGTCTGCGTTGAGTCTCACCGCTAAGACCAAGCTTAGAGACTTGGTGTCAAAATGGGTTCTACCATCTGGGAAGGTTTTAGTGGGTTCTAGATAAGCTGGCTATTCAGAGTATAGATCAGCCATCTAATCCCCAAGGTCTGTTGCTTGGCAAGTGGGGTGAACTACCTTTGACAGGTGGCTTACCATGGTCGAGTCACGGTTTATGCCCTAGATTGTCTAAAAAGGTATGATAATGAAGTCATGACAGTCGTCCACTCCATTCCAGGCATTTGAAGGGAGTAGGGACGTCAGGCTCATCGTACACTATCCAAGTGGACTAAGGGGTGTTATCCACTCCTCGGTTCCTTCCTAGTCAGGAACTAATGGATGACCAGTCATAACAAGGGGTTCTTCAACCCTCTTGCTGTGCAAAGGCTTCATCGTGCTTGGATGTCGGTGCTTCGGGATGTAGTCTAGTTGATGTAGCCGGCAAAGGAGTGGTTGTTGCCTTCTTTTTGCTTCTTCTTCGTCGTTGTCGTGGCTCCACAATCGTAGTGGTTCTTCATGTTTCTTGGGAAAGAAAGTGTTCTTCTGTAGGGAGGGTGCTTTGCGGAGTCCATCTTCTTTAAGGTGAAACCTTATACTCGAGAGGCATGGTAATTGGTGTCCCTGGGGCTGGTCCAAATAGGACTAAGGTGTTCCTTCCTCTCATTGGGTAAATAAGTATGTCATCGGTGAGGATAACAACATATTCCACCAAATACCACATAAACACATTGCTCATGGGATGTCTGAGAGAGGCGGTCATTTGTTCTGGGTGGTCACTTGTCCATGGGTTTGTGGTCCAACCTAATATAGGTCCTCGTGGCCACCTTCCATATGAACATGTTTGGTGGAGGTCGGGGTGGAGTATCGGCCATAATCAGATGACTTAGAAACAAGACATATGTTCATAACCTGATCACATTGTGGCTCAGTAAGGCTTAGAGGTTTCAAGGATCTTAGGATGTGAGTGAACGTCTACTATCTCATCCTCGAGCACAAATATTAGATGCCAATAGTCCTACCTATTACTTCAGACAAAACTGCCCTATATCTCCGAGAGTATCATCTCTTATAGGTCAACTCCAATGTCACTCATGCTACTCATATCTCCAAGGTTTTGAGAGAAGGACTATATCGAAAATCTCATATGTATACTATAGCTAACTACATATATCCCTATATAAAAATCCTCGGGATAATTTACAAGGCCCTAAGCTTGATCATGACACTACCAATCCAAGGTCTAAGGTACTGCACTAGTATGCTAAGGAAACTTGTAATAGACCAACCCAAGGTCTTGTTTCCTTCCTACGAATCCAACTTAATCGATCCACGAATATCATCCACTATTACAAGATCCATTACTGCTACAGATCCAGCATCAATGGTGTCCAACATAATCTCCTTGAGTTCATATAATCCATATATCATTGCAAGGACTATTATCACAGTATATCCATGAACTTCCAATTTCATGACCAGCTAAACTTCCAAGGTCGAGCTCATATAGATCCCTAAATTAGCCCTAACATCATCCGGTTCCTTCTACTCTCACCCATCGAGAAACATGGTATCATTATCAAGATCATTGGAATCCAAATTACTCCGAACCATGTGGTTTAATTGATCTCGAGTAGCTAGTATGATCACCTATTTAAATCCAAGTTTTACATCTAGTAAGAGCTTCCTACTAGTACTCCAGTCACCATCATATCACCATTACTCCACTATCTACATTACTTGCCAAAGTAAAGTTATTAATCCACCAAGAATTTCAGCCTATGATCATATTTGTCCTGCTAATCCAACTTGCTCAAGGTACAAGTAAGTTATGCTACTCTATCAATATTGATCCACCAAGTTGTCTACCAACATTAAGCCTTGTAATCCACCAAAGGGTCTCAACTGCTTCCTCAAGACATCTATTATGGGTAAATCAAATCATTATCCACAAATCGTATACCCTTAGAATGATCCTTCCTATGGAATCAAGGTTCTAGTGCTAGCATAAGAATGAAGGATGTTTGCACACTATGATCACTAGCTCCGTAATGAACCCAATGCTAAGCAGTGGTTATTGAAGCTCAATAAGTGCTCTGGCAAATCCGTGTATAAAACACGTGATCATAGGTTTGTGATGGGGGATCTTGCGAGGTCTAGGTTGGTCTCAGGAGGGGGTTTCCAATCTTGAGGGAAGAGCCTAACCCTATAGGGTTGCATTTGGTTGAGTACGTTTCGGTCATAGTCTTCAACGCTAGATATCCGTCAAGGTGGATCCTTGGTGCATCTTGTCTTGTTGGTCTTCAGTTGATGAGAGGGGTAAGAGGGAAAGTAGCGTAGAGGAGAGTGCCTAAGGGGGTGGTATAGTGCAAGTGCAATCAAGCAAGTGCTGAAAAGGCCAAACACAAACATCATGGTGAAAGTGCGTTATATCGACAAGAGAGGGGGTGAATAGGCATTTTTTACAAATTCATCACTTGAGGAATTTCAACTTTGAGGAATTTGAAATGTGATGAATAACTAGCAGTGGAATAAGTACTCAAGTGCATGAGGAACATAGTAGCAGCATAGTCTTCATGATGAAATGAAACATGCACAAATAGAGAGTAGCGTGATACAGGATAAGAAGTGATGAACAAGGTAACTTGAAGAATTTGAGGTGAGGAATTTGTGAAAGTCTTCACTCAAAGTCTTCAAATAGTAACAATCAATTTCATCAACAGGTATATGAGGAATAGAGGGGTTGAGGAAATAGAACCAGATAGCTCGATGAACACAATCGTTTGATGACCCAGTTCCAACTGCTGTGACAGTCGTACGTCTGGTTTGGAGCGGCCTGGTATTTAAACCAGAGGACAAACAGTCCTTACCGTATTCTCCTTGAGCTAAGGTCACACAGTCCTCGCCCAACGCTCGTGGCAAGTCTTCAGGGTAGACTTCCAAAACCCTCACAAACTGGTCACCCGGCGATCCACAATTTACTATTGGATGCTCTAGACCAAGGTCACTTCGTGGTCCCCAATTGACTACAGGAGCACTAGACCATGACGCCTAACCATCTAGAGGATGCACAGTCCTCAAAGGTAACAAGCATCGGTTCCACACAGGAATTTTTTCAATGATGCTCAATCACTATGGGTTTTGTGGTTTGGTTGTGGGTTTTTCCTCACTGATGATTTTCTCTCAAAGTCCTCAGAGGATGGGTTGCTCTCAAATGACAAGTGTTAGTTCTCTCTCGGAGCAGCCAACCAGCTAGTGGTTGTGGGGGGTGGCTATTTATAGTCAGGATGCAACCTTACATGATAAGACATCAATGCCCCCAATGATATGACCGTTATGTGGATAAGAATGATTGGGGACAGCTGGCGCTAAGCACAACAATGGTCGGAATTTCGAACTATGAAAGTCCTCAGCTTATCATGTTCCTCACTTGTAGGCAATTCGCACTGGCGAAATCCTAACTCCTCAGTCATATCAATTTTGTCAAAGACCAAAAGAACTTCGTCTCTGTCATTGAAGAACTTGTCTGAACCATAAGAGATTTCTAAAGGCTTCACTCGAAGGATTTTATGGGTTGAGGATTTTGGAGTTGAGCATCAGTTGGAAATTTTCCTTAGTATTACCTCGGCCCCCTTTAAGAGTACGGTGTTTCCTATGACTCAAATAAAGGAAACGAAACTACGAAAACAAAAGTCTTCACGCTTCATATTCCTCGTTCATGTCTTCAAGGTCACACCAACTTCTTCATTTTCAAAGTCTTCACAAAGTCTTCACCAAAGTCTTCAGCAAAGTCTTCACTTGAAGACATACATTTTTAGGGGTCGATAATCTCCGAATATATCAAACTCCTCATCGACTTATAAAGCCTGTGTACACTCACAAATGCATTAGTACCTTAACCTATAAGTCTTAAATACACCAAAATCACTAAGGGGCACCACATGCACTAACACATGGTAAGGTAGGTGGTACAGTCGCGCGCTTGTCACCTAGGACAAAAGTGTGACTTATACCAAAGGACAAACAACCAAAACAAGAAACACCCATCATGGTTCCATTTGAACCATCATACAGACTCGACTTCGCATGGGTGATACACTCATCCTACCCTAGGGGTCCTCAGACTTAGTAGTCGTGCTTGCTTCGCGTTTTGGAGAGGAGTCCGCTTAGTCTTCCGGGTCTTCTTCAGGTGTCGCTATGTCTCTGGTTGTTGTTCATCATAATGGTCCTAGTCGCTCCTGAAGATTCCTTGATGACTTCGGGTCTGTTGAGTTGACAATGAAAGTGATTCTTCACGACTGTTCACTACAAGGATTTCGGTCTATTGCAACAAAATTTATTGCTACATCTATCTTTCGTTGCAATAAAATGCTATATTACCACAAAATTTCAGTTCTTGGTAATAGGGCCTGCATATTGCCACAATTTTGTTTTGTCGCGCCAACAACTCATTTTGTCGCAATAGAAGCCGTGTATTGCCACAAACTGAGTGAATGTCGTAATATGGTTGCATTATTGCAACAGTTCTGTTTCACTACGGGAATTAGTAAATTTGAGGCGATAGAGAGTAGGTATTGCAACAAAGTAAATATTTGTGGTAATACTCTTGCGCGTATCGCAACAATTTCGGCGCGAGGCACTAGGCACAGATATTGTTGCAAAAAAACTGCTCTGTATTGCAACAAAACACGTATTGGTTGTGATATAATGACTTTTTGCCTCCCTTTCATTGTGTTGCAATAACTATTATATATTGCCACAAACTGTGCAATCATGGTAATATGTACAATATATTGCAACAAACCCCTGGTGATGCGAAATAGGAGCAATAGAACATCTCTGCATTTTTCTTTTAGTTATAGACATATAATTTTTATTCGGATTTATAAATATTAAGTGATGATTTTTGCTAGTTTTAATAATGAATTAAATTATTTCTTAATTGCACCAAATTTAATTAACCAAAACACATTTTTGTGATAGAAATATCAATTTTATTTTTCTGATAGGAAGACATATTTTATTTTGGAACTAGGTTGTTTTCTCCCAAATACAGGGGCTTATGGGGTAGAAATAAAAAACAGGGGCTGTTGTGGATTCAAACTCATGCCCTCCAGTGTGTAGAAGCAGGTTCAAACCACTGGGTTATGCATGTGCTGGTGACAACATAATGTCTTGGCAATAGATATCATGTACCCGCGAGGTTAACTGCACTTGAAGCAAAACTTCAGAGTTGCAGCCTAATGGTGACGACGGAAAACGACTCCATCCGCATGTGTGGGATGACGAGGTGCAAGCATTCGAAGGCTACATTTAAATATCTCCTCGACATTACCTTTGCTCAAGACAAAAGACTCCTACGCTCCATTTAAACAACCACCAATTCAACAGCATAATAGCAACTATCCCAGCCTAATTTCTAGCGAGAACTGAGCAGTAGGTCAACAACACTACATCAAGATATAAATATGACCCGAAATTTTAGTAGGATATAACAAACCATCTCACCAAGATATATAAAACATCTTTCAACATGACAGCACACAAGTTTCAGCAGCCATACTTGTATAGATTGTTCATACAAAAGACCATAAGTTCACAGCAAAGTAATGAAAATAGCAACAACACTAAAAGACCACCAGTTCAGCAACAGTGTGTACATAGCATCACTATTAAAAAATAGCAACAATACTAAAAGAAAAACATCCATGATATTACACATCAGCAACTACTCTTCTCTCCTCTTCTCTTCTCTTCTCTTCATCACCAAACTGTTAGAGCTGAGCACTAGCTTATGTTACCATCCGCCACAACAGATGACACTATGCATGTGCGCCTTCTTTGAACCTGTTTCACATCAGATTAAACTTCAGGAGAGAGACTACTCATAGGTAACCACAAAAAGGTTGGGATTTGTATTCATGGCTTAAACATGTGAAAAGCAGCTTACCAAGAGATTAAAGCCTACACAAAGAACCCATGGTCATCATCCAATTCTTCTTGTCCGAAAGGAGCAACATGGCCATCATTTACGTAAGCCTCATCATCATCCGTATCGTCATCAGATTCGAATTGAACATCTTCAAACTCAACAGGTTCTATATTTTGTATGACTGAAACATCAACGCTGGATCCTTCGTCATCATTTCTACTCCAACTAGTGATCTCTTCAGGTACTGTAATCTTTGGCACTATAATTTCTGCATCTACAACATCCAGTACATCTGCCTCACCACCTTCATCATCGTCAACAGCTTCATCAAGGCCTACACCATTTAAGACAGAAGGAGCAAACAAATTGCGTGGATTCATTTGAATAACAGCTGCCCAATCAGGGTTCTTCACATCTCTCACATAGGAAACCTGTTGAGCTTGGAGTCCTAGAATGTAAGGGTCCCCCTCGAATCTGTGTAGAGTAGTGTCGAGTTCAATAATTCCATATTTTTTGTCCTTCTTATACCCCTTACTCTCAGTTCTGTCGGCAGGAGGCACATCAAACCAGTCACACTGGAATAGAACAACCTCCTTATCAGGAGGAAAGTCAAGAAATATGATTTTCTTGATCACCCCATAATAATCAATCTTGCCTATGGTTGCATCACCCTTGACTATGATGCCACTATTTTGGGTACTCAAATCCTGCTCTATATAGGAATTTCGGAAAAAATATCCATTCAAAATTGTACGGTTGTATACACAAGCTAGGTGATCAGGCCCTTTAGCTAGTGCATAAATAAAATTATTGACCTTCCCCTCATTGTGGAGTTCTGTGATCTGTTTCATCGAATAGGGTATGTGTGAGTGTAATGTACAGCATTGGTACATTATTACGAGGAACACTAGTGAAAGTGCGAAAGAAAACTTACCCATCTCTCAAACCAGCCAACAAACTCCTCCTTGTGCTGCTTCCGAGGATTAGGAGAATTGTTACTCGTGAGCTCCTCAAGATGTTCATTTGAAAGGGAAATGATTGTTATATGAAAAGCAAAGTATTAATGCATATCAAGATGTGAAATAAATACACAAGTATCCTTACTCAATCCATGGCGCGGTTTCCTCACAGTTTGTTATTATGAAATGCCTCATTCTATTAGTCTCGGCCAATGAGAATGATTCGCAAACAAAACCTTTCTTGGAGTAATCCACTGTACTCATTATGCTAATCCCTGTTGGTGGTTGATCTGTACCTCCATCTTCATGACGTTCAGACTGACTTAGCTTGGTAGGCATTCCATCGAGGAATCGACTGCAAAAAGTCATGCACTCTTCAAGTATGTACCCCTATGCAATAGAGCCTTCTAGTTGAGCCTTGTTACGCACATATCCTTTGAGCGTACGCAAGTATCTCTCAACTGGATACATCCATCTATACAAGACAGGCCCTCCTAACATGGCCTCTTCAGCAAGATGAATTGGGAGATGCATCATAATATCAAAGAATGCTGGTGGAAAAATCATCTCGAGCTGACATAGAGTTTTTGGAATTGTTTTGCTCAACTTCTCCAAGTCTTCATCCCTTAACTCCTTGGAGCATAAATCAGAAAAGAATTTACTCAACTGAAGCAATGGGTTAACAACATTCTCTGGCAAAAGCTTGCGCAAGGCAATAGGAAGCAGTTTCTGAAATATAACATGGCAGTCATGAGTTTTGAGTCCACTAATCTTGCACTGATCGAGGACCACACATCGCTTAATGTGTGAAGCATAGCCATCGGGCAACTTAATGCTCTGCAGAAACTTGAGGAGCATTATCTTCTCTTCCTTTTTTAAAGTATAGCAACCTTTCTTTATTTCATACTTATGCTTACCGGGCTTTGGATGTTGGTCCTACCTAATTTTCAAGTCCTCCAAATCAAGACGAGCCTTTAGACCATCCTTTGATTTCTTCTCCATCTCAAGCAAGTCCCCAGAATGCTGTCACAAATGTTCTTCTCAATGTGCATAACATCCAAACTGTGCCTAACGAGCAAGTGCTTCCAATATGGGAGCTGGAAAAATACACTTTTCTTCCGCCAGTTATGCCAGCTATTAGTTTCCGGTCACTTTCTCTTATTTGACCGTCCAAACGGTGCGTGCTCAATGCTATCAAGTTCCCGCAGAACTTGTTCACCAGTAAGTGTCACTGGTGCTTCTCTATTATCTGTCTTGTTTGTTGAACAAGCACTTGTTTCGACGCCATTTGTGGGTCCTGGGCAGAAAATGTCGATGTCCCATGTAGAAGTGCTTTCGACCATACTTGAGCCACAAAAAATCTGTATGTTTGTGGCAATACAGGCATGCTAGCTTGCCTTTTGTGCTCCAGCCACTCAGCATTGCGTAAGCTGGGTAATCATTGATGGTCCATAACAAGCATGCATACACCTGGAAAAAAAAATTAGTTGCAGCATCATATGTGCAAGCACCATCCTTCGATAGGACATTCAGTTCATCAATCAAGGGCTACAAGTACACATCTATGTTATTTCCTGCTGACTTTGGTCCTAGAATAATCGTTGACATAATCTAGTTTTGTTGTTTCATGCACATCCAAGGTGGCAAATTATATGGGATAAGAATGATAGGCCATGTAGTGTGTGATATACTCATGACCCCAAAGGGGTTGAATCCATCTGAAGCAAGGGCAAGCCGGACACTACGAGCATCTTTTGCGAATTTCTTATAATATTTCTTATTAAAATGCTTCCATGCCTTGGAATCTGCAGGATGCCTCTTTACGCCATCATCCACCCGACCCTCCTTATGCCATTTCATATGTGATGACATCTTTGATGTCATGTACAGCCTTTGTAGTCTTGGAATGAGTGGGAAATACCTTAGAACTTTCTGTGGCACTCGCTTCTTTGATTTATGGCTCGATGCATTGTCGTCGTCACTGGTAGGAGTAGATTTCCATCGGGACGCATGACAGACAGGGCATTCTTCGGCATCAGCATGATCATTGCGGAATAGCACACAATCATTCACGCATGCGTGTATCTTCTTGTAATCGAGCCCAAGATCTCGGATCACCTTCCTTACTCTTGCGATATTAGTAGGAATGTAGTGACCCTTTGACAGCACCTGCGCGAACATTTGTAGAACTAACTCACATGCTCTGTTGGTCATCCCAGATATGCACTTGATTTGGTAAAGCTTCACAATGAAAGATAGCTTTGTGAAATCCTCACAACCTAGGTACAACTCTTTTTGTGCCTCTTTCAATAGTTCGAAGAACACCTTAGCTGTTGCACATGGCTCCTGATTCTTCCATCATCGCTGGAATCATCCACATGAATGTCTCCTATACGTTCATCATGATCTGCATTACTTTCCATGCCTGTGCGCCTTATGAGAGTATTGAGCATGTCACACATCCCAACACCATCATCTACAACGTCTTCATTATCAGAATCTTCAGACATGATGCCCTCATCGGGTTATTCACCATGGTATATCCAGTGAGTGTACGTCGGATCCATCCCTTGATACAACAAGTGAGTATGAACCTCCTTTTTATTTCGTGGAGCACTATTCAGACATCTCCTACATGGACATGGTACAACTGAGTCTAGATGAGCACCATCGAAAGCAAAATTCAAGAAATTCTTCATGCCAGTTTGCCACTCAACAGAATCTCTTTCCTTATCAATCCAGCTCTTATCTCGTGTCATTATGCCTTATCTCCGTAAAGCCTGTACTGTTAAACAAACATAGCAGCTGCATTAGTACCTACATTACAGTCAATAGCATCACTAGTTGCATCACAAGACAAGACAACATGATACACCTATGATCTCTCAAAAATTGATATTAACAGCAGGTCTAATACTGGCTATTAGTACTAAATATTCAACTCTGATCCCTCAAATCTCTCCATATCAAGCCAAGTTGTGTCTAATACTGCCTACTACTACTAAATCACAAGTTTCACAATAATAAGACAGTTAAAATTCAGACAGACAGTTAAAATTCAGAGAAAGAGCCAGATGCAGATGCTGGGAGTGGGGAGACCGGACCGGGGACCGGGGAGGCCGATGCAGGGGAGGCCAGCCGGAGCAGGATCATAGCGGAGACGGCGCCGTGCGGAACGGGCGCCGGGCGGAGCCACCGGGCGAGTGGAGCGGGCAAGGGGAGGAGGGGGCGCCGGGCGATCGGAGCGGGGAGGTGGCGCCCGGAGGAGCGGTCGAGCGGGCGAGCGGCGGAGGACGGCCGAGGGGAGGCGGGGAGCAGTGGGCGGGCGGCAGCGGCGTCGCGTCCTGGCTGCGGCCTGCAGCCAGCGCTCGGGTCAGCGCTCGGGTCAGGTACGCAGCGCAGAGAGAAAAAGTCTGAAAAAAATCTTGAGTTCTTACTCCGAGTCTGAATCAAACCCTATCCCAGCTGATTTTTGCTTACCGGCTGGTTGTGAGAACAGGACCGCTTAAGTCGCAGGGATTAGGGGAGATGAGATGCCACGTAGTAGTGCAGACAACGGGCCGCACTCAGTAATTAGTTCGTCAGCCACGCGGGGAAATATATTGAGAAGGGCTCGAGGTGGAGAATATTTCTATTCATCGGTGGCTACAACGGAGGCTTGGGCGGCGGCTGCAATCGAGGAGGAGAGACGGGTGGCGGCATAAATCGGAGAAGGAGAAGGAGAGACGGGCGGCGCCATATGACACTGAATGTAATGTTAGCATTTGTAACACTGAATTAGCAAGTGGCCGAAATTTATTGTACCTAGTGCCATATGACACTGAATATATTGTACTGTACCTTATGACGGTGAATTTGGAGAAGATGGCACTTGTAGCATGGAATTTGAGAGCAAGTTATAAGATCACTGAACTTTTGGTTGCATTTGCATCTGCTTATAACAAAAGCATTTAGTTTGCATTCTCAAGAAATATTAAGCAGCAAAATATGACAAAAGCATTCAGTTTTCATTGAAAAGTAGAGATTTTGCAGTGCCATTTCAGAAACATTTAACACGAAAGTACCAGGCAAAATAGCATTAGTCCATAGTGACACACATAACCATCGGTACATGACCATATTGACTTAAGAATTTAAAACTAAAAGGACATAACCACCATTTATGTAGTACTATTGACACCTGATTTAACATACTAATTAGACAAGAGAAGCACCAGTCAATCAGTATCAATCCATGATTACAGAAAGAAGACCTACAATAAATAGAACCACACAAAAAGCTCAAATCACAAACTTTTTCCTAAAAAAAGTCATTCAGCCGGGATTAGCCAGGATCAGAGAGCTCGGGGTGACAGTTTTTGGGATTTCAAGTTCAGGGTTTGATTCAGACTCGAAGTACGAACTCAAGGTTTTTTTCAGACTTTCACCTTTATTTTATTAGTGGTATGAAATAAGACGTGATCAATTCGGAACAATGACTTAATTCTAGCGTGCGAGCAGCAATAATTCCAGTGCAAGTAGGTGATGCTGGATTGCTTACTTTGCAATACAAACTTTATTAATATTTCATTTGACCTCTAGATAGTATTTTGTAAGTTCTTTTTGTATTTTGTATTTGCTATTTTCCTGCCTTTTTTGCAGATTAAGCAACTAAAAGCAAATTGACACATATGTTTTTGCAGTAGAAAGCAACTAGTGACTATAGATGTTGGAATTTGTAAATTATATTGTACAATATATGAGAGTGTTATCATCATCTTAAATTCATGTTGCCGTAAATAACACCATGACGCCATCATCTGCTGGATTATCTTTCTCTAAACCATGTGGATCTAATTTCACCTATGAGTATTGAGTACAAAGAAAAGTTTTCTTGCATTCGATTATTATTGATTGCTAGATTTCTTAGCACTCTGATTTTTCAACCTACTAACTATCAGAAATGAGTTCAGTTCAGGTGTTGGGCATTTAAAAAAAATATTATTGTGAACAAAATCTATTTCTCTTTTTAGTTTCTACTTACTACTGATGGGAGTACCTCTCATATCAAAACAAAAGGTACATGTGTGAAACAAGTTATTTTAGAATATTTTAGTTTTCCCGTACTTTTCATTTTACATTTGCTTAGCGTTTGTCTTCATATATCGACGACAATTCATATAATTCCACTGTCAAAATAGACGGGCGCGGCAACGCGCGCCATCAGTGATTTAGTAATAATTATGTATATACAGAGACAAGGCGTGCATGTGTAATCATCTAGTATGTATGTATATAGAGACAAAGCGTTGGCCTTATATGATTACATTTTCCTCTATTTTTTTATTTCAGAAAAAGATTTTTTCACAAATCAGTGATATGCCAATAAGTAAATCACAATACAAAATTGATGTGGGACGGATCTGACACGTGAGGACGTCGCGATGCGGAGGATAATGGCGGTGCGATCCGGCTTCGTAGCGCCTACGTTGGGACGCACGTAATGAGGATGTGGTCTCCGGTGGTAGGGCGTGCTGGGTCTCAGTGGCGTTAGCGATCTGGCCAAGATCCATGATCACATGCACCAGGCAGCACTGGCTGCGGAGGACGATGGGAGGGATCCCTAGCTACATACGGCAACGATGGCTGGCTGGTGTTGTCTTTTATGCAATAGTTGTTGACGATGATGGTGGATCGGGCTGTGTGTCCGGTCCTTGGTGTTTCGGCGACTACATCCGTTTACTTGTCGAGGCATCGCACGGTTCCAGTTAGCTGCCAGCCCGGATGGCACGACTCCTTTTGTTAATTTACATTGTTGAATATCTATGATTATTCGTTAAACAAATGCAACATGATTATATTGGAAGTACTCTGGAGCGGAGGAACCCTGCACGGACTGTCCGATAAGATAAAACATGTTGATTCCACCTCATATCAACATCAAAAATGGGTGATCGAGACTGATATATATCGATTGTCTAATCAATCCATCCGCCGCCTCCAACTACTGCCTCTGCCACCAGGAACGGGCCATCGTACCGGTGCCAGGACCCTCCAGACCCACCGCGCCACCAGGCCTCCCACAGAGCGCCGACCCTCAATCCCCACCTCCGGTCGGCATGGATCTGTGCAAGCACAAACTCGCCAATGCACCGCCACGCACCACCACCAGACCGCTGGCCCACACCACAACCAGACCGTCGCGCCGCCTCGCACCACCACCCGCCAGTGCGCAGCCGTCTGATGCGTCGGCCATTGAGATCCACCATCAGGCTGAAGAAGCAGCCCCGCCGTGAATACCGCTCCACCCGAGAGCAAGAGAGATCCCGTCGCCGTCGGCACCACGCGGGCTTTGTCCGAGGGCGGCGGGGAGAGGGGGAGGGTGTGGGGCCGGAGACAGGCAGCTAGGGTAGGTCACCCGAGTCGCCCGGGGGGGGGGGGGTGCGGGGCGGCGCACCAAAAAGGTCCTAGCCTACTCTGATTTTTTTTGGCGCCAAAATTTATTCAGCCTCCCGCTAAAAGGTTCCGAATTAGTGTTTCGTTCCCACCAAAAACTAGCCTATATATATTAACCCCGATAATTATTTTAAACCGCATTTTATTGGCCGATTGGATCTGACCTCTCCTCCCGACAGCGGCATCATGACGGCGTCAACACACGGAACCACATGGGCGGCGTCAACATGGAACGGCGTCTCAGGTAAATTTTTCCCCGGTCTCTCCTCTGTCTCTAGCTTTCCCCGATCTCCTCTGTCTCTGCATCTCCGTCGACACAGCCAACACCGGCGTCAATACACATAGGAGTAGATCACAAATCCAAAATCCCCAATCTCCTCCTCCCGAGTAGTAGCAGCAGTATGTGCGCCGTCGTGTGCGCCGTCGTGTGCACCGTGGTGCGCGGCAATGTTCCGCCGGCCAGTGTGTGGCGTGGTGTGCGCCGCCGCACGCAGAGCGCTCCGTGGCCTCGCCGCTCCAGGTAGTCGCCGACGCGGACCGGGGTTCCATGTCCACGGCCATGCTGCCGGCGGCAGCGATGCAGTTTGTCATCGGCGCCGGCGGAGATTCCCTCATGTCCCCTGCATCGCGAGCGCACACCAGGTTTGATGTGGCATCCTGTCTACGTTAGGCGCACACCAGGTTTGTTTCGTCGGCACACACCAGGATAGCTAGCTAGCCGATTGATCTCAGCGATGCACATACACGCAGAAAGAGTTCTGCCCCTACTGGGTTGCAATTTCTTCTGTCATGCAGCCTTACAATCCGGTCAAAACATGTAGCCTTACAATTCTGGGTTTCAATTAAGCATGTCATTGAGTCATGTTAGGCTGTGTTTGGTAGCAAACTATTTTAGAGTATTGATAATACAGTGAGATGTTTGGTTAGTGCCATATGCAATGATGTAAAATTGTTTTTAGCAGAAGAAGATAAAGACACTCGTTTCTTCTCCATGTTCAGGCTTAGTTTGGGAGCTCAGTTTATTGAAACTATGGTATTCCAAAACTGAAGTATTGGAGTGCCTCATAGTAATTAAAACTTTAGTATTCAAAAAAAACTGTAGTATTATCACAATACTTTGAAAATACTTTGCTATCAAACGGGGCCTTAACTTTATAATTTGTTCTCTGCATTTTTATGCCTACTTTAAGTATTGTGTTTCTTTCAATATTTTTCAAATTATGATATTGCCTACAGAATGGCGCAATGAGGAATTCAACAGAAGATCCTGCTGATACGAGACCGAGTACAATACAGCGACAACTTGGTAATAACATTTATGTTCACTTCAATTTATGCCATATCAGATCAGGTAATTAACATTTTGGATTAACATGCAGTTAGGGATGCGTCAGGTAATGTTCACCATTCAGAGGAAAGTGATGATGCACATGACTTCTTTCTGCAAGGTACACGACATCCTTAATTCTTATTCACTTATTTGAGTGGTGAACATTGATAATGCTAAGTCCCTTTAATTTTTTTTGTGTTCAGTAAAGAAAGGAATTGTTCTGCTAACAAGGATGGAAAGCATAACAAATTACAAAAACCAACATGGACACCCGAGATCTGGTAAAAAGTTTATGACATTTACCCTGTTTGGTAGCTCAACATTTTTAAAGTATTCTGATAATACTGCAGTTTTTCATATTATCATAGTTTTGATTACAAGGAGGTGTTTGGTTGTCTATAACAATGATGACTTGAGTACTGTACTATTAGCTAAACTGTAGTTTTTTCTTTGCATGAAAAAAAAGTCAAGACTTCTTTTAAAAAGCACGGTTGGACACCTTTGTTCCTTTCGTAACTCTGAATGTAGCTAAGGCCCCGTTAGATAACATAGTATTTTGTAAGTATTTTCATAATACCACAGTTTTTTATAATATTGTAGTTCTTCTTACAAAGGGTTGTTTGGCTGTCTCTAAAAACTGTGATTTTGATATTGTAGTTTTTGACAAACTACAGTATATTCTCTACATAAAAAAAGAACCCCATAACTCATGTCCAGATTGCTCATGGCATGATCGCGCACGCTGCTGGCTGCAATGCTACTCCCTGGCCACCTCATGTCCAGATTGAAAAATATTGCAGTTTTCAATACTATAGTTTCTACCATATTTTGTTGTCAAACACAGCCTTATGTTTTTGGGATACTTTGCTATCAAACACAGCCTTAGGCTCTGTTTGGAAGCAATGCATTTTTAAAACCTCAGTATTTCAATACTACGTTTTTTATACCGATGACAATGAATATTGTAGTATATGAAAACAACAGGAAAAAATACTGCAGTTTTTGATACTTTGGTTTATATAATAGTTTGCTATCCAAAACAGCCTTAATCTATTTCTATAATGTAGAAAATCCTGGATTGCTTAATCTTGAAAACTGTTAAACATTATACAGGAACTCAAGACCAATTTGACACTCCAATGTCTGCTAACGACATGTGTGCGCTGGATGAATGGCCATCCCATGCTCGCCGCAACCGTGCGCAACTACAGGATGGTACTGCAGTTGTTTATATCTGTGTATCCATTTCTTACAATCTAATGTCGAGTAATACTTCATTTCTTGAATGATTTGGGCTGTAGAAGCTGCTGGACAGAAGAAGAAAGGGCGAGGTGTTCTAAAAGGTTTTAAAGCATCTAAGAAGCGTTTTGCCAATGGATCTGCAAAGCTAAATATTGCATTCTCTGAAAAATTTGGGGGTACTATAGGAATGAACTATCGTTCATTCAAGGATGACGTGGTAGTCATAATGAAAAGGAAGTTACCACTCATTGGAGTGAGGAAGTGGTCGGACATTCACCCTACCATCCATCGACTCATTGTTGCAGATATGATAGTGTGTACAATCTTTTCCACTTGTGTTAACTTATTTTACCATCGATAATGCACTTCTTATGTATGTTCATTTGTTGTATGCTTTATAGGATAGATGGGACCTCGAAGATACACCAGACACAGAAGAAAGAGTACTCAAAATTGCGAAAGAGCGATACAGAGGCTGGCGATCAACTCTAAGCTCCACTTACAAGGCATACAAAACAGATGCGGCTAGATTGGCTAATCTGCCGGAAGATTTACAACCAGAAGAGTGGGAATGGATGATTCAGTACTTTGGCACTGATTCAAAATTCAAGGTTATCTCTAAGAGCATTGTTTATCGAATATGTGTTAAGATGAAATGGCTTGTATGACAAGTTATATTTGGTTTCAATGAATTGATAGGAACGCAGCGAAATGAACACCAATAACCGTAAAAAGCAGAAGACAAAACACAGAATTGGATCAAAATCTTACTCGCAAGTTAGTTTTGAGAAGGTATGACTCTAACTACATATGTATGCCTCACTGCTAAATATGGTTTCATGTCAAGCATCTCGTTGTTACATCACATGCAGAGAAACCTGGAAACTGGAGAAGAGCCAGATTGTATTGCTCTGTGGGAACTCACCCACACGAAGAACGGAACATGGTCTAACACAGAGTCACAGAAAGTTTACGTGAGTATATTTTCTTTTGGTTATTTTGTGGTTATTCAATGATGTGCATTTGGCATGTTTCATCATCAGCTGAGATTATTCATGCGTTGGATCGTGTTATTCTTGTTTCATCTTTTGTAGTGTCAATATTGATGCCATACCTATAATTTTTCTTTTCATTTTTAGGACAAAGCATGTGAGTTTGAAAAGAAAGAAATAGAAACTCAAGGTCCACTTTCAAGTGAGCAGAGAAACAATATTTTCCAGACCGCATACAAAGACACTCTGAAGTGCAAGTCATCGCAGCCTCGTGGGTATGGATACATGGCCAAACCTTCAATGGGTCCTGAAAGGTTTCGTATCCAGATTGAAGAGCAAGCTCATGCTACAGCAGCCACCCAACAGTAAAACTGTGAGCTCAGCCAGCAGGTCAGTGATTTACAAGATCAACTACAAGATGAACGGGCAAACACACAAGAGAGGATTAACTTGGAGCGTGCTGAGAGAGAACAACTTGAGGATAGGCTAAAAGAAGAGCGTGCTGAAAGGGAAAGATTGTTGGAGGCGGAGCGAACATCAAGACTGGACTTTGAAAAGACCATGATGGCAAAGTTTGCAGAATTGAGCCAACAGATGGGAGCCCAACAGGTGATTACAGTCATATGCTTGCGACCTTATAAGATTTATGTTGCTTACTTGCATTGTTAAAAGCGCACTTTTATTTGCAGGGGCCTTTGAAAAGGATTGAGAAAGAAAATAGTAACCCAAACTTGCAAAATACTCTTTTACAGAGATCTAGTCCTAATAAGTCTCTAGGTGCAAGGCCAACTGTTATTTCTTCAAATGCGCTCATACAAGCTGCAACAAGGCAGTCTCGAATGTTTAAAGCAACAATGGTAAGTAACTTGCTTTCTCTTCATGTTCACCCCGCAGTGTAATATATAATCGTACCGTCACTAGACAGAGAACCACCTATACTGCTTGGTTTAGAATGTTGCAGCATCGTGCCAGCTGAGAGGAAAGAGGCACCCTTTAACTTTGTTTAGCCGCCTGCAGCGCTGCGTTGTATTGAACTACCTTCTTTTCCTGTAAGCTACTAGCTTTGTGCATGGTAGTTGAGTGCATGCGGCTGCTTGTTATACATGGCCGTTGAGTGCATCGGGTTAGCTAGCTAGCACCACGCCCATTGCAACTGTTTCATTGCTAGCTAGCTAATTTACGTTGGTGCATATAAGCACTCGTCAAACGGGTCACGGTATTTTCAATACTTCAATATTCTTTGGTATGTCAAAAACTGCGGTATCTTGTACCTGTTGACTAAAATACTGTGGTTTTCAATACTGCGGTTTTTCTATTACTTCGCTATCAAACATAACGTTATAGTTCATGGTCACAAATTGAACAAAAACCGAATATGTGCTAGCTAGGGACAAGAACTTCACTGAAATAATACATCCAGTCACAACTTAAATCGATAGTGGAAGCTTTTACTAGATGTACTTGTGCTTATGATTTAGACATTTACACTTGTTGAGATCCCTAAGTTACCTGCTTGCTAACACGGTATTTGTCCAGTTAGTATGGGTCTGGAATAATTGTATGGTGTATGTTATGTTGGGCTTGTTAACTAGAACTTTATTATTTCTTGATTGCAGGATCCAACGAACTAGCTGGATTGGAATCAAGATCACAGATTCTTTATTCTTGACACTTGGTTACGATGGCTTAGTTACATTTGAGTTTCACTTGATTGATATTTGCTATGGCTTAGTTACATTTGAGTTTCATTTGATGAATATTTGCTATGAGAATTACGAATGTTATGAATATACATATTATAGTCATGGTTTTGAATATTGTAATTGAATACCTGTATTTTTTTACGTTTGCAACAAGCTATTACCACGACCCACTTTTGGTTGCCACATGTTTGCACCACGAAAAATAGAGCGTTGCGTCAAATCTCAGTTGCCACGCCTACATGTTTTGTCGCAATAGCTTTGGTGCCACAATTTTTGAATAAAGTATCGCCATGAAAATTTAAATTGTCGCAATAATTTCTCGCTACAAACCTATGCTCGTTGCGATAACTATTTTGTGCCACCAAAATAAGGTTTGTTGAAATGAAGTATCGCCATGAAAAGTTCAAATTGTCGCAATAGTCTCTCGCTACGAAAAGAGTTCCCGTTGTGATACATGTGTCACCACCAAAACGAGTATGTTGCAATGCCCTATTACGACGAATGGAAAATTTGTTGCCATAAGTTAATGCCACAAGTGTAGTGGTTCGTGGCGAAATACCTAATGCCACGGAAGCAAGCATTGTTGACATAGTTTGTTACCACAATTAACTGTTGCCACAAAAGAGTTCGCACCACGAAACGAGCATCGTTGCCATAGGTTATTGCCACAAATGTCTATCACCACAAACTGACGAATGCCACGTTTCGTAACACGTTGCATTAAAGCTATCTCCACGAATGAAATTGTAGCGACCTGACTCAAAATGAGTCAAGCCTCTGTGTTTTCTGTGCCATCCCTGGATCAGTATGCTGGCACACACAGTACATCAATGTATATATCAAAGTGCAATCACATGTAAATAACGTAAAACTGATATATACCTTAAAATAGCAGCGGATACAGTCAACGGGAGTGGAGTCCCAATAACACCAACGGCAAGTTGAGTGCGGACCGTAACCCTGAATCGTATTCTTACCCGTCGTAGAAGAGTTTCTGCAACATAAGACGTTGCAGCCGTGTAGGTCAGCATTTTGAATATGCTGGCAAGATCACCATAGAAGAACAGAAGAATAAACCATACTATATGCAATAAGGCTTTATGGCTCTGTGGCTAAGTTTTTGCATAAAAGCTGATTTTGTTTTCCTACAACAAGGAATATCAGGAATTTCACTATAGAGTTACCTATCATGACATGGTTTCGCCAACCAATGTCTCAATGCCCATAAGTATCATAAGTTGCCCACAATTAGTTATCAGTCCAGTGTTGAGAGTTCAGAGATAGATCCAAGTCTAGAAGCTCAAATTGTTCGTAACCGGGGACACGGCTAATCGATTAGGTTTAACTCTGCAGAGTGTTGTGTACTTTACCCACAAGATTCTTTCCCTCCTGGTAAGTCCTCGCACTGCCTGGTGTTTGAGAACAGGATGAAAGAAACATGGTCTTTCAGAGTGCTTCCCTGACTGTCCGACAGTGCCCATCCCAATCCTAACGTCGACTACATCTCGTAGCACTGCCCAGCAGAGTCACAACAAAGATCTACCAAGCCAGAGCCCATAATGACTTGTGGCTACACAGGTAAGCTTCCGGGCATGAAGTATTCATCCTTCTCTTTGAGTCTGGGTGAAGCTTTCCGCAAGATGTCATGGCGCTTCTCCATGCATCCCGGCCACTCACTGGTTTCTCCAGGGTGCCCAATCAACCATCCTTCACCCAGTAGTGTGTATTGAAAACTTGTCTTCTCGAGTCTTGAAGTCTTGAGGTCTTGAAGATGCAGGACTTGAAGATGTCTTCATGAAGTCGTCGTTTTGACGTGGAGTCCTTCACACCACTCACGAACACTCATACTAGACCCCGTCTACTTTAGCATAGCATTGCACTAACTAGCGTTCCCAGGGCTTTAGTAACCAGTGGTGGGTTCCTACCTCATGCATTCTACTCAACTACAAGAATTTCAATAACAATACGGGAGGGATATGTGGAATGATGTCACTACATGCAATAAAAACATAGGTATGAAATAAATGGTCAAGGTGAACTTGCCTGTACTGTTGATGAAGATAAGATATCGCTCTCAAAAATAACTTGATAGACTATTCGTCACTCTCCGATGAAATCTATAATCAAGCATTGCATACTTATAAGCAATCATACTAACAATCAGTTCTAACAATCAAAAGTAACACAAAACAAAAGCAACAAGGTTGATGGAAGAAATACTTAAGACAAAGTTGAAACACAAAACTCCAACAATTTCAAAAGTAACACAAAACCCAAAACAAAGTAAAATATAATAAAATATTTTTGTAACTATTTTTCTAGAAAAAATGAATCACTTTTGAAAGACAACTAGAACTATAAAAACAACCTTCTAAACAATATAAGTGTTTGCCTAATGAACTTAACTACAAGCACAACCATAAACTAAGAGAAGACAAATTATGAAACAACTTAGTTAACAGAAAGTAATTAAATAAAATCTTTATTACAAAACATAATTAAATCATATGAAACTTTGTGAAAATAATTTCTATGAAAAACTAAATTGTTTTATAAGACATTACCTAATGATTAAGGATATAGTTTTCCTATCATAATAGAGCAAAACTAAATTATTTTATTAACAAAACATTACTTAACAGAAAGGTATTACTACAAATTTTATTTGAAAACAGAATATAATTATATAAACTTTGTTGGAATAAGCTATTACTAACTAGTTTGTTTATCACAAATTAAACCTATTTGAAAATGTATAGTGTTCCTATAACAACATGGTAGTAAAGTAAGCAAATTATTTTTATTTTAACAACAAGTAATTCACCTAAAGTTTAACTAACAGAATATACTAAATCAAATATATAATTAACTCAGATTTAAACTAACAAAATAAAACTAATTAAACTATATTAACAAACTAAACAGATTCTGTTTCTAGTTAAAACCCTAATAAATTTTATTTTAAAAATTCTCAAACTCTTCCTAATGATAACTAAGATCACTAGTGACAAGTAGGAAAAATAATCAATCAAAAATTCATTTTAGAACTCAAGATATTCAGAAAACAAAATTTAAATAAAATCTGTCCAAATTCAAATTGAATTATTCAAACATAGTCAAATTTGGTATTCACAGAAACTAGACGAAATTTTTGATCTAATGCAAAAGAAATCAATTGAAAACAATTAAAAACATAAAAGTTATAAGCAAAACAAATCTGAAACTATTCTGGAAACAGAAATTAAATCAGAAATGAAAATACGTTTCTAACGGACAGGTGGGCTACGTGTCGCTCTCTGGTTGGCTACGGATGTGAGCGTGCGGGCGAATACGAGCGGGTGACCGGTACTTAGCAGAAAACGTTTCACGAATTTAAATGTTATGATCTGGATCGTTGGATCCAGATCCAACGCACACAGAGGGGGGTGAGCTCACAGGGGTGGTTTGCTGGCAATGAGCGTCTCCGGCGACGGCGGCGGCGACGGCGTGATGCAGGCGAGCTCTCTGGTGGGTCTCTGACGACGGCGTTGGCACTGGTCGACGCGGCGATGAGTGGCGCGTCCAGTGGTGGCGTCGGACGAGCTTGGGGACGACGGAGATGAGAGGTACGAGCTCGGGGGCGGTTCGGACTCCGGCGAGGTCGACGGTGTGGCAGCTCTGGGGTATCCGTGGCTCAGGCAGGGGATGGGGAGATGCGGGCGAGCGAGGGAAGCTCGGTGATGGGCTTGGGAGAGCTCAGGGAGGGCAGGGTGGAGCGGTGGCGTGGTAATGGCGCGGCGGCCGTGGTGATGTCCGGCGAGGAATCCCGGCGAGAGAGAGGCACGGGCAGAGGGGCGAAGGTGGGGAATGGAGAGAGGAGAGGTGCCGGCTACTTATAGGGGTCTCAGGGGGTCGGGGGAGTAAGGAGGGAGGGGGTCCGCGTCGAGGGAAAACCGGCGACGGCGTCGGGTGCGGGAGGAGGGTGATGACCGGCGACGGTTTCGGTCGGGCGCGTGGGACCGGCCTGTCAGTGAGAGAGCGAGAGGGGGTGTTATTAGCGGTGACCGTTATGAAATAAAATCGGCTTTAAAGGCTGCGGGCCGGCCGGTTTTATTATAAGCCGTTACCGTTTCCTATTTATGATTTTACCAGAGCCATAAAACTTGATCAATGCATTCGAATAAATTCCAAATATAGTCAAATTTTATATCAAAATTAACAGAATAATAAATGACATTTAATGGACATTTTTATTCTGGCATTTGAATAGTTAAAAAAAAACATTTTTCAGAAAATGCCTTAATTGGCTTTATTTACTTTTGCAAATATTTTTCAAATAACTTTTTGGGTTTGATGATTCAAAAACTTCAAAAATTACCCCCTGTCTTGGAGTGTCATGTTACTCCTCTCAAATTTTGTCAGGGTTTTGAGTTCTTTGAAAATTTTGGATAGGGACCAATATGAAATGGATTTTCAAAATAATCCAGAGGTTTTCAAAAGCTCTTTCAATTCCTTCTTTTAAACTTCCAACTCATATTTCTTAAAATTTGAGGAAGTCATATTATCCTCTCTCATTAAAATCATTGAGTTGCATAAAGTTTTCTGAATTTGAAATATTTTCAAAATGGAAATTCAAATCATTTTCAAATCCCTTTTCATTTCTTTAAATGGAAGAAGTCATGTCATCTTCACTCTAGGGTTTTGTGATGAAATGAATTTGAATTCCTGGTGATCAAAATGCAGATTGAAAGTTTTGGGAAAGTCATTTCATTCCCTCTCAATAAACTTTCAAAAGTTTCAAAAAGTTTCAAATTTCACTCACTTTCAATCATTCAAGCAAACAAACAATCATTCTATATTTATTATAACATTCCAAAGTTTGGGATGTTACAAATCTACCACACTTAAAATGAATCTCGTCCTCGAGATTCGGAAGGGCTAGAAAGAAAAGGTTAGGGTTTGGGATCTTCTAACAAATCCATTGACCAAAGAGGTGAGGGGTCTTCCAACAAGACTCCATTGACCTGGAAGGGTGGGTCTACCACACTTGAAATGAGAATTACTGGTCCTTCAAAATCTTGACAGTCCTATGGTGCATCTGTCTGTTCACATTCTTCACAACATCTTCCTTGGTGATGATCTTCGGTTATATCAAAATCTTGTGTCTTCACAACAAGGTGTACTTCCTCCAATACTGGGTCTTCTTAACTGACAGGTCTCGCGATCATTCTAAATAACTTATCGAAGATCTCATGGTGGTCTACCATTTGTGGTTATCCTGCAGTGAAATGGGTCTTGGCTTCATTCCTCACTGTAAAATTCCTACGTGTGACAGCAACTGTCATGTACTAGGGTTTTCTTCATACCATTCTAAGGCTTAAACAAAAGCTTCAAAGGACATCGTCTCTTTACTATGGGTAAGTCACTCAGATTTACCATTCCGAATAGCAAGAGAATGATAAGAGTAAGTCGTCATGGTGGCCAAGCCATGCCGCACTGAAATCATTACCTTGTATAAGGTTTAGTAATCTCGTATTCTAGCACTTGGGCTCCCTCACAAGCATTGCAGAAATTTCTCTTGTCAACGAACGAGGTTCGGATAAATCCCTTTTTTTTCTGCAAGCCGAACAAAACATCTATCGTTTCTTCACATCTCTCAGGTTATCGTATGTTCCTAAGAAAAACGTTTGCTGAGCAATCGTAGCTTCTTCCAAGTTTCCTCCTTCACAAGGGTGGGGCTTGATCCTTATCAATCCTGAGGTCAGTGACTTGTGGGTTCACTTGAATACTTGGATCGCTTTAACTCACTCCTGGGGTGACTATCGATCCATATTCCAGCATTACTTTCAGTTCATTCCATTATACTCTTGAGGTAACAAATCACAGACTTATTCTTGTCTAAATTCCTCTCTACGAAATCCATTTTCCTTTCCATTGGTGTGTTTAACCTTGGGTATGGTTTCATCACAATCATTCCTTTTCACATCATTCCAGCTTCAAAAGCACTTTGTCTCAAGGCTTATCATCCACATAGTTTGAGATGGTTCCACATTCTCTTCACCTGTATTCACTTATCCAAACTCCTAAATCTGGAAAAGGTACCTGTGGTTACTACCACACTTAAAATGAAATGCACGCATGTCTGCATAGACCATATTTTCTCATATCCTCGAAAATGGTTGGAGATCTTGGGTCATAGAGTAACAACTCACATATTTCAACATAAGATAAATCATGACACCATAATTTCCATTGACTCATGAATTTATTACAAACTCTGAGACTTCCATTACATAACTCCAAAATTGTAAGAGTGCTACCTATTACATTTATTACTTCCGAACTCAAACTACTCATGCTTAGCATTCTTCTCTGGGCAGGTATAGGAGTAGGGTCATGTCTTCTTGCACCGAAAACAGATGATTTTTGACAAATCTCGGGGCTTCTTGATGTTGGTGCTTACTCCTTGGGTTCTTGATTCCTTTCTTGGGCACTTATCGGCATAGTGGCCCATATCCTTACACTTGTAACATCTAATATGACTCAGGTCCTTCTGTTCAGGGGCTCGTCTCTTCCTAAGGTTCTTTGTTCCGATCAAAGCTTCAATTTCCTGTGGATCAAACTCCACTTCTTCTATCGGAAAGTTTCCCAGATACTCTTTTCTTTCCTTCGTACAGTCCTGTGAGAAATGTCCTTCTTATCCACATGTATAGCAGACATTTGAGTAAAATCTGTTTAGGCCTTCTCCATTAAGGTCTTTAACATCTTCCTTCATCACAAATTCTCCAAATTCTCCTCTGAAGGCTTCCTTCATGGCTTCCTTCTGTTGCTTGATGACTTCTTGTACGTTGGGGTACATTTGGCATTGAGCCGGGTAATGTGTAGTCCCTTCACACAAGAAACAAGTCACCCTACTAGTTGGGCACTCCTCAACTAGGTGATTTTCTTCACAATGACGACATCCATCCTTTTGTTCTTCCTAGGTGTGTCCTATTTCTCCACAGATTTTACATGCTCGGGTCTTCTTCATCGGGATAACACAATGCTTCTGAATGAGACGGGATCTTAACAGAGTCTTCTTGAGTTCTTCCCAATTCTTTGCTCCATTAAATCCTTGTATGGCATGATGCATTTTCCACCAAGTTGCGGCACTTTGGATAAAGTGCTGGAGAGCATTTTGAACCTCATACTTCTGTGCTATCGAGTTGCTCCTGAAGTGATTCTCCATGTTGTGTATCCATACTTCTGCCTCTAACTGGGTCATTGGTCCAGAAAGTACAAGTCCAGCTTCATTCATCATCTATTGGGTTCAAGGTTTTGGGGATGAGATGGGTAAGGGAGAGAAAGGAGGAGATACACACAATACAAACAATGGTTTTGAAAATAGATTTTTAGTTGTGGCCGTCGAAAATTACACACAAATGACAGCTCACAAATCATCGTATCTAACGTAAGTATACAACAGGGGTTTGGTCTTCTAGGGGCATAACATCTTGGAAATTCTTCATGGTCTTCAATTTCTTGAGGTCTGTATAGTCTTCAATCCTTTTGTAGCTCTTCCATAATGGAATACATCTTTGTCGGAGTTGGTCACCAGTTGTCCGATATCTTGTCCTTCTTGGAGTGGCTTCAGTTGATCCTTAGTGGGGTCAAGGGGAAAAGAGTATTTTCTAACTTTTTGAAGTAGGAGAGATCATTTGATAAAGCTCAAATAAGATGAGAAGTAGAAGGTCTTTTGAAAACAAAGTTTTTCGAGAAATCATTTCCTAAGGGCTTTCCAGTTTCTAGGGTCACGTCCTACAGTCAACATGTGCTCTGATACCATTTCTGTAGCGACCTGACTCAAAATGAGTCAAGCCTCTGTGTTTTCTGTGCCATCCCTGGATCAGTATGCTGGCACACACAGTACATCAATGTATATATCAAAGTGCAATCACATGTAAATAACGTAAAATTGATATATACCTTAAAATAGCAGCGGATACAGTCAACGGGAGTGGAGTCCCAGTAACACCAACGGCAAGTTGAGTGCGGACCATAACCCTGAATCGTACTCTTACCCGTCGTAGAAGAGTTTCTGCCACATAAGAAGTTGCAGCCGTGTAGGTCAGCATTTTGAATATGCTGGCAAGATCACCATAGAAGAACAAAAGAATAAACCATACTATATGCAATAAGGCTTTATGGCTCTGTGGCTAAGTTTTTGCATAAAAGGTGATTTTGTTTTCCTACAACAAGGAATTTCAGGAATTTCACTATAGAGTTACCTATCATGACATGGTTCCGCCAACCAATGTCTCAATGCCCATAAGTATCATAAGTTGCCCACAATTAGTTATCAGTCCAGTGTTGAGAGTTCAGAGATAGATCCAAGTCTAGAAGCTCAAATTGTCCGTAACCGGGGACACGGCTAATCGATTAGGTTTAACTCTGCAGAGTGTTGTGTACTTTACCCACAAGATTCTTTCCCTCCTGGTAAGTCCTCGCACTGCCTGGTGTTTGAGAACAGGATGAAAGAAACATGGTCTTTCAGAGTGCTTCCCTGACTGTCCGACAGTGCCCATCCCAATCCTAACGTCGACTACATCTCGTAGCACTGCCCAGCAGAGTCACAACAAAGATCAACCAAGCCAGAGCCCATAATGACTTGTGGCTACACAGGTAAGCTTCCGGGCATGAAGTATTCATCCTTCTCTTTGAGTCTGGGTGAAGCTTTCCGCAAGATGTCATGGCGCTTCTCCATGCATCCCGGCCACTCACTGGTTTCTCCAGGGTGCCCAATCAACCATCCTTCACCCAGTAGTGTGTATTGAAAACTTGTCTTCTCGAGTCTTGAAGTCTTGAGGTCTTGAAGATGCAGGACTTGAAGATGTCTTCATGAAGTCGTCGTTTTGACGTGGAGTCCTTCTTCACACCACTCACGAACACTCATAACAGACCCCGTCTACTTTAGCATAGCATTGCACTAACTAGCGTTCCCGGGGCTTTAGTAACCAGTGGTGGGTTCCTACCTCATGCATTCTACTCAACTACAAGAATTTCAATAACAATACGGGAGGGATATGTGGAATGATGTCACTACATGCAATAAAAACATAGGTATGAAATAGATGGTCAAGGTGAACTTGCCTGTACTGTTGATGAAGATAAGATATCGCTCTCAGAAATAACTTGATAGACTATTCGTCACTCTCCGATGAAATCTATAATCAAGCATTGCATACTTATAAGCAATCATACTAACAATCAGTTCTAAAAATCAAAAGTAACACAAAACAAAAGCAACAAGGTTGATGCAAGAAATACTTAAGACAAAGTTGAAACACAAAACTCCAACAATTTCAAAAGTAACACAAAACCCAAAACAAAGTAAAATATAATAAATATTTTTGTAACTATTTTTCTAGAAAAAATGAATCACTTTTGAAAGACAACTAGAACTATAAAAACAACCTTCTAAACAATATAAGTGTTTGCCTAATGAACTTAACTACAAGCACAACCATAAACTAAGAGAAGACAAATTATGAAACAACTTAGTTAACAGAAAGTAATTAAATAAAATCTTTATTACAAAACAGAATTAAATCATATGAAACTTTGTGAAAATAATTTCTATGAAAAACTAAATTGTTTTATAAGACATTACCTAATGATTAAGGATATAGTTTTCCTATCATAATAGAGCAAAACTAAATTATTTTATTAACAAAACATTACTTAACAGAAAGGTATTACTACAAGTTTTATTTGAAAACAGAATCTAATTATATAAACTTTGATGGAATAAGCTATTACTAACTAGTTTGTTTATCACAAATTAAACCTATTTGAAAATGTATAGTGTTCCTATAACAACATGGTAGTAAACTAAGCAAATTATTTTTATTTTAACAACAAGTAATTCACCTAAAGTTTAACTAACAGAATATACTAAATCAAATATATAATTAACTCAGATTTAAACTAACAAAATAAAACTAATTAAACTATATTAACAAACTAAACAGATTCTGTTTCTAGTTAAAACCCTAATAAATTTTATTTTAAAAATTCTCAAACTCTTCCTAATGATAACTAAGATCACTAGTGACAAGTAGGAAAAAGAATCAATCAAAAATTCATTTTAGAACTCAACATATTCAGAAAACAAAATTTAGATAAAATCTGTCCAAATTCAAATTGAATTATTCAAACATAGTCAAATTTGGTATTCACAGAAACTAGACGAAATTTGCGATCTAATGCAAAAGAAATAAATTGAAAACAATTAAAAACATAAAAGTTATAAGCAAAACAAATCTGAAACTATTCTGGAAACAGAAATTAAATCAGAAATGAAAATACGTTTCTAACGGACAGGTGGGCTACGTGTCGCTCTCTGGTTGGCTATGGATGTGAGCGTGCGGGCGAATACGAGCGGGTGACCGGTACTTAGCAGAAAACATTTCGCGAATTTAAATGTTATGATCTGGATCGTTGGATCCAGATCCAACGCACACAGAGGGGGGTGAGCTCACAGGGGTGGTTTGCCGGCAATGAGCGTCTCCGGCGACGGCGACGGGGACGGCGTGATGCAGGCGAGCTCTCTGGTGGGTCTCCGACGACGGCGTTGGCACTGGTCGACGCGGCGATGAGTGGCGCGTCCAGTGGTGGCGTCGGACGAGCTTGGGGACGACGGAGATGAGAGGTACGAGCTCGGGGGCGGTTCGGACTCCGGCGAGGTCGACGGTGTGGCGGCTCTGGGGTCTCCGAGGCTCAGGCAGGGGATGGGGAGATGCGGGCGAGCGAGGGAAGCTCGGTGATGGGCTCGGGAGAGCTCAGGGAGGGCAGGGTGGAGCGGTGGCGTGGTAATGGCGCGGCGGCCGTGGTGATGTCCGGCGAGGAATCCCGGCGAGAGAGAGGCACGGGCAGAGGGGCGAAGGTGGGGAATGGAGAGAGGAGAGGTGCCGGCTACTTATAGGGGTCTCAGGAGGTCGGGGGAGTAAGGAGGGAGGGGGTCCGCGTCGAGGGAAAACCGGCGACGGCGTCGGGCGCGGGAGGAGGGTGATGACCGGCGACGGTTTCGGTCGGGCGCGTGGGACCGGCCTGTCAGTGAGAGAGCGAGAGGGGGTGTTATTAGCGGTGACCGTTATGAAATAAAATCGGCTTTAAAGGCTGTGGGCCGGCCGGTTTTATTATAAACCGTTACCGTTTCCTATTTATGATATTACCAGAGCCAGAAAACTTGATCAATGCATTCGAATAAATTCCAAATATAGTCAAATTTTATATCAGAATTAACAGAATAATAAATGCCATTTAATGGACATTTTTATTCTGGCATTTGAATACTTTAAAAAAACCATTTTTCAGAAAATGCCTTAATTGGCTTTATTTACTTTTGCAAATATTTTTCAAATAACTTTTTGGGTTTGATGATTCAAAAACTTCAAAAATTACCCCCTGTCTTGGAGTGTCATGTTACTCCTCTCAAATTTTGTCAGGGTTTTGAATTCTTTGAAAATTTTGGATAGGGACCAATATGAAATGGATTTTCAAAATAATCCAGAGGTTTTCAAAAGCTCTTTCAATTCCTTCTTTTAAACTTCCAACTCATATTTCTTAAAATTTGAGGAAGTCATATTATCCTCTCTCATGAAAATCATTGAGTTTCATAAAGTTTTCTGAATTTGAAATATTTTCAAAATGGAAATTCAAATCATTTTCAAATCCCTTTTCATTTCTTTAAATGGAAGAAGTCATGTCATCTTCACTCTAGGGTTTTGTGATGAAATGAATTTGAATTCCTGGTGATCAACATGCAGATTAAAAGTTTTGGGAAAGTCATTTCATTCCCTCTCAATAAACTTTCAAAAGTTTCAAAAAGTTTCAAATTTCACTCACTTTCAATCATTCAAGCAAACAAACAATCATTCTATATTTATTATAACATTCCAAAGTTTGGGATGTTACAGAAATTGTGGCATCAGGTGAATGTAACCACGGGAAAAAATGTGGCAACTATACATATTGATGTTGCAATAGAGCACTTTATTGGCACAATTGTTTTTGTGTGGCGACAACCTATTACCATGCGTCCAGTCGCAACGGCTGCCAACAAAAATCGTTTTGTGGTGATAGGTGCTTATCGCCACAAACTGACATGTATTGCGACGAACGGTTTTGTTGCAATAGACCGGAATCCTTGTAGTGGTTGTTGACAAGGTCTTCTGGTGTCTTCGTAATCGTGACAATGCCCCTTGTCTTCCTAAGACGTCTAGGGTTCCAGATAGGCAATCTTTTATGCAATGACATTAACAAGGCATGGTAGAGTTTTATCTTGTCAGTCATGTTGACAATATCATCGGAACCAAGAGCGGGGGATGATGAGAACCGTTTTCCTGCTCACTATAGTGAGGCGGACCAAATGGCTAGGTTCTCATCCATCGATGGTTACCGATATAACAACGAAAAGGACAGGGTTGCTCTATTAGCGATGCATATCATGGCATGGCATGTCTTGTGCCTTGGTAATCGAAGGTCAAGGTGGAATCATCCTGGGGCAGTGTCGAGGGTGTCTCTATCATCTAAGTCTTCACATCCTCATCCTTAAAGAAGGTATCTTCTGTTGGTAGCTTCTGGTCTAGTGTCGCCAACTTGGATCCAAGGTATGTCGGCAATCGTCTAGCAAGGTGGCTTCCTTCCAGGTTACCCATGAGGATCACAAGGAATCCCATGGTCAGGGGCACAAGGGTAGTACCGACCATTTGCAAAGTTTTTGAAAAGCAGACGATGATAGCTTAAGAGAAAAGTGGTGGAAGTGCTAAGGCAAAAACCTTTGCTTCCTTTGGAATTTTAGGAGAGGCGAGAAATATAGAGGTTTTGTAAGTGATGTTGAAGGGTCTAAAAAAATAGTTTTATCCTAACTAACGTCCATACTAACTAAGGGCTTCCTACAGTCAGGATGGCTTTGATACCAGCTCTGTGGGGACGTCGACTCATAAGTCGTGATCACCACCTAATGTACGTGCACAATGATCCCAGAGATCAATCCTCACTGAACACATAGAAACTGAATAGCAAGAGTCTTACATCCATCACATACCAGATTATTCAAATATGGCCTTTATGGCCAAGTCTTCATATGCTTGCAGCAGAAATCTTCAACGATAGCATGAACCCATGCCATCTGGCTTAACCCTGCAGGCATTCTGACTAGGAAGCGTCCTAGCTCGCATGTCCGTCCCTAAGCTAATCTTAATCATAACCTGATCTTTCATGCCTGGACAATAAAATAACCAGTGGCAAGCCAATGAATACTTTGAATGTACTCGCAAGCAACCCGTGTTTGGAACAAGGCAATAACAATGGATGATATAACAATAATAGGTAATTTTGTAGAAAGCTAATTTTGAGTGCAGCGACCTATCAACTAACATATCTAAGCATGCATCAACAGTTGGCAGATAGCCATATGAACAAGTTACATATATCATCGTAAATAGGGGGGTGAACATCTCATGTTTACTCACGTCATCAAGTCAATTGACTTATCTCAAGTGTCATCTCTGTGTCAACCATAGACACACACACACACACCAAGTTTGCGAAAACATGTGGACGTACTCTAAGAAGCACCACCCAACTGTCCTTGACCGTGGACACGACTATTCGAATAGTTTTACACTCTGCAGAGGTTTCACACTTTACCCACAAGACTCGGGGAACTTCCGTGTCATCCACGACTCGTAGTATTTAACATACCCGAGGTAAGCACCCGAACACTGCCTTCCCCTAACAATACTAAACAAAGAGTCCACTCATTGGTGCCATCCCTCATGATATACACCACACGTATCATCTATGAGGGCATGCAACGGTGTGCTTCATGCCTGTGAAGACAGCGCATGATCGTCCATTCAGGTACGACCCCGTATCGAGAGTGACCACGCCACTCCCGCCACTAGTAATGCGGGATCCTTGCTAGTAACCACCAAAGTAATCAACAAAGCCCCTTCCCATATAGGGTTAGAGTGGTTGTACATGTAAGGTTGGGACGGGCGACAAATCTTAAATCTAATCCGTTTTCAAAAATCACACACACTCACTTGCTCTGGTACACCACTTATTTATCAAGTGGCTACCTAGATCATCTTTATCTCCCTCGGTCATTAGTGGCACCCGATGAGTTTTTTGGAAAGTCTTTGAAATCATTTTTGTTTCCATCACCATGCATATTCCCATCCCACTTGCGTAGCAAACTCTAGCAACCTAACTACTCCCACCCGCACAACCCTCATAAGGATGGTAGGGTCGTGCATGATGCAAGTATCAATGGTAAGGTATCGGTGACATCCCACCGTAGTGGTCACCACCTCAACATGATCAACATTAAGAACATAAGGGCTATATGCCATGCAATAAAAGGGTTTCATAGTCATGGTCAAAGGGCTGCTTGCCTGGCTTAGCAACGTCTTCGAGGTCTTCACACGCTTGCAGGAATTTGAATCACAAAATTTGGAGTCCAAATGAATATTCTATGAATTTATATTGTTTTACTTGGAAAGGAAAAGGGATAAATAGGAAGTTACCCAAAAGGGCCTAAGCTACGCACTGGGTGTAACTTAGCACGAAAGAGCAGTGGGCCGGCCCAACTGCTTGGCCCCGCGCTAGACGCATGCCATGTCAAAGGCGTACTCTATGGAGTACGCCTTCCGCGCACGAAAGTGGTGGCAAGCCTGGGTCGTCTCCACTTAAACCACCAGGCCCGGGCAGGTGTGGCTTACAGACAGGCCCCGCCCGTAAGATCCACCTCTCTCCTCCCACTCGAACAGGGGGGCAGACAGAGGAGACAGGTCGAGCGCGCGTCGGTGTCTGGTCGGCCGCTTCGTCCACCTCCAGTGACGCTCCGGCCATCGGAGTGCTCAGAGCGGGGGGGGGGGGGGCATGCGCCTGGGCTGCCCTCGGTCCCTATAGAGGTCAGGGCCGAGCTCGGCGTCCACCACGACAGAGGGCGTTGTTGGTCATGGGGAGAGGAGGTGGACATGGGAGGTCGTTCTGGGGGGTCCGGGAGGTTCACGGGAGAGAGGAGAGTCAAAGGAAGCAGACGGAGGCCTTAAGTAGCCGCAGCGTGGAGCACCATAGTCCAGGTCTACGACCATGGCTTGAACGCCGCTAGAGGCCACAGAGGTGAGCTGGTCGTTGATACGTCTCCAACGTATCTATAATTTTTGATTGTTCCATGCTATTATATTATTTGTTTTGGATGTTTTATATGCATTAATATGCTATTTTATATTATTTTTGGGACTAACCTATTAATCTAGCGCCTAGTGCCAGTTTCTATTTTTTCTTTTTTTGAGAATTTCAGATAAGGAATATTAGACAGAGTCCAAATGGAATAAACCTTCGGAATGATTTTTTCTCGAACGAAAGGAAAGCAGGAGACTTGAGAACCAAGGCAGGAGGGCCACCGTGGGGCCACAAGCCCTAGGGGCGTGCCGAGGGGGTAGGGAACGCCTAGCAGGCTTGTGGGCCCACGACAGCTCTCCCAACCCTATTCTTCGGCCTAGAAATTCCCAAATATTCCATCATTATCAGAAAGAGCCACGAAAACACTTTTCCACTGCAATAAGCCTCCGTTCTCGAGAGATCCAACTGTGGAGACTTTTTTGGTAATCTACCGGAGGGTGTTCGATCATGGAGGGCATCTACATCAACTCCATTGCCCCTCTGATGATGCGTGATTAGTTCACCACAGACCTTCAGGTCCATAGCTAGTAGCTAGATGGCTTCTTCTCTCTCTTTGCTCTTCAATACCATGTTCTTCATGATCTTCATGGAGATATATCCGATGTAATACTCTTTTGCGGTGTGTTCGTCGATATCAGATTAATTGTGGGTTTATGTTTAGATTATCCATGAATATTATTTGAGTATTTTATGAATTCTTATATGCATGATTTCATATCTTTGCAAGTCTCTTCGAGTTATTGGTTTGGTTTGGCCAACTAGATTGGTAATTCTTGCAATGGGAGAAGTGTTTAGTTTTGGGTTCAATCTTGCGGTGTCCTCACCCAGTGACAAAGTAGGGGTAGCGAGGCATGTATTGTATTGTTTCCATCAAGGATAACAAGATGGGGTTTTCAGCATATTGTTGAGTTTATCCCTCTACGTCATGTCATCTTACCTAATGCGTTACTTTGTTCTTCATGAACTTAATACTCTAGATGTAGGTAGGAGTCGGTCGATGTGTGGAGTAATGGTAGTAGATGCAGAATCGTTTCGGTCTACTTGACACGGACGTGATGCAGATATGCATAATCATTGCCCTTTATATCTTCATAATTATTCGCTTTTCTATCAATTGCTCGACAGTAATTTGTGCACCCACCGTAATACTTGCTATCATGAGAGAAGCCTCTAGTGAAACCTATGCCCTCCGGGTCTATTTTCCATCCTGTACTTTCAGATCTAAAACAAAAAATACCAAAAATACTTTGCTGCATTATTTTTATATTTTGTTTTACTTTCCGTTTAAGCAATCTAACTCTATCCGATCTCATCCTTGCAAGTAACCTTAAAGGGATTGACAACCCCTTTATAGCGTTGGGTGCAAGAGTTTGATTCTTTCTGTAGGAACCCCCATTAGGGACTTGCTTGTATCTCCTACTGGATTGATACCTTGGTTCTCAACAACTGAGGGAAATACTTATCTACGTTGCTGCATCACCCATTCATCTTCACGGGAACCAACACATGCTCGAGATGTAGCAACAAGGATTTCTGGCACTGTTGCCAGGGAGATCTACATCAAACCTACCAAGTACCCATCACAAACTCATCTCTTGCATTTACCTTATTTTCCATTTGCCTCTCGTTTTCCTCTCCCCCACTTCTAAAATGATTTTCAAAAAATACCAAAAAGATTTTCCTTTTTATTCGCCCTTCTTTTGTTTGCTTTTTGTTTGTTTGTGTGCTTGATTACTTTCTTTGTCAAGATGACTCAAGAGAATACTAAGTTGTGTGACTTTTCCAATACTAATAATAATGATTTTATTAGTACTCCGATTGCTCCCACCACTAGTGCGGAATCTTCTAAAATTAATGGTGCTTTGCTCAATCTTGTTATGAAAGAACAATTTTCCGGCCTTGCTAGTGAAGATGCCGCATCCCGTCTAAATACTTTTGTTGAGTTGTGTGATATGAAAAATAAGAAATATTTGGATAATGATATTGTTAAATTGAAGTTATTACCGTTCTCACTACGAGATCGTGCTAAAACTTGGTTTTCATCTTTGCCTAAAAATAGTATTGATTCATGGAATAAGTGTAAAGATGTTTTTATTTCCAAGTACTTTCCACCCACTAAAAGCATCTCCCTTAGGAATGATATAATGAATTTTAAGTAACTTGATCATGAGCATGTTGCACAATCTTGGGAAAGGATGAAACTTATGATTAGGAATTGCCCCCCGCATGGTTGGAGTTTATGGACGACTATACAAATTTTCTATGCTGGATTGAATTTTGCTTCTAGGAATCTTTTAGATTCTGCCGCGGGTAGTACTTTTATGGAAATCACATTAGGATAAGATACTAAACTCATAGATAATATTGTGGCAAATTACACTCAATGGCACACCGAAAGATCTCCTACTAGTAAAAAAGTGCATGTCATTGAAGAGATTAATACTTTGAGTGAAAATATGGATGAATTGATGAAACTTTTTGCTAGTAAGAGTGCTCCTATTGATCCTAATGATATGCCTTTGTCTTCTTTTATTGTAAATAATAATGAATCTACGAATGTGAATTTTTTTGGTAGGAACAATTTTGGTAATAACGCTTATAGAGGTAATTTCAATGCTAGGCCGTTTCCTAGTAATTCCTCTAATAATTTTGGTAATTCCTACAGAAATTCTTATGTAAATTGTAATAAAATGCCCTATGATCTTTAGAATAATATTAAATAATTTATTAGTACGCAAAAGGTTTCAATGCTATGATTGAAGAAAAATTTCTCAAGATTGATGAATTGGCTAGGAACGTTGATAGAATTTCTCTTGAGATTGATTCTTTAAAAATTATTTCTATTCCACCCAAGCATGATATTAATGAGTCTTTAAAAGCCATGATAATTTCTATTTATGAGTGTAAGGAAAGAACCACTAGAATACGTGCTAAGCGTGAATGGCTTGAAAAAGTGTGTTCTCGTGATAATATTGATGAAGATCTTAAAGTGATTGATGTGACTCCTATTGAATCTTTGTTTTACAATGTTAATACTGATAAGGATGGGACTGTAGATGAGTCAATTTTAGTTAAAAGGCATCCCAATGATTCAGAGTTTATAGGCCTTGATGCTAAGATTGATAAAAGTGGGATTGAAGAGGTCAAAACTTTCAATAGCAATGAACCCACTCTTTTGGATTTCAAGGACTTTAATCATGATAGCTCGTTAATTGATTGTATTTCCTTTTTTCAATCCATGTTGAATTCTCCTCATGCTTATAATCAAAACAAAGCTTTTACTAAACATATTGTTGATGCTATGACGAAAGCTTTTGAAGAAAAACTTGAGTTGGAAGTTTCTATACCTAGAAAGCTATATGATGAGTGAGAACCTACTATTAAGATTAAGATTAAAGATTATGAGTGCCATGATTTGTGTGATTTGGGTGCTAGCGTTTCCACGATTCCAAAAACTTTATGTGATGTGTTAGGTTTTCGTGAATTTGATGATTGCTCCTTAAATTTGCATCTTGCGGATTCCACTATAAAGAAACCTATGGGAAGAATTAATGATGTTATTATTGTTGCAAATATGAATTATGTTCCCGTAGATTTCATTGTTCTTGATATAGATTGCAATCCTACATGTCATATTATTCTTGGTAGACCTTTCCTTAGAATGATTGGTGCAATTATTGATATGAAGGAAGGGAATCTTAGATTCCAATTTCCATTAAGGAAAGGCATGGAACACTTTCCTAGAAATAAAATAAAATTACCTTATGAATATATCATGAGAGCTACTTATGGATTGCATAACAAAGATGACAATACCTAAATCTATTGCGTTTTGCCTAGCTAGGGGCGTTAAACAATAGCGCTTGTTGAGAGCCAACCCAATTTTATTTTTCTTTCTGATTTTTGCTTCTGTTTTGGTGTGTTTTGCACATTATTAATTATGTATTAATTGTGTTTTTATGTTTTAATTAGTGTTTGAGCCAAGTAAAACCTTTGGGGTGGTCTATGGTAGTTGTTGATTTGATCTTGCTGAAAAACAGAAACTTTTCCGCTCAGTCCAGGAATTTTCAAATTTTTTCAGAGCTTCGAATTGATCTGAAATTTTTACAAAATATTTATACACAAATTTCCCTGATGTTCCTAATTTTTCAGAATTTATATAGGTCCATAATTATTCGAAGTTTACAGATTGCTACAGACTGTTCTGTTTTTGACAGATTCTGTTTTCTTTGTGTTGTTTGCTTATTTTGATTTATCTATGGGTCGTATCGGGGGGTATGAGCCATGGAGAAGTTACAATACAGTAGTTATTACACAAATATAAATAAATAAGGAGTTAACAATAGTACCTAAAGTGGTGATTTAATTTTCTTATACTAACAGATCTCATGAGTTTTCTGTTGAGTTTTGTGTTGTGAAGTTTTCAAGTTTTGGGTGAAGATTTGATGGACTATGGAATAAAGAGTGGCAAGAGCCTAAGATTGGGGATTACCAAGGCACACCAAGACATATTCAAGGATACCAAAAATTCTAAGCTTGGGGATGCCCCGAAAGGCATCCGCTCTTTCGTCTTCAATCCGTCGGTAAATTTACTTGAGACTATATTTTTATTCACCACATGATGTGTGTTTTGCTTGGAGCGTCTTGTATGATATGAGTATTTGCTTTTTAGTTAGCCACACTACTCCTTGATGCACACATGTTTTGAGAGAGACACGCTGAATCATGTATTTATTAGAATACTCTATGTGCTTCACTTATATCCTTTGAGCTAGGCAATGTTGCTCTAGTGCTTCACTTATATCATTATAGAGCATGGTGGTGTTATATTTTATAGAAATTATTGAACTATCGTTCCTCACTTATATTATTTTGAGAGTTTCTTAAAACAGCATGGTAATTTGTTTAGGTTATGAATTTAGTCCTAATATAATGGGCATCCAAGAGGGATATAATAAAAACTTTCATATTAAGTGCATTGAATACTATGAGAAGTTTTATTCCTTGCATGTAGTTTTGAGATAATAGAGATGGTAATATGAGATTCAGGATAGTGATTAGTTGTGAATTGGTAGAGATACTTGTGTTAAAGTTTGTGATTCCCGTAGCATGCATGTATGGTGAACCGTTATGTAACGAAGTTGGAGCACGATTTGTTTAATGATTGTCAACCTTTGTGTGAGGGTCGGGAGCGCGTGATGGTTAACTCCTACCAACCTCTCCCCTAGGAGCATGCGTCTAATGCTTTGTTTGATAACTAATATACTTTTGCAATAAGTATGTGAGTTCTTTATGAAAAATGTTGAGTCCATGGATTATACATACTCTCACCCTTCCATCTTTGCTAGCATCTCTAGTACCGTGCAACTTTTGCTGGTACATCAAATCCTCCTTCCTCAAAACAGACACCATATATTCCTGAAAACAGACACCATAGCTACCTACTATGGCATTTCCATAGCCATTCCGAGATATATTGCCATGCAACTTCCACCATGTATTTTTTCATGACTTGCACCATCACTTCATATTGGATATAGAGTCATACTTTGTCATAGGTATCGAGTTGTAATTTTCTTTTTGAGTTATAAGTAAATAAAAGTGTGATGATTTTTCATTAATAGAGCATTGTCCCGCGAGAGAAAAGGATGATGGATGCTATGACTCCCTCAAAAGTTGGGATGAGTATCCGGACTTTACAAACAAATAAAATTGGCAAGCGAAGCCCAAACAAAAAAGGAATAAAAGAGGCCAAAGAAGCCCACCAAAATAATAAAACAAAATGAGAGAAATAGAGAAGGGAAAATTGCTATTATCTTTTTCCTCACTTGTGCTTCAAAGTAGCACCATGATCTTCATGATAGAGAGTCTCCTATTTTGTCACTTTCATATAACTAGTGGATATTTTTGCATGACCACTTAGTTTTCTTTTTAGAGCTTTCATACACTTATAGATCCAAGTGCATTTGTTGCATGGCAATTACTACTCAATCACATTGATATCTATTAATGGGCATCTCCATAGCCCGTTGATATGACTAGTTGACGTGAGACTATCCTCTCCTTTTTTCTCCTTGCACATCCTCCATATTCTATTCCACCTATAATGGTATATCCATGGCTCACGCTGATGTATTGCGTGAGAGTTGAAAATGTTTGAGAACACAAAAGTGTGAAACAATTGCTTGAATTGTTCATCGGGGTTGTTCATGATTTAGATACTTTGTGTGGGGAAGATGGAGCATAGCCAAACCATATGATTTTGTAGGGATAACTTTCCAAGGCCATGTTATTTCGAACGGACAGGAGTGCCTTGTTGGTGTGCTCGAAGTATTACTACTTTTATGTCAATATTAGACTATTGTTTTGAATCTTATAGATCTGAATATTCATGCCAAAATAATGAATATTACATGGATAAATATGTTAGGTAGCATTCCACATCAAAAATTCTATTTTTATCATTTACCTACTCGAGGACGAGCAGGAATTAAGCTTGGGGATGCTGATACGTCTCCAACGTATCTATAATTTTCGATTGTTCCATGCTATTATATTATCTTTTTTGGATGTTTTATATGCATTAATATGCTATTTTATATTATTTTTGGGACTAACCTATTAATCTAGAGCGTAGTGCCAGTTTATGTTTTTTTCCTTGTTTTTGAGAATTGCAGATAAGGAATATTAAACTGAGTCCAAACAGAATAAAACCTTCGAAATGATTTTTTTGGAATGAAAGGAAACCAGGAGACTTGAGAACCAAGGCAGGAGAGCCACCGTGGGGCCACAAGCCCTAAGGGCGCGCCCAGGGGGGTAGGGAGCGCCCAGCAGGCTTGTGGGCCCACGGCAGCTCTCCCAACCCTAATCTTTGACCTATAAATTCCCAAATATTCCATCATTATAAGAAAGAGCCACGAAAACACTTTTTCGTTGCCAGAAGCCTCCGTTCCCGAGAGATCCAACCTTGGAGCCTTTTCCGGTAATATGTCGGAGGGGGATTCGATCATGGAGGGCATCTACATCAACTCCATTGCCCCTCCGATGATGCGTGAGTAGTTCACCACAGACCTTCGGTTCGATAGCTAGTATCTAGATGGCTTCTTCTCTCCCTTTGCTCTTCAATACCATGTTCTTCATGATCTTCATGGAGATATATCCGATGTAATACACTTTTGCGGTGTGTTCGTCGATATCAGATTAATTGTGGCTTTATGTTTAGATTATCCATGAATATTATTTGAGTATTTTATGAATTCTTATGTGAATGATTTCATATCTTTGCAAGTCTCTTCGAGTTATTGGTTTGGTTTGGCCAACTAGATTGGTAATTCTTGCAATGGGAGAGTGCTTAGTTTTGGGTTCAATCTTGTGGTGTCCTCACCCAGTGACAAAGTAGGGGTAGCGAGGCACGTATTGTATTGTTGCCATCAAGGATAACAAGATGAGGTTTTCATCATATTTCTTGAGTTTATCCCTCTAAATCATGTCATCTTACCAAATGTGTTACTCTATTCTTCATGAACTTAATACTCTAGATGAAGGTAGGAGTCGGTCGATGTGTGGAGTAATGGTAGTAGATGCAGAATCGTTTCGGTCTACTTGACACGGACGTGATGCCTATATGCATAATCATTATCTTGGATATCTTCGTAATTATTTGCTTTTATATCAATTTCTCGATAGTAATTTGTTCACCCACCGTAATACTTGCTATCATGAGAGAAGCCTCTAGTGAAACCTATGCCCCCCCGGTCTATTTTCCATCTTGTACTTTCAGAACTAAAACCAAAAATACCAAAAATACTTTGTTGCATTATTTTTATATTTTGTTTTACTTTCCGTTTAAGTAATCTATCTCTATCAGATCTCATCTTTGCAAGTAAGCTTAAAGGAATTTACAACCCCTTTATAGCATTGGGTGCAAGAGTTTGATTCTTTGTGTAGGTACACCTATTGGGGACTTGCTTGTATCTCCTATTGGATTGATACCTTGGTTCTCAACAACTGAGGTAAATACTTATCTACTTTACTGCATCACACGTTCCTCTTCATGAAAACCAACACATGTTCGAGAAGTACCAGTCGTGTCTGGGGGGTTCATGCACTAGGTATACATCGAGGGGAGAGTAGAGAGGGAGTGGGGGAGCACCAGAGTCTCGCACGTGTGAGGCCGGCCTCTTGCCGAGACGGGCGGCTCCGAGCACGTGCGGGAGGAGAGAGAGAGAGGAGGGGGCCGACCAGCTGCCGTGTTGCGGACGTCAAGGGGGACACGGGAGACATGCTGGGAGGGGAGGCCCAAGGCTGTCGGGGTCGTGGATTGGGGGGTGGCAACAGTGTCGGGGTGCACTGTAGCACGCTCCAGAGCACACATATGGCTGCCATGGCATGCTGCAGGATGATTTCGATGCGCCCACCTTGTCCACTAGTTGTGGGGGTTTACTAGAGATTCCCTGGGGTGCAAGGAAGCTAGGATATAGGAGGGGGAAAGAAAATAGAGGTGGGGGAGGGCAATGCAAGGGATGTCCAGAGGGGAATCTTAAGGTTTTACCCGCCTGAATGATTGATCCATGGCTAGGGAAACTTACTGGAGGTGAAAGGTATCTACAAGAGGCTGTGGCAAAAATTTGAGGTTAAGAAGATCAATGGAAGAGGTGAAAACCTCAGTTTTGGTTTCCCGCCAGAAGGTGTTTGATGGAGTTTTGGGTCAGCTAAGTTGCTCTGATTAACATGAGAGTTAACATGATTGAGAAATAGGTATAAATAAGCTTGATCACAAGTTTTGACCACATTTAGAGAAAGAGGCCAATGTAAAAGTTTCAAACCCTAGAAATGGGCATAAATGGAGTTCCTTAGATATACCTAAGAAAGTCTATCCTCCCTGATGCACCACTTGATGTGGTGGCATATTTTAGGGACTATACCATGCACAAAAATTTTGGGGACTAAAGGGGAAACTTGGCAATGTAATATTACCAGATTCTTGGAATCAACAGAAATGGGTTTGAGGGGATTTGGACAAGTGTATCTGCCCCCCTTGATGCACCACATGGTGTAACATCATTATTTTGGGATTATAACATGTCCACAAGTTTTGATATCAGAAGGAGAAACTTCACAATGTAAAGTTGCTCAAATTTGGTTCTAGACAGATGGGGTTTTGGAATAATTTTGTGAAACAAAACTATTGGGATTGATATGAAACTTGGCTAGATCATCACACAGGACATACGTGACATGTTGGAATTTTCTAGGATTTAATTGAGAATATTTCTGATACAAATATTTCAAATGCCGGAAATAGGCAGAAATGGTTTTGAAGGGTTTTATCCAATATTTTGAACATGACCATGTGTTGAAACTCTTATATATGGACAATATATGTCCTTTGAGTTTTCCTAATTTTTCTCAAATATTTTTAAGACCTTTAAATTATTTTTCCCTATAAAAGACCATTCCGTCCTTAAGGAAAAGTATTTAAATAAAATAGTAAAATAATATTTAAAATTAATATTTGGTGGGTTTGGAAAGTTTTATATATATTGTGCTTCAAATAAAGCATTTGGGGAAAAAGTATCCACCCAATTTGGGGACTTGTAGTGCAAATCTCAAATGAGGGAGTTTTGAAAACCTAATTTAAATAAATGCTTTTTGGCCAAAAATAAAATTTTGTAAAAATATTTTTAAGTCCTATTCACATGGCATGATCATTGGACAAGAGTTGGTATCTTGGAAAAGAGTTCTCGAGGGTAGGAGGAGGTTTTATGAATTACAGAGCACTAGCAAGCAATCAAGCAGGCAAGCAAATAACACACAAGTCAAGCGTTCAAATGCATTCAAAAAGTTTTAATTGGCCCTAATTTTTGAGTCATGACAACTTAGTCATGAGGCAAAACACATGGTGTGACAGTTACTTAGCAAGGATCAATATGTGGAAAGCTCGTAGGCAATGGATCGGTGATGGATAATTATGTTGGATAGCATTCATCATTTAACAGTTATAACATAGGGTGTACTAGGGGGTACTCACCATGTCGCCTCCCGACCTATGGGTCGATATAGGACCCCCATGACGATTCACTAATGGGCCAATTCGGACAGCCCATGATGCATACAAGGAAGATTCCAGAAGACTTGGCGCACAAGACAAGGACTCCTCTAAGCCCTAGGCCTACGTTGTATATATAAACCGAGGCCAGGCTAGTCAATAGATGATTACATTACATCTCATATTCATTACTACAATCTCGTGGTAGATACTTGTACTATGTACTATCCCCATATCAATACAATCAAAAGCAGGTCATAGGGTATTATCTCCTTGAGAGAGCCCGAACCTGGGTTAAATGAGGTGTCCATGTTACCATCACTCCAAGACGCCTAGCTTAGGACCCCTATTACGAGATATGTCGGATTTGACACCGACATTGGTGATTACATTGAGAGCTTGCTGGGTAGTCACTGCGGTGCGATGGGAATTCAGATCGGCTCCGTTGCGATCTACGCGTCGGAACCAAGCTACATCGTCAACATCGGCATCTTCGTCGCCGGCTTGACTGGTCACCTCGGCTAGACCGAGGACTGCACGCCACATCGGATCATCTATATCAGATGGGTGTCTTCATCAACATCAACTCCAATCTCAACCAAGAACATGGAAGAATCCTCCATAGTGCTCGGGGGCTCAACGTCAACATTGCCCTTGCGCGACCCTGCAGTTTTCCTGGACAGCGAATTCGTTTTCTTCATCCCTGCCTCCTCGAGTGTTGCTTTGATGATTGCTTTGGTGGAATTGTGCGGAATTGAGTCTAGAACAACCCTGCAAAATTTTGTCGCGTTTCGATGGAGGAATCTCCGGCGATCTACAATATACCGGAGCCCTCTCGAATCTGGACGAGAATCTGAATGAGTTTAGGGCAAGGACTCCACCTTCTAGCTCGAATGTCCGAGCTCGAATGTCCGTTGGAACATCCCACCATTCATCCGCTGAGGAATTCCTATACCGATCACCCCCTCAATATTTTAGCTTGATCCGACCATCCATACTCCGGGAAACATCCGATTAGTACAACGAATATTGGATCTATTTTTTGCACGAAAACAAATCCGGCCCGAGTTCATCTTTTACATGAAAGGGTTGTCAGACATCGTTTTTGAAGGAAATTTTCTCACCATCTCGTGCATCCTACCAAGAGGTCGGCATCTCGAGGCCCGAATAATCATCAAGCAAACCTCGTCATCTGCGGGTCGTACGGGTCGGGCGCTCCATTGCTTCATCAAGCCAGAATGGATCTCGTCACAAATTCCAACCTGCGTTGGCATTGCCACACCGTTACTTTTTCAAGATGATGTCCACCATGCCGACCTACTTTGACAAGTCAGTTGGCATGGGGCTCTAGCGTCACCTTACAGATCTGCTTCGTCACCTCGGCTAGACCGGGGCTTTGGCATCCCTTCAATACATTGGCTGGCATGAGACTTCGCATCACCAGCCAACCTGCTTCAACACATCGGCATGCATGAGACTTTGGTGTCACCTGCCGACCTGCTTCAACACATTGGCTGGCATAAGACTTTCGCGTCATCGGCCGACCTGCTTCAACACACTGGCTGGCATGAGACTTCGGCATCACCAACCCACCTGTATGAGACTTTGGCGTCCGCTGATCACAGCTTCGCCATGTTAACTGGACCGAGAACTTCATCTCGCCACATCGGCCGTGCAGCGTTGCCACTTCGTCAAGCCAAACTTTTCATTTAGGGGCTTTGCCATCACACTGCCGAACTACTCCGTCTACTCGACTCGCCCGAGGGTTTCTCCTCGGCCTTCGGAAGTGTTGTGTTGTCACTTCATCAAGCCGAGCTCTTCTTCGGCTACCTCGTGACCGGCTTGGGGGCCGGGACCTTGACTCACTACAAACCTGACACACGTCAAAAGCACATTAACCAGCTAAGTCGCTTTCATGCTCACCTTTTTTTTCAATTTAAATTTTGTTCGGTTCGACCAAGCATTATACTTTTTTAACAAAAATTTCTTTGTGAAAAACTTTCTTTGTCAAACCTTTGTTTGTAACAAACAAATTCAAATACCCTATTTACTTGGGGGCTTCCATTATGAATCCATTCCTCTTGCATATGATTATTAATGTATCGCACCCTTCCTTGTTCGTGTTTATGCCAATATATGCATCATGTTGACTTAAGTGTTCTGCAAAGCTGGGTTGCCTTGCTCCTGTGCTTACCCCTACATTCCCGATTGTTCGGCTAGGGAGTAAAGGGAGCACCTCTGCGATTGATATGATCGGGTCATCCGACCTCGTACCTCAGAGGGGTGAAGCCAAAAGCTAATGCCCTTACTGTTTTCAACTATGGTCGGCCACGATGGAAGACAACATACTTAATCTATTGCACACCCCTCATGGTAATGATGAGAACCCAAAGAAAGGAACCGTTGGTGGAACTATTTACGTTAAATAGTAATATAGCATAAGTTCCCTTGGCACGCTTTGTCTGTTATAGCCAAATGGCCTCATTGCCTGGTTATTCAAAACACCTCCGATATCCTCGGATGGCGCAGTCGATAACACTTTTTGACCCTTGGCCGAAGAGGGAGAAGCCAATGGTTGGTTAAGACATGTTTAAAATTCGGGCGAAGACATATATGATATAAGTACTTCGTTACATACATTCATTATACATAAAATTATTTTACCCAAGTCACTTGGGGGCTCTTAATTCTATATAAGCTGTTTTATAATAAATGCATTTTCTTCTTGGTTGTTGCAAAGTTTTTTTCTACTACTCCTTTTTCCAACACGAGTGTGTGGTCAATAGCCGGGTAGCCTAGTTTCTCTCTAAAGCCGCTTGAGTTTAGTTTGCTAAACAGGCCTCGGAGAAACACTCCACCCTCGGGATATGGAGGTTGAAGCCAAAGGCTGACCCGCTTGAAGTCTGAGAGATCGGATGTACCATGTTAAAGCACGACTGAAGCACATATTAATTTTAAGACCAGTTTTTGATTAGCACAATTTTCTTTTATCTAAACAAAAGGTTTTTTGCATAATTTTTTCTTTTTTCCGAGCATAACTCTCGCAGTACACTTTGACAGCATTGCCAATATCGATGGGGGGCTGCGACTACAGCCGAACCCACCAAATGCGAAGGTACTCCGAGGAGTCCTCGGCAAAACGTTCTCGGATATTGGTCTATATGCATCTGTTTTGAATTGTGTCTTCGGTCAATAGTTGTGTTACCCTGCTCCTATGATTGCCTCCTACGTTCTGCTTTGTTCAGCTAAGAGTTCAAAGGGAGAACCACTATTATTGTACTTCCGGTTTAACTGGTCAAGTACCCTAGTGGAGAAAGCCGAAAACTGACTCTCACAATGAGCGTAAACTGGTCATCGATCCGATGACCGTATTAAACAATGAGCTTTCATAAAAATTGGCCAGAGTGTTAACGTCTTGACCTCGTCTGACGCCGAACACCAACCGGTGGCTAGTAACTGGACTCCCAAACATATGATCCTATGACTAAGTGGAAGTTACCAAGCCCAGATATCTAATTGCCTTGTTTCCGCTAACACAACCGCCTTCGGGCATCGAGACGTCGGCTAAGGGTTGTCCTGTTATTGTGGAAACACCCTGCATAGCATCTACAAAGGGGTAGAAGCCGACGATGGGCCACTCTCAAATGGTAAACGGTCACAAAGGAATCAAAATAGTATACATCATAACAGCATTTGTATTCAATATGCGGGTGCTGCCTTCCATAATAATCGTTGTAAAGCCATAAATATGCATCAATTTGATTTAAGATTGTGGCCAAGCTGGGTTGCCTGGCTCCTGTGCTTATCCCCTACCTTCTCGACTGTTTGGCTAGGGGGTAAAGGGAGCACCTCTGTGATTGTTACTTCCGGGTCATCCGGGTTAGTACCTCAGACTCGGTGAAGCCGAAAGCTAGCCATCTTAAAAATAAAATTGGTTGGCAATGACGGTAGTGAAAATTTTGGTTCATTAAAGACCACAAAGTTTGGGAACATTCGCCAAACTAAGTCCTCAATATTTTTCCTCCCACATTGATCGGAGTTGAGGTTTCACGATCATGGTCAACATGACATCTTGGGAAAAGGAACTTATAGAGGAACTATTTTCCCAAAAGATGTTTCTTATGTTAATAGTAATATAACATATCTCTCCATGTACCTTTGTTTATAAAACCGTATGACCGGATTGGCTTGTTTGTTGTAAATATTTGCCATTCCAAAGGCTTTATAGAAGTATGACAAACACTCCTCGGCTACTGGTCGAGGAGGTTGAAGCTGATGGTTGGCCAATAAAGTCTTGTACAATGCGGATCCGAGCATTAATGATGTAAAGTACTTGGATACATAGAATTATTACACATGAATTGTGCCAAACGTAACAAAGTTTGTGTCAAACAAATACCGATCCTTAATTCGACCACCCGTGCCCAAATTAAGGCTTGGGGGCTACTGCATTACCTATTCAATGCATTAAAGTCAAAGTGCAATATGGTTTATGAGGAGATTCGATCCTCAGGTTGGTCGGCCGCACCCAACCCGAGTCTCGGAAACTATTGCGTACCATGTTTCCATCCCTAATGTATGCCGCTGAGCAAGAACTTGATCCTCAGACCGATTTTGCAAATTGACCTAAGTCTCAGGGGCTACTAGGATCAATGGTTTTTATTTTTTCTATTATTTTTTCCTTCTTGTGCATCTCAGGTTATAGACCAACACACACCTTGAGGGCTACTAACTATATATCTCGGCAGTGAATAAATTGCAATGATCGGAAATTATTTCCACAAAAAATCAGCCCGCTGCCGAGGTGGTGCACCACCTCGAAAGCAGTCTGGCATAAAGCTCAGGTGCAAGTGGCTAGCTCCATAGAGAGCATTTCTAACATTAAGCTTGGATGAATTCCTTTAATTTTTAAGGTCCAAGGTAGTTTATGATACCTCGTATGCTGATCATCATTGGAGCTCGGATGCGGTCCGGCGTTGGAGCTCGGAAGCAGACTGACATAAAGCTCAAGATCGGAGACGCCTCGGAAGTAGTCCGGCATAAAGCTCGGATGTGAATGGATGGCTCCATAAAAGACTATTCTGGCATTTAAGCTCAGATGAAATCGTTCAAATTTTTAGAGACCAAGGTAATTTATGACACCTCAGATGTCGACCAACATTGGAGCTCTAACACAATCCGGCATTGGAGCTTGGACACAGCCCGTCATTGGCACACAGATGCCGATCATCGTTGGACCTTAGATGCAAAAATATACCTCAGATGCAGTTCGACATTGGATCTCGGATGCAAGAGGACACCACCGCACGGGAAACACTTCGACCCTGAAGTATGGTGTAAACATTACAAGGCATTGAAAAGGCCGAGAACTTAAATTGGCTCCTCAGATGCCCGACGTGTGAACTCTTCAGATACACCTCGGAAATCCTCAAGATCGAAGACGGGAAGATTTCTTGAACTAGTTTTCAAGACTGGTGGCTGAAGATGAAGAACAGTTCGGAAGAACCAAGGAGCGTCCCCAACTTGAAGACTGGTTCACGGGGCTACTGACGGTGTCCTAGACAAGGGGGTACTCACCATGTCGCCTCCCGACCTATGGGTCGGGCCAAGGACCCCCATGATGATTCACTAATGGGCCAGTTCGGACAGCCCATGATGCATACGAGGAAGATTCCACAAGACTTGGCGCACATGACAAGGACTCCTCTAAACCCTAGGGCTACGGTGTATACATAAACCGAATCCAGGCTAGTCAATAGATGATTACATCACATCTCATATTCATTAATACAATCTTGTGATAGATACTTGTACTAAGTACTATCCCCATATGAATACAATCAAAAGCAGGACATAGGGTATTATCTCCTTGAGAGATCCCGAACCTAGGTAAAATCCTGTGTCCATGTTACCATCGCTCAAGACGCCTAGCTTAGTAAACCTACTACGAGATATGCCGGATTTGACACCGATAGTGACACAGAACTAGCTCCAATTCATCAATGTAATGTAGGCATGTATTCCATATATAGTCATACGTGCTTATGGAAAAGAACTTGCATGACATCGTTTGTCCTACCCTCCCATGGAAGCGGGGTCCTAATGGAAACTAAGGAATATTGAGGCCTCCTTCTACTAAAGAACCGACCCAAAGCATTAGCACTTAGTGAATACATGAACTCCTCAAACTACGGTAATCACCAGAAAGAATCCAAGTTATTGTCACCCTGGGGGATGCGGATCATAACTCATAATAGGTGTCTACAACTTGCAAGATAGGATCAAGAACACATATATATTCATGGAAACATAGTAGGTTCACATCTGAAATCATGGCACTCGGGCCCTAGTGACAAGCATTAAGCATAGCAAGGTCATAGCAACATCAATCTCAGAACATAAGTGGATACTAGGGATCAAACCCTAACCAAACTAACTTGATTACATGATAAATCTCGTCCAACCCATCATTGTCTAGCAATCCTGCGATGGGATTACTCACGAATGGTGGAGAGCATCATGGAATTGGTGATGAAGGATGGTTGGTGATGACGATGGCGTCGATTTCCCCTCTCCGAGGCCCAAAACGGACTCCAGATCTGGTCTCCTAAGGAAGAACAAGACGTGGCGGCGGCTCCATATCGTTAAACGCGATGAACTCTTATCCTTGATTGTTTTCTCTGCGAATAGGATTATATGGAGCTAGAGAGGAGGCCGAAGGAGCCACGAGGACCCACAAGCTTGCTAGGCGTGGTCAGGGGGTGGCCGCGCCTAGCAGGCTTGTGGCCTACAGGTGGCCCCCCTCTAGTTAATTCTTGCACCCATATTTTTCATTAAATCCAAAAGTATTCTTCGTAAATTTTCAGGACGATCCGAGAACTTTTATTTCTACACAAAAATAACACCAAGGCAATTCTGCTAAAAACAGCATCAGTCCGGGTTAGTTCCATTCAAATCATGCAAATTAGAGTCCAAAACAAGGGCAAAAGGGTTTGGAAAAGTGGATACGATGGAGATGAATCAACTCCCACAATCTTAACCCATTGCTTGTCCTCAAGCAATCCAATTGATAAACTGAAAGTGATAAAGAAAAACTTTTACAAACTCTTTTTGATCTTGTTGTTGTAAATACGTCTAACTGATGTTCAGATTTTCAGCAAAAATCATGGACTAACCACGTTCACAATAACATTTAGGTCTCACATTTACTCATATCAATGACATAATCAACTAGCGAGCAATAATAATAACTCTCGGATGGCAACACTTTTTAAAAACAATCATGATACAATATGACAAAATGGTATCTCGCTAGCCCTTTCTGAGACTGCAAAACACAATTGCAGAGCACCTCTAAAGAACAAGGACTGACTAAACATTGTAATTCACAGTGAAAGAGATCCAGTCATGCTCATACTCAATATCAATTAACAACAAGCATACAAATGACGTTGGTGCTCTCTAACTGGTGCCTTTTATAAAAAAGATGATGACTCAACAATAAAGTAAATGGAAAGGCCCTTCGCAGAGGGAAGCATTGATTTGCAGAGGTGCCAGAGCTCGAGTTTTTAAAACAGAGATAAGTAATGATTTTTGAGAGGTATGCTTTCATTGCTCACATCACAACCAATAGGTATTCAATATCTTCCATGCTAGATACATTATATGAGGTTCCCAAACAGAATGATAAAGTTTTTACTCCCCCCCACCAATCAGTCACACTCCACGGCGAGCCGAATCCACGGGTACCATCCATACAAACACAGTTCTGGGGGAGTTTTGTTTAATTATACTTTGCTTTTTATTTCGAGCATGGAACTGGGCATCCTGATTACCAACCACTTTATCGTGAATGATAGTGAATCAACACATATCGTGAGAATAACCCACCTTGCATGGAAGATACTGACAGCCCCCACTCGCCACATGAGCGATTTGGGCATACAAAACAGAATGTTTATTTGAAGGTTTAGAGTTTGGCACATGCAAATTTACTTGGAAAGACAGGTAAATACCGCATATAGGTAGGTATGGTGGACTCATATGGAACAACTTTGGGGTTGAGGGATTGGATGCATAAGCAGTTTTTCTGCTTAGTACAAGCGAAGGCTAGCAAAAGACTAGAGAGCGACCAACTAGAGAGCGACACAGAGATCAACATGCTTTGAGATTAACCAACATTGAATGCAAGCATGAGTAGGATATAAATCACTATGAACATAAATATTGTGGAGGCTATGTTGATTTTGTTTAAACTACATGCATGAACATGTGCCAGGTCGAGCCACTTGAATCGTTCACAGGAGGATACCATCCCATCATACTGCATCACAACCATTTTAATATGCATGTTGGCACCCAAAACAAACCATTATCCACTCTTAGTTAATTAATCATGGCATGAGTAACTATAATATCTAATTGTCATTGCAAATATGTTTCACCCATGATGAACTGAATTCGGAACGATGAGCTAATCATTTTTACAAAAGTAAGATAGGTCGAGTTCATACTAGCTTTTCTCCATCTGAATCTTTTCATCAAATATCTTCATTATAGACTTTCACTTGCATGACCGAATGGTGTGGATAATAATAAGAGTGCATGTGCATTGGACTAAGCTGGAATCTGCAAACAGTTACTCAAAGGAGAAGACAAGGTAATATGGGATCTTTAATAGGTAAACAATAATGCATATGAGAGCCACTCAACATTTCCATTGTGGTGTTCTCCTTACGACCCAAAGAAAAGAAATCCAAAACAAGAACGAGAAAAACTATTTACATGGGAAAGCTCCCAACAAGCAAAAGAAGAACAAAAAATCTTTTTGGGTTTTCATTTTAATGCTACAACTAAGCAACTAGAAAATAAATCTAGAATTGTTTTTTTTCTCAAAGTTAATTAAACACACAAGGGAAAAATGCGAAACAAGAACATAAACTACCATGGATGGTACAATGAAAGAGTGTGAACACCGACTACTAAGATGAGTGTGTGAACATGAATGTAAAGTCGGTGAGAAATATGTACTCCCCCAAGCTTAGGCTTTTGGCCTAAGTTGGTCTATAGCCTTGGGTGGAAAGAGCTCCCTCCCGGATACTCAGGAGCGTCCTCATAGTTCCACTGGTTGGCAAACTCTTGCGGTTCCCATTGAAAGACTGGCTCCGGGTACAGATCGAGGGCTGGTGCCGGCTCTGGAGCCGGGGGTTGCGCCAGATCCCAATATTTGTAAATGTCTCCGGGCATAATGGTGTACCTGCCTGAGCGAATATTGAACAAAGAAGAAGCAGGTAGTGTAATAATTTCACAAGTACCCTGGCTAAAAACTAAACTATAAAGCAGCCTCCTATCATCATTTTTCTTAATAACATCATGAGCTACCATACGATCATAATCTAAAAACTTCGCGAGTAGCAGTCTCTCATCTTTCTCGTTAATCCTAATGGGTACCTCCAGATGTTTGGCTAAACGAGATGCATAGATACCTCCGAATATGGGCCCCTTCGAATGGTTAGTGTTCCACCGTTGGGCCACCATAGCGCCCAGACTAAAGGTTCTATCAGCAAATAAAGCAGGGCGCAAAATGGAGAGGTCAGGGGCATTAAGACTTCCACTCTCCCAGCGACCAACTAAACATCTTCCCACAAATAATGAATAATAGCATAGCACATGAAAATGTAAACTAGCTGCTCTTGCCTTTGACACACCTCTCTCTTCCCCTATAGTGACTACGACAATAAAATCTTCCATGTCTCAAGGACGTGGTTCCCTGATGCTGCCCTCATCAGGTATTTTGCAAACTTTGTAAGAATCATAAAGGTTCATTTTCTTAGGCACATCATATAAGTGAAATTCTACTGTAGGAGGGTCTTCCCTAGAATGAAAGTGAAAATTTTGCACAAAGGTATTGATGAGCAAGAGTTACTGGTCACACTTATCGTTGAGGAAGTCGGTGATGCCTGCATTCTCAGCCAAATAATAGAAATCTTAATAAATTCCGGCCACCCTCAAGAATGTGTCACACGGCCATTCACATGGTCGAACTTCTATGACTCGAGGAAGATTATACTTGGGTTTCTCCCTCATTTCATTTTCATCTTCCTTAGAACACCGGCTTGAAGAGCCCCTTAATAATCTCCTCAACATTTCTTTCTCTGAAAAATTCTGAAATTTAGGTGCACAAAACTCAACAAAAACTCATCGGAACTACTCCCTCAAGTGCCTAGAGGCTATATCATGCATCAAAACTACTAGGGACCATATAAATTTGACATGCAAGCTCAAGAACAAGGTCACCACAACAACACCAAATATCAATATATAAAGCACTAGGACAAAAACTAATTAGACCATTGGAGGAGTCACATACCGAAGAGCAATCTCCGAAAACAGTTTTGTGAATGAAGCTTTGCACAAGGAGATCGAAAATGGCAGAAACATGATCTAGAACACGGGTTTGAGCAATGGTGGGATTTTTTCCGGTGGAAGATGAAGTGGATGGGTGCTGGAATAAGTGGAGGGGGCCACGTGGGACCCATAATCCTGCTAGGCACGACCACGGGGGTGGCCGCGCCTTGTGGGCTTCTGGCCCACTGGTGCAACCCCCTGCAGTGTGCTCAATGTCAGAAATATGTAAATATTCCAGAAAAAATCATACTCCATTTTTAGGGCATTCGAAGAACTTTTATTTTCAGGTCATTTTTCTATTGCACGGAAAACTCAGAAAGCAGAAAAATAATAGAATTTTATTTAATTTAATCTTACTAACAGAAAGTAAAAGTTGGATACAGAAAGTTGTGCTTTGTAAATTCATCTATCTCATGCTCATCAAAATGAATCCATCAATAAGGTTGATTAAATCTTATTAATAGACTTCTTTCGAATAACATGAAACCGAAGAATTTTTGAATCACACTAAGTTACCTCAATGGGGATATGCATGTCCCCAACAATAAGTATATCATATCTCTTCTTGGCAGTAGAAAGACGAAATTCAAAGTCTCCAATAACAATTGTTTGAATTTTTTCAATGGAGTTGATACTATGAACTTGAGGTTGTTTCTTCGGAAAGTGTACCGTATGCTCATTACCATTAATACAAAAATTGACATTGCCTTTGTTGCAATCAATAACAGCCCCTGCAGTATTCAAAAAGGGTCTACCAAGGATGATCGACATACTATCGTCCACGGAAATATCAAGAATAACAAAGTCCGTCAAGATAGTAGCATTTGCAACTACGACAGGTACATCCTCACAAATATCGACAGGTAGAGCAGTTGATTTATCAGCTATTTGCAAAGAGATTTGAGTAGGTGTCAACTTACTCAAATCAAGTCTACGATATAAAGAGAAAGGCATAACACTAACACCAGCTCCCAAATCACATAAAGCAGTTTTAACATAATTCCCTTTAATAGAGCATGGTATAGCTGGTATTACTAGATCTCCAAATTTCTTTGGTACTCCACCCTTAAAAGTATAATTAGCAAGCATGGTGTGAATTTTAGCATCCGGTATCTTCCTTTTATTAGTCATAGTATCTTTCATATACTTAGCATAAGGAGACATTTTCAAAATATTGGTCAAGCGCATACGCAAAAAGACAAGTCTAAGCATTTCAACAAAGTGCTCAAAATCCTCATCATCCTTTTTCTTGGATGGTTTAGGAGGAAAAGGCATGGGTTTCTGAACCCATGGTTCTCTTTCCTTACCATGCTTCCTAGCAATAAAATCTCTTTTGTCATATCTTTTATTCTTAGGTTGTGGGTTATCAAGATTAACAATAGGTTCAATCTCCACATCATTATCATTACTAGGTTCAGCATCAACATGAACATCATCATTAATATTATCACTAGGCTCATGTTCATCACCAGATTGTGTCTCAGCATCAGAAACAGAAATATCATTTTGGTTTTCAAGAGTATCTACAACAGGTTCACTAGTAGCATGCAAAGTTCTATCATCATCCTTGTTTCTCTTATTATTGGAACGACTAGGTACATCAATATTACTCCTTTGAGAATCTTGCTCAATTCTCTTGGGGTGGCCCTCAGGATACAATGGATCCCGAATCATTCTTCCACCTCTAGTCACAACTTTAATAAAATGATCATTGTTCTTATTATTCATCTCATTAAGCAAATCATTCCGTGCTTTAAGTACTTGTTCTACTTGAGTAGTTACCATGGAAGCATGTTTACTAATCAGTTTAAGATCATTGATAGTTCTACTCATATGGTCACCTAAGTGATCAAGCATGAAAGCATTATGTTTCAATTGTCTACTAACATAAGCATTAAAATTTTCTTGCTTAACAACAAAATTATAAAATTCATCCAAGAATTGGCTAGCAGACTTATTATAAGGAATATCACTTTCATCAAATCAATGAAGAGAATTTACCTCTACTACCTGTGTCAGATTATAAAGACCAAGTATTTCTTCAATAGGTGGCAGATTCTAAACATCTTCAGCTTTAATACCCTTCTCTTTCATAGATTTCTTTGCTTCTTGCATATCTTCAGGATTGAGAAATAGAATACCTCTTTTCTTTGGAGTTGGATTCGGAGGTGGTTCGGGAATGGTCCAATCATTATCATTGCTCAATATATTATTCAATAGTATTTTAGCTTGTTCAATAGTTCATTCCCTGAAAACACAACCAGCACAACTATCTAGGTGGTCCCTAGAAGCATCGGTTAGTCCATTATAAAAGATATCAAGTATTTCATTTTTCTTGAGAGGATGATTAGGCAAAGCATTAAGTAACTGGATAAGCCTCCCCAAAGCTTGTGGGAGACTCTCTTCTTCAATCTGCACAAAGTTAAATATTTCCTACAAGGCAGCTTGTTTCTTATGGACAGGAAAATATTTTTCAAAGAAGTGATAAATCATATCCTGGGGGCTACGCACACAACTAGGAGCAAGAGAATTAAACCATATCTTAGCATCACCCTTTAATGAGAAAGGAAACAACTTAAGGATATATTAATAACGATTTTTTCCTCATGAGTAAATAGGGCGGCTATATCATTTAGTTTAGTAAGATGCGCCACAACAGTTCCAGATTCATAACCATGGAAAGGATCAGATTCAACCAAAGTGATTAACTCAGGATTGGTAGAGAATTCATAATCCTTATGAGTAAAAAATATAGGTGAAGTAGCAAATTTAGGATCATATTTCATTCTAGCATTCAAAGATTTTTCTTTCCACTTGCGTAGTAATTTCTTAAGATCATCTCTATCATTACAAGAAAGAAAGTCCCTAGCTACCTATCCTTCCATAACATAACCTTCAGGAATATCAAACAATTCATATCTAGGAGAGCTAGGTCTAGTAGGTGTCTCAAAGTGTTCAGTATCAATAATTTCATCAGTTTCAGAAGTATCATGATTTTCAGCATTGGCTTTAGCAATTTGTTCATCAAGAAATTCACCCAGTGGCACATTTTTATCAAGCAAAGTATAATCATAAGCATCATGCACAACATAAGTGGCATCATCAATTACTTGCGACATATCAGAATTACTAGCTGGTGCTGGTGTCGCAAACTTACTCATAACAGAAGGTGAATCAAGTGTAGAGCTAGATGGCAGTTCCTTACCTCCCCTCGTAGTAGAGGGATATATCTTGGTTTTTGGATCTTTCAGATTCTTCATAGTGATCAAAAAATATAAATCCCATGTGACTTAGAGACTAGAGCTATGCTCCCCGGCAACAGCACTAGAAAAAGGTCTTGATAACCCCATGGTGATCACAACAATTTTCGAGGGTAGAGTATTCAACCCAAATTTATTGATTCGACACAAGGGGATCCAAAGAATATTCTCGAGTATTCACAGCTGAGTTGTCAATTCAACCACACTTGTAAGACTTAATATCTGCAACAAAATATTCAATAGAAAAGTAGTATGGCAGTAACGGTAGCAAAAGTAATAGTAGTAGTTTTGTAGTGATTGTAACAGTAGCAACGGAGAAGTAACTTAGCAAGGATCAATATGTGGAAAGCTCATAGGAAATGGATCGGTGATGGATAATTATGTTGGATAGCATTCATCATGCAACAGTTATAACATAGGTTGACACATAACTATCTCCAATTCATCAATGTAATGTAGGCATGTATTCCATATATAGTCATACGTGCTTATGGAAAAGAACTTGCATGACATCTTTTGTCCTACCCTCCTGTGGCGGCGGGATCCTAATGGAAACTAAGGAATATTAATTCCTCCTTTTAATAGAGAACCGGACCAAAGCATTAGCACTTAGTGAATACATGAACTCCTCAAACTACGGTAATCACCGGAAAGAATCCTAGTTATATTCACCCTGGGGGATGCAGATCATAACTCGTAATAGGTGTCTACAACTTGCAAGATAGTATCAAGAACACATATATATTCATGAAAACATAATAGGTTCAGATCTGAAATCATGGCACTCGGGCCCTAGTGACAAGCATTAAGCATAGCAAAGTAAGAGCAACATCAATCTCAAAACATAGTGGATAATAGGGATCAAACCCTAACCAAACTAACTCGATCACATGATAAATATCATCCAACCCATCACCATCCAGCAAGCCTACGATGGGATTACTCATGAACGGCGGAGATCATCATGGAATTGTTGATGAAGGATGGTTGGTGATGACTATGGCGTTGATTTCTCCTCTCCGGAGCCCAAAACGGACTCCAGATATGGTCTCTCGAGGAAGAACAGGAGGTGGCGGCGGCTCCGTATCGTGAAACACGATGAACTCTTCTCCTTGATTTTTTCTCCGCAAATAGGGTTATATGGAGCTGGAGAGGAGGACGGAGGAGCCACAGAGGGCCCCACAATCCTGCTAGGAGCGGCTAGGGGGGTGGCCACGCCTAGCAGGCTTGTGGCTTGCAGGTGGCCCCCTCTGGTTAATTCTTGCGCCAGTATTTTTTATTAAATCCAAAAATATTCTCTGTAAATTTTTAGGACGATCCAAGAACTTTTGTTTCTGCACAAAAATAACACCAAGGCAATTCTACCGAAAACAACATCAGTCCGAGTTAGTTCCATTCAAATCATGCAAATTAGAGTCCAAAACAAGGGCAAAAGGGTTAGAAAAAGTGGATATGATGGAGACGTATCAGCGTACGACCGCGCAGCCGGCCATGCATATGGTCATTTGGCCGACCGTGCATGTAGCCATTCATGCGGCCTTACCGTTGCATGTAGTCGTGCCTGCGCCCTGGCCATGCATGCATCGTTCGTACCACACGCGTACGTACTTCCTCCATTCCCAAATATAAGCCTTTTTAGAGGTTTCACTAGGGGACTACATACGAATGTATATAGACATACTTTAGAATGTAGATTCACTCATTTTACTCTGTATGTAGTCCCTTGGTGAAATATCTAAAAAGACTTATATTTAGGAACAAAGGGAGTAGTTGTTTTTCTTGTTCTGCATGCTGGAGCGGGAGTAAGGAAAGGACGTGTCTGGCGACGCTACAAGCGAGGACGGGGCAGTAACCGGCTCGGGACGGCATGGGCATACGTAAAGAGAAGACGGCTGCCACACGCGGGGCAGAGACGGCCGGACGCGCGTGGTAGAGCCATGGGGGCGCATTAGGATGGATGCGTATGGGCACAACTGGACCGGACGCGGGTGTCGATGGAGGTGACCCGCAACAACGCAGCTTGGGTAGAAAGTTTGCTGGAGCCGGGCGGCGCGAGGGCTCGTCCTTGGGATGGGTGGTGTTTGACGGTGAGGTAAAGCCCGTGCCTGAAGGGAGTTGGGCATGAAGGTTCGACCCTGGAGGCGATCCTGTGGGTGTGCTCAAGCGGCCCTCCTCGGGAGCGAGGCGAGAAGCGCAGGTGAAAGCACATTTGCTCCCTTGGTGGTTTTGGTAATTAATAACAACATACATGTCATTGAACTAATGTTTCCACCAAACATGTTTTAGGAAAAGGTCAATGATGGGTGGGAAAAAGGATTGTGGAATACCCCAAGATGCAAGGAAATAGATTGGCAAAGCTTCAAGCAAAGGACTCTACATTTTACCTTTTGTGAGAAATCACTTTGAGTCCATAGGAAAGCCAATACTATTAAAAGGGGGTAAGGTTTTGTTGGTGAACAAAATGCTCATACGTGCACACGTGATAGTCACCACATACACCCACAAGCTCTTCCACAAAATTCTGTCCAAAGCCAAATATTCAAAATAGGTGCAACCAACACTTTCCACTCGGTGCCACCGATTCTCAGCCTCAGACAGACTCAGCCAAACCCTAGCATTTTGGTGCAACCGATTCCATTTCGGTGCCACCGAGTTTGGGTTGCCAACTTCCTGTTATGCAAGTTCACAAAATCGGTCCCACCGAGTTTTGTGAATCGGCGCCATCGAGTTTGGAAATCTGACTATTGGTCACCTTATCGGTGCAACCAAGTTTTATGTATCGGTCTCACCGAGATTCAAAAGTTGCTACCTTTGAGGCAACTCGGTACCACCAAGATTTACATATCGGTGTCACCGAGTCTAACTTATTAGGTGTAACGGTTGGATTTTTGGAGATGCCTATATATACCCCTCCACCACCACTCACTCGAAAGAGAAGCACCCAGAACAAGTCCCCATTCATACCTACTGATTTTCTAAGAGAGAGCCACCTACTCATGTGTTAAGATCATGCCATTCCATTCCTACCATATGAATCTTGATCTCTAGCCTCTTGCTACCTCTTGAGCTTGCGTTGGTTTTCCCTTGAAGAGGAAAGGGTGATGCAGCAAAGCAGATAAGTATTTACCTCAGTTGTTGAGAACCACGGTATCAATCCAATAGGAGGAACAAGCAAGTCACCAATGGATGCACCTACACAAATAATCAAACTCTTGCACCCAACTCTATAAAGGGGTTGTAAATCCCTTCACGATTATTTGCAAGGATTAGATCCGATAGAGATAGATGTAAACGAGAACGGAAAGTAAAAGATAAATAAATTGCAGCAAAGTATTTTTGGTATTTTTGGTTTATAGATCTGAAAGTATATTATGGACAGTAGACCCGGGGGCCATAGATTTCACTAGAGGCTTCTCTCTTGAAGAAAAATATCATGGTGGGTAAACAAATTACTATGAAGCAATTGATAGAAAAGCAAATAATCATGTAGTTATCCAAGGAAATAATCATGCATATAGGCATCACGTCCGTATCAAGTAGACCGAAACGATTCTGCATCTACTACTATTACTCCACACATCGACCGACTCATGCATGCATCTAGAGTATTAAGTTCATGAAGAATAGAGTAACACATTAAGAAAGATGACATGATTTAGAGGGATAAACTGAAGCAATATGATGAAAACCCCATCTTGTTACCCTTGATGGCAACAATATGAAGTGTGCCTCGCCACCCCTACTATGTCACTGGGTGAGGACACCGCAAGATTGAACCCAAAACCAAGCACTTCTCCCATTGCAAGAATTACCAATCTAGTTGGCCAAACCAAACCAATAACTCGAAGAGACTTACAATGATATGGAATCAGGCATATAAGAATTCAGAGAATATTCAAATAAGATTCATGGATAATCTGAACATAAACTCACAATTCATCGGATCTTGACAAACACACCACAAAAGAGGATTACATCGGAGAGATCTCCATGAAGATCATGGAGAATATGTTATTGAAGGTCAAAGAGAGATAATAATCCATCTAGCTACTAGCTATGGACACGTAGGTCTATGGTGGACTACTCACGCATCATTGGAGGGGCGATGGAGTTGATGTAGACGCCCTCCATGATCGAAACCCCCTACGACAGATTACCGGAAAAGGCTCCAAGATTGGATCTCTTAGGAATGGAGGCTTCTGGCAGCGAAAAAGTATTTGCGTGGCTCGTTTTGATGTGTGGGGGATATTTGGGAATTTATAGGCCAAACAGTAGGGTTAAGAGACCTGCCGGGAGACGGCAAGCCTGCTAGGCGCGACTAGGGGGCTCACGCCTAGCAGGCTTGTGACTCCCTGGCAGGTTTCCTGCCGTGCACTCAAAGCCTGTTGATGTGTTTCCTTCGAGAAAAATTCTTTCCAAAGGTTTTATTGCGTTTGGACTCCGTTTAATATTCCATATCTGCAAAACTCAAAAATAAGGAAAAAACAGAAACTAGCACTAGGCTTGAGATTAATAGCTTAGTCCTAAAAATAATATAAAATAGCATATTAATGCATATAAAACATCCAAAACAAATAATATAATAGCATGCCGTCATAAAAAATTATAGATACGTCAGAGACGTATCAGCATCCCCAAGCTTAATTCCTGCTCATCCTCGACTAGGTAAATGATAAAAACAGAATTTTTGCTGTGGAGTTCTACCTAACAATTTTATCCATGTAATATTCTTTATTGTGGCTTGAATATTTAGATCTGTAAGACTCAAAACAAAAGCTTAATATTAATATAAAAACAATAACGTTTCAAGCATACTAGAAAAGCAATTGTATCGCTTTAAAATATAATGGCAAAAAAAGTTATCCCTACAATATCATATGGTCTGGCTATGCTCCATCTTCCCCACACAAAGTATTTATATCATGCACAACCCCGATGAAAAGTCAAGCAATTGTTTTCACTCCTTTATTTTCTCAAACTTTTTCAACTCTCGCGCAATAAATGAGTGTGAGCCATGGATATAGCACTATAGGTGGAATAAAATATGGTGGAGGTTGTCAAGGAAAGGGAGAAGATAGTCTCACATCAACTAGGCGTATCAACGGGCTATGGAGATGCCCATTAATGGATATCAATGTGAGTGAGTAGGGATTGCCATGCAACAGATGCACTAGAGCTATAAGTGTATGAAATCTCAAAAAAGGAACTAAGTGGATGTGCATCATGAAGAAAAATTCCACTAGTTATATGAAAGTGACAAAATAGGAGACTCTCTATCATGAAGATCATGGTGCTACTTTGAAGCACAAGTGTGGAAAAAGATAATACCAATGTCCCTTCTCTCTTTTCTCTCATTTTTTTATTGGTGGGCATCTAAGGCCTCTTTTATTATTATTTTTTTATTTGCGCTTCACTGGCCTCTCTTTTTTATAAAGTCCAGAATCTCATCCCCACTTGTGAGGGAATCATAGCTTCCATCATCCTTTCCTCACATGGGACATGCTCTAATAATGATAATCATCACGCTTTTATTTACTTACAACTCAAAAGAAAATTACAACTCGATACCTATGACAAATATGACTCTATATGAAATTTGGAAGTGATGGTGCAAGTCATAAAAGGAAATGGTAGAAGTTACATGGCAATATATCTCGGAATGGCTATGGAAATGCCATAATAGGTAGGTATGGTGGCTGTTTTGAGGAAAGATATATGGTGGCTGTTTTGAGGAAGGTATATGGTTTGAGGCCTGAATTATGAAGAAGCAATGGCGGGCCCGAATTCCAACAAATGGCTTGAGGCCATGAAATCCGAGATAGGATCCATGTATGAGAACAAAGTACGGACTTTGGTGGACTTGCCTGATGATAAGTGAGCCATTGAAAATAAATGGATCTTTAAGAAGAAGACTAACGCGGACGGTAATGTGACCGTCTATAAGGCTCGGCTTGTCGCTAAGGGTTATCGACAAGTTCAAGGAGTTGACTATGATGAGATGAGACTTTCTCACCCGTAGCGATGCTGAAGTCTATCCGAATCATGTTAGCAATTGCCACATTTTATGATTATGAGATCTGGCAAATGGACGTCAAAACAGCATTCCTTAAGGGCTTCCTCAAGGAAGAACAGGATATGATGCAGCCGGAAGGTTTTGTCGACGCTAAAGATGCTAACAAGGTATGCAAGCTCCAGCGCTCCATCTATGGGCTGGTGCAAGCATCTTAGAGTTGGAACATTCGCTTTAATGAAGTGATTAAAGTGTTTGGGGTTTGTACAGGTTTATGGAGAACCCTGTATTTACAACAAAGTGAGTGGGAGCTCTGTAGCATTTCTCATATTATATGTGGATGACATACTGATAATGGGAAATGATATAGAACTTTTGAAAAGTATGAAGGCCTACTTGAATAAGTGTTTTTCAATCAAGAACCTTGGAGAAGATGCTTACATATTAGGTATTAAGATCTATAGAGATAGATCGAGACGCCTCATAGGTCATTCACAAAGCACATACCTTGACAAGATATTGAAGAAGTTCAATATGGATCAGTCCAAGAAGGGGTTCTTGCCTGTGTTACAGGGTGTGAGATTAGGTACGACTCAATGCTTGACCATGGCAAAGGATAGAGAAGAGATGAGTGTCATCCCCTATTCTACATCCATAGGCTCTATTATGTATGCCATGCTGTGTACCAGACCTGATGTGAACCTTGCCATAAGTTTGGTAGGGAGTTACCAAAGTGATCCCGGAGCGGAACACTGGACAGCGATCAAGAATATCTTGAAGTACCTGAAAAGGACAAAGGACATGTTTCTCGTAGATGGAGGTACCGAAGAGCTCGTCGTAAAGGGTTACGTTGATGCTAGCTTCGACACAGATCCGGACGACTCCAAGTCGCAAACCGAATACGTGTATGTTTTGAACGGAGGGGCAGTCAGCTGGTGCAGCAGCAAGCAAAGCGTCGTGGCGGCATCTACATGTGAAGCAGAGTACATAGCTGCTTCAGAAGCAGCGAAGGAAGGAGTCTGGATGAAGGAGTTCATCACTGACCTAGGAGTAATTCCAAGTGCGTCGGGCCCGATGACTCTATTTTGTGACAACACTGGAGCTATTGCCCTTGCGAAGGAGCCCAGGTTTCACAAATAGACAAGACACATCAAGCGCCGCTTCAACTCCATCCCTGATTACATTCAGGAGGGAGATATGGATATTTGTAAAGTGCATACGGATCTGACTGTCGCAGATCCATTGACTAAACCTCTCTCACGAGCAAAACATTATCAACAGCCGAATGCTATGGGTGTTCGATTCATCACAATGTAACTTGATTATTGACTCTAGTGCAAGTGGGAGACATTTGTAAATATGCCCTAGAGGCAATAATAAAATGGTTATTATTGTATTTCCTTGTTCATGATAATTGTCTATTGTTCATGCTATAATTATGTTAACCGGAAACCGTAATACTTGTGTGAATACATAAACCACAACATGTCCCTAGTAAGCATCTAGTTGGCTAGCTCGTTGATCAATAGATGGTCACGGTTTCATGGCCATGGACATAGGATGTCGTTGATAACGGGATCACATCATTAGGAGAATGATGTGATGGACAAGAGCCAATCCTAACGATTCCAGGGGTCACCGGTAACGTACCGGGACCACCGGAAGGGTTCCAGGGGTCCTCCAAGTGGGCCCATCGGCCCCAGAGGGCTTCATGGGCCATAGGTGGAGGGAACCAGCCCCTAGGTGGGCTGGTGCACCCCTCCCACCTGGCCCAAGGCACAGCAAGGGGAGAGAGGGGGGAAACCCTAGGCCCAGATGGGCCTTAAGCCCACCCCAGTCGCACCTCCTCTCCTCCCTCTGGCCGCCGCACCAGATCAATCTGGTGGCTGCCGCACCACCCTAGGGTGGAAATCCTAGGGTGCAGCCCTACCTCCTCCTCCTCCTATATATAGAGGTGCCCTTGGGGCTGTTTGAGACACGGTTCTTTCTCCCTCTCAGGCGCAACCCTACCTCATCTTCTCCTCGTTCTCTGGAGTGCTTGGCGAAGCCCTGCCGGAGTCCACGCAGCTCCACCGTCACCACGACGTCATCCTGCCCGAGCTCTTCCCCAACCTCTCCTTCCTCCTTGCTGGATCAAGGCATAGGAGACGTCACCGGGCTGCACGTGTGTTGAACGTGGAGGCGCCACTGTTCGGTGCTAAGATCGGAGTCCACCGCAATCTGAATTGCTGCGAGTACGACTCCACCAACCGCGTTCTTGTAACGCTTCCGCTTAGCGATCTTCAAAGGTATGAAGATCCAATCTCCCCCCGCTCGTTGCTGATTTCTCCATAGATAGATCTTGGTGACACGTAGGAAATTTTTTGATTTACTACTACGTCTCCCAACAATTTCGACCCAAGAGGCTTCATGGGCTGTGGGAGAATAATTACCTGCCTTTTGTGGGCTGGTGTAAGTCCCACACAAAGCACATGCGGCTAGGGAAAGAAAGCCCAAAGAGAAAAAGTGGAAAAAGGCAAAAATTAGATGAATCCTAGTCCTACTAGGATTGGAGGTGGATTCCACCTCTCCCACCTGCTTCAGCCTCCTCCTTGGAGTCTTGGCCCTTGGGACAAGCCTCCTCCTCTCTTCCTCCTATATATATTGGTGGTTTTAGGGTTTTTGCATAGAATTTTAGCCACGTGCTGCCCGTTCCTCCAGTGCATAGTTTCTCCTATAGATCGGATTTCTGCAGTGCTTAGGCGAAGCCCTGCCGGAATAGCTCGACCACCATCGCCGGAGCGCCGTCATGCTGCCGGAGAACTCTTCTTCCTCTCCGCTCCCTCTTGCTGGATCAAGACGGGAGAGATCGTCATCAAGCCGTACGTGTGCTGAACGCGGAGGTGCCGTCCGTTTGGCGCTAGATCGGAAGGACCGTGATCAAGTTCATGGGACGGATCGTGATCAAGTTCGCGGGACGGATCGTGATTGGATCACGGGACGGATCGTGCGCGCATCGCGGGACGCTCGGCGATTTGGATCGCGAAGACGTTCAACTACACCAACCGCGTTTCTCAATGCTTCCCGCTTAGCGATCTACAAGGGTACGTAGATCCACTCTCCCTCTCGTAGATGCTCATCACCATGGATAGATCTGCGTGTGTGTAGGAATTTTTTTGTTTACCAGGCAACGTTGCCCAACAGGGCGCGCCCTCCTGGCTTGTCGGCCCCTCGGGCACCACCTTCTGTTGATTCCACTTCCCAAAATTCACATATATTCCAAAAAAAATCTCCGTAAGTCCTTATCTCGTTTGGACTTCTTTTGATATGGATTTTCTGCGAAACAGAAAACATGCAACAAACAGGAACTGGCACTGAGCACTAGATCAATATGTTAGTCCCAAAAATAATATAAAAAGTTGCCAAAAGTATATGAACGTTGTAGAATATTGGCATGAAACAATGAAAAATTATAGATACAACGGAGACGTATCAGCATCCCCAAGCTTAATTCCTTCTCGTCCTCGAGTAGGTAAATGATAAAAAATAATTTTTGATGTGGAATGCTACCTAGCATAATCTTGATCATATAATCTAATCATGGCATTAATATTAAGACACGAGTGATAAAAAGAAATAGTCTATATTGACATAAAAACAGTAATAGTTCGAGCACACCAACAAGGCAATTGTGTCCTTTCAAAATAACATGGCCTTAGAAAGTTATCCCTACAAAATCATATGGTATGGCTATGCACCATCTTCCCCACACAAAGTATCTAAATCATGCATAACCCCGATGAAAAGTCAAGCAATTGTTTCACACTTTTTTATGTTCTCAAACCTTTTCAACTCTCATGCAATACATGAGCGTGAGCCATGGATATAGCATTATAGGTGGAATAGAATATGGTGGAGGTGACGAGGAAAAAGGAGAAGATAGTCTCACATCAGCTGGGCGTATCGATGGGCGATCGAGATGCCCATCAATAGATATCAATTCGAGTGAGTAGGGATTGCCATGCAATGAATGCACTTAGAGCTATAAGTGTATGAAAGCTCAAAAAGAAAACTAAGTGGTCGTGCAAAAAATTCAACTAGTTATATGAATGTGACAAAATAGGAGACTCTCTATCATGAAGATCATGGTGCTACTTTGAAGCACAAGTGTGGAAAAAGATAGTAGCAATTGTCCCTTCTCTCTTTATTTCATTTTTTTCATTTTTATTTTGGTGGGCATCTTTGGCCTCTTTTTTATTTATTTGAGCTTCGTTGGCCTCTTTTATTTTTTGTAAAGTCCGGAGACTCATCCCAACTTGTGAGGGATTCATAGCTTCCATCATCCTTTTCTCACACGGGAACAATGCTCTAATAATGAAAATCATCACACTTTTATTTACTTACAACTCGATACCTAGAACAAAATATGACTATATACAATATGAAAGTGATGATGCATGTCATGAAAAACAGAACGGTGGAAGTTGCATGGCAATATATCTCGGAATGTCTATGGAAATGCCATAATAAGTCGGTATGGTGGCTGTTTTGAGGAAAATATATGGTGGCTGTTTGGGGGAAGGTGGGTTTGATGTACCGGTGAAAGTTGCGCGATACTAGAGAGGCTAGCAAAGGTGGAAGGGTGAGAGTGCGTATAATCCATGGACTCAACATTTGTCATAAAGAACTCACATACTTATTGCAAAAGTCTATTAGGTATCAAGCAAAGCATTAGACGCATGCTCCTAGGGAATAGGTTGGTAGGAGTTAACCATCGCGCGCTCCCGACTCTCACATAAAGGTTGACAATCATTAAACAAATCATGCTCCGACTTCGTTACATAACGGTTCACCATACGTGCATGCTACGAGAATCACAAACTTCAACACATGTATTTCTCCAATTCACAACTAATCACTAGCATGACTCTCATATTACCATCTTCATATCGCAAAACTATTGCAAGGAATCAAACATATCATATTCAGTGATCTGCAAGTTTTATGTAGGATTTTATGACTAACCATGTGAATGACCAACTCCTGTTAACTCTCTAAATAGATATAAGTGAAGCTTCAGAGTTTAATTATTTCTACAAAAGATATGCCCATCCTCTAACAAATATAAGTGAAGCAAAAGAGCATTCTACAAAGGGCGGTTTTCTATGGGTAGAGAAACAAGCAATCCAAACTTCAAATGATATAAGTGAAGCACATGAAGCATTCTACAAAGCCATACTCAAAAGATATAAGTGAGGTGCAAAGAGCCTTCTATAAATCAACCAAGGACTTTATCATACTATCATGGTTCATTATTAAAATAATAATAATAAGCACACGATGCTCCAAGATTTACGCATATCATGTGACGAATAAAAATATAGCTCCAAGTAAAATTACCGATGGTTGTTAGAAGAAAGAGCGGATGCCTTCTGGGGCATCCCCAAGCTTATTTTCTTGAGAGTCCTTGAATATTACCTTGGGGTGCCTCAGGCATCCCCAAGCTTAGTCTCTTTGCACTCCTTATTCCTTCATCCATCGTGATCTCACCCAAAACTTGAAAACTTCACTCACACAAAACTTAACAAAACCCTCATGAGATTCGTTAGTATAATGAAGCAACTCACAACTTCATGTACTGTTTCCAACCAATTCATATTTTATTTTTGCATTGTAGCTACTTTATTATAACTTTTCCATGGCTTATACCATCGATACAATCGATAGTTTCATCAAAACGAGCAAAACAGTGCATCAAAAATAGAATCTGTCTTAAACAGGACAGTCTGTAGTAATCTAGACATTCACCATACTTCTTTAACTTTAAAAATTCTAAAATACAACATAAATTTTTTGCATAGAAGTACTATGTAAAAATTTCAAAAACTGTTGACATTCGAGTAAAAAATGTAAATTCATGCACTACAACCAAAGTTTCTGCTTTTGCACTGGACACACCAAACAAGCAATCTAATCATCCTAAAGGCAAATCTCGGCACATTATTTTTATAATACAATGTATTTACACAAGGGGATATTTATTTTTGTTGAAATTTTTCTGTAATCAAGATTTGCAAAGTTTCCATGGGCATGAACAAAGTTCAAGGAGCTCCCCCACTTCAACGGTGCTCATCCTTCTTACTTTCACTTCTCTTCTTTTTGAAAAAGTTTTAGGTTCCCCTCTTTATATTTTTTTGTTTTTAAAATGTATAAAAGCACACAATAGAATAAAATGACTCCCTCTAACTTCCGGGTTGTCTCCCTGGCAGCGCTTTTTTAAAGCCATTAAGCTAGGCATAAAGTGCTCAAGTAATGGATCCACCCGGATCCCAAGGTATATCAAAGCCAATTTTAATTAACAATGATTTGTAATTTAGTATTGAGCACAAATTAACATATATCATGCAAAAATGAAGTCTAACTCTCTTCCTATGCATCGGCATGTCATAAAAGAACAATTCATGCACACAAAGTAAAGGCCAATACATAGCGTAAGCAGTTTCTTGCAATTTTATCATATTGGAAACATAGAGAGGTGGAGATGTAGTTAATATATAATAATAATTCCAAGTAGGAGCATCAAGAACATGCATATTATATCTATCAAAATCATCATGTGCAATAATAAAAGGCAACCCATCTATATAATCCTTAATAAGTGCAAACTTCTCCAATATAGTATAGTTAGGAAAATTCAAAAGGATAATAGGACTATCATGTGTGGGTGCAATAGAAAAAATTTCATGTTTAACATAAGGAACTATAGCAATTTCATCTCCATAAGCATCATTCATATTGGCATCATTGCCACAAGCATAGCAAGCATCAAGTTCATCAAAAAGGGATATTTCAAATGAATCCGAGGGATCATAGCAATCAACATAGCATTCATCCTTCGGTAAGTACGAAGGGAAATTAAACAATGTATGAGTTGAAGAGTTACTCTCATTAGAAGGTGGGCATGGGTAGCTAATCCACTTTTCCTCCTTTTTATCTTCGCTCTCCTCCTCATCTTTTTCATCTAATGAGCTCACAGTTTCACCAATTTCTTCTTCCCTAGATTCCTGCAAAATATTAATATCCTCCAAGGCATCAAACATTCTCTCAATAAATGCATCAATATCGGAATTATATTCATAATTAACATAGCAATATTTAAGTATAGCAAAAATTTCAGATGTATAAACAACATCATCATAATTTTCACACTTCTCAAACAAAGATTCAATTTCATAAGCACCCTTAAAAGCAACAAATTCTTCTATTTGTTCCACATCATAGTAATCATAAATACCATTAGCATAAGAAGCCAAGATTTCATTATCATTAAATTTACATGAAAAAGCAAGGTGTGGAGCCTTCATCCTAGAGCAACAAGTATAATCATATCTCTGGCATAGATTCCAAGCATACCATTTCAACATATAAATTTGATCCCATAACAGTTTCCCTTTTTGAGTCAGGCGATGATCCCTAAAGTATTCACATTGATCCAATGTGTCTCCCATTATCAAGTTGGATGGGGTTTTCTCAGGATTATCAAAGTAGTGCATAATATTTTTTACATAACAAGCATCGATGGTTTTAGGAGGTTCCCCATCTCCATGAGTAGCAAGTACACCTAATTTTTTTGGTATTTCGTGTTTGATATCCATAACTAAATATAGAGAACAACTTAGAACAACAAATAAAATCTACTTAGTGATAAAGCAAACAAGCACACACGAGAATATTCACCCCACGCTATTGCTCCGCAGCAACGGCGCCAGAAAAAGGTCTTTATAACCCACAACTATAGGGGATCAATAGTAGACTTTCTTGATAAGTAAGAGTGTCGAACCCAATGAGGAGCTAAAGTTAGAACAAATATTCCCTCAAGTTCTATCGACCACCGATACAATTCTACACATGAGCTTTACCTAGAACAAGTATGAAACTAGAACTACTTTGTAGGTGTAACATGATAGGTTTGCAAGATAATAAAGAGCACGTAAGTAAAAACTAGGGGCTGCTAAGATAAAGAAACAACTAAGTTAGTTAATGAGTGTGGAAAAGTGGTGGTAGGAGTTGCGGAATTGTCCCTAGGCAATTGATAACTAGACCGGTAATCATTATTGCAATTTTATATGAGGGAGAGGCATAAGCTAACATTCTTTCTCTACTTGGATCATATGCACTTATGATTGGAATTCTAGCAAGCATCCGCAACTACTAAAGATCATTAAGGTAAACCCCAACCATAGCATTATAAGGTATCAAGTCCTCTTTACTCCCGTATGCAACAACCCACCTACTCAGGTTTATGCTTCTGTCACTCAAGCAACCCACCATAGGCGAATCATGAACACATTGCAACACCCTACAGCGAGGATCCCTCACGCTTGCGCGATACGGAGAGCACCATAGTACAACACCAATAATAAAACTTGCAACTCAAACCAATGATAATCATCAATCAACCAATAGGACAAAATATATCTACTCAGACATCATAGGATGGCAACAGATCATTGGATAATAATATGAAGCATAAAGCACCATGATCAAGTAGAGGGTACAACGGGTTGCGGGACAGTGGACCGCTGTAGATAGATGGAGGATAGGTTATGGAGGTGTTGTTCAACAAGACAGAGTTGTTGGAGTAGATCGCCATCACGATTATGGCCCCGGTGGCGTTCCGGTGACATCGGGAGAGAGGGGGAGAGAGCCCCCTCCTTCTTCTTCTTCCTTGACCTCCTCCCTAGATGGGAGGAGGGTTTCCCCTTTGGTCCTTGGCCTCCATGGCGGCGAAGGGGCGAGAGCCCTCCGAGATTGAAGATCTCTCTTTGTTTCCTTGTGTTTCTGCGCTCTCCGATTCGGGCCTTTCACCGTTTCCTATATATTCAGAGATCCGTAACTCCGATCGGGCTAAAATTTTGAGGGGGTCTTTATCCAAAAAATAGCTTTCTTGTGGCCAAAGGACAGATCCAACCGACCTAAGGGGCGTCCACAAGCCCTTAGGGCGCGCCCTACCCCTAGGGCGCGCCCTCCTGGCTTGTGGACCCCTCGGGCCCCGCCTTGTGTTGAGTCCACTTCCCAAAATTCACACATATTCCAAAAAAATCTCCATAAGTTTTTATCCCATTTGGAATTCGTTTGATATGGATTTTCTGTGAAACAAAAATCATCCAACAAACAGGAACTGGTAGTGAGCACTCGATCAATATGTTAGTCCCAAAAATAATATAAAATTTTGCCAAAAGTATATGAAAGTTGTAGAATATTAGCATGAAACAATCAAAAATCATAGATACGACGGAGACGTATCAGACGCCGATCACAGGCGCGATATAACTCGGATTCGAGGGGCCACTCACCTGTTGTGTTTCACAGCTGAGGTCATGCAACATCAGTTCCCAGAAGGGTTTAAACCTGTGAACATCGAACAATATGATGGAACTGCTGACCTAACCGCATGGATCGAGGACTTCCTCCTCCACATCCACATGGCTCAAGGAGATGACCTCCATGCCATCAAATACCTTCCCCTCAAACTTAAGGGGCCAGCTCAGCACTAGCTAAACAGCCTCCCTGGAAACTCCATTGGATGTTGGGAGGACCTGGATGATGCTTTTTGCTCCAACTTCCAGGAAACCTATGTTTGACCGCCAGATTCTTCCGACCTCAGCAACATCGTCCACAGGCCCGGCGAGTCTGCTCGGCAATTCTAGAACCGGTTCTTGACTAAGAAGAACCACATTGTTGACTGTCCTGACATTGAGGCCATAGCTCCTTCCGGCACAATATTCGAGACGAGTGTCTGGCTCGCCAGCTAGGCCAGGACAAACCTCGGACCATGTACGCCCCACCTCCCTCATGACCCACTTTTGTGCGGGCAAAGATAATTGGCTGGCAAAACGCAACCACAGTTTTGAAGATCCCGGAGCCTCCGAAGTTAGGGGTGGCTGAGGGAGTCCTAGATTAAGGGGTCCTCGCGAAGCCAACCTATTCTTATGGGCCGGACTATATGGGCTACTTACCAAACACTGGAAAATTTGAAGGCCTAGTCTCCAAGATGGAATCTTTGGGAAGCATGGCTTGCGCTCCACATTTGATGTAGCAAATAGTTATGTTTATCTCTTCGGCATGTAACCGACCGTGTGTAAACCCTAGGCCTCCTCGGCGTATATATAAGCCGGAGGGTTTTAGTGCATAGAGGCAAAACAACACATCTAGGGTTAGCTATTCGATCTCGAGGTAGATCAACTCTGTAACCCCCGTATCATCAATACAACCAAGTAGGACGTAGGGTATTACCTCCATAGGAGGGACCGAACCTGGGTAAATCCGTGTCCCCTTCATCTCCTGTTACCATTGATTCTAGTCTCACAGTTCGGGACCCCCTATCCGAGATCCGCCAGTTTTGACATCGACATTGGTTCTTTCATTGAGAGTTCTGCCATGAGACGGATAGAATCGATGTCTCGCCTTGTCATCAACGAAGAGGTCCGCAACATGGAAACTTTCGTCCCCGGACAGATCTTCGCCTTCGGCAGTGTTGTGCTACACGCTGATCCCACTGGCCATCTAGGCCGTGTTGAGAGCTTCGCCCCTGATCAAGAGGTCAGATTCGGAAACTTAGAGTTCTCCGTAGGCTCTCGGGGTGACTTATCCTCAAACGGGCTCGCAGCTTCACTTGTAGTGCTCGAGGACTTTGAGGCTTTAACCTTAAGTCCCTTCTTCGGACATGCCGATGGGATCACCCATAGCGATGGGCCGAACTCTTATCCCGGTCAGGCCATTGAGCCGGATGACCGGACACGTGTTCTTGCCGAAGACTCCCCATGTCTGTACGCCTTGGAGGTTAACTCTGCAAGTTCCGAACAACTGGGTCAGATCGGGCCCTCAGCGGTTGATGAGGCCCTAGATCAGATCTCGTCGATGAAGATCACCGATGATTCAGCCCCGATCTATGCTCAGTTTGGTTACAGTGCGGGTCAGGACGAATTTTTTGACCCACCCACCACACACTTCATAGCCACTATCGAAGATTTAACCGACATGCTGGACTACGCCTAATAATGATGGCGACAAGTCACACAATGCACCCTCAAGGCACCGGAAACCGCATAAGCAGTCCAAAGGCAAAAAGTGAAGGAAAGCTATTATCAGCAACGGGGACGGTAATACCCCCGCTGACCATGGCAATCCCGATATCCTCGAACACCCGTTAGAGGGTTCGGAAGGGCCTGAGGACCAGAACAACCCCGATAACATCAACGCTTCCGAAGACGATAATTACCTTCCCCCTGTCGAGGAGGAAGATATACTGGAAGCCGTTGACTTGTACATCCCTGATAACCTTGAAGATCAGGAAGAAATCAGGCAACGTCTCATAGCAATGGCTCGCAGCTTGAAACCTCAACGATCGATGGATGAAATTCCTCTCAGCGGAGGAAGTATACGACACTGGTCTGTCAAACCAGCCTAAAAGCGACCCACGAAGGAGGCTGTTGCCGCAATTCGATGACGAACTCACTGATACTCTATCTCCAAGCTGTACTCTGTATGACAAGTCGGACCGGCCCCCTCATGGTCGGGACCAGACGACTGACGGCACCAGTTACATACCAGTAATGCCCCGAAGATGGGGTAAGGAGCCATTAGAGCCCAATGACAGGTTCGACCTGCGAGATGACCTGGATCACAGGGCAGGCTGTACAAGATCCATCTACGGATCTAGAAAGTACTCACCCGATAGACGGGGCGGGTACAGACCATGGTTCAACCAGAACAACAAGGTCTGGTAGTGCAACCGGACCCACACAGATGCCGAATATAGGCGCGACATAGCACGGGTCAAAGGCGCCGCTCACCCACTGTGCTTCACAGATGAGGTGATGCGACATCAATTCCCCGAGGGGTTTAAACCCGTGAATATAGAACAGTATGATGGGACTACTGACCCAACCGTATGGATTGAGGACTTCCTCCTCCATATCCACCTAGCGCGAGGAGACAATCTCCATGCCATCAAATATCTACCTCTTAAGCTTAAGGGGCTAGCTCGGCACAGGTTAAACAGCCAACTCGAAAACTCCATTGGATGCTGGGAAGACCTGGAAGATGCATTCCGCTCTAACTTCCAGGGAACCTATGTACGCCCACCGGACTCTTCCAATCTTAGCAACATCGTCCATAAGCCCGACGAGTCCACTTAGCAATTCTAGAATCGGTTCTTGACTAAGAAGAACCAAATTGTCGACTCTTCAGATGCTGAGGCCATAGCCTCCTTCCGGCACAATATTCAGGATGAATGGCTGACCTACCGGCTAGGCCATGATAAACCTCAGACCATGTCCGCCCTTACCTCCCTCATGACCCGCTTTTGCGTGAGCGAAGACAATTGGCTAGCAAGACACAACCACAATTCCGAAGATCTCATAGCCTCTAAAGCCCGGGGTGGCAACGGAAACCAAAGCACAATAATAATAAGCGCCAACTTAATAATAGAGATGCCGATGACACGGCTGTAAACGCCATATTCCGCAACTCCTGACCGGGGCAGGGGAAGAAGCCTCCTCAAGGCAATCACGACGGACCCACCCAGCTGGAGAAGATCATGGAAAGGCCATGCCAAATCCGTGGGACTCCAGGGAAGCTTGCAAACCACACACACCGTGATTGCTGGGTGTTTAAATAGGCCAGCAAGATACGACCCGAGGACCAAGGCAAAAGCTCTCGTAGCGAGGACGAGGATGAGCCTCGGGGTCCAATTGGTGGCGAACAGAAGAAATTTCCTCCCGAAGTCAAAACAATGAATATGATATACGCCACCCATATACCTAAGAAGGAGAGGAAGCGCGCCCTTCGGGAGGTCTACGCTATGGAACCCGTAGCGCCAAAGTACAACCCATGGTCGGCATACCCGATCACCTTTGATCGGCACGATCACCCAACCAGTATCCCTCATGGGGGTTCGGCGGCCCTCGTCCTAGACCCCATTATAGATGCGTATCACCTCACAAAAGTCCTAATGGATGGAGGAACTAGCCTCAACCTGATTTACTCAGATACAGTGAAAAAGATGGGCATAGATCCATCAAGGATCAAACCCAGCAACACTACCTCCAAAGGAGTGATCCCTGGCATTGAGGCCCGATGTACGGGTTCCTTAACTCTGGAAGTTGTGGTCGGCTCTCCCAGTAACTTTCACAACAAAGACTTGAGCTTAGACATTGTGCCCTTCCACAACGGCTATCATGCGCTGCTTGGTCGGACAGCGTTCGCTCTTTTCAACGCAGTCCCACACTACGCATACCTCAAGCTCAAGATGCCGGGCCCCAAGGGGGTCATTACTGTTAATGGCAATATAGAGCCCTCCCTTAGAACTGAGGAACATGCACTGGCTCTGGCGGCCGAATTCAGCTAGAAAGAAGATCGGCCAGTTTCGACATCTGCCATAAAGGTACACAAGGCTGGGAAGCGAGTTCAGCTTCAGATCTAAAACTCAGATCCTTCCTCCTCCCTTCAATAGGGACTCGCCCCTCACCACACAACCCTAAGACCAGCAAAGTACGTGCCAAGGAGGCACAACTTCACACTTAAAATTCCATGGGTAGCGGTGGGGTAATAAAGATGGGTGTTTGGCTGGCCCGAACCTCTACCACCAACACGTCTTCAGACTAAATGTAGGCACTCCTAAAAGAACCTGCCTATCGCGTGAAGCTCACATAAAATTTTGCAGCCTCTCAAGACCTTGTTTAAAAGATCTGTCCGCCGAACATTAACACCCACCAAGGTGCATCTAAGAGAAGGGGTCAACTAGTAACGAGGCATATTGAGGACGTCAGGTTATCAATCGAAGACCCCTGGTATAACAACTCCTCTATATTTTTATTTCTTTAACATACCTATAAACAGTTGCTTCGGCAATCTGAGCTATAAGAGTTGCTGAGAAAAATATAAATTGCGTGGCACAAGTTTGCCTCATTTGTACTTTTTTGGCGCATATTTTTTCCTCTCTCCCTCTTCTCGTGGACCTATTCAGTATGATGCGAGGTAACCGGCTAATAGACCAGGGGATCAAGTCTAAAAACAAATGGCCTTATGTACATTCTATCATGCGTTCAACATCTTGGTGTTCTCTTTATATGCATTGGTTCTGAACTATGTCTTGGGTCAATAGTTGGGTTGCCCGGCTCCATGCTTGCCCCTTTATGTTCTGCTTGTACAGCTAACAGGGCAAATGGAGCACACCTGCGATTGTGCTTCCGAATAGTCTGTTCAAGCACCTCAGGGGAGAAAGCCGAAAACGGATTGTCATAGTATGCGAGATCCGGTCTGTGAACCCGAGTTGGAAGTATTATACTTCAATCCTCATAAACGGTTATTCCGTGTTATACGAGGAACTTGCCCTTTGTGCAAACATTATGATACCGGCTTTGGCCACGGTTCCTCCGAACATCACAACAATTCGGTGGATAATCGTACGCTTCCTGTAGTCCTTTTCGTGCCCCTACGACTAAGTGAAAGAAATAAAGCACTATAGTCTCATTGCCTAGTCTGCCGCACTGCACCGCCTTCGGGTTCCAATAATTCGGCTAAGGGACATAGTGCATTGGCATAGACACCCCAGGTTGTATCTACATCTAGCCCCGGCGAGTCCACCTTCGCTTTTGCGAGGGCCATTCGGACTCCCACGGTGGAGGAGGAGCGCTTGACGGTGTTGAGGCGGGGCGAAGCAGCAATCAACCTCTGCTCCAGGCCAAAGTAGTTGCCTGGCAGCATCTCGCCAGGCCATAAAGCGGATACAGAGATCCTTCATGGCTGGCTCCGCCATCTGGTGCAGCTCCGTCAGTTGTCTCAGCTACTCCACCATAAGAGGAGGATGCTCGGGGACTCCGAACTGTGCCCAGAATAGCCGAGCTTCATCTCCTTCTCCCCGCGAGGCGAACAGCTGATTGGCGTCCACCATGCTCTTCTGGAGATTGGAAGATGCACCTGAGGATCGCCACACCTGGGTAAGCAATGCGAATTTGCTATCCCCTAATACGCAGTTTAGTGAGTACGGCTTACCATCTGCTATGTCCTTGGCTTGGCGCACTTGCTCCTCGTAGAACCATTTGTCCATCCGCTCCTTCTGGAGTTTGGTTTTTAAAGTGGACAGATCAGTCGAACTCGCCTTATTCTTCTGCTCTAAGGCTTCACATTTATCATTGGCGTCCTTGAGCTCCTGCTGGACCTCCACAACGCGAACCTCATGCTTACCACTGGCGGCCCACATGGCGGAGAGGGCGACAACCGTTTCTTTAGCAGCCGCCCTCTCGGCAGCCGCTTGATCCTTCGCGCGTTGGATCTCGGCCTTGAGCCTCTCCATCTCCTTCGCCGAGGCTGTGCGTACATTATACAATGTGGACAAGCTGCATTGACAGTATTCGGACGATCAAGTTCAGACAAAGGCATTCAGATTCTGTTTTGCCATACCTTCAGCCTCGTCGAATATTCGGTTAAGGGCCTCAACTTCGTCTTCAGAGTGGTTAAGCTTCCGATTTAGCTCATCTAGCTCGGCGCCAATTCTCGCTGCCGCCGGTGTCGAAGCCTACATTACACATACAGTTGATATATTACATGGGTTTTCAATTCCCGAATTATAGTCAATCCGATCGTATGTTAGACCTTATTAGACGTTATCCTAACATGATGGACACTTAAAGTATATCTAGTCCGATATCTGACATAGGAGTGACCCCTTGGTGAGTTTTTTCACCTCACCTAGGGCTCGGGTGCTACCATGTATATGAGAGAAATAAATAAAAACTTTGCAAATAAGAACATCGGGCGACTTACTTGAAAACCCGTAAGGAGACCTTTGAAGGCCTCCTTCAGTCCGTTGTCAACGGACTGGATGCTCTGCAATACCGCACCCATAAGGGTGCGGTGATCCTCGGGGATGGAGGCGCTCTATAGAGCCTCCTCCATAACCGACCACCTATTGGTCGGTGGTGCCGGTGATGATCGGATACTCCATTCACCTATCGGGGATTGAACCGGTACCTCCAGAGGCATAGTGTGCTCCGGAGATGTTCTTGGAGGGGACTGAGCACCCGCTCGTCCAGCCTCCTTGGTGTCCGGGAGGGGTGTCGCCCCCGGTCTTCAGTTGTCGAGGCATTAGCCCCTGCCCCGGTACGGTATCCCTCACCACCGCTGTCAGCCTCCATAGGAGTGTGCTGGTATGACACCTCCATGGCGTCCCTCATGGCGCCTTGGGTGATGGGATGCGAGGCATCCCCGCTCTCCGCCTATTTGGCGGGTGGGGTTTCCCCGCCTGATATCACCTCGGTGGGGATAACACGCCGGGGGGGTTGTAAAGCCAATAGCCTGCACATCAGTAAACTCTAAATATGTTCATAATGAATTAAAGGGTTTTCGGATCCTAACCTTTTTAGAGGGGGCTTGATCCATAGGCTCGTTCACGGAACCTCCTCGAGGTCTTTGGAAACGGTGTCTGATTCTGAACTATCATCGGTTAGAATCACCCGCGCCCGACGCGCCTTCTTCTGGATAGGAGTAGGGACCTACTCCGGAGTGTCCGAAGATGCCACTCTCTTCCTATCATGAGGGGAATTACCTCCTCCCTCACCCTCAACCTCAGCCTCCTCCTCTTCCTCCTCTTCTTCCTCTTCCTCCTCCTAAGTCTCCTCCTAATTCGAGGAGGCAGGGGTATCCTCGAATGTGGCGTCAAGCTGGTCCTTGATGCGGATGCCAGTCTGGCATGGCTTCTTCTTCTTCTCTTTTTTCGTGGGAGCCTCATAAGGCTTTACCACGTGCATGTTTGCTAATAGCTCGGTCCTCTCATCTTCAGGCTGAGGTGTCGGGCTGTTAATTTTGATGGCTTTCTTCAGCCATCTCTACAAAGGTAGATCGGATAAGGGGTTATGAGACCTCCTTATGTAATGGAGCTAAGCAAGCTAGGATGTATCGTACCTCGGATTCGGGCTTAGCAGCGTATAGACCTTTGTCCTCATCCTCGGATGGCCAGCTCTTCTGTGATTTGAAGAGCGCCTTCCACAACTTCTCCCACAAAGTGCGGAAGAGATTCCAGACCGTGGGCTCGGCATCGAGCTCACGAGCCCATAAGGGAGTGTCCCGGCACTGGCAAGGGAGGATGCGTCTTCGGAGCATCACCTGGACCACATCGGACAATTTGGTGCCCTCCTCGACCGTGGATTGGATGCGCTTCTACAGGTCTCTCACCTCCTTGCCCAGTCCCCAGAGGAGGCCCTTTTCGGGCCATGAAGCCAGTCTGGTGGGGGGGCGGATCTAAATGCAGCGGAGGGACACTGTGTTGGGGAACGTCGCATGGGAAACAAAAAATTTCCTACGTGCACGCAAACCTATCCATGGTGATGAGCATCTACGAGAGGGAGAGTGGATCTACGTACCCTTGTAGATCGCTAAGCGGAAAGCGTTAAGAAACGCGGTTGGTGTAGTCGTACTTCTTCGCGATCCAAATCGCCGAGCGTCCTGCGATCTAATCACGAACCGTCCCGCGAACTCATCACGGTCTGTTCCGTGATCACATCACGATCCGTCCCGCGATCCGATCACGAACGTCCCGTGGCCTTGATCACGATCCTTCCGATCTAGTACCGAACGGACGACACCTCCGCGTTCAGCACACGTGCAGCTTGATGACGATCTCCACCGTCTTGATCCAGCAAGAGGAGGCGGAGAGGAGAGAGAGTTCACCGACAGCGTGACGGCGCTCCGGTGATGGTGGTGGAGTTATTCTTGCAGGGCTTCACCTAAGCACCACAGAAAACCGATCTAGAGGAGAAACTATGCACTAGAGGAACGGGTGGCACGTGGCAGAAAATCTTGTGCCAAAACCCTAAAATACTCTAGTATATATAGGAGGATAGGAGGAGGAGTCTTGGCTGCCAGAAAGGCAGCCCTTGGGTCGGCCAAACCAAGGAGGGAGGAGTCCTCCTCCTCCACTCCTAGTAGGATTAGGACTCCTTCCTTATTTGGCCCTTTTTTGCCTTTTCCCACCTTTTTCCTTTTGGTATTTTCTTCCCAGCCTCAAGGGCTTTGTGTAGGACTTCCAACAGCCCACTAAGGGCTGGTATTCATCCTCCTACAGCCCATAAAGCCTCTTGGGTCGAAATACCCCTCCCGGTGGTCTCCCGGTACACTACCGGCACTCCAGGTACACTATCGATGAGCCCGGAACTTTTCCGGCGACCAAACTGGGACTTCCTATATATGAATCTTTACCTACGGACCATTCCGGAGCTCCTCATGATGTACGGGATCTCATCCGGGACTCCAAACAACCTTCGGTCACCACCATACATAACTCTACACTACCGAAACGTCACCAAACCTTAAGTGTGCAGACCCTGCGGGTTCGAGAACCATGTAGACATGACCGAGACACCTCTACGGTCAATAACCAATGGCGGGACCTAGACGTCCACATTGGTTCCTACATATTCTACGAAGATCTTTATCGGTCGAACCTCTATGTCAAGGATTCAGTTAATCCCGTATAACGTTCCCTTTGTTCTTCGGTATGTTACTTGCCCGAGATTCGATCGTCGGTATATTCATACCTAGTTCAACCTCGTTACTGGCAAGTCTCTTTACTCGTTCCGTAATACAAGATCCCGTGACTAACACTTAGCCACATTGCTTGCAAGGCTTGTTGTGATGTTGTATTACCGAGTGGGCCCTAAGATACCTCTTCGTCACATGTAGTAACAAATCCCAGTCTCGATCCATGCCAACTCAACAGACACCATCGGAGATACCTGTAGAGCACCTTTATAGTCACCTAGTTACGTTGCGACGTTTGATACACACAAGGCACTCCTCCGATATCCGTGAGTTGCATGATCTCATGGTCATAGGAACATATACTTGACATGCACAAAACAATAGCAATAAACTGACACGATCATATGCTATGTTTCTAGTTTGGGTCTTATCCATCACAGCATTCTCCTAATGATGTGATCCCGTTATCAAATGACATCTCATGTCCATGGCTAGGAAACCTTAACCATCCTTTGATCAACTAGCTAGTCCATTAGAGGCATACTAGGGACATGGTTTTGTCTATGTATCCACACATGCATTTAAGTCTCCGATCAATACAATTATAGCATGGATAATAAACGATTATCATGAACAAGGAAATATGATAATAAATAATTTATTATTGCCTCTAGGGCATATTTCCAACAGTCTCCCACTTGCACTAGAGTCAATAATCTAGTTCACATCACCATGTGATTCGCATTGTTATGAATCTAACACCCAATGAATTCTGGGGCTCGATCATGCTTTGCATGTGAGAGAGGTCTTATAGTCAACGGGTCTGCGATATTCATATCCGTGTGTACTTTGCAAATCTCTATGTCAAACCGTAAACACTGCTACCACACTCCACTTGGTACTATTTCCAAATGGTTGCTCCACTATACGTATCCAGATTGCTACTACTAGTCATCCGGATAGGTGTTAAAGCTTGCATTGACGTAACTCTTTACAATGAACTCTTTATCACCTCCATAATCAAGAAACATTTCCTTAGTCCTGTGGTTACTAAGGATAATTCCGACCGCAGTCCAGTGATCCACTCCTGGACCACTCTTGTACCCCTTGACAGACTCATGGCAAGGCACACACAGGTGCGGTACACAGCATGGCATAATATAGAGCCTATGGCTAAGGCATAGGGGATGACGTTCGTCCTTTCTCTTTCTTCTTCCTTTGTCGAGATTTTAGTCTCACTCAACTTCACACCTTACAAATCAGACGAGAACTATTTCTCTGGCTGATCCATTTTGAACTCTTTCAAAATCTTGTCAAGGTATGCACTCATTGAAAGTCTCATCAAGCATCTTGATCTATCTCTATAGATTTTGATGCTCAACAATTAGGTAGCTTTATCCAGGTCTTCCTTTGAAAAATACTTTTCAAACAACCTTTTATGCCTTCTAGATATTCTACATTATTTCCGATCAACAATATGTCAACCACATATACTTATCAGAAACTCTATAGTGCTCCCACTCACTTTATTGCAAATACAAGTTTCTCGTAAACTTTGTATAAACTACAAAAACTTTGATCACCTCATCAAAGTGTATATTCCAACTCCGAGATGCTTGCTTCAGTCCATAGAAGGATCACTGAAGCTTGCTCATCTTTTAGCATCCTTAGGACTGACAAAACCTTCTGGTTGTATCACATACAACCTTTCCTTAAGTAAACCGTCAAGGAAACGATGTTTTGACATCCATCTGCCAGATTTCATAATTGAAAATGCAACAACTGCTAACATAATTCCAAAAGACTTTTAGCATCGCTACGAGTGAGAAAGCCTCATCGCAATCAACTCCTCGAACTTGTCACAAACAACTTTGCAACAAGTCGAGCTTTACAAATGGTGACATTCACCATCAGTGTCTGTCTTCATTCTAAAGGTCCATTTGTACTCAACGACCTTCCGTCTAACAAGCAAGTCTACCAAAGTCTATACTTGGTTTTCATACATGGATCCTATCTCGGATTTCATGGCCTCTAACCATTTGTCGAAATCCGGGCCCATCATCGCTTCTCCATAGCTCGTAGGTTCATCGTTGTCCAACAACATGATCTCCAAGACAGAGTTGTCGTACCACTTAGGAGCAGTACACATCCTTGTCGACCTACGAAGTTCGATAGTAACTTGATCCTGAAGCTTCATGATCATCATCATTAACTTCCTCTTCAACTAACGTAGGCTTCACAGAAACATCTTTCTGCGCTGCGCTACTCTCTGGTTGAACAAAGGTTTAACAACCTCATCAAGTTCTATCTTCCTCCCACTCAATTCTTTCGAGAGAAACATTTCCTCGAGAAAGGTTCCGTTTAAGCAACAAACACTTTGCACTAGGATCTGAGATTTAAGGTTCACCCAACTGATCTTAGGGTATTCTATGAAGATGCATTTGTCCGCCTTGGGTTTGACTTCATTAGGTGAAAACATTTTCCACACAAGTGTCAAAGCCCCAAATATAAAGAAATGACAGCTTAGGTTTCTATCAAACCATAATTCACACGGTGTCATCTCAACGGATTTAGATGATGCCCTATTTAAAGTGAAAGTAGTTGTCTCTAATGCATAACCCCAAAAATTATAGTAGTAAAACAATAAGAGACATCACAGTATGCACTATATCAATAGAGTATGACTATGATGTTCGGACACACCATCACACCATGGTGTTCCAGGTGGTGTTAGTTGTGAAACAAATTTCACGTTGTCTTAAGTTGTATGCCAAACTCGTAACTCAGATATTCACCTCCACGATCATATCACGATCATTTTTATCTTCTTGTCATGATGATCTTTAAACTTCACTCTGAATTTGCTTGAACCTTTCAAACGATTCAGACTTGTGTTTCATTAAGTAAATGTACACTATATCTACTCAAATCATCAGTGAAGGTAAGAAAATAACGATATCCACTTCACGCTACAAGACTCACTAGATTGCATACATCAACATGTATCATTTCCAATGAATCACTTGACCGCTCCATCCAACGGGGTCCTTTAGTCATCTTGCCCAAGAGGCATGGTTCGCATGTCTCAACCGATTCGAAATCGAATGATTCCAAATATCCATTAGCATGGAATTTCTACATGCGCTTTATACCAATATGACATTTAGCGGCAGTGCCACAAGTATGTGGTACTATCATTATTAACTTTGTATCTTTTGACATCAATGTTATGAACATGTGTACTACTACGATCAAGATTTCAACAAACCATTCTCACTGGGTGCATGACCATTGAAGGTGTTATTCATGTAAACAGAATAACCATTATTCTCTAACTTAAATGAATAACTGTATTGCAATAAACATGATCTAATCATGTTCATGCTCAACGCAAAACACCAAATAACATTTATTTAGGTTCATCACTAATCCTGAAGGTAGAGAGAGCGTCTGATGTTGATATCGTCACCTCACCCTTAGCTAGTTCTCCGTTTATTCCGTCGCCTTTATTTCGAGTTACTAACATTTAGCAACCGAACCGGTATCCTATACCCAGGTGCTACTAAGAGTACTAGCAAGGTACACATTAATAACTCGTATATCAAATATACTTCTATCAATGTTGCCAGCCTTCTTATCTACCAAGTATCTAGGGTTGTTCCGCTTCAGCGACCGCTCACCTCATAACAGAAGCACTTAGTCTCGGGTTTGAGTTCAACTTTGGGTTGCTTCACTGGAGCAGCAACTGACTTGCTATCCATGAAGTTTCCCTCCTTGCTCTTTCCCTTCTCGAAACTAGTGGTTTGATTAACCATCAACACTTGACGCTCCTTCTTGATTTCTACCTTCGCGGTGTCAAATATCGCGAACAGCTCAGGGATCAACATTTCTTTCCCTGTCATTTTATAGTTCATCACCAAGTTCTAGTAGCTCAGTGACAGTGACTTGGAGAACTACATCAATCACTATCTTATCTAGAAGATCAACTCCCACTCGATTCAAGCGATTGTAGTACCCAGACAGTCTGAGCACATGCTCAACGATTGAGCTATTCTCTTTCATCTTGCAGGCAAAGAATCTCGTTGGAGATCCTATATCTCGCAACTCGGGCATGAGCTTGAGATCACAATCTCAGCTCTTAGAACATCTCATATGTTCCGTGACGTTCAAAACGTTTCGGATCCTCAATTCTAAGCCGTAATGCATGACGCACTAAACTATCAAGTAGTCATCGAAACATGCCTGTCAGATGTTCACAACATCTACAGACGATGCTAGATGGGTGGCGCACCGAGCGGTGCATTAAGGACATAAGCCTTCCGTGCAGCAATGAGGACAATCCTCAGATCACGGACCCAGTCCACAATTTTGCTACCAACATCTTTCAATTCTATTTCTCTAGGAACATATAAAAATACAAGGGAGCTACAGCGCGAGCTAGTAATCTACAACATAATCTGCAAAGACACTTTTGATTATGTTCATGATAATGAGTTCAATTAATCATATTACTTAATAACTCCCACTCAAATTGACATCCCTCCGATCATTCGAGTGATACATGATCCAAATTCACCAACTCAAGTCCGATCATCACGTGAGTTGAGGTGGCTGCAATGGTGAACATCATTATGTTGATCATATCTACTATATGACTCATGTTCGACCTTTCGGTCTCTTGTGTTCCGAGGCCATGTCTGTACATGCTAGGCTCGTCAAGTTTAACCCGAGTGTTCTGCACATGCAAATCTTGCTTGCACCCGTTGTATGTGAACATAGAGTCTATGACACCCGATCATCACGTGGTGTCTCAACACGACGAACTTTCGCAACGATGCACACTCGGGGAGAACACAATTTATCTTCAAATTAAGCGAGGGATCACCTTATAATGCTACCGTTGTCCTAAGCAAAACAAGGTGCATAAAAAGGATTAACATCACATGCAAATCATAAGTGACATGATATGGCCGTGAACTTGTGTTTAAGATCTCCATCTTCAAAACACCGGCATGATCTCCATCGTCACCGGCACAACACCATGATCTCCATCATCTTGATTTCCATCAATGTGCTGCCATTGGGGTTGTGGCGCCAGCCCTGCTTCTACTTCTATTTCTACCGCTTAGCGATAAAGTAAAGCATTACATAGCGCTTAATGATTGACACGCAGGTCATACAATAATTAAAGACAACCTTATGGCTCCTGCCGGTTGCGGTACTCATCGACGTGCAAGTAGTGAAATTCTATACATCACATGATCATCTCATACATCACATATATCACATCATGTAATTGGCCATATCACATCACAACATACCCTGCAAAAACAAGTTAGACGTCCTCTAATTGTTGTTGCATGTTTTACGTGGCTGCTACGGGTATCTAGCAAGAACGATTCTCACCTACGCATAAACCACAACGGTGATACACTAGTTTGCTTTTCAACCTTCTCAAGGACCGCCTTTGTCGAATCCGATCCAACTAAAGTAGGAGAAACTGACACCCGCTAGCCATCTGTTGCAACAAGTGCAGTTGAGGGAACCGGTCTCCCGTAAGCGTACGAGTAAGGTTGGTCCGGGCCGCTTCATCCCACAATACCGCTGAACCAAAACACGACCAAGGGAGGAAGCAATCTAAGCATCAACGCCCACAAAACTTTTGTGTTCTACTCGAGATCTTATCGAACCATCAACCTAGCTCATGATGCCACTGTTCGGGAACGTTCCATGAGAAACAAAAAATTTCCTATGCACACGCAAACCTATCCATGGTGATGAGCATCTACGAGAGGGAGAGTGGATCTACGTACCCTTGTAGATCGCTAAGTGGAAAGCATTAAGAAACGCGGTTGGTGTAGTCGTACTTCTTCGCGATCCAAATCGCCGAGCGTCCCATGATCTAATCACGAACCGTCCCGCGAACTCATCACAATCCGTTCCGTGATCACATCACGATACGTCCCGCGATCCAATCATGAACGTCCCGTGGCCTTGATCACTATCCTTCCGATCTAGTACCGAACGGACGGCACCTCCGCGTTCAGCACACGTGCAGCTTGATGACGATCTCCACCGTCTTGATCCAGCGAGAGGAGGCGGAGAGGAGAGAGAGTTCACTGGCAGCGTGACGGTGCTCCGGTGATGGTGGTGGAGTTATTCCTGCAGGGCTTCAACTAAGCACCGCAGAAAACCGATCTAGAGGAGAAACTATGCACTAGAGGAACGGGTGGCACGTGGCTGAAAATCTTGTGCCAAACCCCTAAAACCCTCTAGTATATATAGGAGGAGAGGAGGAGGAGGCTTGTCTCCCAAGGAGCCAGCCCTTGGGTCGGCCGAACCAGGAGGGAGGAGTCCTCCTCCTCCACTCCTAGTAGGATTAGGACTCCTTCCTTATCTTAGCCCTTTTTGCCTTTTTCCACCTTTTTCCTTTTGGGATTTTCTTCCCAGCCGCATGGGCCTTGTGTGGGACTTCTACCAGCCCACTAAGGGCTGGTATTCATCCTACCATAGCCCATGTAGCCTCTTGGGTCGAAATACCCCTCCCGGTGGTTTCCCGGCACTACCGGTACACTACCGACGAGACCGGAACTTTTCCGGCGACCAAACTGGGACTTCCTATATATGAATCTTTACCTCCGGACCATTCTGGAGCTCCTCGTGATGTCCGGGATCTCATCTGGGACTCCAAAAAACCTTCGGTCACCACCATACATAACTCTACACTACCGAAACGTCACCAAACCTTAAGTGTGCAGACCCTGTGGGTTCGAGAACTATGTAGACATGACCGAGACACCTCTACGGTCAATAACCAATGGCGGGACCTTGACGTCCACATTGGTTCCTACATATTCTACGAAGATCTTTATCGGTCGAACCTCTATGTCAAGGATTCAGTTAATCCCGTATAATGTTCCCTTTGTTCTTCGGTATGTTACTTGCCCGAGATTCGATCGTCGGTATCTCCATACCTAGTTCAACCTCGTTACTGGCAAGTCTCTTTACTCGTTCCGTAATACAAGATCCCGTGACTAACACTTAGCCACATTGCTTACAAGGCTTGTTGTGATGTTGTATTACCGAGTGGGCCCTGAGATACCTCTCCGTCACACGGAGAAACAAATCCCAGTCTCGATCCATGCCAACTCAACAGACACCATCGGAGATACCTGTAGAGCACCTTTATAGTCACCCAGTTAGGTTGCGACGTTTGATACACACAAGGCACTCCTTCGATATTCGTGAGTTGCATGATCTCATGGTCATAGGAACATATACTTGACATGCAGAAAATAGTAGCAATAAACTGACACGATCATATGCTATGTTTGTAGTTTGGGTCTTATCCATCACATCATTCTCCTAATGATGTGATCCCGTTATCAAATGACATCTCATGTCCATGGCTAGGAAACCTTAACCATCCTTTGATCAACGAGCTAGTCCATTAGAGGCATACTAGGGACATGGTTTTGTCTATGTATCCACACATGCATTTAAGTCTCCGATCAATACAATTATAGCATGGATAATAAACGATTATCATGAACAAGGAAATATGATAATAACTAATTTATTATTGCCTCTAGGGCATTTTTCCAACACACTGACCTTCTTCTTGTAGTTTGGTGACGTAGAACCACTCCTTCTGCCACCCCTTGATGGTGTTAATAAGGGTGCCCGACAGCCACCCAACGCGGGTGAGCTTGCCGATGATGGCCCCGCCGCAATCTGCGTGCTTGCCGCCGATGCAATGGGCTTGATGTTGAACACCTGAAGCCAGAGCCCAAAGTGTGGCTCGATGCGTAGGACGGCCTCGCAAACAAGGATAAACGCCAAGATGTGCATGATGGAGTTCGGCGGGAGGTCATGGATGTCGAGGCCATAGTAAAACATCAACCCCCTGAGAAAGGGGTGGAGGAGAAAGCTCAACCCCCTGACAAAGGGGTGGAGGAGAAAGCTCAACACCCTGATGAAGTGAGGGATGAACACCACCCTTTCACCTGGCTTGGGGGAGGGGATCACTTGGCCCTCCTCCACCGCACGGTGAGGGATGTTGGCGGGGAGGCATCCGACTCTCTCGAGGTCCTGGATGTCCTCGTTGGTCACCATGGAGGCTTCCCACTTGTCGTTGGAGCCAGAGCCCTCCATTGGTGAGCTCGGAAGGGGAGGTGGAAGATTTATATCTGGGTGTTGGAGGCTAAGAGGAATGGGAGGCAACAGAAGCAGAGGGAGAGCGTGAATAGCCTCGGGGGTTTTGTTTCCCTTTTACGAGGCTTATCATTTGAGCCCCCTCCGCCGTGCCGCGAATACCTCCACTTCCCGAGATGTGTGCACAGTTGCGCATGCATGATTGAACATATTCCATGTGAAATGAAGCACGATCTGCGTGTTGATATATCGTGCTGAGTCCCTGTAACTGGCCTAGCAGTCGTGGTGGGCTGTGACCTTTCGTCAGAAGGGTTTTCAGGGAATGTTATCTTTTCTTCCCTGACGTTTGGCCTTCAAGGCCAACTTATTTCACCGTATTTGGACACGCCACTATTCGGAAGCTATTTGTCACCGGAGGTTGTACTCTGTTCGGCGGAAGGAACTTACCTCGCAGGCCGAAGACTTTGTTTGTGAAGTAATTGCAGCTGAAGACCCTTGGCGTTGGAGGCAAGTTTGGGGGCTACCGAGGGAGTTCTGGATTAAGGAGTCCTCGGGAAGTTGGCCTATTCTTATGGGCCGGACTATATGGGCTAGTTACCAAACACTAGAAGATTTGAAGGCCTAGTCTCCAAGATGTAAGCTTCAGGAAGCATGGCTTGAGCTCCATGTTTGATGTAGCAAATAGGCATGTTTATCTCTTATGCATGTAACCGACCATGTGTAAACCCTAGGCATCCTCAACGTCTATATAATCCGGAGGGTTTTAGGGCATAGAGATAGAACAACTCATCTAGGGTTAGCTAATCGATCTCGAGGTAGATCAACTCGGTAACCCCCCATATCATCAATACAACCAAGCAGGATGTAGGGCATTACCTCCATAGGAGGGCCCGAAGATGGCTAAATATGTGCCCCGTTCGTCTCCTGTTACCATTGATTCTAGTCTCATAATTCGGGGACCCCTACCCGAGATCCGCCGGTTTTGACACCGACAGTGGCAATGGAAAACCAAAGCACAATAAGAAAAAGCGCCGGCACAATAACAGTGATGCCAATGACATGGCCGTCAACGCCAGCTTCCGCAACCCCCGTCCTGGACAGCGAAAGAAGCCTCCTAAAGGCAATCATGACAGACCCACTCTGCCGGAAAAAATAATGGAGTGGACCTGCCAAATCCACAGGACTCAGGAGAATCCCGCCAACCACACACACCGCAATTGCTGGGTGTTCAAACAGGTTGGCAAGCTCCCACCCGAGGATCAAAGCAAGATCCCTGACAACGAGGATGAGGATGATCCTCGGTGTCTGATTGGTGGCAACCAAAAGAAATTTCCTCCGGATGTGAAGACGGTAAACATGATATACGCCACCCATATACCCAAAAAGGAGAGGAAGTGTGCCCTTCAAGAGGTCTATGCTTCAGAGCCGGCAGCCCCGAAGTATAACCCATGGTTGGCATATCCGATCACTTTTGATCGGAGCGATCACCCGAATAGTATCTGTCACACAGGTTCGTCCGCACTAATCCTCCACCCCATTATATATGGGTATCACCTCACAAAAGTCCTAATGGATGGAGGAAGTAGCCTTAATCTGATCTACTCAGATACGGTGAAAAAGATGGGCATAGACCCGTCAAGGATTAAACCCAGTAACACCACCTTTAAGGGGGTGATTCCAGGTGTTGAATCCCGATGCACGGGCTCCGTAACCTGATGTATACTACACAACTTTCTTCTTGTAGACTCGTGTTGGGCCTCCAAGCGCAGAGTTTTGTAGGACAGCGGCAATTTTCCTTCAAGTGGATGACCTAAGGTTTATCAATCCGTGGGAGGTGTAGGATGAAGATGGTCTCTCTCAAACAACCCTGCAACCAAATAACAAAGAGTCTCTTGTATCCCCAACACACCCAATACAATGGTAAATTGTATAGGTGCACTAGTTCGGCGAAGAAATGGTGATACAAGTGCAATATGGATGGTAGATATAGGTTTCTATAATCTGAACATATAAAAACAGCAAGGTAACAAATACTAAATAGCGAGCAAGACATTGTATAAATGCTTGGAAACAAGGCCTAGGGTCCATACTTTCACAAGTGCAATTTCTCTCAATAGTATTGGCATAGTTGAATCATATGTAAATACCTCTTGTGCAACAAAGAGTTCACTCCAAAGTCACAAATAGCGGAGAACTAACGAAGAAATTATTGTAGGTTACGAAACCAACTAAAAGTTATCCTTTCTGATCAATCGTACATGATGGGGAATGTTGCATGGGAAACAAAAAAATTCTTACGCACACGCAAGATCTATCCATGGTGATGATCATCTACGAGAGGGAGAGAGGATCTACATACCCTTGTAGATCGCTAAGCGGGAAGCGTTAAGAAACGCGGTTGGTGTAGTCGAACATCTTCGCGATCCAAATCGCTGAGCGTCCTGTGATCTCATCATGATCCATCCCGCGATCCAATCACGATCCGTCCCACGAACTCATCACGATCCGTCCCGCGATCTCATCACAATCCGTCTCGCGATCTTGATCACGGCCCTTCCGATCTAGCGCCGAACGGACGACACCTCCGCGTTCAGCACACGTACAGCTTGATGACAATCTTCGCCTTCTTGATCCAGCAAGAGGGATCGGAGAGGTAGAAGAGTTCTCCGGCAACGTGAAGGCGCTCTAGCGATGGTGGTGGAACTATTCCGGTAGGGCTTCGCCTAAGCACTGTAGAAATCCGATCTAGAGGAGAAACTATACACTAGAGGAACGGGTAGCATGTGGCTGGAAATCTTGTGCCAAAACCCTAAAACCCTCTAGTATATATAGGAGGAGAGGAGGAGGAGGCTTGTCTCCCAAGGAGCCAGCCCTTGGGTCGGCCGAACCAGGAGGGAGGAGTCCTCCTCCTCCACTCCTAGTAGGATTAGGACTCCTTCCTTATCTTAGCCCTTTTTGCCTTTTTCCACCTTTTTCCTTTTGGGATTTTCTTCCCAGCCGCATGGGCCTTGTGTGGGACTTCTACCAGCCCACTAAGGGCTGGTATTCATCCTACCATATCCCATGTAGCCTCTTGGGTCGAAATACCCCTCCCGATGGTCTCCCGATACACTACTAGCACTCCCGGTACACTACCGATGAGCCCAAAAGTTTCTAGTGACCAAAATAGGACTTCCTATATATCAATCTTTACCTCCAGACCATTGCGGAGCTCCTCGTGATGTCTGGGATCTCATACAAGACTCTGAACAACCTTCTGTCACCACCATACATAACTCTATACTACCAAAACGTTACCAAACCTTAAGTGTGCAGACCCTACGGGTTCGAGAACTATGTAGACATGACCGAGACACCTCTACCGTCAATAACCAATAGTGGTACCTGGATGCCCATATTTCTTCCTACATATTCTACAAAGATCTTTATCGTTCGAACTTCTACGTCAAGGATTCAGTTAATCCCGTATGATGTTCCCTTTGTTCTTTGGTATGTTACTTGCCCGAGATTCGATCGTCGATATCTCCATACCTAGTTCAACCTCGTTACCGGCAAGTCTCTTTACTCGTTCCGTAATACAAGATCCCATGAATAACACTTAGTCACATTGCTTGCAAGGCTTATTGTGATGTTGTATTACCGAGTGGGCCCTGAGATACCTCTCTGTCACACAGAGTAACAAATCCCAGTCTTGATCCATGCCAACCCAACAAACACCCTCGAAGATACCTGTAGAGCAGCTTTATAGTCACCCAGTTACATTGCGACGTTTGATACACACAAGGTACTCCTCGGGTGTCAGTGAGTTGCATGATCTCATGGTCATAGGAACAAATACTTGACATGTAGAAAACAATAACAATAAACTGACACGATCATATGCTATGTTTGTAGTTTGGGTCTTGTCCATCACATCATTCTCCTAATGATTTGATCCTGTTATCAAATGACATCACATGTTAATGGCTTGCAAACCTTGACCATCTTTGACCAACGAGCTAGTTCACTAGAGGCATACTAGGGACAAAGTGTTCTCTATTTGCCCACACATGTAATGTGTTTCCAATCATTACAATTATAGCATCGATAATAAACGATTATCATGAACAAGGAAATATAATAATAAACACTTTATTTATTGCCTCTAGGGCATATTTCCAATAGTCTCCCACTTGCACTAGAGTCAATAATCTAGTTCACATCACCATGTGATCCGCATTGTTATGAATCTAACACCCAATGAGCTTTGGGGCTCGATCATGCCTTGCGTGTGAGAGAGGTCTTTTATTCAATAGGTCCGCGACATTCAGATCCATGTGTACTTTGCAATTCTCTATGTTAAACTGTAAACACTGCTACTACACTCCACTTGGTACTATTCCAAATGGCTGCTCCACTATACGTATCCAGATTGCTACTCCGAGTCATCCGGATCGGTGTTAAAGCTTGCATCGACGTAAATCTTTACGATGAACTCTTTCTCACCTCCATAATCGAGAAACATCTCCTTAGTCCTTTGGTTACTAAGGATAATTTTGACCGTTGTCCAGTGATCCACTCCTGGACCACTCTTGTACCCCTTGACAGACTCATGGCAAGGCACATACAGGTGCGGTACACAACATGGCATAATATAGATCCTATGGCTAAGGCATAGGGGACGACATTTGTCCTTTCTCTTTCTTCTCCCGTTGTCGATCTTTGAGTCTCACTCAACTTCACACCTTACAAATCAGGCGAGAACTCTTTCTCTAACTGATCTATTTAGAACTCTTTCAAAATCTTGTCAAGGTATGTACTCATTGAAAGTCTCATCAAGCATCTTGATCTATCTCTATAGATCTTGATGCTCAACAATTAGGTAGCTTTATCTAGGTCTTCTTTGAAAAACTCTCTTCAAACAACCGTTTATGCTTTCCAGAAATTCTACATCATTTCCGATCAACAATATGTCAACCACATATGCTTACTACAAACTCTATAGTGCTCCCACTCACTTTACTGTAGATACAAGTTTCTCATAAACTTTGTATAGACTCAAAAACTTTGATCACCTAATAAAAGTGTATATTCCAACTCCGAGATGCTTGCTTCAGTTCATAGAAGGATCACTGAAGCTTGCACACCTTTTAGCGTCCTTAGGAGTGACAAACCCTTCTGGTTGTATCTCATACAACCTTTCCTTAAGGAAGGAAACGATGTTTTGGCATCCATCTGCTAGATTTCATAATTGAAAGATGCAACAATTGCTAACATAATTTCAATAGACTTTAGCATCGCTACGAGTGAGAAAGTCTCATCATAGTCAACTCCTTGAACTTGGTAGAAACTTCTTTGCGACAAGTCGAGCTTTATAAATGGTGACATTCACCATCAGCGTCTGTCTTCATCTCAAAGGTCCATTTGTACTCGACGACCTGCCGTCAAGCGAGCAAGTCTACCAAAGTCTATACTTGGTTTTCATACTTGGATCCTTTCTCGGATTTCATGGCCTCAAGCCATTTGCCGGAATCTGGGCCCATCATTGCTTCTTCACAGCTCGTAGGTTCATCGTTGTCCAACAACAAGACCTCCAAGACAGGGTTGTCGTACCGCTCAGGAGCAGTACACATCCTTGTCGACCTACGTGGTTCGATAGTAAGTTGATCCGAAGCTTCGTGATCATCATCATTTACTTCCTCTTCAACTAACGTAGGATCCACAGAAACATCTTTCTGTGCTGCGCTACTCTCTGGTTGAAACAAAGGTTCAACAACCTCATCAAGTTCTATCTTCCTCCCACTCAATTCTTTTGAGAGAAACTTTTTCTCGGGAAAGGACCCATTTTAGCAACAAACACTTTATGCTTGGATCTGAGATAGAAGGTTCACCCAACTGTTCTTAGGGTAATCTATGAAGATGCATTTGTCTGCTTTGGGTTCGAGCTCATTAGGTGAAAATATTTTTCCACACGAGCGTCACGGCACCAAACATTAAGAAATGACAGCTTAGGTTTCTATCAAACCATAATTCACACGGTGTCATCTCAACGGATTTAGATGGTGCCCTATTTAAAGTGAATATAGTTGTCTCTAATGCATAATCCCAAAATTATAGTAGCAAAATGATAGGAGACATCATAGCACGCACCATATCCAATAGAGCATGACTATGACATTTGGACACACCATCACGCTATGGTGTTCCAAGTGGCGTGTGTGGTGAAACAACTTTCACATTGTCTAAAGTTGTATGCCAAACTCGTAACTCAGACATTCACCTCCACGATCATATCGCAGACATTTCTTGTTGTCATGATGATCTTAAACTTCACTCTAAATTTGCTTGAACCTTTCAAACGATTCAGACTTGTGTTTCATTAAGTAAATATACACTATATCTACTCAAATAATCAGTGAAGGTAATAAAATAACGATATCCACCACACGCTATAAGACTCATTGTATTGCATACATCAACTTGTATCATTTCCAATAAATCACTTGCCCGCTCCATCAAATTGGAAAACGGGGTCCTTAGTCATCTTGCCAAAGAGGCATGGTTCGCATATCTCAACCGATTCGAAATCGAATGAGTCCAAAGATCCTATGAACATGGAGTTTCTTCATGCGATTTATACCAATATGACATTTAGCGACAGTGCCACAGGTATGTGGTAGTATCATTATTAACTTTGTATCTTTTGTCATCAATGTTACGAACATGTGTATTACTACGATCAAGATTCAACAAACCATTCTCACTAGGTGCATGACCATTGAAGGTATTATTCATGTAAACAGAATAACCATTATTCTCTAACTTAAATGAATAACCATGTTGCAATAAACACGATCCAATCATGTTCATGCTCAACGCGAACACCAAATAACATTTATTTAGGTTCCTCACTAATCCCGAAGGTAAAGAGAGCATGTGATGTTGATCACAAAAACCTTGGAAACATTTCCAACACACATCATCACCTCACCCTTAGCTAGTTCTTCGTTTATTCCGTAGCTTTTATTTCGAGTTACTAACATTTAGCAACCGAACCGGTATCCAATACCCATGTGCTACTAGGAGTACTAGCAAGGTACACATCAATAACACGTATATCAAATATACTTTTGTCAATGTTGCCAGCCTTCTTATCTACCAAGTATCTAGGGTTGTTCAGCTTCAGCGACCGCTCTCCCCATAATCGAAGCACTTAGTATCGGGTTTGGGTTCAACTTTGGGTTGCTTCACTCGAGCAGCAACTGACTTGCTATCCATGAAATTTCCCTCCTTGCTCCTGCCCTTATCGAAACTAGTGGTTTGACTAACCATCAACACTTGACGCTCCTTCTTGATTTCTACCTTCGCGGTGTCAAACATCGCGAACAGCTCAGGGATCATTATTTCTATCCCTGACGTCTTATAGTTCATCACCAAGTTCTAGCAGCTTAGTGACAATGACTTGGAGAACTATATCAATCACTATCTTATCTGGAAGATCAACTCCCACTCGATCCAAGCGATTGTAGCACCCAGACAATCTGAGCACATGCTCAACGATTGAGCTATTCTCTTTCATCTTGAAGGGAAAGAATCTTGTTGGAGATCTCATATCTCGCAACACGGGCACGAGCCTGAGATCCTAATTTCAGCTCTTAGAACATCTCATATGTTCCGTGACGTTCAAAACATTTCAGAGCCTCAATTCTAAGCCGTAATGCATGACACACTAAACTATCAAGTAGTTATCAGAACGTGCCTGTCAGATGTTCACAACATCTATAGACGATGCTAGAGGGGTTGGCGCACCGAGCGGTGCATTAAGGACATAAGCCTTCTATGCAGCAATGAGGACAATCCTCAGATCACGGACCCAGTCCGCAATATTGCTACCATCATCTTTTAAATCTATTTCTTTAGGAACATATAAAAATTCAAGGGAGCTACAACGCGAGCAAGTAACATAATTTGCAAAGACACAACTGACTATGTTCATGATAATGAGTTCAATTAATCATATTACTAAAGAACTCCCACTCAAATTGACATCCCTCCGGTCATTCGAGTGATACATGATCCAAATTCACCAACTCAAGTCCTACCATCATGTGAGTTGATGTGGTTTCAATGGTGAACATCATGATGTTGATCATATCTACTATATGACTCAAGTTCGACCTTTCAGCCTCTTGTGTTCCGAGGCCATGTCTGTACATGCTAGGCTCGTCAAGTTTAACCCGAGTGTTCGGCATGTGCAACACTGGCTTGCGCCTGTTGTATGTGAACATAGAATCTATCACACCCGATCATCACGTGGTGTCTCGACATGATGAACCTTCACAACGGTGCACACTCGGGGAGAACACAATTTATCTTGAAATTAAGTGAGGGATCACCTTATAATGCTACCGTCGTCCTAAGCAAAACAAGGTGCATAAAAGGATTAACATCACATGCAAATCATAAGTGACATGATATGGCCATGAACTTGTGCTTTTGATCTCCATCTTGAAAGCACCGGCATGATCTCCATCGTCACCGACATGACACCATGATCTCCATTATCTTGATCTCCATCAACGTGTCGCCATCAGGGTTGTCGCTCCCACCATGCTTCTACTACTATTGCTACCATTCAGCGATAAAGTAAAGCATTACATATCGCTTAATGATTGACACACAGGTCATACAATAATTAAAGACAACCCTATGGCTCCTGCCGGTTGTCGTACTCATCGACATGCAAGTCGTGATATTCTATACAAAACGTGATCATCTCATACATGACATATATCTGATCATGTAATTGGCCATATCACATCACAATATACCCTGCAAAAACAAGTTAGACGTCCTCTAATTTTTGGTGCATGTTTTACGTGGATGCTACGGGTATCGAGCAAGAACAATTCTCACCTACGCATAAACCAAAACGGTGATACATTAGTTGCTTTTCAACCTTCTCAAGGACCGCCTTTGTCGAATCAGATCCAACTAAAGTAGGAGAAACAGACACCGGCGAGCCATCTTTGTGCAACGAAGTTACACGTCAGTCGATGGAACCGGTCTCTCGTAAGCGTACGAGTAAGTTTGGTCCGTGCCGCTTCATCCCACAATACCGCTGAACCAAAACACGACCAAGGGAGGAAGCAATCTAAGCATCAACGCCCACAAACTCTTTGTGTTCTACTCGAGATCTAATCTACACATAGACCTAGCTCTGATACCATTGTTGGGGAATGTTGCATGGGAAACAATTTTTTTCCTACACGCATGCAAGATCTATCCATGGTGATGAGCATCTACGAGAGGGAGAGTGGATCTACATATGAGAGGGAGAGGGAGAGGGAGAGCGGTTGGTGTAGTCGAACGTCTTCGCGATCCATATCACCGAGCGTCCCGCGATCTCATCACGATTCGTCCCGCGATACAATAACGATCCATCCCGTGAACTCATCATGATCCATCCCGCGATCTCATCATGATCCGTCTCGCGATCTTGATCACGGTCCTTCCGATCTAGCGCCGAACGGATGGCACCTCCGCGTTCAGCACACGTACAGCTTGATGACGATCTCCGCCTTCTTGATCCAGCAAGAGGGAGTGGAGAGGTAGAAGAGTTCTCCGGAAGCGTGACGGCACTCTGGCGATGGTGGTGGAACTATTCTGGCAGGGCTTCTCCTAAGCACTTCAGAAATCCGATCTAGAGGAGAAACTTTACACTAGAGGAACGGGTAGCATGTGGCTGAAAATCTTGTGCCAAAACCCTAAAACCCTCTAGTATATATAGGAGGAGAGGAGGAGGAGGCTTGGCTCCCAAGGAGCCAGATCTTGGGTCGGCCGAACTAGGAGGGAGGAGTCCTCCTCCTCCACTCCTAGTAGGATTAGGACTACTTCCTTATCTTAACCCTTTTTGCCTTTTTCCACCTTTTTCCTTTTAGGCTTTTCTTCCCAGCTGCATGGGCCTTGTGTGGGACTTCCACCAGCCCACTAAGGGCTGGTATTCATCCTCCCACAGCCCATGTATCCTCTTGGGTCGAAATACCCCTCCCGATCGTCTCCCGGTACACTACCGGCACTCCCGGTACACTACCGATGAGCCCAAAACTTTTCCAGCAACCAAAAAAGGACTTCCTATATATCAATATTTACCTCCGAACCATTATAGAGCTCCTCGTGACATCCGGGATCTCATCCGGGACTCTGAACAAACTTCGGTCACCACAATACATAACTCTATACTACCGAAACGTTACCAAACCTTAAGTGTGCAGACCCTGCGGGTTCGAGAACTATGTAGACATGACCGAGAAACCTCTACGGTAAATAACTAATAGCGGGACCTGGATGCCCATATTGGTTCCTACATATTCTACGAAGATCTTTATTGGTCGAACCTCTATGTCAAGTATTTAGTTAATCCCGTATGATGTTCCCTTTGTTCTTCGGTATGTTACTTGCCCGAGATTCGATCGTCGGTATCTCCATACCTAGTTCAACCTCATTACCGGCAAGTCTCTTTACTCATTCTATAATACAAGATCCCGTGAATAACACTTAGTCACATTGCTTGCAAGGCTTATTGTGATGTTGTATTACCGAGTGGGCCCTGAGATACCTCTTTGTCACACAAAGTAACAAATCCTAGTCTTGATCCATGCCAACCCAACAAACACCCTCGGAGATACCTTTAGAGCACCTTTATAGTCACCCAGTTACGTTGCAACGTTTGATACACACAAGGTACTCCTCCGGTGTCAGTGAGTTGCATGATCTCATGGTCATAGGAACAAATACTTGACACATAGAAAACAGTAGCAATAAACTGACATGATCATATGCTACGTTTGTAGTTTGGGTCTTGTCCATCACATCATTCTCCTAGTGATTTGATCGCGTTATCAAATGACATCACAGGTCAATCGCTAGGAAACCTTGACCATCTTTGACCAACGAGCTAGTTCACTAGAGGCATACTAGGGACAAAGTGTTGTCTATTTACCCACACATGTAATGTTTTTCCAATCAATACAATTATAGCATGGATAATAAACGATTATCATGAATAAGGAAATATAATAAGAAACACTTTATTTATTGCCTCTAGGGCATATTTCCAACAGTTTGAGCTATCCCTATAAGCGTCATGAACAGCCCTAGATTTCGTACTAACATAACACCTTAAGACACACATCAACCAAAACCCTAATGTCACCAGATACTCAAATGTCACCACAAGTACCCATGGGCTTGATTATACGATATGCATCACACAATTTCAGATTCATCATGTTCAATCCAACAGAAAGAACTTCAAAGAGTGCCCCAAAGTTTCTATCGGCAAGTCAAGACAAAAGCGTGTGCCAACCCCTATGCGTAGTGCTACTTCTCGAGCATGTGTTGGTTTCCGTGAAGAGGAACGATTGATGCAGCAAAGTACATAAGTATTTCCCTAAGTTGTTGAGAACCAAGGTATCAATCCGGTAGGAGATAAAAGCAAGTCCCCAATAGGTGTACCTACACAAAGAAGCAAACTCTTGCACCCAACGCTATAAAGGGGTTGTCAATCCCTTTAAGTTTACTTGCAAGGATGAGATCTGATAGAGATAGATTGCTTAAAAAGAAAGTAAAACAATAGGTAAAAGTAATGCAACAAAGTATTTTTGGTATTAGATCTGAAAACATAAGATGTAAAATAGACTCGGGGGCCATAGGTTTCACTAGAGGCTTCTCTCATGATAGCAAGTATTACGGTGGGTAAACAAATTACTGTCGAGCAATTGATAGAAAAGCGAATAGTTATGAAGATATCCAAGGCAATGATTATGCATATAAGCATCACGTCCGTGTCAAGTAGACCTAAACGATTCTGTATCTACTACTATTACTGCACACATCAACCGACTCCTGCCTGCATCTAGAGTATTAAGTTCATGAAGAACAATGTAACACATTAGGTAAGATGACATGATGTAGTGGGATAAACTCAAGCAATATGATGAAAACCCCATCGTGTTATCCTTGATGGCAACAATACAATACGTGCATCGCTACCCCTACTTTGTCACTGGGTGAGGACACCGCAAGATTGAACAAAACTAAGCACTTCTCCCATTGCAAGAATTACCAATCTAGTTGGCCAAACCAAACCAATAACTCGAAGAGACTTGCAAAGATATGAAATCATGCATATAAGAATTCAGAAAAGACTCAAATAATATTCATGGATAATCTGAATATAAACCCACAAGTCATCGGATCTCGACAAACACACCGCAAAAGAGTATTACATCGGATAGATCTCCATGAAGATCATGAAAAACATGGTATTGAAGAGCAAAGAGAGAGAAGAAGCCATGTAGCTACTAGCTATGGACCCGAAGGTCTGTGGTGAACTACTCACGCATCATCGGAGGGGCAATGGAGTTGATGTAGATGCCCTCCATGATGGAACAATCAAAAATTATAGATACGTTGGAGACATATCAGCATCCCCAAGATTAATTCATGCTCGTCCTCGAGTAGATAAATGATAAAAACAGAATTTTTTATGTGGAATGCTACCTAACATATTTATCCATGTAATACTCTTTACTATGGCATGAATATTCATATCCGTAAGATTCAAAACAATAGTCTAATATTGACATAAAAAACAGTAATACTTCGAGCACACCAACAACATAATTGTGTCCTTTCGAAATAACATGGCCTTAGAAAGTTATCCCTGCAAAATAATATGGTCTGGCTATGCTCCATCTTCCCCACACAAATTATCTAAATCATGCACAACCCCGATGAACAAGTCAAGAAATTGTTTCACACTTTTGGTGTTCTCAAACCTTTTCAACTCTCAAGCAATACATGAGCGTGAGCCATGGATATAGCATTATAGGTGGAATAGAATATGGAGGAGGTGCAAGGGGGAAAAGGAGAATATAGTCTCACATCAACTAGGAGTATCAACGGGCTATGGAGATGCCTGTCAATAGATATCAATGTGAGTGAGTAGGAATTTCCATGCAACAAATGCACTTAGAGCTATAAGTGTATGCAAGCTCAAAAAGAAAGTGTATGAAATCTCAAAAAGTAAACTAAGTGGTCATGCAAGATGAATATCCACTTGTTATATGAAAGTGACAAAATAGGAGACTCTCTATTATGAAGATCATGGTACTACTTTGAAGCACAAGTGTGGAAAAGGTAGTAGCAATTGTCCCTTCTCTCTTTCTCTCATTTTTTTCATTTTTAATTTTGGTGGGCTTCTTTGGCCTCTTTTTTTTTGTTTGGGCTTCGCTGGCCTCTTTTATTTTTTTGTAAAGTCTGGATACTCATCCCAACTTTTGAGGGAGTCATAGACTCCATCACCATTTTCTCTCACGGGACAATGCTCTATTAATGAAAATTGATCACAATTTTATGTACTTATAAATCAAAGAAAAATAAATTACAACTCGATTCCTATGACAAAATATGACTCTACATGAAATATTATGTGATGATGCAAGTCATGAAAAACTACATGGTGGAAGTTGCATGGCAATATATCTCGGAATGGCTATGGAAATGCCATAATAGGTAGGTATGGTGTCTGTTTTGAGGAATATATGGTGGCTGATTTGAGTAAGGAGGGTTTGATGTACCGATGAAACTTGCACCGTACTAGAGAGGCTAGCAAATATGGAAGGGTGAGAGTGCGTATAATCCATGGACTCAACATTAGTCATAAAGAACTCACATACTTATTGCAAAAGTCTATTAGTTATCAAAAAAGCATTAGACGCATGCTCCTAGTGGAGAGGTTGGTAGGAGTTAACCATCACGCGCTCCCGACCCTCACACAAAGGTTGACAATCATTAAACAAATCATGCTCCGACTTCGTTACATAACGGTTCACCATACGTGCATGCTATGGGAATCACAAGCTTTAAAACTCGTATATCTTCCAATTCACAACTACACACTAGCATGACTCTCATATTACCATCTCTATTATCTAAAAGCTATATGCAAGGAATCAAACTTCCCATAGTTTTTAATGCACTTAATATGAAAGTTTTTATTATATCCTTGTTGGATGCCATTGTATTAGGACTAAATTCATAACCTAAACAAACTACCATGATGTTTTAAGAAACTCTCAAAATAATATAAGTGAGGAAAGAGAGTTCCATAATATCTATAAAATATAACACCACCAACCTCTATGAAGATATAAGTGAAGCACTAGATCAACATTGCCTAGCTCAAAAGATATAAGTGAAGCACATAGAGTATTCTAATAAATTCACGATTCAGTGTGTCTCTCTCAAAAGATGTGTGCATCAAGGATGATTGTGGCAAACTAAAAAGCAAAGACTCATATCATACAAGACGCTCCAAGCAAAACACATATCATGTGGTGAATAAAAATATAGCCCCAAGTAAATTTACCGATGGATTGAAGACGAAAGAGGGATCCCTTCTAGGGCATCCCCAAGCTTAGGATTTTTGGTATCCTTGAATATGACTTGGGTTACCTTGGGAATCCCAAATCTTAGGCTCATTCCACTCTTTATTCCATAGTCCATCAAATCTTCACCCAAAACTTGAAACTTCACAACACAAAACTCAACAAAAAACTCATGAGATCCGTTAGTATAAGAAAATAAATCATCACTTTAGGTACTGTTCTGAACTCATTCTTTATTTATATTTGTGTAATACCTACTGTATTATAAATTTTCCATGACTCATACCCCCCTGATACGACCCATAGATACATCAAAATAAGCAAACAACACAAAGAAAACAGAATCTGTCAAAAACAGAACAGTCTGTAGAAATCTGTAAACTTCGAATACTTTTGGAACTCTAAAAATTCTGAAAAATAGGAAAATAAGGTAAATTTTTATATGAATCTTTTTTATAAATTTCACATCAATTTGATGCTCTAAAAACTTTAGAAAATTCCTGGACTGAGCGTAAAAGTTTCTGTTTTTCAGCAACATCAAATCAACAACTACCATAGATCACCCCAAAGGTTTTACTTGGATCAAACACTACTTAAAACAAAAAAAAACAATTAATAGACAAGTAATAATGTTAAAAACACACCAAAATATAATCAAAAAGAATAAGCAAAATAAAATTGGGTTGCCTTCAAACAAGCGCTATTGTTTAATGCCCCTAGCTAGGCAAAACGCAATAGATGTACATATTGTCATCTTTGGTATGCAATCCATAAGTAGCTCTCATGATAGTTTCATAAGGTAATTTTATTTTATTCCTAGGAAAGTGTTCCATGCCTTTAATTAATGGAAATTGGAATCTAATATTCCCTTCCTTCATATCAATAATTGCACCAATCGTTCTAAGGAAAGGTCCACCAAGAATAATAGGACATGTCGGATTGCAATCTATATCAAGAACAATGAAATCTACAGGCACATAATTCGTATTTGCAACAATAAGAACACCATTAATTCTTCCCATAGGTTTCTTTATAGTGGAATCCGCAAGATGCTAATTTAAGGAGCAATCATCAAATTCATGGAAACCTAACACATCACATAAGGTTTTTGGAATCGTGGAAACGCTAGCACCCAAATCACACAAAGCATGGCACCCATAATCTTTAATATTAATCTTAATAGTAGGTTCCCACTCATCATATAGCTTTCTAGGTATGGAAACTTCCAACTCAAGTTTTTCTTCAAATGCTTTCATCATAGCATCAACAATATGTTTAGTAAAAGCTTTGTTTTGATTATAAGCATGAGGAGACTTCAACATGGATTGCAACAAGGAAATACAATCAATTAAGGAGAATCTATCATGATTGAAGTCTTTGAAATCCAAAAGAGTGGGTTCATTGCTATTTAAAGTTTTGACCTCTCCAATCCCACTTTTATCAATCTTAGCATCAAGATCTATAAACTCTGAATCATTGGGACGCCTTTTAACTAAAGTTAACTCATCTACAGTCCCATAATTATCAATATTTACATTCTAAAACAAAGATTAAATAAGATTCACATCAATCACTTTAATATCTTCATCAATATTATCACGAGAACACATTTTTTCAAGCCATTCGCGCTTAGCACGTATTCTAGCGGTTCTTTCCTTACACTCATAAATAGAAATTCTCATAGATTTTAAAGACTCATTAATATCATGCTTGGGTGGAATATATCTAATTTTTAAGGAATCAATCTCAAGAGAAATTCTATCAACGTTCCTAGCCAAATCATCAATCTTGAGGAATTTTTCTTCAATCATACCATTGAAACCTTTTTGCGTACTAATGAATTATTTAATATTACTCTCAAGATCAAAGGGCATTTAATTATAATTTCCATAAGAATTTCCATAGGAATTACCATAATTATTATAGGAATTACAAGGAAACGGTCTAGCATTGAAATTACCACTATAAGCGTTATTACGAAAACTGTTCCTACCAATAAAATTCACATCCATAGATTCATCATTATTTACAATCAAAGAAGACAAAGGCATATCATTAGGATCAATAGGAGAACTCTTACTAGCAAAAAAATTCATCAATTCATCCATCTTTTCACTCAAAATATTAATCTCTTCAATAGCATGCACTTTCTTACTAGTAGGAGATCTTTCGGTGTGCCATAGAGAGTAATTTTCCATAATAGTATCTAGGAGTTTAGTATCTTCTCCTAATGTGATTTAGATAAAAGTACCACCCGTGGCAGTATCTAAGAGGTTCCTAGAAGCAAAATTCAATCCAGCATAGGAAATTTGTATAATCATGCATAGACCTCAAACCATGCGTGGGGCAATTCCTAATCGTAAGTTTCATCCTTTACCAAGATTGTGCAACATGCTCATGATCAAGTTACTTAAAATTCATTATATCATTTCTAAGGGAGATGATTTTAGCGGGTGGAAAGTACTTGGAAATAAAAGCATCTTTACACTTATTCCAATAATCAATACTATTTTTATGCAAAGATGAAATCCAAGTTTTAGCACGATCTCGTAGTGACAGCGGGAAGAGCTTCAATTTAACAATATCATTATCCACATATCTATTCTGTTCCATATCACACAACTCAACGAAAGTATTTAGATGGGATGCGACATCTTCATTAGCAAGGCCGGAAAATTGTTCTTTCATAACAAGATTGAGCAACGCAGCATTAATTTCATAAGATTCCGCACTAGTGGCGGGAGCAATCAGAGTACTAATAAAATCATTATCAGTAGTATTGGAAAAGTCACACAACTTGGTATTCTCTTGAATAATCTTGACAAAACACGCAATCAAGCACACAAGCAAGCAAATGAAAAGACGAACAAAAAAGGGCGAATAAAAAGGCAAATCTTTTTGTTATTTTCTGAAAATCATTTTAGAAGTGGGGGAGAGGAAAACAAGAGGAAAATGGAAAATAATGTAAATGCAAGAGATGAGTTTGTGATAGGTACTGGGTAGGCTTGATGTAGATCTCCCCGGCAACGGCGCCAGAAATTGGCAAGTTGATGGGAGAGTTCTTATCCTGACTTGCTATGTATCTCCCCGACAACGGCGCTAGAAATCCTTCTTGCTACTTCTTGAGCATGCGTTAGTTTCCGTGAAGAGGAACGGTAGATGCAGCAAAGTAGATAAGAATTTACCTCAGTTGTTGAGAACGAAGGTATCAATCCAGTAGGAGATAGAAGCAAGTCCCCAATAGGAGTACCTACACAAAGAATCAAACTCTTGCACCCAACGCTATAAAGGGGTTGTCAATCCCTTTAAGGTTACTTGCAAGGATGAGATCTGATAGAGATAGATTCCTTAAACAGAAAGTAAAACAATCGGTAAAAGTAATGCAGCAAAGTATTTTTGGTATTTTTGGTTTTAGATCTGAAAGTATAAGATGTAAAATAGACTCGGGGGCCATAGGTTTCACTAGAAGCTTCTCTCATGATAGCAAGTATTACGGTGTGTAAACAAATTACTGTCGAGCAATTGATGGAAAAGCGAATAGCTATGAAGATATCCAAGGCAATTATTATGCATATAGGCATCATGTCCGTGTCAAGTAGACCGAAACGATTCTGCATCTACTACTATCTACACATCGATCGACTCCTGCCTGCATCTAGAGTATTAAGTTCATGAAGAACAGAGTAACGTATTAGGTAAAATGACATGATGTAGAGGGATAAACTCAAGCAATATGATGAAAACCCCATCTTGTTATCCTTGATGGCAACAATACAATACGTGCCTTGCTACCCCTACTTTGTCACTGGGTGAGGACACCGCAAAATTGAACCCAAAACTAAGCACTTCTCCCATTACAAGAATTACCAATCTAGTTGGCCAAACCGAACCAATAACTCGAACATAAACCCACAATTCATCGGATATGAAATCATGCATATAAGAATTAAGAAAAGACTCAAATAATATTCATGGATAATCTGAACATAAACCCACAATTCATCGGATCTTGACAAACACACCGCAAAAGAGAATTACATCGGATAGATCTCCATGAAGATCAAGAAGAAAATGGTATTGAAGAGCAAAGAGAGATAAGAAGCCATCTAGCTACTACCTATGGACCCGAAGGTCTGTGGTGAACTAGTCACGCATCATCGGAGGCGCAATGCAGTTGATGTAGATGCCCTCCATGATAGAATCCCCCTCCCGCAGATTACAGGAAAAGGCTCCAAGATTGGATCTCTCGGGAACGGAGGTTTCTGGCGGCGGAAAAGTGTTTTCGTGGCTTGTTCCGATAATGATGGAATATTTGGGAATTTATTGGCCGAAGATTAGGGTTAGGGGAGCTCCCATGGGCCCACAAGCCTGCCTAACGCGCCCTACCCCCTTGGGCTTGGCCCTAGGGCTTGTGGCCCCATGGTGGCTCCTGTGTCTTGGTTCTCAAGTCTCGTAGTTTCCTTTCGTTCTAGAAAAAATCATTCTGAAGGATTTATACCGTTTGGACTCCGTTTAATATTCCTTATCTGCAATTCTCAAAAACAAGGAAAAAATAGAAACTGGCACTAGGCTCTAGATTAATAGCTTAGTCACAAAAATAATATAGCATATTAATGCATATAAAACATCCAAAACAGATAATATAATAGCACGGAACAATCAAAAATTATAGATACATTGGAGACGTATCACATAGATTCACAAGGTCACAAAACCCGCAAGTTGCTCACCAAAACATACATCAAGTGGATCAATAGAACATCCCATTGTCACCACGGATATCCCATGCAAGACCTACATCAAGTGCTCTCAAATCCTCTAAGACTCAATCCAATAAGAAAACTTCAAAGGGAAAACTCAATTCATCAGAACAAGATAGAGAGGAGAAAACTCCGTATGATTCATCTATATCAATAAAGCTCGCGGTACAGCAAGATCGTGCCATCTCAAGAACACGACAGAGAGAGAGAGATCAAACACATAGCTACTGGTACATACCCTCAGCCTCGAGGGTGAACTACTCCTTCCTTGTCATGGAGACTGTCAGGATGATGAAGATGGCCTTCGGTGATGGTTTCCTCCTCTGGCAGGGTGCCAGAATGGGCTCCCAATTGGTTTTTCATGGCTCTGGAGGTTTGTAGTGGCGGAACTCTCGATCTAGGTTTCTTTTTAGAGGTTCCTATATTTATAGGAATTTTTGGTGTTGGAATCACGTCACGGGGTGCCACGAGGCGGTGACAAGCCTGCTAGGCGTGAACAGGGGGTGGCCGCGCCTGGCAGGCTTGTGACCTCCTCGTGGCTCTTCTGGCCCAACTCCAATGCTTCGCGGTCTCTTTTGGTCTAGAAAAAATCGTACTAAATTTTTAGCTCATTCCGAGAACTTCTATTTCTGCACAAAAAACGACACCATGGTAGTTCTGCTGAAAACAGCGTGAGTCCGGGTTAGTTCTAATAAAATCATACCAAAATCATATAGAATTATTGTAAACATGGCATGAATACTTCATAAATTATAGATACATTTAAGACATATCAGCATCCCCAAGCTTAATTCTTGCTCGTCCTCGAGCAGGTAAATGATAAAAGAAATAATTTATGAAGTGTGAATGCTAGCATAGTGCATAAATTTGATCAATGATAGTTCCAAACACTTTTTATAGCATCATAATATATCATAAACAGTACTTCATCTCATAAACCTTCTCATGATGAAATAACAAGCTATCCATATGTTAAAGTATAGACTAACAAACTATGATTTTAGTCACCAAACAATTGCCATTCATCTTATTTTCAGGAAGGGTCTATGTAAGAGCTTTCATTTAGCAAATTCCACAGACTCAACTATCATATAGTCTTCCATGATTGGTAGCACTCAAAGCATATTTTTAGAGAAAATGGCATCCATCGAACACAAAGAAAGATAGGGGCTTAAAGTTTCGCCTCCCAACTTATTTATCATATAGATAATTGTCAACAATAATTATTCATGATCAAATATATTTGAATGACCATATATGCATGGATCTTTCCCCAACACATGACACTTGCCAAGAGAAAAAGGCAAAATATAGGAAGTGGTGAAGATCACCATGATTCTTGCATAAAGGTAAGTACATGGAAGTAAAAGATAGACCCTTCGTAGAGGGGAGCATTGATTTGCAAAGGTGTTAGAGCTCGAGCTTTTAAAAGAGAGGTGAATAATAATTTTGAGTAGTATGCTTTCATTGTCACCATAACAACCGAGAGATCTCAGTATCTTCCATGCTAGATACATTATCTACGATGCCCAAACAGAATAGTAAATTTTTTACTCCCCTTCCACCAATCAATCACATTCCACGGCGAGGCCGAATCCACGGGTACCGTCCATGCCAACAACATTCTTGGGGGAGTTTTTTTAATTATTTGCATTTTTCCTTTCATTTCGGGACTAGGAATCCCTATTACCAGCCACTTTCTCGTGAATAATGGTGAATCAACACATATCGTGAGAATAACCCACCTAGCATGGAAGATACTGACCGCCCCTAGTTACTATATGAATGATTTGGGCATACAAAACAGAACATGATTTGAATGTTTAGATTTTGGCACATGAAAATTTACTTGGAATGGGAGGTAAATATCGCATATAGGTAGGTACGGTGGAATCATATGGAACAAATTCGGGTTTAAGGTTGTTTGGATGCACAAGTAGTATTTCTACTTGTTGCCAAAGTTTTGGCTAGTATGAGGTGGAATAAAGCACCACATGTTGGAGGATCCATAACAATATAACTTCTATGTAAATATACGCAACCATAACTCATTACGTCGTCTTCCTTGTCCAACTTCAACTAATTTCCTCAAGTTTGAAAATAATTAATGGGTAATCACAATCATAGAAGATGTCCAAGATAGTATATTTATATGTCAACTCTCTCTTCCCTCAATATTTTTTCATGAATGGTTCAAGTTCGCAATGCGGTATTTGCTAAGTTTCAATAAATTTTACCACCTATACTTCTTATATGTGAAGTCATTACTCCCCATAGGATACTCATATAAAACATATATAATTTAAGATTTATGATATTCAATTCATTCAACCATTTACTGATAGGATATAAGTGAAGCACGAGAGTAAATGACAAAACTACTCCAAAACATATAAGTGAAGATCAATGAGTAGTCAAACAATTAAGTAGCTATGTGAGGACTTTATCTCTCCATCAATAAATATTTTCAGATCTGATTATTTTATTTAACAAGCAAGCAAAATAAAAATATCACTCCAAGAATAGCACATATCATGTGGACAAATAAAAATTTAGGCTCAACATAGGCTAACCGATAATTGTTGATGAAGAGAGATGGGATGCGTAGCATCCCAAAGCTTAGATGCTTGATACTTCTTGAAATATTTACTTGGGGTGCCTTGGGCATCCCCAAGATTGAGCTTTTGTATTTATTTCAATCTTCTCTTATCATGGTTTCACCTATTCTCAAAAACTTCATCCACACAAAACTTGAAAAAACTCGTGAGATAGGTTAGTACACATACTAATAAATCAACTCTTTATGTACTTCCAAGAAAAGTTTCACAATAATTTTCAAACATTGGGTACTTTATACTATCATTTCCACAATTTATATTTATGAACATAGGCTATGGAAACTGTAGGATAAGTTGATAACAAAACTATGACAGCAATCTGTCCAAACAGAACAGTGTGTAGCAATTTATGAAAACAGTGTACTTATGTAACTCAGACAATTATGAAAATTTAGGATATCCTATTAAATTTATATGAAACCACTTTGTAAAAATTTCCAAAACTTTCCAAGTTCCGGTAAAATACGAAAATTCAAACACTACAGGAGAAGTTTCTGTTTTTACACAACACACATCAAACATGCAATTCAAGCATCCTAAAGGCAATAATGGGAACTTTTTATTAAAAAATAATATCAATAACACCTAACAGAGAAAAACAAAATAAAATGATGCTCCAATAAAAACTCATATTATGTGACGAATAAAAATATAGCTCCAAGTGAGATATACAGATAGTGTTGAAGACGAAAGAGGGGATGCCTTCCGGGGCATCCCCAAGCTTAGACCCTTGAGTCATCTTTCAATACTACCTTGGGGTGCCTTGGGAAACCCCAAACTTAGGTTCTTTTTGCTCATTATTCTCCACATATTGGTGTCTCACCCAAAACTTGAAAACTTCAGTCACACAAAATTTAACGGAACTTTGTGAGAAGGGTTAGTGTAATAAAGATAGATCATTCACTTAGGTACTGTCAAGACAAGATTCAAAATTGATACCAAATGATACCTACTGTATTCCATCATTCCAACAATTTATATTACTCAATATAAGCTACAGGAACACTTGAAACAAGCAAACTATCCAAGCAAAACAGAATCTGTCAAAAATAGAACAGTCTGTAAGGATATGAATGATCACCATACTTCCCTGACTCTAAAAATTCTAGAACATTAGGAAAACTGAAGGAATTTGCATATATATGTTTTGTAAAAATTTGAGAATTTTTTGATGCTCCAGTAAAATCAGATAATTCATATACTTGATGCAAAACTTTTTGTTTTTGCACAGAATCAAACAAGCAAGTATCCACACTATCCCAAAGGCTTTACTTGGCACTTTATTGAAATAAAAGACACAAAACATGATTACTACAGTATCTTAATCATGTGAACATATCAAAAAATAAGGTAAAAGTGTTGGGTTTTCTCCCAACAAACGTTGTTCTTTAATGCCTTTTAGCTAGGCATGATGATTTCAATGATGCTTGTATAGGAATAATAGTTGAAACATGCAAAAGAGCATCATGAATCTCATGACAAGAAGATTTAAGTCTAACACACTTCCTATGCATAGGGATTTTGTGAGAAAAATATTTATGGGAACAATAATCAACTTGTGTAGGAAGGCAAAACAAGCATAACTACAAAACCTTGAACACATAGAGAGTAAACTTGATATTATTAAAATTCCTACAAGCATATGTTCCTCCCTCATAATAATTTTAAGTAGCATCATGAATAAATTCAACAATATAACCAGCACATAAAGCATTATTTTCATGATCTACAAGCATAGAATTTTTATCACTCTCCACATAAGCAAATTTCTTCTCATTCATAGTAGTGGGAACAAACTAAACAAAATAACTATCATGTGACACTTGATTGACATAAACAGATTGAATATTAAAATCATGATAATAGGTTTCATGGTTGTCATTACTACTTATAGCATATGTTTCATCACAATAATCATCATAAATAGGAGGCATGCCATCATCATAATTGTTTTTCTCATCAAAACTTGGGGGACTAAAAATATCTTCTTCATCAAACATAGCATCCCCAAGCTTTTGGATTTTCATATCATTAGCATCATGAATATTCATAGAATTCATACTAACAACATTGCAATCATTCTCAACACTCAAAGATTTAGTTCCAAACATTTTAATAACTTCTTCTTCTAACACTTGAGCACAATTTTCCTTTCCATCATTTTCACGAAAGACATTAAAAGATGAAGCATATGAGGCAACCTCAATTCAATTTTTTTATAGTTTTCTTTTATAAAACCAAACTAGTGAAAATAAAGAATCTAAAATATTTTATTGCAATATCTAAAGATATACCTTCAAGCACTCACCTCCCCGGCAACGGCACCAGAAAAGAGCTTGATGTCTACTACACAACTTTCATCTTATAGACTCGTGTTGGGCCTCCAAGCGTAGAGTTTTGTAGGACAAAGGCAATTTTCCCTCAAGTGGATGACCTAAGGTTTATCAATCCATGGGATTTGTAGGATGAAGATGGTCTCTCTCAAACAACCCTGCAACCAAATAACAAAGGGTCTCTTTGTTGGAAATATGCCCTAGAGGCAATAAATAAAGTGTTGATTATTGTATTTCTTTGTTCATGATAATCGTTTATTATCCATGCTATAATTGTATTAATTGATAACATGGATACATGTGTGGATACATAGACAAACACAATGTCCCTAGTATGCCTCTAGTGAACTAGCTCATTGATTGAAAGATGGTTAAGGTTTCCTAGCCATGGACACGAGATGTCATTTGATAACGGGATCACATCATTAGGAGAATGATGTTATGGACAAGAACCAAACTATAAATGTAGCTTATGATCGTGTCAGTTTATTGCTACTGTTTTCTGCATGTCAAGTATATGTTCCTATGACCATGAGATCATGCAACTCACAGATATTGGAGGAGTACCTTGTGTGTATCAAACGTCGCAACGTAACTGGGTGACTATAAAGGTGCTCTACAGGTGTCTCTGAGGGTGTCTGTTGAGTTGGCATGGATCAAGACTGGGATTTGTTACTCCGTGTGACGGAGAGGTATCTCAGGGCCCACTCGGTAATACAACATCACAATAAGCCTTGGAAGCAATGTGACAAAGTGTTGGTCACGGGATCTTGTATAACGAAACGAGTAAAGAGACTTGCCAGTAACGAGGTCGAACTAGGTATGGAGATACCGACGATCGAATCTCGGGCAAGTAACATACCGAAGAACAAAGGGAACATCATACAGGATTAACTGAATCCTTGACATAGAGGTTCGACCGATAAAGATCTTCGTAGAATATGTAGGAACCAATGTGGACATCCAGGTCCCGCCATTGGTTATTGACCGTAGAGGTGTCTCGGCCATGTCTACATAGTTCTCGAACCCGCAGGGTCTGCACACTTAAGGTTTGGTGACGTTTCGGTAGTATAGAGTTACGTATGGTGGTGACCGAAGTTTGTTCGGAGTCCCGGATGAGATCCTAGACATCACGAGGAGCTCTGAAATGGTCCGGAGGTAAAGATTCATATATAGGAAGTCCTGTTTTGGTCGCCAGAAAAGTTCCGGGCTTATCGGTAGTGTACCGGGAGTGCCGGTAGTGTACCGGGAGACCTCCGGGAGGGGTATTTCGACCCATGAGGCTTCATTGGCTGTGGGAGAGTGAATATCAGCCCTTAGTTGGCTGGTGGAAACTCCCACACAAGGCCCATGTGGCTGGCGAAGAAAACCCAAAAGGAAAAAAGGTCGAAAAAGGCAAAAAGGAAAAAAAAGGATGAATCCTAATCCTACTAGGAGTGGAGGAGGTGGACTCCTCCTCTCCTAGTTCGGCCGAAGCCTAGGAGGCTTGGAGGCCAAGCTGCCTCCTCTCCTCCTCTCCTCCTATATATACTGGTGGTATTGAGGGTTTTTGCACTAGATTTTCAGCCACGTGCTACCCGTTCCTCCAGTGCATAGTTTCTCCTCTAGATCGGTTTTCTGCAGTGCTTAGGCGAAGCCCTACCGGAATTGCTCCACCACCATCGCCGAAGCGCCGTCAGGCTGCCGGAGAACTCTTCTTCCTCTCCACTCCTTCTTGCTGGATCAAGACGCTGGAGATCATCATGAAGCTGTACGTGGGCTGAATGCGGAGGTGCCATCCATTCGGTGCTAGATCGGAAGGATCGTGATCAAGTTCGTGAGACGGATCGTGATCAAGTTCGTGGGACGGATCGTGATCGGATTGCGGGACGGATCATGATTGGATCACGGGACAGATCCTGATTGGATCGCGGGATGCACAGCGATTTGTATCGCGAAGACGTTCGACTACACCAACCGCGTTTCTTAACGCTTCCCGCTTAGCGATCTCCAAGGGTATGTAGATCCACTCTCCCTCTCATAGATGCTCATCACCATGGATAGATCTTCGTGTGCGTAGGAAATTTTTTGTTTCCCATGCAACGTTCCCCAACACTCTTGTGTCCCCAACACACCCAATACAATGGTAAATTGAATAGGTGCACTAGTTCGGCGAAGGGATGGTGATACAAGTGCAATATGGATGGTAGATATAGGTTTTTGCGCTCTGAAAATATAAAAACAGCAAGGTAACAAATAGTAAACAGTGAGCAAAATGTTGAACAAATTCTTGGAAACAAGGCCTAGGGTCCATACATTCACTCGTGCAAATTCTCTCAATATTATTGGCATAGTTGAATCATATGTAAATACCTCTCGTGTGACAAAGAATTCACTCCAAAGTCACAAATAGTGGAGAACTAACGAAGAAATTATTGTAGGGTACAAAACCACCTCAAAGTTATCCTTTCTAATCAATCTTATGAGCTATCCCTAAAAGTGTCATAAACAGCTCTAGAGTTCATACTAAAATAACACCTTAAGACACACCTCAACCAAAACCCTAATGTCACCTAGATACTCCAATGCGTCCACGAGTACCCATGGTCTTCATTATACAATATGCATCACAGAATTTCAGATTCAGCATGTTCAATCCAACACAAAGAACTTCAAAGAGTGCCCCAAAGTTTCTACCGGGAAGTCAAGACAAAAACGTGTGCCAACCCCCATGCATAGATTCCTAAGGTCACGGAACCCGCAAGTCCATACGAAAACATACATCAAGTGGATCAATAGAACATCTCATTGTCACCACGGATATCCCATCGCAAGACATACATCAAGTGTTCTCAACTCCTTAAAGACTCAATCCGATAAGAAAACCTCAAAGGGAAAACTCAATTCATCACAACAAGATAGAGAGAGGAAAAGTCCATATGATTCATCTATATCAATAAAGCTCGCGGTACATCAAGGTCATGCCATCTCAAGAACACCAGAGAGAGAGAGATCAAACACATAGCTATTGGTATATACCCTCAGCCCCGAGGGTGAAATACTCCCTCCTCGTCATGGAGACCGTCGGGATGATGAAGATGGCCTCTGGTGATGGTTTCCCCCTCCGGCAGGGTGCCGGAACGGGCTCCAGATTGGTTTTTTGTGGATATGGAGGTTTGAGGCGGTGGAAATCCCGATCTAGGTTTATTTTCAGAGGTTTCTATATTTATAGGAATTTTTGGCGTTGGAATCACTTCAAGGGGTGCAACGAGGCGGTGACAAGCCTGTTAGGTGCGGCTACGGGGGTGGCCATGCCTGGCAGGCTTGTGACCTCCTCGTGGCTCTTCTGGCCCAACTCCAATGCTTCGGGGGTCTCTTTTGGTCCAGAAAAATCATACTAGATTTTCAGCCCATTCCAAGAACTTTTATTTCTGCACAAAAAATGACACCATGGTAGTTCTCCTGAAAACAACATCAGTTCGGGTTAGTTCTAATAAAATCATACCAAAATCATATAGAATTATTGTAAACATGGCATGAATACTTCATAAATTATAGATACGTTGGAGATGTATCATAACCCTTGAAGTTGTGTTCGGCTCGCCCAATAACTTTCATATTGTCCTTGTTGGCACATATTTTCCTTTTCTGCCTCTTCTTCCGAATTAATTCGATACGTTACAATGCGACCGGATAATACACTAGGGGCTCGAACTTACATACAAATCGTCTTACATATTGTTCATTATGTGTTCGGCATCTTAGAGTTCACATAATATGCATCGGTTTCAAACTATGTCTTGGGTCAATAGTTGGGTTGCCTGGTTTCTGTGCTTGCCCCTTTATGTTCCGCTTGTTTGGCTTAAAGGGCAAAGGGAGCACCCCTGCGATTGTCCTTTCGGATAGTCTGGTCAAGCACCTCAGGGGAGAAAGCCAAAAACTGACACTCATGGTATGCGAGATCCGGTCTATGAACCCGAGCTATAAGTATTATACTTCAATCCTCATAAGCGGTTATTCCATGCTATACGATGGGTTTGTCCTTTGTGCAAACCTTGTGATACCGGCTTTAGCCGCGGTTTGTCCGAACATCACAACAATTCGGTAGCCAATCGTAAGCTCCTTGTAGTCTTTTTTGCACCCCTATACGTAAGTGAAAGAAATAAAGCACTATAGTCTGATTGCCTAGTCTACCGCATGTTACTGCCTTCGGGGTCCGATAACTCGGCTAAGGGACATAGTGCATTGGCATATACACCCCATGTGGTACCTACATGGGGGCTGAAGTCGATGACTCGCATCTTTTAGTATTAAACGGCCACACAGGAGTTATAAAGGAATGCAAAACTATAAAAGCATAATAACTTATAACATCAAAAGTTTCGATAACTCTTGGGACACGTTACGACTCATTCAAACACATTATTTCCCAAAGACTATGAGTCTATCACTCGAGCTCTATCCATCACTCCATCGAAGCACAACTCGGGGTGTCTATGCTCCTTCCCGGGAGGCGGCGGGCGGTGGCTACCTTCATCGGATCCAGCCCCAGCCAGTGCACCATGGCCTTGGCAAGGGCCATCCGGACTCCCTGTATGCAGGAAGAGCGCTTCACGGCGTCGAAGCGAGGCGAGGAGGCAATCAACTTCTACATCAGGCCAAAGTAGCTAGCTGGCAGTAGCTCACCGGGCCATAAGAGGATGCAAAGGTCCTTCATGTCTGGCTCTGCCATCTAGTGTAGCTCCATCTGTTGTTTTAGCTACTCCACAAGAAGAGGCGAGCGCTCGGGGGCTCCGAATTGTGCCTATAATAGCCGAACTTCATCTCCTTCTTCCCTCGAGGCGAACAACAAATTGGCGTCTGCCATGCTCTTCTAAAGATCGAAGGAGGTGCCTGAAGAACACCACACCTGGGTAAGCAATTTGAGTTTGCTATCCCTGAAGACTCAATGTAGTAAGTATGGCTTACCATCCATTATGTCCTTCGCTTGGTGGACCTGCTCCTTATAAAACCGCCTGTCCACCCGCTCCTTCTGAAGAACGTTCTTCAGGGTGGACAGTTCGGTTGCGCTCTCCTTGCCCTTCTACTCAAGGACCTCGCACTTCCGGCTGGCGTCCTTGAGCTCATGTTGAACCTCCACCACACGAGCCTCATGCTTTTGGTTGGTGGCACATGGGGAGGAGAGGGCGGTCGCCGCTTCTTTGGCCGCTGCTCTCTTAACGGTCGCATGGTCTTTTGCTGGTTGGAGCTCGGCCTTGAGCCTCTCCACCTCCTTCGTCGAAGCTGTTTACACATTAAGACATTATGAAAAACTGCATTGACGGTGTTCGGGTAAAGTTGTTCCGACAAAGGAGTTTGGGCAAAGGTATTCGGATTTTGTTTTGACCTACCATGTGCCTCGTTGAAACTTGGGTTGAGGGCTTCAACTTCATCCTCGGAGCGTTTAAGCTTACGATTCAGCTCGTCCAGCTCGGTGCCATTTATTATTGCCGCCGATGACGATGCCTAGAGTACACATATAGTGGACATGTTACATGGGTTTTCAACTTTGATGTCTACTACACAACCTTCTTCTTGTAGACTCGTGTTGGGCCTCCAAGCATAGAGTTTTGTAGGACAGCAGCAATTTTCCCTCAAGTGGATGACCTAAGGTTTATCAATCCATGGGAGGTGTAGGATGAAGATGGTCTCTCTCAAACAACCCTACAACCAAATAACAAAGAGTCTCTTGTGTCCCCAACACACCCAAAGCAATGGTAAATTGTATAGGTGAACTAGTTCGGTGAAGAGATGGTGATACAAGTGTAATATGGATGGTAGATATAGGTTTTTGTAATCTGAAAATACAAAAACAGCAAGGTAACAAATAGTAAACAACGAGAAAAACATTGTATAAATGATTGGAAACAAGGCCTCGGGTCCATACTTTCACTAGTGCAATTTCTCCCAACAATACTAACATAGTTGAATCATATGTAAATACCTATGGTGCGACAAAGAGTTCACTCCAAATTCACAAATAGTGGAGAACTAACGAACAAATTATTGTAGGGTACGAAACCACCTCAAAGTTATCTTTTCCGATCAATCTTATGAGCTATCCCAATAAGTGTCACAAACATCCCTAGAGTTCGTACTAAAATAACACCTTAAGATACACATCAACCAAAACCCTAATGTCACCTAGAAACTCCAATGTCACCACAAGTACCCATGGGTTTGATTATACGATATGCATCACATAGTTTCAGATTCATCGTGTTCAATCCAACACAAAGAACTTCAAAGAGTGCCCCAAAGTTTCTACCGGTAAGTCAAGAAAAAAACATGTGCCAACCCTTATGCATAGATTCCCAAGGTCACGAAACCCGCAAGTTGATCACAAAAACATACATCAAGTGGATCAATAGAACATACCATTGTCACCATGGATATCCCATCGAAAGACATACATCAAGTGTTCTCAAGTCCTTAAAGACTCAATTTGATAAGAAAACTTCAAATGGAAAACTCCATATGATTCATCTATATCAATAAAGCTCGCAGTACATCAAGAGCGTGCCATCTCAAGAACACGAGAGAGAGAGAGAGAGAGAGAGATCAAACACATAGATACTGGTATATACCCTCAGCCCCGACGGTGAACTACTCCCTCCTCGTCATGGAGGCCGCCGGGATGATGAAGATGTCCTGCAGTGATGGTTTCCCCTCCGGTAGAGTGCCGGAACGGGCTCCCGATTGGTTTTTCGTGGCTCTGGAGGCTTACGGCGGTGGAACTCCTGATCTAGGTTTCTTTTCAGGGGTTTCTGTATTTATAAGAGTTTGTGGCGGCGGAAACAAGTCCAGGGGGTCCACGAGGAAGTCACAAGCCAGGGGGCGCACCCTAGGGGGTGGGCGCGCCCCTCTGGCTTGTGGCTTCCTCGACCTTCCTCTCTGATGACTCTTCGCTCCAGTATTTTTTTATAGTTTTCCAAAAATATTCTCCATAAATTTTCAGCTCATTCCGAGAACTTATATTTCTGCACAAAAACAACACCAGAGTTGTTCTACTAAAAACATCGCCAGTCCGGGTTAGTTCTAATAAAATCATACCAAAATCATATAGAATTATTGTAAGCATGGCATGAATACTTCATAAATTACAGATACGTTGGAGACATATCAGCATCCCCAAGCTAAATTCCTGCTCGTCCTCGAGTAGGTAAATGATAAAAGAAATAATTTATGAAGTGTGAATGCTACCCAACATGTTCATCATATTCTATTCTTCTTTCTATCGCATGGACATTTGGACTTGTAAATGATTCAAAGCAATACTATAGTTCTAACATAATGACTTCCATACTCAAGTATGTCAACAAGCAACCATGTCTTTCAAAATATCAACATTAAAGAAAGTTATCCCTAGACCGTCATGACCAATCATTGATCCGTTCATGAAACACACTCAAATATTAGCTATGCCCAATGCTCAAGTACGATCATAGTGACCCCCTAGTTGGTGTTCATAAGATAAGATGGAGACTCAAAGCAAAAATAAAAATTGCATAAAGTAAATAGATAGTCCCTTCGTAGAGGGAAGTAGGGATTTCTAGAGGTGCTAGAGCTCAAGGTTTAAATTGAGAGATAAAAAATATTTTGAGTGGCATGCTTTCCTGTCAATGAAAATGACAAAGTAGCTCACAATACTTTCCATACTAGATACATTATAGGCGGTTCCCAAATTTTTTACTCCCCCACCACTAATCAATCACACTACACAACGAACCAAATCCACGGGTACCGTCCATACAAACAACAATCCTAGGGGAGTTTTGTTTCATTATATTTTGATTTGATTTTTGATCATGGGACTGGGCATCCCGAATACCAACCACTTTCTCGTGAATGATATTGAATCAACACATATCGTGAGAATAACCCACCTAGCATGGAAAAATATTGGATACTCCCCACCGTTTCATGAGCGGTACGGGCACAAAAAAGAGAAAAAATATTTTAAAATTTAGAGATGGCACATACAAATTTGCTTGGAACGGCACGGAAATATCGCATATAGGTAGGTATGGTGTACTCATAAGGAAAAACTTGGTTTAAGGATTTTGGATGCACAAGTAGTATTTCTAGTTAGTATAAATGGAGGCTAGCAAATAGATTGGGAAGCAACACAACCAAGAAACGAAAATTCACATAAGTTAGCATTGAACATAACTAGAACCGAATAATGAACCGCAAGTAGGATGTAACTTCATTGCATAACTATTGACTTTCGTACTTGCATAGGGAATCAGAAACCTTAACACCAATATTCCTACTAAAGCATAATTACTCACTAACATGACTCACATATTACTGTCATCATGTTTTCAAACTATCACAAAGAATCAAGTTTAATTTGTCCCATGATCTTCATGAAAGTTTTTATTATATCATCCTTGGATATCTGTCACTTTGGGACTAGTTTCATATGATGATATTGCTTATTGGCAAGCTCAAACAAATTTAAGTGAAGTATAGGAGCATAAAAATTTCATCTCTCAAAAAGGTATAAGTGAAGCATGAGAGGAATTGACAAGCAACTCTCAAAAGATATAAGTGAAGATTAATGAGTAGCCAACAATTAAATAACTATGTGAAGACTCTCTCTCTCTCTCTCAATAAATATTTTCAGAAATGAGCATTTTATTCAACAGAAAGTAAAAGAAAAATAGCAAGTGATAACCCACAAGTATAGGGGATCGCAACAGTTTTCGAGGGGAGAGTATTCAACCCAAATTTATTGATTCGACACAAGGGGAGCCAAAGAATATTCTCGAGTATTAGCAGCTGAGTTGTCAATTCAACAACACCTGAAAGACTTAATATCTGCAGCAAAGTATTCAGTAGCAAAGTAGTATGGAAGTAACGGTAACGGTGGTAAAAATGATAGTAGCAGTTTCGTAGTGTTTGTAACGGTAGCAACGGAAAAGTAACTTAGCAAAGATCAATATATGGAAAGCTCGCAGGCAATGGATCAGTGATGGATAATTATGTTGGATGGCATTCATCATGCAACAGTTATAACATAGGGTGACATAGAACTAGCTCCAATTCATCAATGTAATGTAGGAATGTATTCCATATATAGTCATACGTGCTTATGGAAAAGAACTTACATGACATCTTTTGTCCTACCCTCCTGTAGCAGCAGGGTCCTAATGGAAACTAAGGGATATTAAGGCATCCTTTTAATAGAGAACCGGACCAAAGCATTAGCACTTAGTGAATACATGATCTCCACAAACTACGGTAATCACCGGAAAGAATCCCAGTTATTGTCACCCTAGGGGATGCGGATCATAACTCGTAATAGTTGTATACAACTTGCAAGATAGGATCAATAACGTATATATATTCATGAAAACATAATAGGTTCAGATCTTAAATCATGGCACTCGGGCGCTAGTGACAAGCATTAAGCATAGCAAAGTCATAGAAACATCAATCTCAGAACATAGTGGATGGTAGTGATCAAACCCTAACAAAACTAACTCGATTCCATGGTAAATCTCATGCCGCCCATCACCGTCCAGCAAGCCTACGATGTAATTACTCACAAACGGCGGAGAGCATCATGAAATTGGTGATGAAGGATGGTTGGTGATGACGACGACGTCGATTTCCCCTCTCTGGAGCCCAAATCAAACTCCAGATCTACCCTCCCAAGGAAGAACAGGAGGTGGCGGTGGCTCTGTATCAGAAAACATGATGAAAGCTTCTCTCTAATTTTTTCTCCGTAAATAGGAATATATAGGACTGGAAACTAGGTCGGAGGAGCAATAGGGGGCCCACAAGCCACAAGGGCATGCCCTAGGGGGTGGGCGCGTCCCCCTGGCTTCTAGCCAAGTGGTGGGCCCCTGCAGTTGATTCTTTCGCCACTATTTTTTATTCATTCCAAAAATATTCTCCATAATTTTTCAGGTCAATCCGAGAACTTTTATTTCTGCACAAAAATAACACCAAGGCAATTCTGCTGAAAACAGCGTCAGTCCGGGTTAGTTCCATTGAAATCATGCAAATTAGTGTCCAAAACAATAGCAAAAGAGTTTTGAAAAGTAGATACGTTCGAGACGTATCAGCAAGCATCATGTGAACGAATAAAAATTTAGGCTCAACATAGGCTAACCATTAATTGTTGATGAAGAGAGGTGGGATGCATAGCATCCCCAAGCTTAGATGCTTGATACTTCCTGAAATATTTACTTGGGGTGCCTTGGTCATCCCCAAGCTTCAGATTTTGTATCTCATTCAATCCTCTCATATCATGGTTTCACCTATTGTCATGAACATCATCCACACAAAACTCGAAAAGAACTCGTGAGATAGGTTAGTACACATAAGAATAAATCAACACTTCATGTACTGCCAAGACAAGTTTCATAATAATTTTCAAACATTAGGTACTTTATAATATCATTGCCACAATTTATATCTACAAATATAGGCTATGGAAACTATAGGATAAGTAGATAACGAAGCTATGACAGCAATTTGTCCAAACAGAACTATTTGTAGAAATTTATTAAACCAATGTACTTATATAGCTCAAAAAATTATGAAAATTTAGTACATTCTATAAAATTTATATGAAAATACTGTGTAAAATTTTCAGAAACTTACCACGTTCAGAAAAATATGAAAATTAAAACACTACAACAGAAGTTTCTGTTTTTACACAGCACACATCAAACATGCAATTCAAGCATCCTAAAGGCAATTCTTGGAACTTTTTATTGAAAAACAAGATTATGAATAACACTTAATAGAGAACAACAAAATAATATGACTCTCCAAGCAAAACTCATATTATGTGACGAATAAAAATATAGCTCCAAGTAAGATATACCCATAGTGTTGAAGACAAAAGAGGGGATGCCTTCCGAGGCATCCCCAAGCTTAGGCACTTGATTATTCCTTTGATATTACCTTGGGGGTTCCTTGGGCATCCCCAAGATTAGGTTCTTGTCACTCCTTGTTCTCCTCATATCGGTGTCCCACCCAAAACTTGAAAACTTCAATCACACAAAACTTATCAGAACTATGTGAGAAGGGTTAGAGTAATAAAGACAAATCATCACTTAGGTACTGTCCAGACAAGATTCATAATTGTTATCACATAATACCTACTGTATTACATCATTCCCACAATTTATATTACTCAATATAAGCTATAGGAACACTTGAAACAAGCAAACTATGCATGCAAAACAGAATCTCTCAAAAACAGAACAGTGTGTAAAGATCTGAATGATCGCCATACTTAACTAACTCTAAAATTAGGAAAAATTAGGAAAAATGAAGGAATATGAACATAAAGTTTTTTTAAAAAATTCAGAATTTTTTGACGCTCCGCTAAAATCATATAATTCATATACTGGATGCAAAACTTTCTGTTTTTCCACAGAATCAAACGAGCAAGTATCCACACTATCTCAAAGGCTTTACCTGGCACTTTATTGAAATAAAATACACAAAACCTGATTAATACATTTGCTTAATCATGTGAACACACAAAAACAGAAAGTAAAAGTGTTGAGTTGTCTCCCAACAAGCGCTTTTCTTTAATGCCTTTTAGCTAGGCATGATGATTTCAATGATGCTCACATAGGAATAGTAAATAAGACATGCAAAAGAGCACCATGAATCTCATGAAAATCACATTTAATTCTAACCAACTTCCTATGCATAGGTATTTTGTGAGCAAACAATTTATGGGATCAAGAATCATCTAGCATAGGAAGGGAAAACAAGCATATCTTCAAGAATTTGAACACATAGAGAGGAAACTTGATATTATTGAAATTCCTATAAGCATATGTTCCTCCCTCATAATAATTTTCAGTAGCATCATGAAGGACTTCCAGAATATAACCAGCACATAAAGCATTCTTTTCATGATCTACAAGCATAGAAATTTTACAACTCTCCACATAAGCAAATTTCTTCTCATGACTAATAGTGGGAGTATCATAAAAGACTTGAATACTGCAAATTGGTTACACGTTAAAAGATTAATATTTAGTAAAAGGATATTCATAATTAAGACAAGTATCATAATAGTAATCATCACACTTTTTCATTGCATAAGTATCATCACAATAATCATCATAAGTAGGAGGCATGCAATCATTATAACAAATAAAAAGATCATCTTCGTTAAACATAGCATCCCCAAGCTTGTGGCTTTATATATCATAAACATAATCACTCTCATCATTAATGGCATGAATAGCACCAATAGTATAGCAATTATTATCATCATCCTCGAAGTTGGTGCCATAAACATTTTCAAGATTATAAGAAGTATCATTATCTTCCCAATCATAATTACCACAACAAGCAATAGGCATAACAAAATCATCCTCATGTGTATCATCTTCCACAACTATTTTTGATTCATTCTTAGGAAGCCTATCAATAATGGGAGCAACATTATTTGGGAGATATACCTCTTTACCTTTACTTTTCCTTCTTTTCTTCTTCTACATCACATTATGTGTGGCTTTATTTAATTCCTCCAAAGTTCTTTTCGAAGAGGTTGGTTGAATAAAAAGCTTCTCGTCGTTACCTGATTTATGAGAAGAAAAAATAGGAGGATATTAGGAAACCTCTTCTCCTTCATTAGTATTCTCTTCCTCTTCTATTTCTTTTTTTGTCTTTAAGTAATTGGCAATATAAGGATTCCCAATGCAATTTACCATGCAATACATATAGATTTCATTTAGATCAAAATCAATCATTTTCATGAGAAGCCAAGATGGACATCCTTAGTTTCATGTTTCATTTCTTCATACCCCCAAAATAGACTAAGTTCATTATGATGCTCAAGGTAATGAGGTTATCACAGTTTTTGGACACAATTCGATCATGAAATAATTCATAGTGGAAATTAAAATTACCACTTCCGTTGCAAAGTTCACAAGGACGGCAAGAAATATTAAGTCTTTCACACAAACATATAGCCTCTCTTGCAACCATTTAGTTTCTAAATACTTCCCTTTTTGGCAACTCTTGACAAACTCTATGCACTCCGCAAAAATTGACATGCTTATAAGAAATACTTTTATCATGACTAGTGAAATCATCATTAGTACTATGGACATTCAAAGAATCCATACTAACAAAATTGCAATCATTGTCACCACTCAAAGATTTAATGCCAAACATTTTAATAACTTCTTCTTCTAACACTCGAGTAAAATTTTTCTTTCCATCGAAAGACATGAAAAAGATGAAGCATATGAGGCAACCTCAATTCCATTTTTTGTAGTTTTCTTTTATAAAACCAAACTAGTGAAAAATAGGAAACTTAAAGATTTAATTGCAAGATCGAAACATATACCTTCAAGCACTCACCTCCCCGGCAACGGCGCCAGAAAAGAGCTTGATGTCTAGTACACAACCTTCTTCTTGTGGACGCGTGTTGGGCCTCCAAGCATAGAGTTTTGTAGGACAACGACAATTTTCTCTCAAGGGGATGAACTAAGGTTTATCAATCCGTGGGAGGTGTAGTGTGAAGACGGTCTCTCTCAAACAACCCTGCAACCAGATAACAAAGAGTCTCTTGTGTCCCCAACACACCCAATACAATGGTAAATTGTATAGGCGCACTAGTTCAGCGAAGAGATGGTGATACAAGTGTAATATGGATGGTAGATGTAGGTTTTTGTAATATGAAAATATAAAAACTGCAAGGTAACAAATAGTAAACAACGAGCAAAACGTTGTATATATGCTTGGAAACAAGGCCTAGGGTCCATACTTTCACTAGTGCAAATTCTCTCAACAGTATTGGCATAGTTGAATCATATGTAAATACCTCTCGTGCGACAAAGAATTCACTCCAAAGTCACAAATAGCGGAGAACTAACAAAGAAATTATTGTAGGGTACGAAACCACCTCAAAGTTGTCCTTTCTGATGTATAACAAAGAAATTATTGTAGGGTACAAAAACATTGTATAACAAAGAAATTATTGCAAGGGCCATCCGGACTCTCTGTATGCAGGAAGATCGCTTCACAACATCAAAGCGGGGTGAGGCGACAATCAAATTCTACACGAGGCCAAAGTAGCTGCCTAGCAGCGGCTCGCTGGGCCATAAGCGGATGCAGAGGTCCTTCATGGCCAGCTCTTCCATTTGGTGTAGCTCCATCTGTTATTACACATTTTGGTACAACACTTATGCCTTTTCTCTCTTATTTTACAAGGTTTACAAGAAGAGGGAGAATGCCGGCAGCTGGATTTCTAGACTGGAAAAGGAGCAAATCTGAGATACCTATTGTGCACAACTCCAAAAGTCCTTAAAATCTATAGAGAATTATTTTGGAAAATATAAAAATATTGGGCGAAAGAAATACATTAGGGGGGCCACCAGGCAGCCACAAGCCTACAGGGCACACCCCTGGGCTTGTGGCCCACCTGGCAGCTCTCCAATGCCCATCTTCTCCTATATTCAGGGTTTCATCCTGGAAAAAAATCACAACAGAGCTTTCGGGATGAAGCGCTGCCGTCTCGAGGCAGAACTTGGGCAGAACCAATCTAAAGCTCCGACAGGGCGATCCTGCCGGGGAAACTTCCCTCCCGACGGGGGAAATCGAAGCCATCGTCATCATGAACGATCCTCTCATCGAGAGGGGGTCAATCTCTATCAACATCTTCATCAGCAACATCTCCTCTCAAAACCCTAATTCATCTCTTGTATCTGATCTTTGTCTCAAAACCTCAGATTGGTACCCATGGGTTGTTAGTGGTGTTGATTACTCCTTGTAGTTAATGCTAGTTGGTTTACTTGGTGGAAGATCATATGTTTAGATCCTTGATGATCATTAATACTCCTCTGATTATGAACATGAATATGCTTTCTGAGTAGTTACGTTTGTTCCTGTGGACATGGGATAAATCTTGTTATAAGTAATCATGTGAATTCGGTATTCGTTCGATATTTTGATGAGATGTATGTTGTCTCTCCTCTAGTGGTGTTATGTGAACGTCAACTACATAACACTTCACCATTGTTTGGGCCTAGAGGAAGGCATTGGGAAGTAATAAGTACATGATGGGTTGCTAGAGTGAGAGAAGCTTAAACCCTAGTTTATGCGTTGCTTCGTAAGGGGCTGATTTGGATCCACATGTTTCATGCTATGGTTATATTTATCTTAATTCTTCTTTCATAGTTGTGGATGCTTGCGGGAGGGGTTAATCATAAGTGCGAGGCTTGTCCAAGTAAGGGAAGAACCCAAGCACCGGTCCATCCACATATCAAATTATCAAAGTAACGAATGTGAATCATATATGCATGATGAAAACTAGCTTGACATAAATTCACATGTGTCCTTGGGAGCGTTTTGCTTTATATAAGAGTTTTTCAAGGTTTTCCTTTGATATAAAAAGGATTGGGCCACCTTGCTACACCTTTGTTAGAATTGTTACTTGCGACCCGTCACGAATTATCTTATCACAAAACTATCTGTTACCGATAATTTCAGTGCTTGCAGAGAATACCTTACTGAGAACCACATGTCATTTCCTTCTGTCCTCGTTGGCTTCGACACTCTTACTTGTCGAAAGGACTACGATAGATCCCCTATACTTGTGGATCATCAAGACTCTTTTCTGGTTCCATTGCCAGGGAGTGATGCGCCTTTGGTGAGTGGAACTTGGTAAGGGAAAATTTATATAGTGTGCTAAAATTTACTATCACTTTTTAGTATGGAAAGTAATCCTTTGAGGGGTTTGTTCGGTGTATCTTCACCTCAAACGGAAACACAAAGAGTTGTCCCTCAACCTACTGAGCCTACTGAAAATATTGATTATGAAATTCCTTTGGGTATGATAGAGAAACTGCTAGCTAATCCTTATGCAGGAGATGGAACACTACATCCAGATTTGCATCTAATCTATGTGGATGGAGTTTGTGGATTATTTATGCTTGCAGGTTTGCCCGAGGATGTTGTCAAGAAGAAGGTCTTTCCTTTATATTTCAAGGAAAAGGCATTGTCATGGTACAGGCTATGTGATTATATTGGATCATGGAACTACAACCGACTGAAAATGGAATTTCATCAGAAGTTCTATCCTATGCATCTGGTTCATCGTGATCAGAATTATATTTAGAATTTTTGGCCTCATGAAGGATAAATAATCGCTCAAGCTTGGGGGAGGCTTAAGTCAATGTTATATTCATGCCTAATCATGAGCTCTCGAGAGAAATTATTATTCAGAATTTTTATGCTCGGCTTTCTCATAATGATCAATCCATGCTCGATACTTCTTGTGCTAGTTATTTTCTGAAGAAAGATATTGAATTCAAATGGAATTTATTGGAAAGAAATAAACGCAACTCTGAAGATTGGGAACTTGACAAAGGTAAGGATTCTGGTATGAACCTTAAGTTTGATTGTGTTAAATCGTTTGTAGACACCGATGCTTTTCATGAATTTAGCACTAAATATGGACTTGACTCTGAGATAGTAGCTTCTTTATGTGAATCTTTTTCTACTCATGTTGATCTCCCTAAGGAGAACTGGCTTAAATATCATCCTCCTATTAAAGTGAAAGTAGTTGAACCTATTAAAGTTGAAGAGGAAATTTTTACTTATAATGTTGATCCTGTTATCCCTACTGCTTACATTTAGAAACCACCCTTCCCTGTTAGGATAAAGGAACATGCTAAAGCATCGACTGTGGTACGTAAGAGTTGTATTAGAACACCTACACCCCCTGAACAAATTAAAGTTGAACCTAGTATTTCTATGGTTAAAGATCTCTTGGTTGATAATATTGATGGGCATGTTATTCATTTCTACAATGAAGCGGCTAGAATTGCTAGACCTGATACTAAGCATAAACATAGACCAGTTGTTGGCGTGCCTGTTATTTCTATTAAAATAGGAGATCATTGTTATCATGACTTGTGTGATATGGGTGCTAGCGTAAGTGAAATCCCCTATTCCTTATACAAGGAAATCATGCATGATATTGCACCAATTTAACTAGAGAAAATTGATGTTACTATTAAGCTTGCTAATAGAGACACTATTGCACCGATGGAGATTGTTAGAGATGTTGAAGTGTTGTGTGGGAAAATAAAATATCCTACTGATTTTCTTGTTCTTGGCTCCCCACAAGAAAAAATTTGTCCCATTATATTTGGCAGACCCTTCTTGAATACCGTTAATGCTAGGATTGATTGTGAGAAAGAAATAGTTACTGTGAGTTTTGAGGATGTGTCTCATGAGTTTAATTTCTCTAAATTTCATAGACAACCCCATGACAAAGAATTGCCTAGTAAAGATGAAATTATTGGTCTCACTTCTATTGTTGTGCCTCCTACTGATCCTTTAGAACAATATTTGCTATACCATGAAAATGATATGCATATGAATCAGAGGAATGAGATAGATGAAATTTTCTTTGATCATCAGCCTATTTTGAAACACAGCGTACCTATTGAAATAGTTGGGGATCTTCCTCCACCCAAGGGTGATCCCTTGTTTGAGCTCAAGCAATTACCTGATACATTGAAATAAGCTTATCTTGATGAAAAGGAGATATATCATGTTCTCATTAGTGCTAACCTTTTAGAACATGCAGAAAAGATATTAATGAAAACTCTAAGGAAGCATAGTGCTGTTATTGGTTATACTCTTGATGATCTTAAGGGCATTAGTCCCTCTCTATGTCAGCATAAAATTAATATGGAGCCTGGTGCCAAACCAGTTATTGATCACCAACGAACCCTAAGATAAAAGAAGTGGTAAGAAAAGAAATATAGAAGCTTCTCGAGGCAGGCATAATTTATCATGTTGCTGATAGTACATGGGTTAGTCCCATCCATTGTGTCCCTAAGAAGGGAGGTATTACCGTTGTTCCTAATGATAAAAATGAATTGATCCCGCAAAGAATTGTAACAGGTTATAGAATGGTAATTGATTTTAGGAAATTAAATAAAGCTACTAAGAAAGATCATTACCCGTTACCTTTTATTGATCAAATTCTAGAAAGATTATCCAAACATACTCATTTTTGCTTTCTAGATGGTTACTCTGGTTTCCCCAAATACTTGTATTAAGCCAGGATCAAGAAAAAACCACCTTTACTTACCCTTTCGGTACCTTTGTTTATAGACATATGCCTTTTGGTTTATGCAATGCACTTGCTACCTTTCAAAGATGTATGATGGCTATATTCTCTGACTTTTGTGAAAAGATTCTTGAGGTTTTCATGGATGATTTTTCCGTTTACGGAACTTCTTTTGATGATTGTTTGAGCAACCTTGATCGAGTTTTGCAGAGATGTGAAGAAACTAATATTGTCTTGAACTAGGAAAAGTGCCACTTTATGGTTAATGAAGGTATTGTTTTGCAGCACAAGATCTCCGAAAGAGGTATTAAAGTTCATAAAGCTAAAGTTGATGCCATCGAAAAAATGTCGTGCCCTACGGATATCAAAGGTATAAGAAGTTTCCTTGGTCATGCTGATTTCTATAGGAGGTTTATCAAACATTTCTCTAAGATTTCTAGGACTCTCACAATCTTTTGCAAAAAGATGTCCCTTTTGTTTTTTATGATGATTGTGTGGAAGCATTTGACATTGTTAAGAATGCCCAGATTACCACACCTATTGTTCAACCACCCGAATGGAACCTACCCTTTGAAATTATGTGTGATGCTAGTGACTATGATGTTGGTGTTGTTCTAGGACAAAGAGTCGATAAGAAATTAAATGTTATCCATTATGCTAGTAAAACTCTAGACAGTGCTCAAAGAAACTATGCTACTACTGAAAAAGAATTTTTAGCAGTCGTGTTTGCTTGTGATAAGTTTAGACCTCATATTGTTGATTCCAAAGTAACTGCTCACACAGATCATGTTGCTATTAAGTACCTTATGGAGAATAAAGATGCTAAACCTGGTGGGTCCTTCTGCTACAAGAATTTGATTTGCATATCATTGATAGAAAGGGTGATGATAACCCTGTGGTAGATAACTTGTCTAGGTTAGAAAATGTTCTTGATGACCCCCTAACTATTGATGATAGCTTTCCTGATGAACAATTGGCTGTTGTGAATGCTTCACATAATGCTCCTTGGTATGCTGATTATGCCAATTACATTATTTCTAAGTTTATACCTCCTAGTTTCACATACCAACAAAACAAAAAGTTCTTCTATGATTTAAGGCATTAATTTTGGGATGATCCACACCTTTATAAAGAAAGAGTAGATTGTACTATTAGATGTTGTGTACCTGAGCATGAACAGGAACAGATCTTACGCAAGTGTCACTCTGAAGCCTACGGAGGCCACCACGCTGGAGATAGAACTACACATAAGGTACTATAATCTGGGTTTTATTGGCCCAATCTCTTCAAGGATGCTCGTAAGTTTGTCTTGTCTTGTGATGAATGTCAAAGAATTGGTAATATTAGTAGACGTCAGGAAATGCCTATGGATTACTCTCTTGTTATCGAACCATTTGATGTTTGGGGTTTTGATTATATGCGGCCTTTTCCACAATCTCATGGGTATACTCATATTCTAGTTGCGGTTGATTATGTTACTAAGTGGGTAGAAGCTATTCCAACTAGTAGCACTGATCATAACACTTCTATTAAAATGCTTAAAGAAGTTATTTTCCCTAGATTTGCAGTCCCTAGATATTTGATCACTAATGGTGATTCACACTTTATTCATGGTGCTTTTTATAAGTTGATCGCTAAATACGATGTTAATCATAGAATTACATCTCCTTATCATCCTAAGTCTAGTGGTCAAGTAGAATTGAGTAATAGAGAAATTAAATTGATTTTGTAGAAGACTGTTAACAGATCTAGGAAGAATTGGTCTAAGAAACTTGATGATGCATTGTGGGCTTACAAAACTGCTTACAAAAATCCTATGGGTATATCTCCGTATAAGATGGTTTATGGTAAAGCATGTCACTTACCTCTAGAACTAGAACATAAAGCTTATTGGGAAATCAAAGAGCTCAATTATGATTTCAAACTTGCTAGTGAGAAGAGGTTATTTGACATTAGCTCACTTGACGAATGGAGAACCCAAGCCTATGAGAATGCCAAGTTGTTTAAGGAAAAGGTTAAGAGATGGCATGATAGAAGGATACAAAAGAGTGAATTTAATGTAGGTGATCATGTCTTTCTATACAATTCTCGTTTAAGATTTTTTGCAGGAAAACTTCTCTCTAAATGGGAAGGTCCTTACGTTATCGAGGAGGTATACCGTTCTGGTGCCATCAAGATTAACAACGCCGAAGGCACAAACCCTAAGGTGGTGAATGGTCAAAGAATCAAACATTATATCTTAGGTACTCCCATAAATGTTGAAACCAATGTCATCAACACCATAACTGCAGAGGAGTACATTTGGGAGACTTACCAAAACGTTTTAGACTCCGAAAAGGAATAGGTATGTGGTACGGTCAGTAAAAAGACTCCAAAACTTTTTCAATGGAAACTTTTATCTATTTAGAAATATTTAGAAAATTAGGAAAATTTAAAGTAGTCTGAATAGTGCACGAGGAGGCGACAAGCCTGCAGGGCGCGCCCTTCCCCCCTGGGCGCGCCCCTGGGGCTTGTGGCCACCTCGTGCACCTTCCGGACTCCGTTTTCTTGTGGCATACTCCTTCGGGTCGGCATAAATTCATTATATAATCTCCTGAAGGTTTTGACTCTCGTATCACGACAATACCTCCTGTTTTCATTTCGAGTTGTTTCTGTAGCAGATTTAGAGCAGGATGTCGTCCCAAGAGTCTGATGGGGAGAGCTACATATCGCATTATCTTGCCAATCGCAAGCTCTACAGGGACCTAGATCCTTATGGATTATTCTCGGAGGAGGAACAAGAAGACAAGTATCAATAAGAAAACTCAGATGAAGAGGAGACTCCTATACCTCAACTCGGAGACATGCACGTGGAGTTCAGTAAATCAAGCCTCCCAAACGCGAGAAGAAAACCTAAAGTTCTATTTATCCCTTCTCATTTTCTGCAGGAGAGTAAGGAAGAATTATGTCAAAGGATATTGAAGCTCGAACAGGAGGTGGATGACCTGAGGGAATAGAATTTTATGCTTAGGAGGAAACTAGACAAACTTCCAACTTCATCAACAACTCCAACATCACCACCTCCGAAGCAAGACAACTAAACACATGGGTATGGGCACTCCCCTTGGCTTGTGCCTAGCTTGGGGGAGGTGCCCCAATATCGTATCACCATCACATCTTTTATTTTTAATTTTTAATTTTTATTTATTTTAATTTTTATCATCTTTCCTTAGTTTGATCCTTTTGGTTATATCTTGATCTAATAGAATAAACTTTTCCTGTGATCTAGTTTCGAGTCTTTGCTTTATGATTCCTCCTGTGTAATCAAGTCTGTGAGTTATATAATAAAAATTGCTTTTGAATTGAGGGCTTTTGCTTGTTTGGAATGATCTTGATCTTGAGAAAGATGAAGTAGAAAGAAGTATAGAATAAAATCAAAGAGTACATATGACAATCTTATGGGGAGTGATGACTTCACATACAAGAAGTATGTCAATTGAAACCTATTGGGGGTTGACAAATATAGCTATTGGTTATTGGGGAAATTAAAAGGAAGTAATAAAGAAAGAGAGGTACACATATAAATATATTATCTTGGACATCTTCTATGATTGTGAGCACTCATTAAAATATTATATGTTAAGAAGTTGATGTCGGACAAGGAAGACAACATAATGGTTTATGTTTGCTTATTTCCGAGTAGAAGTAATATGGTTATGGATCCCTCAACATGTGTTGCTTGCTTCCACCAAATATCAGCAAAAACCTCCGCACCAGTAGAGATACTACTTGTGCATCCAAACACCCTTAACCCAGTTTTGCCATGAGAGTCCACCATACCTACCTAAGGATAGAATAAGATCCTTCAAGTAAGTTGTCATCGGTGCAAGCAATAAAAATTGCTCTCTAAATATGTGTGATCTATTAATGTGAGGAAAATAAACTTTATACGAACTTGTGATAGGGAAGAAATAAAAGCGACGGATTGCATGATAAAGTTCTCTATCACAAGGGGCAATATAAAGTGACGTTCTTTTGCATTAAGAGATTGTGCATTCAACTATAAAAGCGCATGACAACCTCTACTTCCCTCTACGAAGGGCCTATATGTTACTTTTATTTTCAAGTTCTTACCTTTATGCAAGAGTTGCAGTGATCTCCATCACTTTCACTATTTTCACCTTTATTTTCTGGCAAGTGTCACATGTTGGGGAATTATCTAGGCACATATATCCACTCAGAAGTGGACGAGCATGAGACATTACTGTTGACATTACCCTTGAGGTAAATAGTTGGGAGGCAACACTATAAGCCCCTATCTTTCTTTGTGTCTGATTGAAACTTTGAACTCATAGGTACCTCATGAGTGTTAGCAATTATGAAAGACTAAAAGATGATTGAGTATTTGGGTTTCCTTTAGAAGATCTTATATTGACTCTTTCCTACATTATCATAAATTGGAATTGCTTCAGTGACTGAGATCATAGTTTGTCGGTTCTCAATAGAGTTCTTGCTTCATACTTTGCCATTGTGAATGAATTATTACTTTAGCATAAGAAATTATATGTCAATATATGTTGTTGTTCTAAAGATGATCATGATGCCTTCATGTCTGTATTTTATTTTATCGACACCTCTATCTCTAAACATGTGGGCATATTTATCGATTTCGGCTTTCACTTGAGGACAAGTGAGGTCTAAGCTTGGGGGAGTTGATACGTAGATACTGCATCATGATTTTATATTGATATTTACTGCATTATGGGATTTTATTACACATTTTTGTATAACACTTATGCCTTTTCTCTCTTATTTTACAAGGTTTACATAAAGAGGGAGAATGCCGACAGCTGGAGTTCTAGACTGGAAAAGGAGCAAATCTGAGATACCTATTCTACGCAACTCCAAAAGTACTTAAAATATAAGGAGAATTATTTTGGAATATATAAAAAATATTGGGCGAAATAAATACATCAGGGGGCCCACCAGGCAGCCACAAGCCTACAAGGCACGCCCTACCCCCTGGGCGCGCCCCTGGGGCTTGTGGCCCACCTGGTATCTCTCTGACGCCCATCTTCTGCTATATTGAGGGTTTCGTCCTGGAAAAAATCATAATAGAACTTTCGGAATGAAGCCCTGCCGTCTCGAGGCGGAACTTGGGAAGAACCAATTTAGAGCTCTAGCAGGGCGATCCTGCCGGGGAAATTTCCCTCCCGGAGGGGGAAATCGAAGCCACTGTCATCACCAATGATCCTCTCATCGAGAGGGGGTCAATCTCCATAAACATCATCATCAGCACCATCTCCTCTCCAAACCCTAGTTCGTCTCTTGTATCCGAGTTTGTCTCAAAACCCTTGATTGGTACCTGTGCGTTGCTAGTAGTGTTGATTACTCCTTGTAGTTGATGCTAGTTGGTTTACTTGGTGGAAGATCATATATTCAGATCCTTGATCATCATTAATACTCCTATGATTATGAACATGAATATGCTTTGTGAGTAGTTAGTTTTGTTCCCGAGGACATGGGATAAGTCTTGTTATAAGTAATCATGTGAATTTGGTATTCGTTAGATACTTTGATGAGATGCATGTTGTCTCTCCTCTAATGGTTTTATGTGAACGTCGAATACATAACACTTCACCGTTGTTTGGGCCTATAGGAAGGCATTGGGAAGTAATAAGTAGATGATGGGTTGCTAGAGTGACAGAAGCTTAAACCCTAGTTTATGTGTTGCTTCGTAAGGGGCTGATTTGGATCCACATGTTTCATGCTATGGTTAGATTTATCTTAATTCTTCTTTCGTAGTTGCGGATGCTTGCGGGAGGGGTTAATCATAAGTGGGAGGCTTGTCCAAGTAAGGGCAGCACCCAAACACCGGCACACCCACATATCAAATTATCAAAGTAATGAACGTGAATCATATATGCATGATGAAAACTAGCTTGACAAAAATTCCCATGTGTCCTCGGGAGCGTTTTGCTTTATATAAGAGTTTGTCCAGGCTTGTTCTTTGCTATAAAAAGTATTCGGCCACCTCGTTGTACCTTTGTTACAATTGTTACTTGCTACCCGTCACGAATTATCGTATCACAAAACTATCTGTTACCGATAATTTCAGTGCTTGCAAAGAATACCTTACTGAGAACCGCTTGTCATTTCCTTCTGCTCCTCGTTGGGTTCAACACTCTTACTTATCGAAAGGACTACGATAGATCCCCTATACTTGTGGGTCAGTAGTGAACTACTCCCTCCTCGTCATGGAGGCCGCCGGGATGATGAAGATGGCCTCCGGTGTTTCCCCCTCCGGCAGAGTGCCGGAACGGGCTCCCGATTGGTTTTTGTGGCTCTAGAGGCTTGCGGTGGTGGAACTCCCGATCTAGGTTTCTTTTCAGTGGTTTCTGTATTTATAAGAGTTTGTGGTGGTGGAAACAAGTCCAGTGGGTCCACGAGGAAGTCACAAGCCAGGGGGTGCCCCTTAGGGGGTGGGCGCGCCCCTGTGGCTTGTGGCTTCCTCGGCCTTCCTCTCCAATGAATCTTCACTCTAATATTTTTTATATTTTCTAAAACTATTCTCCGTAAATTTTCAGCTCATTCCGAGAACTTTTATTTCTACACAAAAACAACACCACGGTAGTTTTGCTAAAAACTGTGTCAGTCCGGGTTAGTTCTAATAAAATCATACCAAAATCATATAGAATTATTGTAAACATGGCATGAATACTTCATAAATTATAGATACGTTGGAGACATATCAAACTCCCGCATTATAATCAATCCGATCATATGTTGGACCTTATTAGGAGCTACCCTCACATGTCGGACACATAAATTGTATCTAGTCCCGTATTGGATACATGATTGACCCCTAGGTAAGTTTTTTAAAACTCACCTAGGGCTCGGGGGCTGCCATGTATATAATGGTAATAAATAAAAACTTTGCAAAGAAGACTATTAGGTGCCTTACTTGAAAACCCGTTAGGAGACTTTGAAGGCATCCTTTAGTCTATTGTCAACGGACCAGATTCTCTTTAATACCTCACCAATAAGGGTGCGGTGCTCCTCGGAGACGGAGGCACTTGACAGAGCCTCCTCCATGACCGGCCACCCATTGGTCGGTGGCGCCGGAGGTGATCGGATAACCCGATCACCAACCGGGGTTTGAACCAGAACCTCCAGAGGCGTGGTACGCTCCAGAGATGCCCTTAGAGGGGACTGAGCGGCCGCTCGCCCGGCCTCCTCAGTGTTTGGACGGGGTACCTCCCCGTTCTTCGGTAACCGAGGTGTTAGCCTGGCCATTATGTCGTCTCCCCCGCCGCTGGTGCCCGGCTCCATAGGAGCATGTTGGGATTACACCTCTATGGTGTCCTTCGCAGTGCCAGGAGTGGCGGGATGCGAGGCATTCCTGCTCTCTGCTAGTTCGGTGGGCCGGGTCTCCCCATCCAATATTTGATTGGTGGGGAGGACATGTGGGGGGCTGCAAAATCCATAAGTACATGCGTGTTAGTAAACTCTAGACTTGTTAAAAGAACAAACACGAGGTCTTCGAATCCTTACCTTCGAGCCGGGGGATTGACCCTAAGGTTCATTCGTGGAACCACCTCAAGGTTGTCGGACTCAGTATCTGAGTCCCAGCTATCGTCGGACAGGATCACCTATGCCTGACGCGTCCTCTTCGGGGCAGGAGGGGGAACCTCCTCTATGGTGTTCGATGATGTTGCCCTCTTTCTTGCGAGGGGGGATTGCCTTCCCCTGGCTTCGTCCTCCTCCTCTTCCTCCTGCTCCTCCTCCTCCTCTTCCTCCTCATGATCCTCTTGATTCGAGGAGGCATGAGTTTCCTCGGACATAGTCTCTGACTAGTCCCGGATACTAAGGTCGCATTGGCCTAGTTTCTTCTTCTTCTCCTTCTTCATGGGGGGCTCGTAAGGCTTCTCTAGGAGCATTTCCACTAACAGCCCAGACCTAGCATCCTCGGGCTAAGGTGTCGGACTGCTAATGTTAACGGCTTTCTTTTGCCATTTCTACGAAAGAGTGATCGGAAGAAAACATTATGGATCCCCCTTGGGAAATGTAAAATCCGATCAAGCAGAAGTAACCCATACCTTGGTGGTGGGTTTGGAGGGTTGTAGGCCTCTATCTTCCTCCACGGATGGGCATCTCTCCTATGACTTGAAGAGCGCCTTCCATAGCTTCTCACGTGTAGTACGGAAGAGGTGCCGGATTGTGGGTGCATCATCAAGTTGCTGAGCCCAAAAGGGAGTGTCCCGGCGTTGGCAGGGGATTGCTCCGGAGCATCACCTGGACCACGTTGGTCAGCTTGATGTCCTCCTCAACCAGGGAGCCGATGCGCTTCTGCAGGTCGCTCACCTCCTTGCTTGGTCCCCAGTTAAGGCCATTTTTAGCCATGAAGCTATTCTGGTGGGGGACCGGATCTGATTTCGATAGGAGGGATCTGACCTTCTTCTTGTGGTTCTGTGATATAGAACCACTCCTTCTGCCATGCCTTGATGGTGTCAATGAAGGTGCCTGATGGCCACACAATGCGGGTGAGCTTGCCGATGACATCCCCACTTCAGTCCGCGTGCTTCCCGCTGACGCACTTCGGCTTGACGTTGAATACTTTGAGCCAGAGCCCAAAGTGTGGCTCGACCCGAAGAAATGCCTCGCAGACAAGATGAAAGATGATATATGCATAAAGGATTTTGGCGGGAGGTCATGGAAGTCAAGACCGTAGAATAACATCAACCCCCTGACGAAGGGGTGAAGCGGGAAGCTCAACCCCCTGATGAAGTAGGGGGCGGAAGACCTAGATCTATGCTTTAGAGGTGCAGAGGAATGGAAGGCGGAGAAAGCGAATGGGAAACACAAATAGGTTTCGGGGTTTTCTTCTCCTTTTATGAGGCTTATTGATTTAGTCTCCCCTTGCTGCACCATGAATCCCTCCACTTCCCGAGACATACGAACCATTGCACGCGCGTGATTAAACATATCCCGTATAAAATGGGACACGATTAGTATGTTGATAGATCGTGATGATTAAAACGGCCTCGAACCATGAATCGAGTTTTTGTAACTGGCCTAGCGGTCGTGGTGGGCCGTGACCTTTTGTCAGAGAGGTCGCCAGAGGAATATTGTTTACCCCTTGACATTGGTCTTCAAGGCCAGCCGATTTGCAGTGTTGGGACATGCTACTATGCAAAAAGCTACTTATCAACGGAGGTCGAACTATGTTCGGCGGGAAGAACTCGCCTCGCAAGCCGAAGACTCTGATCGTGTAAAGCAATTGAAGCTGGGACCCTTGGCATTGGAGGCCAGTTCGGGGGCTACTGAGGGAGTCCTGGATTAAGGGGTCCTCGGGAGGCCGACCTATTTCTATGGGCCGGACTATATGGGCCACATACTGAACACAAGAATATTTGAAGGCCCAGTCTCCAAGATGGAAGCTTCAAGAAGCACGGCTTGTACTCCATGTTTCATGTAGTGAATAGGCAAGTTTATCTCCTCAGCATGTAACCGACCATGTGTAGACCCTAGGTACCCTCAGCGTCTATATAAGCTGGAGGGTTTTAGGCTGTAGAGACAGAACAACTAATCTAGGGTTAGCTATTCGATCTCGAGGTAGATCAACTCTGTAACCCCCATATCATCAATACAAACAAGCAGGACGTAGGGTATTACCTCCATAGGAGGGACCGAACCTGGGTAAATATGTGTCCCCTTCATCTCCTGTTACCATCGATCCTAGTCTCACAGTTTGGGACCCCCTACCCAAGATCCACCGGTTTTGACACCGACACCTACACAAACAAACAAACTCTTGCACCCAACGCTATAAAGGGGTTGTCAATCCCTTCATGATTATTTGCAAGGATTAGATCCGATAGACATAGATGTAAACGACAACGGAAAGTAAAATGTAACGACCCTACCTGGAAAGGCCAAGCCTCTATGTGTTCTGTGCCATCCTTGGATCAGTATGCTGGCACACACAGTACATCAATGTATATATCAAAGTGCAATCACATGTAATTAACGTAAAACTGATATATACCTCAAAACTCCCATCAAAAACAGTCAACGGGAGTGGAGTCCCAATAACACCAACGGCAGGTTGAGTATAGACCGTAACCCTGAATCGTACTCTTACTCGTCGAAGAATAGTATCTGCAACATGAGACATTGCAGCCATGAAGGTCAGTACATTGAATGTACCGGCAAGATCACCATAGTAGAACAGAAGATAAAAACTATTCTATATGCAGTAAGGCTTTGTGGCTCTGTGTCTGAGTTTTTGCATAAAAGATGATTTTATTTTATTTTCCTACAACAAAGGAATATCAGGAGTTTTCACTACAGAGTTACCTAACATGACATGGTTCCGCCAACCGATGTCTTAAAGCCCACAAGTATCAAAAGTTGCCCACAATTAATTATCAGTCCAGTGTTGAGAGTTCAGAGATAGATCCAAGTCTAGAAGCTCAAAATTGTCCATAACCGGGGACACGGCTAATCGATTAGGTTTAACTCTGCAGAGTGTTGTGTACTTTACCCACAAGATTTGTTCCCTCCTGGTAAGTCCTCGCACTGTCGGGTGTTTGAGAACAGGATGAATGAAACATGGTCTTTCAGAGTGTTTCACTGACTACTGTCAGTGCCCATCCATTCCTAACGTCGACTACATCTCGTAGCACTGCCCAGCCAGAGTCACAACAAAGATCAACCAAGCCAGAGCCCATAATGACTTGTGGCTACACAGGTAAGCTTCCGGGCATGAAGTATTCATCCGTCTCTTTGAGTCTGGCTGAAGCTTTCCGCAAGATGTCATGGCGCTTCTCCATGCATCCCGACCATCCACTGGTTACTCCAGGGATGCCCAATCAACCATCCTTCATCCAGTAGTGTGTATTGAAAACTTGTTTCTCGAGTCTCGAAGTCTTGAGGTCTTGAAGATGCAAGACATGAAGATGCCTTCATGGAGTTGTTGTCTTGACGTAGAGTCCTCCTTCTCACACCACTCACGAACACTCATACCAAACCCCGTCTACTTTAGCATAGCAGAAAAATAAGTAACGTTCCCGGGTCTTTAGTAACAAGTGGTGGGTTCCTACCTCATGCATTCTACTCAACTACAAGAATTTTCAATAACACTACGGGAGGGATTTGTTGAAAGATATCACTACATGCAATAAAACATAGGTATGAACAAAAATGGTCAAAGTGAACTTGCAGGTAGTGTTGATGAAGAATAATATCACTCTTAGAAATAACTTGTTAGACTATTCGTCACTCTCCGATGAAAACATATATAATCAAATATTGCATTCATATAAGCAATCATACTAGCAACCTATTCTAACAATCAAAAGTAACACAAAAACCAAAAGCAACAAGGTTGTGATGAAGGAAACACTTAAGACAAAACTCAAATCAACAAAACTTCATCCACACAACCAAGGGTTGGTTTTCTCTACAAATGATCCTATTTTCAAAGGTAAAAAAACAAAACAAAGAAAAATATAGCAAAAGTATTTTAGTAAATATTTTACTAGTAAAAATAATTACTTTTGAAGAACAAGTAAGAACTAAGATAAATAACACACTAAACACTATAAGTTTTCTAGCTAATAATCTTAACAACAAGTAAACTAAATAAAATAATAGAATAATAGAAAACAATTTATAAAGAAACTAGGTTAATAGAAAGTAGTCTTATAAAACAATTTATAAAACTATTTTCAAAAAGAAAACCAAACTAGCAAATGGAAATCAGTTACAAGTTATAATTAACTAGAATTGATTTTCATGCAATCAACTAATAAAACAATATTCGTTTGGAGGTCTACTGTTGTCTAACAGAAAACTTTATAAAATCTAACAACTAATATAGAAGAAAATAAATTAAAACAATTTAAAACAGACGAAATATAAATAATCCTATAAAGAACTAAAACAGAATATGTTTTGATGAAAAATACTAATTTAAATTATTCTAAAAATTATAAAATAAAGCAGGATGATAAACCTAACTAATACAAAACAGTGGAAAAAAGAATCACTCAAAAATAAGTTTTTAAACTCAAGTTATTCAGTTTTTAGTGATTTGATCAAATTTAACAAAGTTTAAATTTAAAAGTTCAAATTTGAAAACTAAGACTACACACAGAAACTACAAGTAATTTGTGACATGTTGCAAAAAGAATCATGCAAAAACTCTAAATATTTTAAAATATATAACAAAAATAAAAACAATAATCATTCTGTTTTCTAAAACAGAAACAGAAAAAGAAAATATTTAGCTAACGGACAGGGGCTATGTGGTGGCTTCCTACTGGGCGAAAGAGCGCACGTGCGGGTGTTTGTGGGTGGACGACCAAAGCTTAAAAGAAGACGGTTTGGCCTTTAATCCTTCTAATCTAAACCGTTGACTCTAGATCCGACGGTTACGGGAGGGCGCGGGGCTTATAGAGGTGGAGGTCGAGGTTTCTGGCGAGGTCGGCGGCGGCCGGAGGTCAGAGGTGGTCGGAGATGGTGGTGCGGTGGTCGGGGGTGGCGTCCGAAGTGCTCAGGCGACGGTGCTGAACGTCCTCGGACGGGGTGGCGTCCGAAGTGCTCAGGGTGGCGTCCGAAGTGCTCGGACGGGGCTGGGAACGATGGAGGCGACGGCCTCGTGCTCGAAGGGCTTCGGTCGATGGCTGAACTCCAGCGAGGTGGAGCGGTGGTGTTTGCGGGCGAGGGCAGGGGAGTTCGGGGGTGGAACGGAGTGCGGAGAGGCGGGGCTACTTATAGGCGCGGTGCGGGGTCGGGAGAGGGAGAGAGGAGCGAGATCCAGGGAGGTGGGATCTCCGGCGAGGTCGGGGGTGAGGGGAAGGGGATGAGCGCGGGGATGGCGCGGTCGGACGGTGGGTCCCGTGTGTCAGTGAGAGTGGGGGCGGGATCAGCGGCGTCGGTGACCGATCCGGAGGGATCTCGGGATTTAAAGGTTGTGGGCCGGCCGGTTTGCTATTAAAACGTTTAAATTTGTTTCCTTTTCTATTTTCCAGGGCATTTAAAACTCTTTAAGGCATTCAAAACATTTCCAAAAAAATAAAGTTTTATATACCAAAATTATCAGGGAATTAAATGCAATTTAACGAACATTTTTCCACGGCCAAAATAAATAATTTAAAAAAATATTTTCAGAAAATGCCTAAATGGCTTTTAATTCTTTTTGCAAATAATTTTCAAATAACCCCATAGGTTTTAGGGTTCAAATATTTCACAAAAATAACCCTAGTGTGGAGTGTCATATTACTCCTCTCAAGTTTCTTGTCAAGGGTATTTGAATTCTTTTTAAAATTTAGAATGGAACCAAATATGAAAAGAATTCCAAAAGAACAATTTAGAGATTTTCAAATCCAATTTTCAAATTCCTTGTTTATGAAGAAGTCATGTTATCTTCTCTCACTGATTTGAAATGGAATTGAATTTGAAATCAAATCACAAAAGGGGAAAGTCATGTCATTCCCTCTAATTCAAAAGTTTTCAAAAATGTTTCAAATTTCACTAAATTTCAATCACTCAATCAAAAAAACAATCATTATAATATTTATTATAACATTCCAAAATTTGGGATGTTACAAACCTATCACACTTAAAATGAATCTCGTCCTCGAGATTCGAAAGGGCTAGAAAGAAAAGGTTAGGGTTTGGGCTCTTCTAGCGAATCCATTGACCAAGAAGGGTGGGGTCTACCACACTTAAAATGAGAGTTACTGGTCCTTCAAAAGTCATGACCGTCCTTTGGGTGCATCTGCCTGTTCACATACTTCACGATAGCTCCTGCGGTGATGCTCTTCCATTTTAAATCAAAATCTTGTGATCTCATAACAAAATGTGTTTCCTCCGATACTGGGTCTTCTTAACTGACAGGTCTCGTGATCATTCTAAATAACCTATCGAAGATCTCGTGGTGGTCTACCATTAGTGGTTATCCTGTAGTGAAATGGGTCTTGGCTTCATTCCTCGCCGCAAAATTCCTACGTGTGACACCAACTGCCATGTACAAGGGGTTTTCTTCATACCATTCTAAGGCTTAAACAAAAAGCTTCAAAAGAACGTCATCTCTTTACTATGGGTAAGTCACTCAGATTTACCATTCCGAATAGCAAGAAAAATGATAAGAGTAAGTCGTCATGGTGATCAATCCATGCCGCACTAAAATCATTTCCTTGTATAAGGTTCAGTGAATCTCGTATTCTAACACTTGGGCTTCCTCACAAGCGTTGCAGAAATTTCTCTTGTCAATGAACAAAGTTCGGATAAATCCATTGATTCTACAAGCTAAGCAAAACATCTATCGTTCCTTCACAACCCTCAGGTTTTCGTACACTCCTAAGAAAACGTTTGCTGATCCAATCACAACTTCTTCCTTCATGATCTTTGGGCAACCTTCATGAAAACTGAGATCCATCCTTGATACACGTTCTATTCCTTGAATATGTTTTTCCTTTCCATTGGTCTATTTACCAATAACAGTTTTGGTTCAACATATTCAAAATCCAAGGTATACTATTTTAGGTGTTTTCATCCACATAGCGGGATACGTTCCCACATTCTCTTCACTTGTATTCACTTATCCAAACTCCTTAACAAGAATGGTACTTGTGGTTACTACCACACTTAAAATGAAATACACATATGCCTTCATAGACCATGTTTTCTCATATCCTCGAAAATGGTCACAGATCTTTGTTCATAGAGTACAACTCATATAATTCAACATAGGAGAATCATGACACCATAAATTCCATTGACTCATGAATTTATTACAAACTCTGAGACTTCCGTTACAAAATAATCTCATGAAAACAAGAGTGCTTCATGATACAGTTATTGCCAATTTCAAAACATAACTACTCCATTCTAGCTTTCTTCTCCTTTGGACATTTACTAGCATAATGTCCTGCTTCCTTGCAACGAAAACAGATGATTTCTGACAAGTCTCGAGGCTTCTTGATGTTGGTGTTTGCTCCTTGGGTTCTTGGTTCCTTTCCTGGGCACTTATTGGCGTAGTGGCCCATATCCTTACACTTGAAACAACTGATATGACTCAGGTCCCTCTGTTTAGGGGCTTGTCTCTTCCTGAGCTTCTTTGTTCCGATCAAACCTTTAATTTCCTGTGGATCAAACTCCACTTCTTCTGTCAGGAAGTCTCCCAAATACTCATTCGGACAATCCTGAGAGATGTCCTTCTTCTCCACATGAATAACATGACTTGATACTTATGTTTGGGTCTGGTACATCTCTCATCATCATGGGTTCTTCTAACTTATTCCTGAGGGCTTCTTTCATTGCTTCCTTCTGCTGCTTCATGACTTCTTGTACCTTGGGGTATATTTGACATTGCGCAGATAGTGAGTGTTTCCTTCACACAAGAAACATGTCACCTGCCCAGTTGGGCATTCCTCAGCTTGGTGATTTTCTTCACAATGAGGGCATCCTTCCTTGTGTTCTTCCTGGGTGTGTCCTATCTCTCCACATACCTTGCATGCACAAATCTTCTTCACTTCTTTGCAACGGGGCTTCTGGGTGTTAGTGACAACATGAGATTTTTGCAGAGTCATCTTGAATTCTTCCCAAGTGATTGTTGCTTGCGTATCATGGATAGCTTCATGCATCTTCCACCAATTTGCAGCACCTTCTGCAAAGTACCGAAGAGCATACTGGACCATCTCGTTCCTTGCAACATGGTTACTCCTTAGGTGATCCTCCATGTCCTGAATCCATTCTTCTGTCTCTAACCGATTCATCAATCCAGGATACATGAGTCCAGCTTCATTCATCATCTATTGGGTTCAAGGTTTTGGGATGAGATGCGTGAGACAGAGAGGAGGGAGTACACACAATACAAACAATGGTTTTAAAAATAGATTTTAGTTGTGGCTGTCGAAAAAATACACACAAATGACATCTCACAAATCATCATATCTAACGTGAGTATGCAACAGGGGTTTGGTCTTCTAGGGGGGGCATAAAATCTTTGAAACTCTTCATGGTCTTCAATTTCTTCACGTCCTTATAGTCTTCAATCTTTTGTAGCTCTTTCCATAGTGGTCAAAGGGACAAGGGTGTTATCTAACTACTTGATAAAACTTAGAAGGAATAAGAAGTAAAAGTTTTTTTTGAGAATAAGGTTGGAGAGATATCCTGTCCTATGGGGTTTCCAGTTGTCTAGGTTCACGTCCTACAGTCAAGATGTGCTATGATACCATTTCTGTAATGACCCGACCTGGAAAGGTCAAGCCTCTATGTGTTCTGTGCCATCCCTGGATCAGTATGATGGCACACACAGTACATCAATGTATATATCAAAGTGCAATCACATGTAATTAACGTAAAACTGATATATACCTCAAAAATCTCAGCGGAAACAGTCAACGGGAGTGGAGTCCCAATAACACCAACGGCAGGTTGAGTGTAGACCGTAACCCTGAATCGTACTCTTACCCATCAAAGAAGAGTATCTGCAACATGAGACGTTGCAGCCGTGTAGGTCAGTACATTGAATGTACCGGCAAGATCACCATAGTAGAATAGAAGATAAAAACTATTCTATATGCAGTAAGGCTTTGTGGCTCTGTGTCTGAGTTTTTGCATAAAAGCTGATTTTATTTTATTTTCCTACAACAAAGGAATATCAGGAGTTTTCACTACAGAGTTACCTAACATGACATGGTTCCGCCAACCGATGTCTTAAAGCCCACAAGTATCAAAAGTTGCCCACAATTAATTATCAGCCCAGTGTTGAGAGTTCAGAGATAGATCCAAGTCTAGAAGCTCAAACTTGTCCGTAACCGGGGACACGGCTAATCGATTAGGTTTAACTCTACAGTGTGTTGTGTACTTTACCCACAAGATTTTTTCCCTCCTGGTAAGTCCTCGCACTGTCGGGTGTTTGAGAACAGGATGAACGAAACATGGTCTTTCAGAGTGTTTCCCTGACTACTGTCAATGCCCATCCATTCCTAACGTCGACTACATCTCGTAGCACTGCCCAGCCAGAGTCACAACAAAGATCAACCAAGCCAGAGCCCATAATGACTTGTGGCTACACAGGTAAGCTTCCGGGCATGAAGTTTTCATCCGTCTCTTTGAGTCTGGGTGAAGCTTTCCGCAAGATGTCATGGTGCTTCTCCATGCATCCCGGCCATCCACTGGTTACTCCAGGGATGCCCAATCAACCATCCTTCATCCAATAGTGTGTATTGAAAACTTGTTTCTCGAGTCTCGAAGTCTTGACGTCTTGAAGATATAGGACTTGATGATGCCTTCATGGAGTTGTCGTCTTGACGTAGAGTCTCCTTCTCACACCACTCACGAACACTCATACCAAACCCCGTCTACTTTAGCATAGCATAAAAATAAGTAACGTTTCCGGGGCTTTAGTAACAAGTGGTGAGTTCCTACCTCATGCATTCTACTCAACTACAAGAATTTCAATAACACTACGGGAGGGATTTGTTGAAATATATCACTACATGCAATAAAACATAGGTATGAACAAAAATGGTCAAAGTGAACTTGCCTGTACTGTTGATGAAGAATAATATCACTCTCAGAAATAACTTGTTAGACTATTCGTCACTCTCCGATGAAAATCTATATAATCAAAAATTGCATTCATATAAGCAATCATACTAGCAATCAATTCTAACAATCAAAAGTAACACAAAAACCAAAAGCAACAAGGTTGTGATGAAGGAAATACTTAAGACAAAACTCAAATCAACAAAACTTCATCAACACAACCAAGCGTTGGTTTTCTCTACAAATGATCCTATTTTCAAAGGTAACAAAACAAAACAAACAAAAATATAGCAAAAGTATTTTAGTAAATATTTTACTAGTAAAAATAATTACTTTTGAAGAACAAGTAAGAACTAAGATAAATAACACACTAAACACTATAAGTTTTCTAGCTAATAATCTTAACAGCAAGTAAAATAAATAAAATAAGAGAATAAGAGAAAACAATTTATAAAGCAACTAGGTTAACAGAAAGTAGACTTATAAAACAATTTATAAAACTATTTTCAAAAAGGAAACCAAACTAGTAAATGGAAATCAATTACAAGTTATAATTAACTAGAATTGATTTTCATGCAATCAACTAATAAAATAATATTTGTTTGGAGGGCTATTGTTGTCTAACAGAAAACTTTATAAAATCTAACAACTAATATAGAATAAAATAAATTAAAACAAGTTAAAAAAAAGAAATATAAATAATCCTATAAAGAAATAAAACAGAATCTGTTTTGATGAAAAATACTAATTTAAATTATTCTAAAAATTCTAACATAAAGCAGGATGATAACCTAACTAATACAAAACAGTGGCAAAAAGAATCATTCAAAAATAATTTTTTAACTCAAGTTATTCAGTTTTTAGTGATTTGCTCAAATTTAACAAAATTCAAATTTAAAAGTTCAAATTTGAAATCTAAGACTACAGACAGAAACTACAAGTAATTTGTGACATGTTGCAAAAAGAATCATGCAAAAACTCTAAATATTTTAAAAGATATAACAGAAATAAAAACAGAAATCATTCTGTTTTCTAAAACAGAAACAGAAAAAGAAAATATTTAGCTAACGGACAGGGGCTACGTGGCGGCTTCCTATTGGTCGAAAGAGCGCATGTGCGGGTGTTTGTGGGCAGACGACCGAAGCTTAAAAGAAAACGGTTCGGCCTTTACTCCTTCTAATCTAAACCGTTGACTCTAGATCCGACAGCTACGGGAGTGCGCGGGGCTTACAGAGGTGGAGGTCGAGGTCGACGGCGAGGTCGACGGCCGCCGGAGGTCGGAGGTGGTCGGAGATTTTGGTGCGATGGTCGGGGGTTGTGTCCGAAGTGCTCAGGCGACCGCGGTGAAGCTCCGGCGTCAAATGATGGCGTCGGACGAGGCTGGGAACGATGGAGGCGACGACCTCGTGCTCGGAGGGCTTCGGTCGATCGCCGAACTCCGGCAAGGTGGAGCGATGGCGTTTGTGGGGGAGGGCAGGGGCGTTCGGGGTTGGAACGGAGTGTGGAGAGGCGGGGCTAATTATAGGCACGGTGCGGGTTCGGCAGAGGGAGAGAGGAGCGAGATTCGGGAAGGTGGGATCTTCGGCGAGGTCGGGGGCGAGGGGAAGGGGATGAGCGTGGGGATGGCACGGTCGGACGATGGGTCCCGCATGTCCATGAGAGTGGGGGCGGGATCAGCGGCGTCGGTGACCGATCCCGAGGGATCTCGGGGTTTAAAGGCTGTGGGCCGGCCGGTTTTCTATTAAAACGTTTAAATTCGTTTCCTTTTCTATTTTCCAGGGCATTTAAAACTCTTTAAGTCATTCAAAACATTTCCAAAAAAATAAAGTTGTATATACCAAAATGATCAGGGCATTAAATGAAATTTAATGAACATTTTTCCACGGCCAAAATAAATAATTTAAAAAAAATATTTTTAGAAAATGCCTAAATGGCTTTTAATTCTTTTTTGCAAATAATTTTCAAATAACCCCATAGGTTTTAGGGTTCAAATATTTCACAAAATAACCCTGGTGTGGAGTGTCATATTACTCCTCTCAAGTTTCTTGTCCAGGGTATTTGAATTAGTTTCAAAATTTAGAATGGAACCAAATATGAAAAGAATTCCAAAAGAATAATTCAGAGATTTTCAAATCCACTTTTCAAATTCCTTGTTTATGAAGAAGTCATGTTATCTTCTCTCACTGATTCGAAATGGAATTGAATTTGAAATCAAATCACAAAAGGGGAAAGTCATGTCATTCCCTCTCATTCAAAAGTTTTCAAAAAGTTTCAAATTTCACTAAATTTCAATCACTCAATCAAACAAACTATCATTATAATATTTATTATAACATTCCAAAATTTGGGATGTTACATAAAATATAAATAAATTGCAGCAAAGTGGTTTTGGTATTTTTGGTTTATAGATCTGAAAGTATATTATGGAAAGTAGACCCGGGGGCCATAGGTTTCACTAGAGGCTTCTCTCTTGAAGGAAAATATCATGGTGGGTAAAAAATACTATCAAGCAATTGATAGAAAAGCAAATAATCATGTAGTTATCTAGGGCAATGATCGTGCATATAGGCATCACGTCTGTATCAAGTAGACCGAAATGATTATGCATCTACTACTATTACTCCACACATCGACCGACTCCTGCTTGCATCTAGAGTATTAAGTTCATGAAGAACACAATAACACATTAAGAAATATGACATGATGTAGAGGGATAAACTCAAGCAACATGATGAAAACCCCATCTTGTTAGTCTTGATGGCAACAATACAATACATGCCTCGCTACCGCTACTATGTCACTGGGTGAGGACACCGCAAGATTGAACCCAAAACCAAGCACTTCTCTCATTGCAAGAGTTACCAATCTAGTTGACCGAACCAAACCAATCACTCAAAGATACTTACAAGGATATGAAATCATTCATATAAGAATTCAGAGAAGATTCAAATAAGATCCATGGATAATCTGAACATAAACTCGCAATTCATCGGATCTTGACAAACACACCACAAAAGAGGATTACATTGGATAGATCTCCATGAAGATCATGGAGAACATGGTATTGAACATCAAAGAGAGAGAAGAGGTCATCTAACTACTAACTATGGACCCATAGGTCTATGGTGGACTACTCATGCAGCATCAGAGGGGCGATGGAGTTGATGTAAATGCCCTCCGTGATTGAAACCCCCTCCGGCAGATTACCAGAAAAGGCTCCAAGATTGGATCTCTCGGGACCGAAGGCTTCTGGCGGCAGAAAAGTATTTGTGTGGCTCATTCTGATGTTGGGGGGATATTTGGGAATTTATAGGCCAAAGATTAGGTTTAGGATAGCTAGTGGGAGACGACAAGCTTCCTAGGCGCGGCCGGGGGCGCCTAGCAGGGTTGTGACTCCCTGGCAGGTTTCTTTCCATGCACTCCAAGCCTAGTTGATTTGTCTCCTTCGAGAAAAATTCCGTCAGGAGGTTTTTTCCGTTTGGACTCAGTTTAATATTCCATATCTGCAAAACGCAAAAACAAGGAAAAAACAAAAACTGGAACTAGGCTCTAGATTAACAGGTTAGTCCCAAAAAATAATATAAAATAGCATATTAATGCATATAAAACATCCAAAACAGATAATATAATAGCATGCCATCATAAAAAATAGATACGTTGGAGACGTATCACCTCCCCAAGTTGCTTTCCACCCAATCAACCTCTTCCACCAAGTTGAATCTGTGAGAGAGTGATTGTGTGTTGAGGAGCCTATCATCTTGAAGCACAAGAGCAAGGAGTTCATCGACATTATCGAGCCTATTACCTTTTGGAGGGTGGTGCCTCCTAGATTCATTAGGTGTCGCTTGGGAGCCTCCTACTTCGTGTTGTGGAGTGAACCAAGAAGTTTGTAATGGAAAGGAATCGCCTACTTCGTGAAGATCTACCCCGAGTTAGGCTAGTCCTCCGAGGAAGTACGCCATCATGCTATAGTAAAGGTTGCTTCTTCGTGGAACCCTCCATTAGTAGAGCCCTCCATGGACTCTCGCGGCTGTTACCCTCCATGGGTTGAAGACTCCATGAACGTGGATGTACGATAGCACCACCTATCGGAACCACGGGAAAAATCATCATGTCACCAATTGCGTTTAATCTTCCTACCCTTCCTTTACTTGCATGCTTGTCTTTACTTTCTGCTACTATACTCATAGACATGCATGTGTAGGGTGTACTTGACATACTATGAATGCTAAAATCTGCCGAGACGTAAAATTGGGAAAAAGTAGATTTTTAATTGGTCAAGTAGTCTAATCACCCCCCACACACACTCTAACACTACTTTCGATCCTACAAGTGGTATCAGAGCTTTGGTCTCCATTGCATTGGTCTCACAACCTAGGATAGTATGGCGTCTAGTGAGGGAAATTATCCCCATAGAGGTCCGTACTTTGATGGCAGTAATTTTGCTAGTCGGAAGCACAAAATGAAAATGCATTTGCTTGATCATAACCCCGCCGTTTGGGCTGTTGTTCATGTTGGAATGCAAGATGAATTCTTTGCGGAAGGAAGGGAACCTGATTGCGAAGCGACTGCAGATGAATTGAAGATGTTGCAACTCAATGCTCAACATGTGACAATCTCTTCAACTGCCTATGCCCCGAAGAATTCAACAAAATCATTCCGTCTTGAGAATGCAAAAGAGATTTGGACTTCCTCTTATCTAGCCAAACGAATTCTCTTGTCTACGTTCAAGACACAAGTTAAGATTAAGCAAACTAGTAACAAAGGCAAGAAAGGTTCTTCAACTAGTAGCAATAAAAATGATAAATCCAATGATATTGCTTCTAGTAATTATATTGATCCCACTAACTCTTCTCTTAGCCAAGTTACACTTGAGTAAGAAAATGAACTTTTGAAAGGGATTATAGAGAAAGGTATCTACAAGAGTCTTGCCGGGTGCAAACAATTTAAGAAGATTGTACGCAAGCACGGAGGATACCGGAAGAACCGTGGCATTGGCTACTTCAAAGCTAATGGATTTGAATAGGAAGAAGGTCAATAACCCAATCCCAAGTTTGTTCCTCAAAAGTAGAAGTATTAAAGTACTCTCCCCAAGGGAACAAAAGCTCAAAATGACCTTCTACCACAAGACCCCAAGCTCAAGGGCAAGAACAAGCTTCAAGCGAACATTGACTCATATGAAGATGAATCCCGAGCTTTGGTGAAGTTTGCTCCCAAGGCTACTACAAGCTCAACTTCTAAAAGTGCTAATTCAACACCAAGGATCCCCATCAACTTGATGTGGGTCCCCAAGAAGAAGAACAATAGAAGTTCTTGAGGGGTGACTCCGCTAATGAAATCCACTCATATTCATTATTGGCAAGAACTAGTTGCAATCAACATCAACATCATGCAATAGTTCAAGGAGTAACACATTCCCTCAAAGGTAAGCAAGGGACAAGGTAATGAACAAATCAATGGACATCATCATATATGCTTTGCACTCCATGTCCATACATATCCTTGTATTTGTCTCTTGTGTGTTGGGACTAACCCATATAGGTGAGAAGAGTAATGAAACAACGAGGATGCTCCCAGCTCTCGGTGATCTTCATCAACTTTGAGCATCCACCACTACTTCACCTACATGAAATCTTCATCGGCAAAACCCAAGGTTAGTTTATTTCTCCTATGGGGGGATGTCACATCAAGGGGGGACTTCACTCTAAGAGTTGATTTAAAGCATCTCATAGTATGTGACAACATTAAAAGCTTTATGTAAAAGTGGTAACCCCACTTGTGCTTAAAAATGAGTATGACCTATGATCAAGTATTCTTACTTGGCTCCTAAGTCAATATACTCATATATAGATGACCCCGTCATCGCCAAAGTTCTTGTTAGATGCTAATGTGTTTGTGCATGTTTGCCATGATTTCATTTGACATCTTATTGTGTGAGCATGTTGGTATGCATTTATTTACTCATTCGAGGATATCCAATTGTTGCTATTTTTCTTTTGATATTTCATTTGCCAATTGGATGTACAAGAATTCCTAGGACCACTCATTTAGCTATCTATGCTTTCTCACCTCATATTCTATTCATGTTGCATCACAAAATTTGAACAAGTACTTCTCGACCTCTCTGTGTGAGGAGCACTCGGAGTTCCGTGTCGACAAAGGACTGACCTTTAGAAACCTCCCAAGTGCATCTCGGTGGAACCAACTCAAAATTATTGGTCTCACCAAATTCCTAGGGTTGATATGGTTTTTATCTCTCGGTACTAACGATTCCATATTCTCGGTTACACCGAGTTTCCCTGTCAACTCACAGTTGAGAAACTCCGTGACACCGAAAATTTAGAATCGGTGTCACCGACAGTGATAGGTATATATGCTATGGACCCCGATGCTTTAAAAATCAATATTCAAATGTTGCGCCTCAGAACCCTAAGTGCCAAAGAAGGACCCCTTGGTCGCCGCCCTTGTCTCCCCGCGCTCCTCCACCGCTGGGATCTTCGCCGTCGATGGGAATCTTCACCGCCGTCCATGCCGTAGCGGATCCATCACCGATCTAGGGTATGGATTTGACCCTTCTTGCGCTCCTCATCCAAATCTTGTGCAAAGGAGTTCAATTTCTTAATTAGCCACTGATAACCCACAAGTATAGGGGATCGCAAAGTTTTCGAGGGTAGAGTATTCAACCCAAATTTATTGATTCGACACAAGGGGAGGCAAAGGATATTCTTGAGTATTCGCAGCTAAGTTGTCAATTCAACCACACCTGAAAGTCTTAATATCTGCATAAAAGTATTCAGTAGCAAAGTAATATGGAAGTAACAGTACAATGGCACAAGTGACAGTACCAGTTTTGTAGTGATTGTAACAGTAGCAACGGAGAAGTAACTTAGCAAGGATCAATATGTGAAAAGATCATAGGCAATGGATCGGTGATGGATGATTATGTCGGATGGCATTCATCATGCAACGGTTATAAGATAGGGTGACATAGAACTAGCTCCAATTCAACAATGTAATGTAGGCATGTATTCCATATATAGTCATACGTGCTTATGGAAAAGAACTTGCATGACATCTTTTTTCCTAACCTGCTGTGGCACCGGGGTCCTAATGGAAACTAAGGGATACTAAGGCCTATTTTAATAGATAACCGGACCAAAGCATTAGCACTTAGTGAATACATGAACTCCTCAAACTACGGTAATCACTGGAAAGAATCCCAGTTATTGTCACCCTGGGGGATGCAGATCATAACTCGTAATAGTTGTCTACAACTTGCAAGATAGGATCAAGAACACATATATATTCATAAAAACATAATAGGTTCAGATCTAAAATCATGGCACTCGGGCCCTAGTGACAAGCATTAAGCATAGCAAAGTCATAGCAACATCAATCTCAAAACAGAGTGGATACTAGGGATCAAACCCTAACAAAACTAACTCGATTACATGAAAAATATCATCCAACCCATCATCGTCCAGCAAGCCTACAATGGGATTACTCACGAATAGCAGACAGCATCATGGATTTGGTGATGAAGGATGTGTTGCGGAACGTTGCATGGGAAACAAAAAAATTCCTACGATTCACCAAGATCAATCTAGGAGATGAGCATCTACGAGAGGGGAGAGTGGATAAACATACCCTTGTAGATCGCTAAGCGGGAAGCGTTAAGAAACGTGGTTGATGTAGTCGAATGTATTCTCAATCCAAATCGCCGAGCGTCCCGTGATCCAATCACGATCTGTCCCGATCTAGCGCCGAATGGACGGCACCTCCGTGTTCAGCACACGTACGGCTTGATGACGATCTCCGCCTTCTTAATCCAGCAAGAGGGAGCGGAGAGGTAGAGGAGTTCTTCAGCAGTGCGATGGCGTTGCGGTGATGGTGATGGAGCAATTCTAGCAGGGCTTCGCCTAAGCACCGCTGAAAACCGATCTAGAGGAAGAAGAGGGCAGCACGTGGCACTTAGGGTTAGGGCTGCCATCAAAATCCTCTAGTATATATAGGAGGGGGGCATAGGAGGCAGCCTTGCCCCTCCTATAAGGAGGGTTTCGGCAGAAGCAAGAGGAAAGGAGTCCACCTCCCACAAGGGAGGTGGACTCTTAGTAGGACTCCTTTCCCTACTTTGCCCCTACTATTCCGCCTTTCCCTATGTGTATAGGGCCTTTTGGGCTTGATGCCCAGCCCACCAGGGGCTGGTGCGCCAGCTCTAAGACCCATGTGGACCCTTGGGGTATGTGGGCCCCACTTGGGGGTCCTCGGAACCCATTCGTCACACCCGGTACACTACCGGAAATGTCCGAAAATTTTCTGGAGTTCAAACACCACTTTCCTATATATCAATCTTTACGTCCGGACCATTCCGAAGTTCCTCGTGACGTCCGGGATCTCATCCAGGACTCTGAACAACCTTCGGTCACCACCATACATAACTCTATACTACTGAAACGTCACTGAACCTTAAGTGTGTAAACCCTGCGGGTTCGAGAACTATGTAGACATGACCGAGAAACCTCTACGGTCAATAACCAATAGCGGGACTTGGATGCCCATATTGATTCCTACATATTCTACGAAGATCTTTATTGGTCGAACCTCTATGTCAAGGATTCAATCAATCCCGTATGACGTTCCCTTTGTTCTTCGGTATATTACTTTCCCGAGATTCGATCGTCGGTATGTCCATACCTAGTTCAACTTTGTTACCGGCAAGTCTCTTTACTCGTTCCGTAATACAAGATCATGTGACTAACACTTAGTCACATTGCTTACAAGGCTTGTTGTGATGTTGTATTACCGAGTGGGCCCTGAGATACCTCTCTGTCACATGGAGTAACAAATCCCAGTTTTGATCCATGCCAACCCACCAGACACCCTCGGAGATACCTGTAGAGAACCTTTATAGTCACCCAGTTACATTGCAACGTTTGATACACACAAGGCACTCCTTCGATGTTTGTGAGTTGCATGATCTCATGGTCATAGGAACATATACTTGACATGCAGAAAAACCGTAGCAATAAACTGACACGATCATATGCTACATTTATAGTTTGGGTCTTGTTCCACCCCATCATCCCATCATTCTAATTATCATGAACAAGGAAATATAATAATAAATACTTTATTTATTTCCTCTAGGGCATATTTCCAACAGTATCCCACTTGCACTAGAGTCAATAATCTTGTTCACATCACTATGTGATTTACATTGTAATGAATCGAACACCCATGCAGTTCTGGTGTTGATCATGTTTAGCCCTTGGAAGAGGTTTAGTCGACGGGTCTGCAACATTCAGATCTGCGTGCACTTTGCAAATATTTATGTCCTTCTCCTCGATGTAATCACAGATGGAATTGAAGCGTCGCTTTATGTGTCTGGTCCTTTGTGAAACCTTGGTTCCTTGGGCAGAGCAATGGCACCAGTGTTATCACAAAATAGAGTCATTGGATTTAGTGCATTGGGCACTACTCCAAGATCTGTCATGAACTGCATCATCCATACACCTTCCTTTGCTACCTCTGAGGCTGCGATGTACTCTGCTTTGCATGTAGAATCGGCTACCTCGCTTTGCTTGGAACTGCACCATCTTATCGCTCCCCCGTTCAGAATAAATATGTATCTGGTTTGCGACTTAGAGTCATCCGGATCAGTGTCAAAGCTTGCATCGACGTAACCCTTTACGACAAGCTCTTGATCACCTCCACAAACGAGAAACATTTCCTTAGTCCTTTTCAGGTACTTAAGGATATTCTTGACCGCCGTCCAGTGCTCCATTCCAAGATCACTTTGAAACCTTCCGGCCATACTTATGGCAAGGCTGACATCGGGTCTTGTGCACAGCATTGCATACATGATAGAGCCTATGGCTGAAGGATAGGGGATGACACTCATCTTCTCTCTATCTTCTGCAGTCACTGGGCATTGAGTCATACTCAACTTCACACCATGTAACACAAGCAAGAACCCCTTCTTGGACTGATCCATTTTGAACTTCTTCAAAACTTTATCAAGGTATGTGCTTTGTGAAAGTGCTATCAAGTGTCTCGATCTATCTCTATAGATCTTAACGCCTAATATGAAAGCAGCTTCTCCTAGGTCCTTCATTGAAAAAATCCTGTTCAAATATTCCTTCACGCTTTCCAGCATTTTTATATTTTTTGCAATCACCAATATGTCATCTACATATAATATTAGAAATTCTATAGATCTCCCACTCACTTTCTTGTAAATACAAGCTTCTCCATAAACTTGTATAAACCCAAACGCTTTGATCACCTCATCAAAACGCTTATTCCAACTCCAAGATGCTTGCACCAGTCCATAAATGGATCGTTGGAGTTTGCAAACTTTGTCAGCATTCTCTGGCTCGACAAAACCTTCTGCTTGCATCATATACAACTCTTCCTCAAGGCAACCATTGAGGAACGCTCTTTTGACATCCATCTGCCAAATTTCATAGTCGAAATATGCAGTTGTTGCTAACATGATTCTGACGGACTTAAGCATCGCTACGGGTGAGAAAGTCTCATCGTAGTCAACTCCTTAAAATTGTGAAAAACCCTTTGCCACAAGTCGAGCTTTATAGACGGTGATATTACCGACCACGTCTGTCTTCTTCTTAAAGATCCATTTGTTCTGAATGGCCTTTCGCCCTTCAGGTAATACTTCCAAAGTCCATACTTTGTTTTCATACATGGATCCCATCTTAGATTTCATGGCCTCTAACCACTTCTCAGAATTCACGCCCATCATCGCTCCTCCATAGCTCGTAGGTTCATTGTTGCCCAACAACATGACCTCCAAGACAAGGTTGTCGTACCACTCGGGAGCAGTACGCGCCCTTGTCGACCTACGAGGTTCAATAGTAAATTGATCTGAAGCTTCATGATCATCATCATTAACTTCCTCTTCAACTACAATAGGCTCTACAAAAACATCTTTCTGCGCTGCGCTACTCTCTGGTTGAAGTAAAGGTTCAATAACCTCATCAAGCTCTATTTTCCTCCCACTCAATTATTTCGAGAGAAACTGTTTCTCAAGAAATGTTCCGTTGTTAGTGACAAACACTTTGCCTTTAGATCTAAGATAGAAGGCATACCCAACTGTCTCTTTTGGGTATCCTATGAACACGCATTTCTCCGCTTTGGGTTCCAGCTTTTCAGGCTGAAGCTTTTTGACATAAGCATCACATCCCCAAACTTTAAGAAACGACAACTTTGGCTTCTTGTCAAACCACAGTTCATATGGCGTCGTCTCAACGGATTTTGATGGTGCCCTATTTAAAGTGAATGCAGCTGTCTCTAATGCATAACCCCAAAACGATAGTGGCAAATTGGCAAGAGACATCATAGAATGCACCATATCTAATAAGGTTCGATTACGACGTTCGGACACACCATTATGCTGTGGTGTTCCAGGCGGTGTCAATTGTGAAACAATTCCACACTGTCTTAAGTGACTGCCAAACTCATAACTCAGATATTCTCCTCCTCAATCAGATCTCAGGAATTTAATCTTCTTGTTATGATGATTCTCAACTTCACTCTGAAATTGCTTGAACTTTTCAAATGTTTCAGACTTGGGTTTCATCAAGTAAATATACCCATATCTACTCAATTCATCAGTGAAGGTGAGAAAATAACGATATCCACCGCGCGCCTCAATGTTCATTGGACTGCACACATCAGTATGTATGATTTCCAACAAATCACTCGCCCGTTCCATTGTTCCAGAGAACGGTGTTTTAGTCATCTTGCCCATGAGGCATCGTTCATATGTGTCAAGTGATTAAAAATCAAGTGACTCCAAAAGTCCATCAGCATGGAGCTTCCTCGTGCGTTTTACACCAATATGCCCAAACGGCAGTGCCACAAAAAAGTGGTATGATGATTATCAACTCTACGTCTTTTGGCATCAATGTTATGAACATGTGTGTCATCACTATCAAGATTCAATATGAATAAACCCCTCGCATTGGGTGCATGATCATAAAAGATATTACTCATATAAATAGAACAACCATTATTCTCTGATTTAAATGAGTAATTGTCTCGCAATAAACAAGATCGAGATATAATGTGCATGCTTAACGTAGGCACTAAATAACAATTATTCAGGTTCATCACTTGTCCCGATGGTAATCAAAGAGAGAGCGTCCCGATGGCGATCACATCAACCTTGGAACCATTTCCCACGCGCATCGTCACTTCGTCCTTCGCCAGCCTTCGTCTATTCTGTAGTTCCTGTTTTGAGTTGCAAATATGAGCAACCGAACCGGTATCAAATACCCAGGCACTACAACAAGAGCTAGTAAGGTACACATCAATAACATGTATATCATATATACCTTGTTTGTTGTTGTCCGCCTTCTTGTTAGCTAGATACTTGGGGAAGTTCCGCTTCCAATGACCAGTTCCCTTGCAATGAAAGCACTCAGTTTTTGGCTTGGGTCCAGCCTTGGGTTTCTTCACGGGAGGGGCAACTATTTTGCCACTCTTCTTGGAGTTACCCTTCTTGCCCTTGACATTCTTCTTGAAACTAGTGGTTTTATTGACCATCAACACTTGATGTTCTTTCTGGTTTTTAGACTTAGCGACTTTCAGCATCGCAAACAGCTCGACGACTGACTTGTTCATCCCATGCATGTTATAGTTCATCACAAAGCTCTTGTTGCTAGGTGGCAGTGATTGAAGAACTCTGTCAGTGATCGCCTCTAGCGGAAGGGGCATCCCTAAATCCTCCAAACGAGTCAAATACCCAGACATTCTGAGTATATGTTCACTGATAGACCCGTTCTCCTCCATTTTGCAAGCATAGAACTTATCGAGGTATCATACCTCTCGATGTAGGCATTCTTCTTAAAGATAAACTCCAACTCCTGGAACATCTCATATGCTCCATGGCATTCAAAATGTCTTTGAAGTCACGGTTCTAAGCCATCCAATATTGCACATTGAACTATTGAGTAATCTCCAGAACATGCCTCCCAAGCATTCTTAACGTCTTCGGATGACATGTCTGTGGGTTGGTTACCAAGGGGTGCATCAAGGACATATGACTTCTGGGAAGCCGTGAGGATAATCCTCAGATTACGGGACCAGTCCACAAAGTTACTTCCATCATCTTTCAACTTAGCTTTCTCTAGGAACGCATTAGAATTCAGGGGTGCTACTGTGCGAGCCATTGATCTACAACATAAATATGCAAAGATTACTTAGACTATTGTTCAAGATAATGAGTTTAGTTAATCAAATTACTAATGCTCCCACTCAAATTGACATCCCTCGGGTCATCTGAGTGATACATGATCCAAATTCACCAACTCAAGTCCGATCATCACGTGAGTTGAGGTGGTT